>CM053573.1:121299104-121417431 GCA_028646485.1 Cryptoprocta ferox
CAGGTGGTGCTGGGAGAACTAGACAGCAACATGCAGAAGAATGAAACTAGACCACTCTCTTACACCATACACAAAAATAAACTCAAAATGGATGAAGGACCTGAATGTGAGACAGGAAACCATCAAAACCCTAAAGGAGAAAGCAGGAAACAGCCTCCTTGACCTCAACCGCAGCAGTTTCCTACTCGACACATCCCCAAAGGCAAGGGAATCAAGAGCAAAAATGAACTATTGGGACCTCATCAAGATAAAAATCTTCTGCACTGCAAAGGAAACAATCAAGAAAACTAATAGGCAACTGACAGAATGGGAAAAGATAGTTGGAAATGACATATCGGATAAAGGGCTAGTATCCAAAATCTACAAGGAACTCACCAAACTCCACACCCAAAAAACAAATAATCCAGTGAAGAAATGGGCAGAAGACATGAACAGACATTCTCCAAAGAGGCCATCAAGATGACCAACAGACACATGAAACAATGCTCAGCGTCAGTCATCATCAGGGAAATACAAATCAAAACCACACTGAGATACCACCTCACACCAGTCAAGAGTGGCTAAAATGAACAAGTCAAGAGACTATAGATGATGGCGAGGATGTGGAAAAACGGGCACCCTCCTACACTGTTGGTGGGAATGCAAACTGGTGCAGCCGCTCTTGAAAACAGTGTGGAGATTTCTCAAAAAATTAACAGTAGAACTCCCCTATGACCCAGCAATAGCACTGCTGGGGATTTACCCAAGGGATACAGAAGTGCTGATGCATAGGGGCACACGTACCCCAATGTTCGTAGCGGCACTTTCAACAATAGCCAAGTCTTGGAAAGAGCCTAATTGTCCATCACCTGATGAATGGATTAGGAAGATGTGGTTTATCTGTACAATGGAATACTACATGGCAATGAGGAAGAATGAAACCTGTCCATTCGTGGCAATGTGCATGGACCTTGAGGGTGTCATGCTAAGTGAAATAAGTCAGGCAGAGAAGGGCAGATACCATATGTTTTCACTCATAGGTCTAACAGGAGAAACTTAACAGAGGACCATGGGGAGGGGAAGGAGGAAAAAGAGGGAGAGGGAGGGAGGCAAATCATGAGAGACTCTTGAATACCAAAAACAAACTGAGGGCTGAAGAGTGAGGGGGAAAGGGGAAGGGGGGTGACGGTCATGGAGGAGGGTACTTGTGGGGAAGAGCACTGGGTGTTATATGGAAACCAACTTGACAATAAAGTATAAAAAAAATAAATAAGATATATAATCCTCATATCATACCTCTTATCAAATATCCTTGTCTGTCCCAGTTTGTGATTTTTACTTTGAATTCTGTTTTGACTGATACTGTATACCTACTTTCTTCTTATTAGCATTTGCATGAGACATTTTTCTCCCACTTCTACTTCCTGCATTGTTTTGGTATGCCATATTTTTTTAAAAGAGTGTTACTTTCTTTTTTTTAAATATGACCTGACAGGCTTTTTAAAATAGGTGAATTTATCCCTGTTACATTTATCATGATTATTGATAACTTATTGATTCCTACCAGCCAAAGGCCAACAAAAACACTTCTGTGATCAAACAAAGTTGTGTTTATTGGTACTTGTTGCAGTAAGGCCAGTGCTTCTAAGTTCTGTATGATGTATGGTCCCTTATTGCAACAGACCAGTAACTTTGTTCAACTAGCAATATGTTCCTGGTAGTGTTTGACATCAACCTAGTAAAGTACTGTCTGAGGCCCCTGTCTGTGAGGGTGTCCTCATTCATTGATTGAGTCACCCATTTTTTAATCAACATTCATTTATTGAGCATGCACCCCATGTTAGATCCTTTGCTAGGTGCTGGAGGTCGAGAGACAATAAGGCCTGTTTCTCCCCTCTAGGGTCTTAGGGTCTGAAGAGTGAGATGGACACAGAAACTGTTAGCTGCAGGACTGTTACACAGTGCTGACATTGCCCTGGCAGGATTGAAAAGCACCATGAAGCTGACTGTAGCAGCCTCCAAGATGCTGTGCTGATGGAGGGCTTAGCATGTTGTTGACTTAGCATGTTGAGGTGGGGAAACGGGAGGCTGGAACAGGGCAGTCAGTTCTCAGAATAGTATGAATGTAACAACTAGAGAAGTCTAAGAGTGTTCTAGTCAGGGCTGTCTTGGATGCAATGGGCAGAGGCCAGCTTACATGAAGAAGCCTGGCTGTGAACTTCTACACAGAGGAGGGAAGCTCAGTTTGAGACTAGAGTGGGCACCTGGGAGGCCAGGGTCAGAGGCTCTTCCCCCTTTGCCCTCAGGGTCTAAACCACTTCCCTCCTCTCTGCTTGGTCTGTGCTCTGGCCTGGCAACAGACCAGGTCTAGTACTAAGAGAGAACTGGGGTTGAAAGGCCTGGTTCTGCTTCAGCTAACACCTCCCCACTTGTGACTCAGGAGCCACACCTTCTGTGTGAGACTCATTTTTCTTCAGTAAAGTGGGGGGAAAGCACATACATAGGAACAGGGAACACAGGGCAGGACTGTATGGTACAAGTGGTAGGAGAAAGGGGACCGTGAAGAGCCAGAGCCTTGACGAGGAAAGGCTTCCAGGCCCAGGGCAGCTGTGCTTGTCAGAGCCCTGGGGCACAGCTGGCCACCACCCTATCCCATCCTTTGAGGTGGCCAGTACTCGGTGGGTGAATAGATCATTGTAGGGATATGGGAAAGCAGGTAGATAGTGGGTGTAAAGGTAGGCACTTGGAGTACTGAGAAGTCAGCAAGCCATTTACTTTTCCTTACAAGCACATGGGAAGACTGCATTTTGCTGTGCTCCCTGCTTTTGGATGGGACCATGTGTTAGTTCTGGCCAATGGAATGTCGCTTCCTGGCGCAGCTCCTAGGATCTCTCATGATCTCCTCAGCTCTCCTTATCTATGAAGCAGATCTCTCTGAATGGAGAGGACCCAGCAGAGGTCTGCACAGGGAGGAGGGAGCCACAAGATGGAAGGGCTTCACTTTTTTGGGGGGGGGGGCCGAGAGGAAGGCTTTGTTTTATTAAGCCACCATAATTAGGTTTGTGGAATCTATTGGTCCATCCTGTGGGATACAGAAATTGGGAAAGGAAGTGGAGTATTGCTGAAATAAAACCCTACGGTTTGTGGCATTGTCTTAGAGTAGCTAGTAAGCAGTGAGGAAGCTCTATTGAGGACTGGAGAAATAGAGATCCAAGTTGTTAGAGAAAAACCATTTGATAAAATGATGGCTTTTTGAAATGTGAGAGGAAGCCCATATGCCTGATGATTCCTCAGTATCAGAGCAAAGGATGGGGAGCAGAGCCTTGGTTTGTGTGGGTGTTACTGGCTGTGATGATACGGCATTGCAAAACTGATGTGTGTTCAGGAAAGGGTCAGCTGGTATAAAAGTAGAAATGAAAGGAAATTTGGGAGATTCCAGAAATTTGGCATCTTAAAGGGAAGGAAAGCCCAGTATTTTGAAGCTCTAAATAGGAAGAGGTAATATTTTTAAAAGGTTTGACCAATAAAAGCTTAGTAAGGCTTAGTAGAATAAAGCGCTCAGGGAAAACATTTTAATTTTGGCCTTTTTGTTCAAGCTGGTAGCTGGTAAGCTGGTAGCTGCCTTTACATTGAGAGAGAGGCAAGGGAGGGAGCGAGAAGCACTTTGAGATTTGAGTACTAGGACCAGGAAAGAACCAAGGTTATGATTAATACATGGAACTAAAAGCAAATAGATTAGCAACCCAGTAAGTGTTTGGAGGAATTAAATTTTGTAAACTACAGCAGGCCTGGACCAAAACCAGTTTTGACTGTTCGAGTCTTAAACACTTGTCAGAGTAGCAGTGGTGGTACAGCGGCAGGTGAGCCTGAACTCCATGTTCTTCCTCCACACACCTAACATCCTGGGATCTTCTCTTAGCTGTCAGCAGTCAAGCCGTTTGCAGGTTCCAAAGAAATGGACACAACAGACTGAACAATGAACAAGTTGATGACTAATAGACATTTCAGATTTACAATATCAAAAGACAAACATTTGCAACTTCTGATTCTGACCAAAGTGGATTAATGGACCCGATTTATTACCACCCAAAACAACTAAAAAATTAGACAAGTATAGAAAACAATGTCATTAAGTGATTAGATATTAGGCAATGTGTTCCCTGAAAGACGAAAAGCAAATGAGATGCACCCTATGATGGCTCCAGCCTAATGTCTGGAGGGGCAGACCCAGGGAGAACTTAGCAGCCTCCTCAAGTTAAGATGAGGGAGCTGGGAGGCCAAAGTGGCTTGACTTTACAGGGCAGATCATCAGAAAGGGGCAGTTGCACAGAGAACTCTACAAATCTGCAGAAGGTCCCTGGAGTGTTCAGCTGAGTACTGGCCATGCACCTGTATGAGGACATTTCAGAAGGCAGGGAAAGTATCACCCAACAAGGGTCAGAAGGAAAAACCCTGTATCTCACACAGGAACAGACATAATGCCTATTTCCACCACCCAGAGAGGAAAATTTCATAATTCACAAGGCATCAGACAGAATAGTTTGCCTCAGTAGTAGTGAAAAGGTAGCCCTGGACTAAACTACTCTGGTCCCATCTAACAAAGCCTGAAAGCAAGACCTAAAAGAATTAAACTGGTTCCAAGTAACTTAATCATGCCATATAACAAGAATCAAACATACTTGAAGAGTATAGAAACACCTAGCACCCGATGGGGTAAAATTCAAAATGTCTGGCATATTCAAAGATTGCCTGGTCTACAAAGCAGCAGAAAGATATCCATAATGAAGAGAAAAATCAGTCAACAGAAACTAACCCAGAAATTACACAGATGATACAATCAGTAGGTTGGAAATTGACACAGGTATTAGAACTATGATCTATATGTTCAGGAAGACATGAAATACTGAACGTGTTAGGTAGTCATGGAAGATATAAAGAATACCCAAATTGAATTTACAGCTCTGAAAACTCCAATGCCTGAGATGTAAAAAATACACTGGGTGTTACCCAAGGCAGATATTCAGGAGGAGATTAGTGTATTTGAAGACAGCAATTGAAACAATCCAAAATGAAACACAAAGAGGAGAAATACTCCAAAGAATCAGTGGACTGTGGGACAATGTCGGGCATCCTAATATATATGTAACTGGAGTCCCTGGAGGACAGTAGAGGGGAGAGAAGAGGTTAAAAAAATTTTTTTCCAGCTTTATTGAGATACAGTTGACATATAACATTGTATACTTTTAATGTGTTGTTTATAATGTGTTGTTTCATACACTTATTTGTGGCAAAATGATTACCACCATAGGTTAACTCCATCACACCACATAATTACTATTTCTTTTTTTGTGGTGAGAACATTTAAGATCTCTCTCAGTAACTTTCAAGTATATAATACAGTAACTGTCAAATATAATCACTATGCTGTACATTAGATCCCCAGGACTAGAAGTTTCCACCCTTTGACCAACATCTCCCCTTTTCCCCACCCACAAGCCTCTGGTAACCACCATTCTGGCTTTTTTAGATTCCACTTATGAAAGATCATACAGTATTTGTTTTTCTCTACCTGACTTATTTCACTTAGCATAACGCCTTCAAGTCCATCCATGTTGTTGCAAATGGTAGGATTTCCTTCTTTCTCATGGCTGAATAATATTCCATTGTGTAACTCAGAAGTGGAATTGCTGGACCATATGGTAGATCTGCTTTTTTTTTTTTTTTTAAATACTGATGGCCATATATTTTCCAAACTAGATAAAAACAA
The DNA here is from genome assembly GCA_028646485.1 of Cryptoprocta ferox. Classification (NCBI taxonomy): domain Eukaryota; kingdom Metazoa; phylum Chordata; class Mammalia; order Carnivora; family Eupleridae; genus Cryptoprocta; species Cryptoprocta ferox. Next base: position 121,304,851 of record CM053573.1, read on the forward strand.
TGAACTCAGATATTCAAGAAACTCAGTGAACCCCATGCAGAAGAATAGTGAAGAAAACTACACCAAGGTACTCCATAAATTGATTAAAACAGGAAATAAAGAGAAAATCTTAAAATTAGCTAGAGGGAAAAAAAGATGTGTATTTCTAGTTACAATAAATGTAAACCAGAAATAATGTAATAACCTCTTTATAGTACTGAAAGAGGGGCGCCTGGGTGGGTTAGTTGGTTAAGCGGCCAACTTCGGCTTGGGTCATGATCTTGTGGTTTGTGGGTTCGAGCCCTGCGTTGGGCTCTGGGCTGACAGCTCGGAGCCTGGAGCCTGCTTTGGATTCTGTGTCTCCCTCTCTCTCTGCCCTCCCCTGCTCACACTCTGTCTCTCTGTCTCTCAAAAATAAACAAATGTTAAAAAATAAAAATAAAAAACAAAGTACTGAATTAGCTAGTAAAAATATCTTGATACGATATGGTATTATTTGAAAGTAAACTGTGACAAGTACGGGATATTATATATGTATGCTATAAACTCTAAAGCAACAACTAAAACAGCATAGAGTTACTGCTTATAAGCCAACAAAGGAGGAGATAAAAAAACATTCTAAATTGATCCCAAAGTAAGCCAAAATGAGAGAAAAGAGAACAAAGGACAGATGAGATTTGACACTCTTAAGAGCAGATACCCTATCCTGAATAATACAGGTGGATAAGTAGGCAGATGATTATGATGTATACGGCTGGGTGTGTGGGTGATAGGCAGATGGGTCAGTGATAAGTTGAAGCTAATGGAGTGCATACATTTATCCCCAGGTCTTAGATTCTTCCGGAGCTTGAGGCCCTGGTTCTTGGTTCCTCATACCTTGCCTGACCTAATGACTGCTTAATTTCAGCTCAGTTTCTTCCCTAGGAAAGCCCTGTAAGGAGCTGTGCCCTGAGGATGGATAAAATGTTTGGTGTTTCAGGAAAAGATAAAGCGTAAACAAAGATATTGAGGGAAAAAATGATTGTTCAGAGACTGTTAGGATACCAGTTAGAGACTGAATGCAAGTATAGGATCAGGAGGCTATGAAAGCAAAAAAAGATGAATGACTAACCCTGTTACAGTTACTGCATGACTGCCATTACTGTTGGTTTATTGAGCAGTTACTGTGTACCAGGATGTATGCAAGAGGTGTTACATGTTTTGAAGCTACCCTCTGAAGTCGGTATTATTAACCTAATATCGTTGGTAGGTATATTGGCAAAGAGAGATCAATGAACATGGCTACAGGCACACAGTGGACGAATGTCTCCTCTGGAATTCAAACCCAGGCCAAGGTGACCCCAATCTAGTCCTTTTTCTGCCTGTTGGAAACAACCTTCTCCCTGGGTGGACCATGCAGTAGTTTGGGAGGTCTTACTGTCTTCATCAGCTCTCTGCCTGGGGATGCTTCCCCCCCCCCTCCAGGACTTGACATCCTTTAGAAGGTAAGTCCAAAAAAGTGGGGTTGACCTGGAGTGGTCCCCCATGGTGCTGGGCCTCAGAAACTCTGGAAGCAGAGAGTGGGTACCTCAAAGGGGGCACTGCTTTCTCTCATTAGTCTGTGATCCCCACTCTCAGTAAGAGTCCCCCTCCTCATAAGAACTCTGGAAATTGGGGGAGAGCTTTCTGTATTGTCTTTGAATCCCAGGTCTCACCAAATATGCAGCTCCAGATGAATCCCTTCATCATTCTAAATTTCAGTTTCTTTACTTGTCAAAGGAGAGTATAGCTCCTAGCCCTTGGTTGAACAGGTGCATCAAGCTGGGTCGTTTCTCCCTTCAAGAAAAACAGTGAAAGTCAGGCGGAGAAGGACAGATACCATATGTTTGCACTCATAGGTCTAACAGGAGAAACCCAACAGAGGACCCTGGGGAGGGGAAGGAGGAAAAAGAGTTAGGGAGAGGGAGGGAGACAAAATACGAGAGACTCTTGAATACTGAAAACAAACTGAGGGGGGAAGGGGAAGGGGGAAAGGTAATGGGGGGTGATGGTCTTGGTGGAGGTCACTTGTGGGGAAGAGCACTGGGTGTTATATGGAAACCAACCTGACAATAAACTATAAAGTTAAAAAAAAAAAAAAACAGTGAGAGGCTGAGGAGGGTGGCTGGCATCTCACAGGAATGGCCCTGGTTGCGCTGAACTCAGGGCTCCAAGATGCAGTGAGAAGAGGCCAGAGAAGGCCCGCCCTTAACATCAGACAGCACAGGGTTCAGCTCCCTGCCGTCTCATCTACTGGCTGTATTTGCACTTTTACAAGTTCTGAAGATTCTGAGACTTGAGTTCCTCCTCTCTGAAGGGGGATGGTTATGGGGCCTACCTCACATGGAGTGTCAGGAGGACTCAATGAACAAGTGTCTGTAGGCGTCTGGCCTGGAACTGGGGACACTGCTGCTCTTCTGCTGGTTTTTGGCACAATAGCACACAGGTCCTGATGCCAGGTGAGGGTGAGTTTTTGGCACACAGGGCAAACATCTCCTTCCCTTGCTCCTGCCAGCCCAGGTTTGGCTAAGCAATGCCAGGGTTGGCAACAAAAGACAGAAGCATGAGGGTGAGACCTTTTTATTTTGTGGTAATACATATTTACTGGAGAACAGCTTGGGGTGCCAAGGGATAGCCCTGGAAAATGTGCTGGGGGTCTTGAAGGGAGCCCTGAAACTGGCAGCGCCTGACTGGGTCTGGAGTCCCTCCTTTGATGCTTGACCAGCTCAGCCCTGCTTCCCTTGCCCTCGTTACCTACTTTCTCCATGGACCAGGGTTCCTAGGTGCCTCTGTTTTTGCTACTAAGAATCTTGCTATTAAAGCTTTTATGTGACCCTGGAAGGTCACTATTTCCTAATCTGATGGATTGTTGGTACATCAGTGTTCTCTAAATTTCATTTATTTTCATACTATCTGTGTTTTTGGCTGTATTTGCATAGAATCTATTCCATTATTTGCTTAACATTCTTCTTTAAAAAGACCTATTTAAAAAAAACCTTCTTAAGTGCAGTTATTTTAAAAGGCAACTTCAGGTATGCCTATGATGAATGGAAAACCTGACATAAATAGGAAGCGTCCATAAAAATTAATACATATGTTTAGAACAACTGTGTGTGTCCTATACTATGTACAGTGATCCTATCACACTTGGAAAATGCAGGGGTAGATCCTACGGCTCCTCCCAGCTCCATGCTTCTCTGACCTCTGTCTCTTCCTCCTTTCCAGGAACACAGCCTAGACAGGGAGCACACCCTCATAGTCATTATTCTTTGCCCTGCTGTTATCTCTGTGGACCAACAAATCATCGTTGTGGTTTTACAGAGTAAGGAACAGAACTCTGGAGCTCTTGTGTCCAGAGAGGCTTCTGATGTTGGGACAAACAGTATAATTCAAAAAGGAAGTCCCCTTTGTTACTTAATCCCATCTAAAGAATCTCAGACATTCTCTGAAAAGAATAGCCGCAGAGATTATATCAGCAGCCTGTCCTCAGGCCCCACTAGACACAGACATCTCCCATGCCTGTCCCCTCGGCAGCCACAGAGAGACAGCTAGCACACCCTCACTTGGGGACTAATAGCTGCCCTCTTTTTCTGAGGCCCAAGAATGTCAGGAAGAGCAGGTCAGGAAGGCAGAAGCCAGGGACATGTGTGTGCTCACTAGGTCATGTCCAGAGCAAAGAGGGAGCCAGCGGAGCTATGTGGAGCTTCTATGTGAGATGGGATGTGTTCATGTCCTTGTCATGAATGATCTCACCCGGGCTTCATCTCAGCCTCTTGAAGTCAGACTGTTAACATTCTCTCTTTGATAGAGAGATTGGTTTGAAAAGAGAGGAGAAGTAGTGAGGGGCAGAGGGCCTCCAACTGAGGGCTTTTGGAGAAGCAGCACTACCACCTGGCCTTCTGGGGCAGTGTCTCTGGGCAACCTCTCTCTTCCCTTCATCCTTTCCTGTTATGCTGTCCTTCTCCATCCCCTCTCACTTACTAAAATAATTCTTGAGGGGCACCTGGGTGGCTCAGTTGGTTAAGTGTCTAACTTTGGCTCAGGTCATGATCTCACAGTTTGTGGGTTTGACCCCCCATGTCAGGCTCTGTGCTGACAGTTCAGAGCCTGGAGCCTACACTGGATTCTGTGTCTCCCTCTCTTTGCCCTTCCCCCACTCACGCTCTGTCTCGCTCTCAAAAATAAACATTAAAAGGGTTTTTTTTTTAAATAATTCTTGACAATTTACTGTATGCCAGTACAATAGGCTTTGCATGAGCCACAGACAATTCCCCCCACTCTGCTGTCTCTGGTTCTCCTATTCTTTCTTAATGTTTAAAAATAAATTTTACCAGGGTAATTTTAGATATTATAGATTTACATAGAATAAAATGTACCCTTTCTAAGTGTATGCACAGATGGTTACTCCTGGGTAACCACAACTCAGATCAACGTGTGGAACATGTGCATTGACCCCAGAAGGTCCCTTTGCAAGCCAGCCCCAGGCAAGTACCGACCTGCCTTCTGTCATTATAGGTTAGTGATGCCTTTTCTAAGCTTTCATCTAGCTTCTTTTGTTCAGCATAATGTTTTAGAGATTTGGTCCATTTTTATTGCTGAGTAATACCCCATGGTGTGCATATATTACAATTTGTTTACCTATTTATCTGTTGAGAATAATCTGGTTGTTTTCAGTTTGGGGCCTATTATGAATATAGCTGTCATCGATATTTGTATACAATTTTTTTTTTTTTTGGTGGACAGATGTTTTTATTTATCTTAAAACCTAGGAGTGGAAGGTTTTGACCTAAGTTGCTAGGTCATATGGCAAGTATGTGTTTTACTTTATAGGAAACTGTAAAGCTGTTTTTAACATTTTACATTCCCAGCACATACAAGCAATGTATGAGAATCTCAGTTGCTCCACGTTCTCACCAACATTTCGTGTTGTCAGTTTTTAAATTTTAACCATTCTTTTAGATCATTGCATATATAGTGGTTTCTCATTGTGGTTTTAATCCATTATTCACTGATTACTAATACTTGAGTATCCTTTCATGTGCTTATTGGTCACTCATAAGTTTTATTTTATAAAGTATCTGTTTAAATCTTTTACCCATTAAAAAAATTAAGGTTGTTTTTCATCTAATTTTTTTTTCTTTTCAAATTTTAAAATTCTAGTTAGCTAACATACAGTGCAATATTGGTTTCAGGAGTAGAATTCAGTGATTCATCACTTACATATAACACCCAGTGCTCATCACAACAAGTGTCCGCCTTAGTACCCATCGCCCATCTAGCCCATTCCCCACCACCTTCCTCCATCAACTCATAGTTTGTTCTCTATTGTTAAGAGTCTCTTGCAGTTTGTTTCCTTCTCTTTTCTTCCTCTGCCCTACTTCCCATATGTTCATCTGTTTTCTTTCTTAAATTACACATGAGTGAAATCATATGGTATTTGTCCTTCTTTGACTGACTTATTTTGCTTATCTTAATATACTCCAGCTCCAGACATGTTATTGCAAATGAAAAGATTTTATTCTTTTTTTTTTTTTTTTTTTTTGGCTGAGGAAGATTTCATTGTATCTGTATATACCATGTCTTCTTTATCCATTCATCAATTGGTGGATACTTGTGCTCTCTCCATCGTTTGGCTGTTGTTGGTAATGCTGCCATAAACATCAGGCTGCATGTACTGTTTCAAATCTGTAGTTTTGTATACTTTGGGTAAATACCTAGTAGTACAATTGCTGGATCATAAGGTAGTTCTGTTTTTAACTTATTTGAGGAACCTCCATACTGCTCTTCAGAGTGGCTGCACCAGTTTGCATTCCCACCAGCAGTGCAGGAGGGTTTGGTTCCTCTTTCTCCACATCCTTGCCATCACCTGTTGTTTCTTGTGTTGTTAATTTTAGCCATTCTAACAGGTGTGAGGTGGTATCTCATTGTGATTTTTGATTTGTATTTCCCTGATGATGAGTAATGTTTAGCATCTTTTCATGCATCTATTGGCCATCTGGAGCTCTTCTTTGGAAAAGAATCTATTCAAGTCTTCTGACCATTTCTGCACTGGATGATTTGTTTTTTGGGTGTTAAGTTTGATAAGTTCTTTATAGATTTGGGGTACTACCCCTTTATCAGATATGTCATTTGCAACTATCTTCTCCGATTCTGTAGGCTGCTTTTTAGTTTTGATTGTTTCCTTTGCTGTGCAGAAGCGTTTTATCTTGATGAGGTTCCAGTAGTTCATTTTTGCTTTTGTTTCCCATGCCTCTGGCAACATGTCTAGTAAGAAGTTGCTAAGGCCAACATCAAAGAGGTTACTTCCTGTGTTCTCCTCTAGGATTTGATGGTTTCCTGTCTCACATTTAGGTCTTTCATCCATTTTGAATTTATTTTGGTGTGTAGTATAAGAAAATGGTCTGGTTTCATTCTTCTGCATGTTGCTGTCCAGTTTTCCCAACACCGATTTGTTGAAAAGACTATCTTTTTCCCATTAGATATTCTTTCCTGCTTTCTCAAAGATTAGTTGACTGTATAGTTGTGGGTCCATTTCTGGGTTTTCTATTCTGTTCCATTGATCTATGTGTCTGTTTTTATGCCAGTATCATACTGTTTCAATGACTACAGCTTTATAATATGCCTTGAAATCCAGAATCATGAGGCCTCCAGTTTTGTTTTTTGTTTTTTTCAGGATTGCTTTTGCTATTCAAGGTCTTTTGTGATTTCCATACAAATTTTAGGATTGTTTGTTCTAGCTCTATGAAAAACGCTGGTGGTGTTTCGATGGGGATTGCATGAAATGTGTAGATTGCTTTGGTAGTATAGACATTTTTACAATGTTTGCTCTTCCAGTCCATGAGCATGGAATGTGTTTCCATTTCTTTGTGTCTTCCTCAGTTTCTTTCATAAATGTTCTGTAGTTTTCAGAGTACAGCTCTTTTACCTCTTTGGTTTATTCCTAGGTACCTAATTATTTTTGGTGCAACTGTAAGTGGGATTGATTCTTTGATTTCTTTTTCTGCTGATTCGTTATTGGTGTATAGAAATGCAAAATATTTCTGTACATTGATTCTATATCCTGCAACTTTGCTGAATTCATGTGTTCTAACATTTTTGTTGGTGGAGACTTCTGGGTTTTCTATATAGAGTATCATGTTGTCTGCAAATAGTGTCATCTTATTATTGAGTTGTAAGAGTTCTTTATATATTGTAGATACAAATCCTTTTTCTAATATATGTATTATGAATATTTTTCTCTTGGTTTGTAACTTGTCTTTTCATTTTCTCAGTAGTATCTATTGAGGAACAGTTTTTAATGTTGATGAAATCTAAATGATCACTTAAAAAAATTTTTTTAATCTTTATTTTTCAGAAAGAGAGAGAATGTGTGTGGGCAGAGAAGGGGCAGAGAGAGAGGGAGACACAGAATCTGAAGCAGGCTTCAGGCTCTGAGCTGTCAACACAGAGCCTGATGCGGGGCTCGAACTCACGGACCGTGAGAGCATGACCTGAGCCGAAGTCAGATGCTTGAGCCACCCAGGCGCCCCATGATCACTTTTTTTTTTTATGGTTAGTCCTTTTTGTATCCTGTTTAAGAAACTTTGCCTGCCCCTAGGTCACAAAGATTTAATCCTATATTTTATTCTAGAAATTTTATAGTTTTGGCTTTTACTTTTAAGTCTATGCTCCAGTTCAAATTAATTTTTGTATATGGTGTAAGAATTGAGGTGTTTGTTTTCTTTTACAGATATTCAATTTTTCTAACATCATTAGTTGAAAAGATGATATCCTTTGTGGCATACAAATTGACCATATATGTATGCGTTTATTTCTGGACTGTCTAATCTGTTCCATTGATCTTACACCTGTACCACACTTTCTTGATTACTGTAGCTTTCTGGTATATCTGAAAATTAAGTATAGTGTAAGTTCTCCACCAATTTTTTTCTTCCCTTTCAAGATTATTTTGGCTATTTTATATCCTTCATATTTCCATATAAATTTTAGTGTCAGTTTGTCTATTTGTGTAAGAACAATGCTGGAATTTTGACTGAAACAGTATTGAGTCTATAGTTCAAATTGGGGAAGAATTGACATCTTAAAAATGTAGGGTCTTCCAACCCATAAACACAGTATGTCTCATTGTTTTTTTAAGGGTTTCTTTAGTTTCTCTTAATAACATTTTGTAATTTTTAGTGAACAGGACATGTTCATACTTTGTAAAAATTATCTCTTTCATATTTTTGATACCATTATAATTGGTATTTTTAATAATTTCATTTTTAATTTGTTGCTGGTATAGAAGATTGATTTTTATATTTTGATCTTGTGTCCTGCAACCTTTCTAAATTCTCTTATTTCTTCTAGTAACTTCTTTTGATAAATTCTTTCAGACTTTTAACATATATGAACATGTTGTCTACAAAAGAAACTGCTTCCTTTCCAATCCTTTTATTTCTTTTTCTTGCCTTATTGCCTAGGCTAGTACCGCCAATATTATGATGAATAGAAGTGGTAAGAAATACATCTTAGGATCATTCTTGGTTTCTTTCTTCATTTCCTACATCATTCCATTGTTAAATCTTACGATTCCTTCTTTGAAATACTTCCAGAATCAGATGACCTTTTACATATTCTATATAGTGAGCTAGTTAAATGTGTGGACTCTACAGCCAGAATGCTTGGGTACAAATCTTGACTTAACCAGTTACTTGCTGTATATATTTGGGCAATCACTTAACCTCTTTGTCTTAGTTTTCTGATTTATATAAAGAGCATGCTTATATTTATACCTACTTCACTGTTTGATTTTTTGTTGTTGCTGTTATTGTTGTTGTTTTGCTTTGTTTCTTTGTATAAGGATTAAGCCTTGGTTCATGGGAAGTGCACACTGAATGTCAGTATCAAGTAGCTCCATAAGTGATCTCACACTTTCAGCTCTGGCTCCCCTTCAGACTGTTTTCAACATAGAAGCCAAATGGATCCTGTTAAAAGACAATTCAGAGCATATCACTTTCCAGTTCAAAACCCTCTAGTGGTTCCCATTTCATTCAGAGTAAAAGTCAAAGATCTTACAGTAGCCTGCTAGTCCAGGCTGAGGAGGCTTAAGGAAACCTCACACCTCACTGTTCAGACACTCCCGTTTTTAGGGAATGGACTACGGGAAGTATAGTAGCTCAGCCGGAAGTTGCATGAATTGTTAGGAATAGGTAAGGGTAGGTGCCCACTCCCATTGTGGGGTTGCCCTGCCCTACAGGAAGTGTGTTCTTGCCCAGCCCCAGCTCCTGTTTCCTCCCTGAGATAACAGGGACTAGCCACTGCACATATGCCAATCTCAAAAGCCCAGACCAGTGAGTTGGACAGGCTGGGGAGACCTAGTAAGATCAGCTACCCAAGTTGGCTGATTTCTTTATGAGCCATGTATTGTGTCTAGACAGTTTTGAAGTCAGAGTAGTCCAGCTGCAGTCTCCTTGGCTTCTGAGAGGGAAGGATATCTTTCTCTGCCATCAGGAGGACAGGGTCCAGCCTGGTGTTTGGATGTTCTTACTCTTGTTTGGAGCCCAGAGGCGGCACTAGAAGGACCCTTGTGCTGGGTGCCAGTGATTCCGTGATAAATGAGACACAGCTCTGCCCTCACAGTGCTTATCATCTGCAGGGGAGACAGACATGCATATGGCCAGTGTGGCAAGCAGTAGAGCTGCAGGAACTGTGAGGAGGGCATCCACATAACCCTGGGGGCTTGGCAGGCAGTCAGGGAAGGCTTCCAGGGAAGGCCACAACCCAGTTTCTCAGGAATAAAAATTGTACCAGTCTCCACTGATTTCTTTAGGAATAGAGACTCAGAGGATTTCCTTTCCAACAGTTCTGATAAGGCAAGCACTGTCACCCATTTCTTACCACACCTGTACCGATGTCACCAGTCATCCTGTGTGAGTCAGCATCCTTGGCTGGAAGCCTGATCCAGAGTTGTGATTGTCTCATCCCCAGCAGAAGGGAATGGAAAGGGGTCCTGATGGTTCAGTGGGTGCTGAGCATCTATCATATGCCCCACACTGTGCTGGGCACATTGTGTCGATGGTCCCTTGTTGTTTGCAGCACTGCTTTGTGAGGTCAGCATCATTACTTTCATTTTGGAGGTGAACAAACTGAGGCTCAGAGGGGTTCAGTTTTTCTCAGCCATGCAGCTAAGAGACCACGCCTGGATTTGCAGACAGACAAGTGCGAGTCCTTCCCACAGAACTCAGGATTTACCTCATGCTCTCTGACACTCTCAGGCAAGGGAAGAGTGACATCTGTGGTGTCTCCCTCACAGGCTCTAGGCATTGGAAGTATGGTAGAAGCCAGGGCTATGACTCAGTGGGTTCTGAAACTTCCCCCGAACTTCACCGTTTTATAGAACAAGCATTTTACAGGTGCAGAGAGGTTAAGTTATTTTTTTCAAGGTCAGTATCTGATTTGAAACCAAACTGATCCAAAGTCTGTGTTTTTACCCCTGCAGTGTACACTTTGCCCATCCTCCTTCCCTTACCATTAGGAACAGGAAACCTAGCAGTACTCCCAGAACAAACTTACCACTCAGGGTTTTTGTCTGGACAGTGGGCACTCTGTCATCTGCCAGGCTAAAGAGTCTGTGTTATATCTTGGGGACAAGGACCAGTTACCAGGACACTAATGCATTGTCCAGGAGAGATGACCATAGAGTCAGGTCATCAAAATGTCACCTTCACACTACGTGTCAGAAATTGGGGACAATTAGAACTGAGCCTGGGGTTCTTTGTCCTAGCTGTGTTTGGTAATCCCCTGCTCTGAGTCCCACCCCAGAGATTCTGATTCACTTGGTCTGCCCCAGCTTATCCTGATTTGTAGCCCAGGGTGAGGCTCCTTGCTTTGGATGGTGCAAATTCCTGCTGCCATCTGCCCTCTAGCTCAGGCTTACCTGCTCAAGCAGGAGGTTCCGAACTGGAATCCAATGGTGAGGCAAGGGCCTGAGCCATGGGGCCTCTGCTAAGTGGTGCTCACTCTGGCTTGCTGGGCCATCTGGAGTACCAAGCAGATTAGAGACTGTTGCTCTTTACACAGAGGCTGAGCATATCCTGGGAAAGCCAATCCCAGTCCCTAGCTAAGCTCTCCTGATAGGACGGAGGAGTTTCAGGGCTTTGAACTTTTTTCCTTGGAAGTCTGGCTTTGCAGCCTTCTAGGCTTAGCTGAGTGATGTCTCCTTTTGTAGTAATGGAGCCAAGGGCCAAGTGAGCAGGGTACTTCTCAAGGGCTCCAAAGGCAACAAGCATTATCCGTTCTGTTCTTCCTCTAGTCATTCATTCAACTTCTGTCACACATGCCGCTGTAACAGGCCTGACACTGCTGCTGAGTCAAGGAACTGATGGGGAGATGAAAGTGACACACCTTCATGGGTGACAGACCACTGAGTGGCCATGAGAGTGTGTGCAGGATGCAGTGGGGCAGGTGGGAGGAGGCAGGTGTGGCAGGGCCAGGGTGGGACACATGTGTGCACATTTGCCAGCCTGACCAAATGTTCCTGGCTTTGGCCAGCCCATTCTTGGAACTGATTCATCCCCTACGTCCCCACTCTGCCCTAGAGAAACCAGAAGTAGAAGGTAAGGAGAGGGCCACAGATACATTAGGAGTTCATGTGCAGTTCTAAGTGTCCCTGAGTGAGATGTGTTGGGGCAGCTGGACTCACAGGGGCTCTTTCTTTGGGATCTGGTACTCCTCCAGGTCTCCTCCTCCCTGCCTATACTGCCACTTCAGGAGTATTGCCACTTTGGAGGTGGGTGTGAGAGGGTAAGAGTCTCAGAGCCTCTCCAGGGCAGAGCTCTGCCAACTTTTTCACTCAGTCCCTCACCTGGGGAGATTTCCTATTTGCTAGCTCCTCCTCTCTGCGGGAACACACTGGCCCAGCTGTTTGCCACAGGCAAGATTCCTGGGAGGCCCTTTGTTTCTTCTCACTTGGCCTGATACCACTATACTATCAGCCAAACTTCCCTGGACAGAAGCTTGAGTGCTCAGAGAACACTGTTATCAAGGTTTGGAAACCCTGAAACACTGAAAGATAGCTTCCTACAAGCCATGGAGCTCTAGGGGCCAGCCCTGAGGAGCTCTGACCTCTGATGCGGGTCTGTGCCCTGAGCCCTGATGAGGGTCCCTCAGGCATCAAGCTCTGTAACATCTAAATACGGAGGCTTTAGCTGTAGGACTATGTCTCAGACACTGCAGCTCAGCCAGTGTCTCTCACAACATCCGATTTCTGAATAATGAATTAGTAACTGGCTCTCTTCCCCCAAAGTGTCCCTCTGCCTCATTAGTCCAGGACCCCCAGCTCCCTGCCCTCCATCCCTGCCCTAGCACACTAACAGTCTCTGAGTGAGGGCCTGTGACCATCTGCTCATTGTCTTCTGGACTCACCTTTTACTTCTTTGAGTACTTGCAGACTGTGCCCTCCTAGGAGGCATTTAAGCCCATCATTCTCCTACCACATACTCTCTTGCACTGACCCTCCTCTCTGCCCCTTCCCATTCCATGTGCAAGTCTTTGTTCTCTTTTCATCAAGAGCAGAGCCTGCAAAGGACTGGAAAGGCTTCAGTGGTTCAGCCTGGCCAACTTCCTTAGGAAGCCAGCATGTCATAGGAGCTATTGTGGGTTTGCTGCTGGGCCCTCAGGATCACACAGGAGGCTGCCTTTTTTGGATAGGGGTGGTGAAGGAAGGTCTATCTGGAGACTCAGAGGAGGAAAAGTGAGGATGGAGGGGAGTTACATGGGAAGGAGGGGGTCAAAGATCACAGCCTTTCCCTGTGTTCTGAGAGGACTAAGACTGCCTTCTTGCAGATTCATGTTAGGGCCAGGGGGCTGCCCCCTTCTTTTACTATGTCACAAACCCACGACAGCAGGCCTGGACACAGGAGCTGGAGAGAGATGGGCGGGCAGAGAATGGGGAAGGACCAACCCAAGCAAGCTGGGCTCAGGAGAGCCCAATGGCAGGTTTCTGCCACAGCCTGAGAGACAGAGTAAGGGTACCGAGCGGCCCCAGGGTTGGGGAGGGAGGCTGGGGTGGAGAAAGCTGCAACATCTGAGAGGGTGTATTCCTGCCCACTCCCCATCCAGTAGGTTCTAAGCTTTCCAAGTATATGGACCCCCTTTTGATATTCAAACTCTGATGTCTTTCACATGATTGACAGTATTTTTACTTTCTCTTTATGCTAAGAATTTCCAGAAAATATATATTTTTATGAAAAATTTTTATGTCTTTATTTTGAGAGAGAGAGAGACCGAGAGCGAGCCGGGAAGGGGCAGAGAGAGAGGGAGACACAGTATCTGAAGCAGGCTCCAGGCTCTGAGCTGTCAGCACAGAGCCCAATGCGGGGCTCGAAGCCACGGACTGCGAGATCATGACCTGAGCCGAAGTCGGATGCTTAACCGACTGAGCCACCCAGGTGCCCCAACCAGAAAATAAATTTAAAGCAGACTGCCTACTTAGGTGTGGGCTTGGGACAGTATGTTCCTGAATGCTGTTGAGGATGGAATACTCACACCTTTTAGAAAAACAGCTTCATTTGAATAGGATTAACACCTTCTCAGATTCAATGTACTGTCCTAATTCTGTCAAATATATAATTATTATGTATCTGGCTTTCATTAGTTGCATTATTTAAGAAACCCAGGAATACTAGTACCATTTTTCTTAAAAGTACTTTTTTTCTATGGAAATTTTCAGTCACAAACTAAAGAAAACAATAAAGCAAATTCATGTACCTGTGACCTGCTTTAATAATGAACATATGAGGGATCTTGTTTCATCTCCAACCCCTACTCCTCTTTCCCTTACCTCTGGCCCCTGGGTTATTTTAAAGTTAATTCCAGACTCATATTATTTCATCTGTGAATACTTAAGTATCTAAGAAGGACTCCTAACACCTAGAAGTTAACAATTATTACATAATATCAAATATCCCATCTTGTTTAAATTCCTCAGTTGTCTCATGAATGGCTTTTTACAGATGGTTTGTCTAAATCAGCACCCAGAGTTCACACATTGATAGCATTTTGTTGATATCTCTCTTAAGTCCTGCAATATCTAGCAGCTCTACCCCTCTCTTTATTTTTCTGGTCATTTATTTGTTGGAGAAATCAAGGAATCTGTTCTATAGAGTTTCCCATATTCTAGACTTTGTTGTTTGTACTCTCTTCATATCGTTCATGTTTCGTTGTTCCCTGTCTTTCTTGTGAATAGTAGTTGGGTCTGGAGATTTTTTTTACACAATTTTTTAAAAGTTTATTTATTTATTTTGAGAGAGAGAGAGAGAGAGAGTGTGTGTGTGTGTGTGTGTGTGTGTGAGCAGGGAAGGGGCAGAGAGAGAATTCCAAGCAGGCTCTGTGCTTCACTGACTGAGCCACCCAGGTGCCCCAGGTCTGGATTCATCAGATTCATGGGCAATTTTCTATAAGAACATTTCATAAATGGTATAATTTCTTACTTTTGCACAGCAGGAGTCACATGATGTCTGTTATCTCTTTTTGCGAGACATCCATTAGAGAGCAATACACTGTAGAGTTCTCTATCAACATCCTAGCTAGTGGTTTTAGGAGGCAGCCATTAGGGGCCCCTGGGTGACTCAGTTGGTCAGCATCCAACTCTTGATTTCAGCTCAGGTCATGATCTCGTGCTTTGGTTCAGTTCATGGGATTGAGCTTCGCATCAGGTTCTCCGTGCTGACAGCATAGAGCCTGCTTGGGATTTTCTCTCTCCCTCTCTCTCTGCCCCTCCCCTACTTGTGCTCTCTCAAAATAAATAAAACTTTTTAAAAAATTAAAAAATAAATAAAAGGCAGCCATTAATGAACATTACATTGCCTCAATTCATTATTACATTAGGGTGTGCAAAATAGTGTTTTTCAAATTCTAGCCACCTCTTCTGAATATATTTGCTAAAACTCTGATAAAGAACTTCCGTACAGCAACTATTGAGTTACCCTGGAATACAGTTTATACAGGAATTACACTTGCTTTTCACCCATTTTCAAAATAATGAGCTGGTGTCCTAATAACTGCCAAAGGTGGCCAGTGAGATACCTGTCTAGGATCTTATCTTACGAAAATTCACCAAATTAGCTCATCACAGTCTCATGGATATCACCTAAAGACTGTAACCTCTGGAGCAGAGACAAAGGACTTTATTACTCATGGCACGGCAAGCAACATGAATTTCATGTTTACTGTAGTTCCCTTTTCCCAAGTCCTGTGGGACGACATGGAGTGACCCATGTGGATGCTGTACATGCAGTGGGGTTACATCACAGCAAGGAGTCACCTTTGTCCTGAAGGGAGAATTACTCTTCCTCCTCAGGTTACTTGCTGCTGATACAACCCTAAAATATGGCCTGGATATAGAATGATCAGGGCCTTGCGTTCTTTGCATATCCAGCAAGAACATGCAGGGATGCTCAGGTCCATGGCCTGTGTCTGATGGTGTTTTTGTTTTTGTATTATTATGTATAGACTCTGTTATTTCTTTTTAATTTTTTAATGTTTATTTGTCTTAGAGAGAAAGAAAGTGTAAATGGGGGAGGGGCAGAGAAAGAGGGGAGACACAGAATCTGAAGCAGGCTCCAGGCTCTGAGCTGTCAGCACAGATCCCGATGCCGGGCTTAACTCACAAACTGTGAGATCATGACCTGAGCTGAAGTCAGATGCTTATCCAGCTGAGCCACCCAGGCACCCCTCAGTTATTTTTAATATACTTGATTATTTCATTCCATTGCAGTCATTATTCTTTTTGGTGCTTAAATTGTCCAGTCTCTGGCCAGTGGTACTTGACTCCTGTGATCTTTTGGCATGACCCCAGTACTCTTGGGTAGCATTCTTGCTTTCTAGTTTGACAAAGCATTGCAGGCTCACCTTATAAGTTTCCTGCTTTGGACCTTCAGACATTTCTCCAAGAAGCTCTTTATTGGAAGATCGTATTTAGAGACCATAATCTGAGAGCTAGAAGTGCTCATTGCTACTGGATGGATCACTGCTTCTAGGTCTTTGCAGAGAACAGAGCTAGGAAACAGGTATATGTTTTAAAATATAAAGATAAATTATGAATCAATATTAGTATTTAAGATTAAACTTCAAGGTTATAGCATTTGACTTAAATTTAAAATTTTGTATTTGTATTTCTTTTACACTGAAAATTTTGATTCCTATTAACACATAATTACTATTTTATCCTAGTATATAATAGTTTCAAAATAATTTTACTAATATTATGACCACAATATGATTACTGAAACTAATCAGTTTAAGATTTCTTTGCAGTTTATTTAGCATATGCCTTATTTGGAATATTCAGCCAAATTATTGCATTTTAAAGTCACTTTAATAATGCTGTGGGCAGGGGTGGAGCACTTGGGTGGCTCAGTTGAGTATCCCAACTCTTGATTTTGGCTCAAGTCATGACCCCAGGTTGGGGGATTGAGCCCCACATCTGGCTCCGTGCTAAGTGTACTATATACATATACACATACACACACACACACACACACACACACACACACACACACTTTTTTTAAAGTAATTTCTACACTTAGTGTGGGGCTCGAACTCACAACCCTGAGATTTAGAGTCACATGCTCTACGAACTAAACCAGCCAGGTGCCCCTCCAGTCTTTACTGTTATAAATAGATAAACAGTACTTCAGTGAATAGTCTCACAATATGTCATTTTGTTTTTGCTAGTGTGTCTTTGGGATAGATTCCTAGAAATAGGATTGCTGAGTAAAGAGGAAACAGTTATATAATTTTATTAGATACTATTAAGTTCCTCTCCACAAGGTTTGTGCTATTTTGTATTCCCATCATTGCATATACTTTAAAGAATGATGTGGCATTTTTGTTCAAAACTTATAGTATATCAGACATTATATATAGTTAGAGCAATTTAGACTTATGATAAAATAGAGTTAAATTTTGAAAGAGTACAGTGTTTCAAAACATTTTAAAGTTTCTTAAGGAAAAATTTTAAATGACTAGGTGATCAACTGAAGAATGATTGCTTGGTTCATATCCATGTTGTATCCAGTGTACCTTTGACAGGAGGCATACCTGTGTCCCCATTCCTACCTCTCCATCTATTGGCTGGGTGACCCTGCACAAGTCACTTAACCTGTCAGGGAGTCATGGGGAAAACATTTGTGGAAAGTGTGGGATGAGATAGTGCATGAAAAGCCTTTGGCATAGAGCCTTGGGTAGGTGGATAACCATGTGGGACAAATTATTATTATTTGAGTTGTTCTTGCCAAGACCACACTCCTCCCTCCTTCTCCTGTGGATCTGCCTCGAGGGGGCAGCTGTGAAAGGACTGAATGAGCAGGGAGTCAGTTGAGCAACTTGTTCCAGATTGCCCTTGGACTTTTCTGGTTTTAGCTTTGACAGTCCCACGCTCTGGGAACACCGTCAGTCTTGGGCAAACTGGAACAGTTGGTCACCCTCTTGGGAAGACAGGCCTGGATTGAGGGCCCCTGGGGTCCACCCTCTGTTCTCAGTCACGTGGCAGAACAAAACAAGCTACTTACAGAAGGAACCAGGTATGTTTTGAAGTTAAAATGGGGACCTCATGTTGAAAGGCTGAACCACCAGGGAAAATCAGGGGTACCCAGCTCTTTTTCTTAGTCTGTGGCTGGAAATAGTTTCTCGTAAGGCCTTTGACCTTTTGGTATCAACTGTAACTGAAAATCCCTTTGCCTATCTCAGAATGGTTGAAGTTAGTATTTATTAATAACAATTGTGAGGTGTATAGTTAGTCTATTAACTTTTCTGAAATACGAATTTTAATGTAATGAAAAGAAACCCTGTGAAGCTGTATTAAATCTTCTCTATTCACTGGAATAAGTCATTGTTTAATACTGACCCAAGCAAGTAAGGACACTGGTATTTGGCAGCCTGAGCCTCAGGACTCACGGCAGGAATTTTCATGCCAGATTTGTGTCACTCGGCTCCAATTATTTCAACATTTTCATGAAAGAAAAATGTCCTTCCATAGATTTCAGGGTGCCCCAAGATTACCAAGAAGTAGGCCACTCAGCCAGAAAGTTCAGGAATGTGCTGGGATCTGCCAGCCCACCTCTGACATTCTAGGGCTGCTAAGCTTCCCAGGGAGCTCTCTGGTCCCTTTGAAAGGCCAAGGAAAGCCTCTGGGTGTGGCACTCCAGGCACTCTGAGGCTTCAGCCCTAATGGGTGTATAACATGACTCATGCAACCAAATCCCACTAATTGCCTCTGAAAGTATAACTTTTGTCCAGAAGAGCTCCACAGTTCCTCAAGACCCAGGACTCCTTTCTGTTAATAGGAGAAGCATGCCATTTCCTGTGGCCAGTTACTCGCATGCTTCCTTTGATCTGATCATCCACCATACCAATTTTTTACCCTGTAGTTTCAAGTGCACTGTGTTCTGTCATCCCTGTCAGGATGTCAGGGATGTTCAGCCAGTTGTGGTGGACTGGCACCTAACAGCACCCAGTAAAGTGACATAAGCCTCACCACTGTGGGCTGCACCAGGCCCTTCCCATTATCACCCTGATGCAGCCGAGGGTGGGCACCAGACAAAGGACTGGTCAAGGGGACTTCCTCTCTAGGGACCTTAATTCTCCAACAGAGCTATGTGAGGGCTGAGCGCACATCTGGACTTGAACCCACTAGGGCTGCAGCTCTGGGAGTGGCTCAGATGCAGCCTGGCTTTCCAGGCCCCCAGCCTCTATGGGCTCCCATGTATCTTTCCTCCTGGGTGCTCTGTGTACAGGCTGGACCTGTGGTGTGCCTGGGGCCACAGCACTTACGTGGTACCTGATGGTGAACTGTGAGCCACCATGCTTGGGGACTTGCTTGTGAAACAATCTGGCTCCTTAGAGCCTGGGAATTAAAAACAAAATTTTTAATTCCTTATTTTGATTAATACATAAGCCTGTTACAAAATTCAAAATGTGTAATAAAACACAATAAAAATGAAGTCCCTATCCCGCTCCTGTCCCCCACCCCATCCTGCCAGTGTCTTCATTTCTGTCCAGAGCTAACCTAACATCCTTATTATGGTGATTTTTAACATCACAGATAGAGTCCACCTATTTATATACTGTCCCATAGCCTGCTTTTTCCCACTAACAACATATCTTAGAGTTTCAGTATTTTTTTAACTTTTGAGAGAGAGAGTGTGTGCACAAGCAGGGAGGGTCGGGTGGGGGGGGAGAGAAATTCAAGCAGGCTCTGTACCATCAGCATAGAGTATAAGATCATGCCCTGAGCCAAAATCAGGAGTTGGCCAGGCACCCTGAGTCTCAGTATTTCTGATGAGAAGAAGTAACTGGGTGCTTTGTTGGAAGGAACAAGAACCTACCCAAAGGATTTGTTTTAAAGTTGGAGGCTGGCCTCCAGGGGACTGCTGGATAGGAGCTAGGTGCAGCAGAGGTTGCCCTGTGGATCTTTTAGCCTGTTTTCTGTTGGGAGAAACTTTTGACAAAGGCCATTGGGCTATCTCATCCCAGTGTGTCTTCTCCTTGTGTGTGAGAGAGTATGTGTGCATGTGTATGTGTGATGCCAGCTACTTGCATCTTTCTAATGCCCACTGCCTTATGCAGGGTGTGATGGGGTGGGGAAAATGAGGCCTTGTTTATCTTCTAGCACTAAGCACAGGGCCTGGTACACCAGGGGTACCTGAGAAACATTTGCTTATCTCGTCCTGGTCCCTCAGCCTAACTCCTGTACTTTAGCTAAGATAGGCCATTGTTTTCCAGCTTCCCAGCCCTTGCTCAGGGAAACTTTTGTGTTTCTTGTTGTGTTTCATTTCTTCTACCTGGAATATCCTCCTGAGTTCATTATCATCACCTGTTGAGGTTGTGAGCACTCATCCTGGCCACCATTCTCTGGAATGCTTTCCCTGACCAGCTGGGCCAGCTAGAGGCCACTGAAGGCATCCCTTGGTCTCACACAGGACTTCCCCAAACCCTGACACTCATACACAGTAATCTCACCCTTTACCACAGTCCCAATGCTAACATCCACACCAGCAACACAATATACAT
Source organism: Cryptoprocta ferox (assembly GCA_028646485.1). Taxonomy (NCBI): domain Eukaryota; kingdom Metazoa; phylum Chordata; class Mammalia; order Carnivora; family Eupleridae; genus Cryptoprocta; species Cryptoprocta ferox. Next base: position 121,324,900 of record CM053573.1, read on the forward strand.
GTGGAACAGTACTTCACTAGGGCACGAAGGCTCCCAGAGGCACCTGGAACCAGAGGGTTCCCAACAGCCTCTGGCCTCATCTGTGGATCTGCCCTCCTTTGAAGGTGAGCCATTGTCTCTGCAGCTGGGAACACTCAATGGGTAATTTATTTTCCTTGCAATCTCCTGCCTATTCTTTTCTTTAAACTCCTGAGAAAGATGGAGCTGGAGACAAATATGGGAACAGATTGTACAGGCCACAGAAAGGACTTTAAATTTTGCTCCAGTGAGCTCAGAAGTGTTCTCTGGGCTCTGGAATGTTCTAGAAAAGTGACAGCATCAGACTTAAATTTTATTCATTTAAAAAGTTTTTTTTAATGTTTATTTATTTTGAGAGAGAGAGAGACAGAGTGGGAGCAGGAGAGGGGCAAAGAGAGGGAGACATAGAATCCAAATCAGGCTCCAGGCTCTGAGCTGTCAGCACAGCTGAAGTCGGACGCTCAACTGACTGAGCCACCCAAGTGCTGCCAGACTTACATTTTAAAAGATTGTCCTGTAACTGTGTAGAGAACAGATTATAGAGGGGTGAAGGCAGAAGCAGGGAGACTAGTAAGAAGGCTGTGGTAGTAACCCAAGTGGAAGATGGTGTTTGGGCCTGGTGACAGCCATGGAAGGAGTGGGAGGTAATCTGGTCTGGACAGATAACTGAAGGAAGAGCCAGCAGTGAAGGATGAGATGGGGGCGGGGGCAGCATGAGAGCAAAAGAGGCACCGGTAGAGCCCCAGGGTTTTTGTCTTGAGCACCTGGAAGGTGGGATGGGTAAGGCTGCGGAAAGGGCAGTTGCTGAGATGCCCTTACCGGGACAGACCCTAAGAAACCCTCTCAATGTCACCCTTTCACCCAGCCAAACAAACCTTTGCCACAACAGGGTTCAATTTTTTATTAATACTTGATGGTTAGAGACATAGGCTTGAGGAAAATCCAGTCTTGTTCCCCTTCTGGAGCCCACTGTGCAGTGCAGCTATTGCATAAGGCTTCTTTCTGGCAGGTAGGGCGCCCAGGGGCAGCTCCTTTCACTCCAACAGCCTGACGAAGCCTGTCCCAGTCTTTGCAGGAAGACCATCGGTAGCAGGCAAACTCAGTTGCCATATTTTGGCCCAGATCTTCTAATTCAATACTAGAAGATAGTTTTTAGGCTCTGCTAGATGGCTACTTTGGCTAAGTGATGACTTTTGTGGTAAACAAATAGCCCAGCCAGGCAGTCCTCAACCACCAGAATTCTAATAAGGAATTCTGACCCTATCCCACCATTGTTGTGGGAAATGCCCACTCTGTTTTTTTTTTGAAATGATAGAGCTTGCTGAAATGTAAACAGTGCCTTTCCCCTTGGATGTCCCTTCTGGGACATCCCTTCTGCCCTCCCCCAGGGTCTCTGCAAGTTGAATAGCTTCTACACGGAGACTCCCCTTCCGAAGTCTGAGGTCAGGGTTGAGCCTAGAGGTCCTGTGTTCTTCCCAGGCAGGACTCTGGCTTTCAGTGAGATGTGGGAGGGCCTTTTTGGGTCTCTGCATCCATAAGTTTGGGGAGTGGGAAGTTCCTCAAGTGTCTGAGTTTCTGGACATTGGTGCTTGAGGTTTTGTTCTGGCCACTTAGCAGTGCCTCCCAATATGCTGCCCACTGCCTGGTGGGGACATTTCCATGCTTCTCCTTTAAGAAGCCATGTCAGGGCTCTGGCCTATGAACCAGGAGGCAAATATGTGTCCTCCAGCCAATTCTAGTCTGCAGGCTCCTGGACACTACAGGAATATCATGATGGCAGTGGCTAACATTTATTGAGGGCTTGCTCTATCCCTGACACTGTTCTAAGCACTTGATATGGATTATACCATCTAATCCTCACAAATTGCCAAATGAGGTGGGTGATATTATTGTTGCCATCTTACAGTTGAGGAAGTCTAGGTTTGGCAAAATTAGGCAAGGTGCCTGGATCACATAGTCTGGGAGGGATGGAGCCAGAGTGGAAGCCTACATGTCCCAATTCAAGAGCCTTCGTGGTGATGGCTGCTCTTGGTCAGAGCAGGAGAGTGCCAGCACACTGGTGGTGGGGCATTACTAATCACCACAGCGCAAGGGCCTTGCAGACACATGCAAGTCTGCTTTGAGGGTTCAAGAATGAATGAGACAAAGTTCCTGCCCTCAGGGAACTCATAGCTTTGTAGAGCAAAGACCTTGTCCTAAGCCCAGCACCCTGACCAGTGCCTCTGGCCCAGTCATTGTTTTAAAATGTTCCCTGCATGGGCAAGAGTAAAGAACCCTGTTCTTCTGGTGTTGGAGGCTTAGACATTAAAACACTCTTCCTTACAATGGTTAATGGTGAACTTCAATGGGGGTGAACCATGAGCCCAGTGTCTGTTTTGCTCACAAGTCTAGCATGGGGCTTGGCACATTGTAGGTACCTGGTGAGGTTCTAGTCAACAAAGAGTGGATCATTGAAGAGAGGGGCTGCTGCACCATCAGCGCGGCAGCCCTGGCACCTGGGTTGCCCAGGTGAGGCTCCAGAAGGTCCAGGTAGATTCTGTTGATGACTTCCTGGGGTCCAATCCTGTGCCCTAGGAAAGGATAGCGCTTTGAAAATATTCTTTAGCCTTAGAAGCTGTTGATGAGTGTGCCACAGAGCACCAGCCCCAAGTAGGCCTGAGTGAGGCTCTTTGTGGAGTGTGTGGGAGGCTAGGAGGAGCCTTCAAAGGTGGATGGGAAGAGTAGAGGCCAGTTCCATGCCAGGTCCAGACTATCACTCCCTGACCAGAGGATTTGGAGAAGGGATGTGTGCCTGGGATGCCCAGAGGCTCCTTTGAAGGAGTCAGTATCCTGTGAATGGAGTCCAGGACTTCCTCAGGTGGGAAATGACAGCCAGGCCAAAAGCAGCATGGCAGCACAGGGCAGGGACTCCCAGGACAGCATACCTGCCTTCCTTCCCTTCAAAGGTGTCAGAAAGAACCTTCAGTACCTTGAAGACGTTGGGAATAAGTCTTGCTTTCATTCAGTGATTATTTAATGAGCCCCGACTTTGTGCCAGTCACAAAGCAGACCAAAACCCCTTCTCCCATTCCATTGGGCTGATAAGCCCTCTTTCCCATATGTTGAAAAGGCTTGCTCAGAGGGGTCTGTGCCTCTCCTGAAGCCAAGAGGGTAGCCAAGTGGCATGGACTGGAGCTGGAAAGTCAGACTGTCAGAAGCATCAAGACCAGCAGGCCAACTGGTTGCAGACTTTCTTAGGTACAGATTTCTTTTTAAAGAATCTTAACTGGAACCTGCGTAAACAGTGTTTACTAAGCATAACTTTATTTATTGCTTTCCTATTTGTTGGGAAAGGCTTTGTAGTTTATCAAGTCTGTTGGTGAGAATTATCAGGCAGTTTGATCAACATAACCACTTGAAATCCAGGGTTCTGGAAATCAGTAAGAATCATGCCAACCTAGGCATCCAGCACCTTCCCACATATCAGGCTTTTTCAACCTAAGCACTATTGACATTTCTGACTAGATATTTCATTGTGGGGGCCTGTCCTCTGGAGGATGTTTACCACCAAGTTTAGTCTCTACCTACTAGAGGCAAGTAGTAACATTTCCCTCAGTAGTGACAGCCAAAAGTGTCTCCAGATATTGTCAGGTGTCCCTTGGGGGGGGGGGTGCAAAATCACCCCATTTGAGAACCACTGCCATCTGTTCAATTGTGTAATATCAATAAAATCCTGTTTCACATGGAGAAGTACTTGTATTTGGTAAGAGTGTTTTGTTTTGTTTTAATCAGCTCTCTACATTTAATTAAATAGAAGTTTTATTCTAAGTCTCTCCAAAAAAAAAAAAAGTTAATGCAGCAGCCCAAGTTAATGTGTTGGTAGTTTTCAGTATACTAAAATTTGTATGTAACACATTTGTGTGGGTGTGTTGTTTTTATTACAGTTTTGAAGAATAGGAAAATCTTCATATTGAAAACATTCAGACCAAATGTTGGCACACCCCCTGAGCCCTTTGGGAGCAGGTTCGGAGATGCTGGTTTCACGTTAGGAAGCAGCTGTGGAGAGGCCAGAATCTGATGACTGGGCAGGAGGGCAGGGTCACGGGCCCCTCTGCTGCCCCAGAGATCCCAAGACTTCATCAGACAATGCCTGGAGGAGGCAGGGAGGGTGTTCAGAGGACCGGGGGCCTCTCCAAAGAGAACCAGAATTGAAGAGAAGAAAAATGAAGACTAATTTAGGGGGTGAGGCCTCCCACAGTTCTAAGAAAGAGCCCCATATACTTGGTGACGCAGGGCCAGAAGGTTAAACCCAGAATAATCATAATGAAAACAATCTGTTTGTACCATTTGATGCTTCCAGAAGTTTTCAGGAGCAAGTCCAAGGTGGAGAACCCGAGCGGAAGTGCTGCTGGTTGGAACTGAGCAGGCGGTGGTAAGATGAAAGGCTGGGGGACAGCATCTCTCCCAGCTCCCAAGGATGAGGGCACCAGCCACCCTGGGGATGACGGGGTGGGGGCCCACAGGCTGCAAGAACAACAGCTGGCTTTAATGTTCCGGCAAAAATAGTCCTTTGCTGGAATCCATTTTTTCTCCCTCCTCCAAAATTAGAAGCCAATTTCAGGGCTCCCTCCTGAGAAATCTGCCTCAAATGCAGTGGGACAGCTGATCACAGGCACCCCTGTGGGAATTGATAATAGGCAGGGCAAAAACATGGCAAAGGCCTGACCTGGGGACTGACAGCCACTCGCTGGCTATGTCCTCAGCTTCTGGTGGTGTTCTCAGAGGGGGACCGACCCAGCCGCCAGGACGAGCCCACTGGAGCCAGGAATGCAGAGGCACCAGTCAGGCGCCCTAAGCACCTTACCCTTTACCATGGTCACTTTGGGGAATTTTGTTTTTGTGATATGATTGACCACTTTCAACAAGTTCGAATTTTGGTGCTGACAGAGAGACCTGAGAGATGATGTGGTCCAACTCCTCACTTCACAGACAGGGAATCTCAGGCTCAGCAGAGTGGCTTTTCCAAGGTCACCAGTCCAGACATCCTGACCTCAGTGCTTTTTGATGGGGGAAGGTGACTTGTCCAGAGCCTCTCAGCTTTATCAACCAACCTGGCATCTCCTGAGAACAGTGGGAGTGGGAGTGAGCACATACATGTGCACACTTAGCAGTGTGTATTCCTAGCACCACCGAGAGAGCAAATGTCCATGTTTACGCATGTTTCTAAGTTGCTGACTGCTGTCTGTCTGGACCCTGTGTTAGGGGTTGGCATCAGGATAAGGGCTGGGGGTTGGGGTGTGTGGGTGGGCATTGGGAGTCAGGCAGTCCTCTGTGGGACTGAGGAAAGTCCTTAGAGGTTTTTGGCAGGGGTGAAGCTGCATTGAGCTCACGAAGGTCAGAGAAGGTGTCCCAGGAAAGAAGGTCCACGAAGAATGCTCACAATGTCAGCTGGTGAAGCGAGCCCACAGAAAGAATAGGGCTGCGAACAAGAGGCATGATTTGGGAAAGGCAGAATGGTGCATATTGAGCATGGGGCAGGTTTATTTGGAGAATAGTCAGCTGCCAGACATTTATTGAGCACCAGCTCTACACAGGAGGCTTGAGTTGAGAGTTTACCAAGTTTGTTCTGTTCCTTTCCCAGCAAACTTACAGAGGCCCTGCTCAGTGGCATGCACTGTGGCTTCTAGGGGGATGAAGTCCACACCCTTGAGAACTCACTGACCACAGGGAGAACTTCTGGGGTGGGGGGAGCAGACACAAGACGCAGTTCAGAGGGCTATGGAGGCTGCCTTGGAGGGGGTCCTGCCTCGTTCTCAGTTCCCTGCCTAATCCTGACTCCTACCCACCCACCTCCAGGGATCCTGCAGCCAGGATTCTTGTGTACCCTCCACCCCGGGGATCCCCTGAGCTCCTAGAATATGCACGTGTGCATCCCCCCCCCCCAGCCCCGTGGCAGATTCTCAGAGGCTTTCAGTGAAGAACCACTGACCTCCCCCTCGCCATGCAAGCCCAAGTCTCAGTGTGACAAGGGAGTGCAGAGCTCAGTTTATCTGGGGTAAAGCATCCCAGGGCACTGTACTTCAAAATCAAGGATGCAGAGGAAGTCTTTGGACTTTGCCTGACTCCTCTTTCTGTGGGTCCTGCTGTGCTCTTGGAAGCTCGGCAGCTTCTGTGCTCCACCTGAGGGTTGTCACCTGCATGCCTCAGTATCTCTCCCCCAGGACGACTGGACACTTGATCAGTCTCACCTCACATTTGGGAAGCACCTTACTGCAACCTGAAACCTCTATGGGGGCATTAGCAGAACAACTGTGGTTTCCATTTATAGATGAGGTAACTGAGGCTTGGAGAGGGTGAGTGTGGTGCTCCCTCCAAAGTTGGTGCCCTTCCCATACCTGGGCCCTGCCCTGCAGCATTCCTCAGAGCCCCCACCCCTTCCAGCCACTGGTGACTTCCCTCCGGACACAGGCCATGTGTGCTCTGCTTCCAAAACCAACTGTGAAGTTTCCTGAAAGGTGCTGTAGGGCCACTGGCTTCAAGGGTGCCCACAGGCCCTGCCCAGAAGCATTGAGCCAGCACTTCCCTGGCTGTGTACTTGTGCTAACCCTGGCCTCAGGGGCCTTCCTCTCCTCATTAGGGAAGGATACTGGGGAGGAGGATGGAGGTTCAGGGGAAGCCAAAGCCCTTCTGGGAACTATCCTAAGGGAAGTGGATGCTCCTGTGTGGCCCTGCCCAGCACTGGACCGCACCCACCCTTGGCTACAGCAGAGCTTTGGTGCTGGAAAGAATGGGTCTCAGCCCTGGGGCTTGCAGGAGGCAGAGGTCAGCACATTCCAGGGCTCCACCTTTCCTCCTCAGAAAGCTCCTGCAGACCGAAGGCCTGGGCCTCCTCCCACACTGCACTGGAAACCTGCAGTGCGTGGAATTTGGGAACCGGGAACCTCTTTGCCAGCAGAGCTCTTGGAGCTGCTAGTCTCTGCTGAGTGGGGACTGACCTGGGAACCTTCCTTGCAAGGGTATTTCGGGACCCCGGACTACTTCCTGCTCTTAGTGCCTGGGTCCCAGCCATTGATCCAGCTAAGGAAAGGGCCAATTTCTTAGCTGCCAGACAAGACTCACCAATTCTAGTCCTAAATTTCTCTCCAGACCTAAGTCCCCCAGCTGGTCTCCTCTTGAGGCACACAGGCCTTCTCTGTCCCTTACAGCTCTGTCCCACTTTCTCCTCCACCAGGAGTGTTCTCTACTCATGTCTTTCCCTTGCTGACTCCTGCTCATCCATCAGCCCCATCATTTCCCTCACATCTTCAGGATGCTTCATGGACCCTGGGATGGCTGGTCCCTCTATGCCATGCCCTGGCCTTTTCCTCCAGAGTGTCCCTCATGGTCTCAGTTAATGACCTGAAATTGAGCACTTGACCTCCCCTCCCCAGCCACAGGAGGGCTAGGATAGTGCCTGTCACTTGTGTGCCAGACCAGACACACTGGGAACTGCCCAGCTCTGTTTATTGGGGAAATTGAATGTTCGAGCAGGATAGGGGGCATCAGAATGTACTGCCACACACCCGGAGTGGGAGGAGGCAGGCATGGCCCAGAGAAGGTTCTTTAGGACAGAGCAGGGGGCATTACAGGTCTCATACCAAGAGCACAGGCCAGGATAGGGTGCCAAAGGGCGGTGCTGGGCAGGAAGATTGAGGGGGAGTGGCTCACCTTACCACTGGTTTGCAGAGGAAGGAGAGACCTATGGAGGGGGCAGTGCCCAGTGGAGGACAGCCAAAGGCCGATTCTGTCAAGCCTTCATGCATTGTCACCAAGGGTCCCCCCCACCTTACAAGAGAACTTTCTCGTGTGTGGGAGGAGGGCAGCAGTGGATTCAAAGACCATGCCTTCACACCTACTCCCCACCCTGTCTCCGGAGCCTCACTCTCCTCATCTGTAGAGTGGGATGAGAAGACCTAGCCGATGGGGTTATTGGGAGGTCAGCTGAGGGAAAGGTGAATTAAATGTCATTTTGCTTTTTCCTTGTCTGCAGAACAACGGGCCAGAGGTGAGGGTCAGGGGAGGGCCTTTTGGAAGCGGTCCTGCTCCTGTGATTCATGGCTCTGGGAAAAAAGTAGAAGTGGATTCCTGAAAATTTGCAGAGGTGGGGAGAGTTTTTCTTGCCCTTCCCAGCCCCATTGGTCAACAAATATGTACCAGGCTCTTACAAAGGACTGGGCACTGTGGGGGCACCGGGCAAAAACTCAGATGGAACGACACAACTCTACTCTGAAAAGGCTCCCTCTCTAGGGTTAAGAGAGGCCTGACCCCTGAATGAGGGGCAGACTTGGGAGCCAGGGTACATTTTCTAGAGAGCCCTCATGACCTGTTAGTGTGCAAGAGCCAGGGCCTGGTTGTTACCTACACTCCTTGGGGGAACTGTCCAGTCCCTGGCTGTCAGTCCCTCTCTGTGTGTCTCAGCCCAGATACTCTGGAGCTCCAGACTCGGATGACCAACCACCACCAATCCTTCCCCACCCGGGGACCACTCAACAGCTCGAACACATGTCCAAAGCTGAGCTCTGGAAGCTCTTTCCAGCTTTGCTCTGCCCTTATCTCAAATGATGGCAACTCCAGCCTTCCAGTCCTCAGGCCAAAATCTTGGTCACTCTCTCTTTCTCCCACAGCCTACCCCCAATCTGCCAACCAGTCCTTGGGGGTTCTGCCTTCAAGTAGAGCAAAAACTGATTGACAGTAATAGAAAGCAGACTGGTTGCCTGGAGTGGGAGGTGAGAGAGAGAACAGAGGGAGGGAGATAAGGAAGTTTCTGGAAGTGATAGTTTAGTGAGTATATGTGTATGCCCAAATGCACCAAACTGTACACTTCATGTGAAGCTCAATATATGCCTATTATACCTTAATAAATATGTTTATTTGTTTTTTAAAGATGTTTCCAGTGACCTCTATGAGTCCTGGACAAGTCCCTTCTCTCTCGTAGCCTCAGCTTTCCTACCTGTAAAAGGAAGGTCTCTAAGGGACCTTCCAGCTGGATCATCTAACCTCCTGCCACTGTGACCATCCCCATCATCTCTCTTAGAGGAATCTCACATCTTGAGGGGAGAGAGTAAGGCTGTTTGTCCCAGGTTTGACTCTCTGACCCCATATCAGATCACCAGTCCTCCCTGTAGAGCTGGCTCAGACCAAGTTAAGAGCTTAGCTAGGGAGAGGTGGAGGCCAGGGAATAGGGCCAAGTCATGTAGGAAAACAAGGAAGCGAGTAAACCCATGACTCCACAACTGCCTGGGCTCCTCTTCAGGCCCAGAAAACCTCCAGAAAGCTTCAGAGAAGCACAGAAATTTTGCCAACATTTGCGTTTGATGCATGGGGAAACTGAGGCCCAGAGAAAAGAAATTATTTTTCAAGTATACGGACCTAGAAACTGGCAGAGTTGAAACAGAAATACAGGGTGCTGTTAACTAGACTTATTGTGGTGATTATTTCACAGTGTATACAAATACCAAATCATTAGGTTCACACCTAAAACTAATATAATGGTACATATCAACTATATCTCAAAAAGAGAGATGCAGGTTGCTGGACTCCTAATCTAGTGCTCATTGCAGCCCCTCCCCTGAGGATCAGAAGACATGAAGTTTGTCCGTGGTTCCCTGGGCCTCTCTAAGCTGGCTCCTCCTGTGACCTTGGGCTCTGCCTCTGGGGCCTCACAGGGGGCCTGCATCCATTCGTGAGCACTACCCCCCAGTGGAGGGAAAGATTGCATAGTGCCATGTGCCCTGAAGTCCTGCCATTCTGGAGGATTCAGAGAGTGATCTGTCCCCTCCTTCCATTTGGGGGGCAGGAAGGCAAGGGCTGAGAGCCCTAATCTGAGACAAGATTCAGGACCTGGAGTCTGGAGGGCCTGCAGAGAGCCATCTGTAACTGAGCACCTGTTACTCAGCACCTGACATGCATCATCAGAGGTGGTTCTCAAATAGCCTATGAGGCTGGCATTGTTCACCCCGATTTGCCCTGTTTTCTAAACAAGAAACTGATATCCAGAGAACTGAGACAGCCTTTTTGGCCTCAGAGCTGCTTATTGGGACCACCAATGAGTTCCCACACCAGTGGGGCTGGAATGCAGTCAGCCCCAATCCACAGACTTTCCAGAAAGAAGGAGGAGAAACAACAGCAAACGGCAGCAGAATCTGGCACTTTCCACACCAGGCCCACTTTGTCCAAGCCACTGTCTGGACTATTTCAAAAGCCTCTTAACTGATGTATCTCCTTCCTTTTTGTTCCCTTGCAGTCAGTTCTCAGCACAGCAGTTGGAGTGATCTTATTGAAAGGTAAGTCAGACCACAGCCTGCCCCACCTCTGCGCAGAACCCTCTGGTGGCCCCATTTCCGAGAGTAAAGCCCAAGTCATGGCAGTGGTCTGTGAGCCCAACAACAGCTGGTCACTATACTCAACTGATTTCATTTCTTGTACTCTCTTCCTCTCCCCAGCCACCCAACCTCCTTTCTGTTCCTGCAGTGCATCAGACATACTCCTGCCCCAGGGCCTTTGCACTTGTTCTCTTTGCCTGAAATACTCTTCTCCAGACATCCACATCCTTTAATTCCTTCATTCCTTCAGAGTCTTTGTTTAAACATCGCCCTCTCCATGAGGCTTTCCCAACCTATTTAATACTGCAACTTGCCCTCTTCCCACCCCCAGCATTCCTGATCACCCAACATCTTTTCTTTTTCCCACCCCTTATCACTTTCTAATGTTTAACATAATTTACTTATTCATTCTATTTATTGTTTGTCTCCCTCTGGAAGACTATAAGCTCTATATGGCCAGGGATCAGTGTCTGTTGTGGTGAATCCCAAGAATCTAGAACAGCACGTTGAACAGTGCCTGGGATAAAGTGGCCCTTAATAAATACACGAAATTTTTTGAAGGTCACAATCCTGGAAAGAGCATGGGCTTCTGAATTACCTTTATCTGAGCTCAGAGTGCTCCTCCAGCACTGACTATCTGCTTACTTTTATCTTCTTAAGCCTCCATTTTCTCATCTACAAAATATGATTTATTTTGAGATATAATACATAAGAGTTACCCAGCAGAGTGCCTGGCCCACAGCAGCCATGTGAGAGCCAACTGCAGGGAGAAGTGACTTTATTTAGCAAATAAATGTTATGAGATGAAGCTCTGGCAAATTAAATAGGACATGTAGAGTGAGCACCCACGAACTTGATTGGGGTGTGAGGCTCTTCTCAGAGGAAATATTTTCTTCCCTCCTTGGGGGGAAGTGTTCTGGTCCCAAACAGTGAGCTTGAGAGAACACTGTAGAGGTGTGAGGGACCAGGCCTCAGCCCTGCTCGCTCATTTGCTAGCAGGAGCTCACACCCAGGGCTACTGGCTTTGCCTCTCAGGTGTCTCGTTTATAAAATAAGACAGGATGAGGCGCCTGGGTGGCTCAGTCAGTTAAGCATCCAACTTCGGCTCAGGTCATGATCTCATAGCTTGTGAGTCTGAGCCCCATGTCGGGCTCTGTGCTGACAGCTCAGAGCCTGGAGCCTGCTTTGGATTCTGTGTCTCCTTCTCTCTCTGCCCCTCCCCTGTTTGTGCTCTGTCTCTCTCTCAAAAATAAATAAACATTTAAAAAATTTTTAAATAAGACAAGAATGCCTTCCCTGCTGACTTTGGGGGGAGTTAAAGGGATTGAAGGAGAAATCATGTGTGAACATGCTCTGTGGGCAACGCAGGATTGCTTTTATGAGTGGGGTGCATAGCTGCCCATATGGGATAAGATGCTTGCTGCCTCCAGAAGGTGTTATGGGCTGGATTGTGCCCTCCCAAATTCATATGTTGAAGTCCTCACCCCCACTATATCACAGAAAGTGATACTTGGAGATGGGGGTCTTTAAAGAGATAATTAAATTAAAATTGGGTCATTAGGGTAGGCTCTAATCCTATGTGGCTGGTGCCTTCTAAGTAGAGGCATTTTGGACACGGACACACACAGAGGGAAGATAATGTGGAGACATACAGAGAAGATGACCATCTACAAACCAAGGAGAGAAGTCTCTGAAGAAACCAAGCCTGCCAACACCTTGATTTTGGACTTGTAGCCTCCAGAGCTTTGAGACAATGAATGTGTGTTTCTTTAGCCACCCAGGCTGTGTTACTTTGTTACACAGCCCCGGGAAACCAACAGAGTAGGTCTGGCTGGGGTTCATTAAATTTTAGCAAGCCCAGAGAACGGTGCTGCTCTCCTCCTCTCCTGCTCACACACACGCACACAACTGGCCCCCAACATCAATCCCCCAAGGACCCCCTGGTCAACCCCCTGCCTCCCTGGGTCCCAGAGGAGTAGCTCAAGAGGAGTCCTGATAGTACCATGGGGGCCATCTCTGGGTAGAGACCCTTAGGAACATACCCTCTTGAGGTTCCACCAGGAGGGGCTTTCTGGAAGGGTGTTGGCCCCATCTACTGAAATGGAAAACGCAGCTTCTTCTCTCCTTTTTTTCTGTTGGCAGAGGAGAGAAAAGTCTATTCTCTGGAAAGGGCTGGGCAAACATCCAGGGCACTGTGCCCAAAGCCCCTCGTCCCTCCACAGGCTCTCTAGGTCCTGTCTGGTCACGCTGGGCTGCCAGGGTTGGGAGATCTGTTTGTATCAAATGATTGCCTCTGAGCTGTGGTGTCTCCGATCGTCCCAGTGAGAACACAGGGTCCAGGAAGCTGCCAGCAGATGACCCTCTCCTCCCATCTCCAGCACTAGGTTTACTGAGTCATGAGATGCAGTGGGATCCTGAGCCTTTCCTGAGAATCACCTAACCCTGTCCCCCTTTCAGACCACATGTCCCCTTTCAACTGCTTTGGTCAACAGTACAGGCTAAAGGTCAAAGGAATGAGACCCACATATCAGTGCAGTGAATACTGACCCTCTTGGAAGAGTTTCCAAGTCAGGTGCTGGGGTAGAAATCCTGTTAAAACCTTGGTAGAAAGTCTCATTTCTTCTGCAGAGTAACAGGAAAAAATAAACAAAACATGGGTTTTCTCAGCAACACAAGGCCACCCACATATACTCCCCTAAACTCTAGGCCAACCTGGTGTAGCTGTGAGTGCTGCTCCGTTGTCATGTAACTGTCACACTGCAGCAAGTCAAATTTCCTCATTTGACTGGCTCCTGACTTAGGAAAATGGGAGCTCCCAGCTCCTCCCTGGCTGACGCACCCCGGGGCCTCCAGGGAGAAAGCTCTGAATTCCAGCCTTGCAGCCCTTGCTCCCAGTGGCCTCTGAGTTGAAAACTCAAGTTCATCTCCACTTGGTCAGCCAGGGGGCCAAGCCCCAAAGGAACAGACTGTCCTGCAAAAGCATTGGCCCCATGGTAGGTGTTAGCATGCAGGGTTTCAGATCCACAGGGAAATCTGTTTCATATTGGACAGAGTTCAGGATTCAGACTACACTTTGGGTGTGAATATTCAGCCCCTATCAAGTATTGTCTTTTTTTTTTTTTAAGTTTTTATTTTAGATAGAGCACAAGAAGAGAGAGAGGGAGACACAGAATCCTAAACAGGCTCCAGGCTCCGAGCTGTCAGCACAGAGGCCGATGCAGGGCTCGAACTCACAAACCATGAGATCATGATCTGAGCGGAAGTAGGATGCTCAACCGACTGAGCCACCCAGGTGCCCCTTAAGTATTTTCAATGCCGAGTCTTGGACTTTTGCCCCATCTTTCATGTTTCTCCGTAAATATGGATTTTTTTTTTAAAGAAACAGGACAGCACACAGATGTCAAGGTCTGTGGCCTCTAATCTCTGTGCAAAGGATCAAACTGAAGTGGGCTTTTCTTGACAGTTCCAAGACTGGATTAGCAGCTTGTGCTTGTGGGTGTTATGAGGCCAGAGTGACCCGAGAGCCCCACCTTCTGTCCTTCTGTCAGCAGAGGAGGCTCCTGGGAAGGGAGATGACTGAGGAAATGGCTCAGGTCCCCACATGTGTGAGGGGTCCCCTCAGCAGCCTGAGCTGGAAGGCCCGCAAGGAGGACGCTGCATCCCCCGAGGTCTGCCTGCATTTGCAGCTAAGATCATGATGCCTGATTTCACAGGAACCCACTGCCAGGGAATTTCCTTCCCATTGTTGCCTCCACATTGAGGTGAAAGCAAATAACCAAACAGGAATGCATTTTTAAAAGATGTTTAGGGAGTTTCCTGGCTGTCACTAGACATTAGCGCTTTTTACCTCCTACGTTTGCAGCCTGATCCAATTGGAATTCAGAATAATGTCTCAGGAATCATAAAATTCTAATTGTTCTAAAAGTTCAATTATGCCTACTAGATGAATCTTAGAAAGTCAGGAAATGAGAAATACATTTAGTAAAGATTTCCAATAAATCACAGTGGACAATCTGTGGTTGGTAGAGTGTCTACTCCACCCACAGTGTTCTGATGTGGACTGACCATGACCAGCTGCCCTGACCACAGCTGACTGTCCCCCGCCCGAAGGCAGCTGATCCCTGGTGAGAAGGAAAGGAGTCTGGCACGTGGGTCCAGCCCGGCAAGTGCTTTGCTTTCAGAGTGGTTCCATGCTGGCTGGACTCCAGCCGACCCTGAAGATCATCTCTCTGGGAGCTTTGAGTCAGGACACCCAGAGAAGAAGCAGGGGAAGATTTTGAGGAGGAGAGAGAGACTGAGAGAGAAAGGGAGAGATGCAGAGGTGTGGGGAAGTCATCTGAGAGAATGGCAGACCCACCAGGGCAGGAAAGCATCAAGATAGGAGGTCACCTTGGCAGAGTGGTTCTCCTGGGCTACATTGCTGGGATCCTGATAGCTTGGGCTTGCATCCCAACCCTGCACGTGCTAGCTGTAGGACTCTGGACAAGTCAAATCTCTCTAAGCCTCAACACCCTTCTCAAATGGCAGTAATGGGACTCTACAAGGCTGTTGTGAGAATCACATGATAATGGGTTATCTAGTGTCATGTCTGGGACCCAGGTGGGCCAAGTGCTCAGTAATTGCTCACCATCATCATTATTAAGGCTGTCTTGGCATTAATCATAAACCATGAGTCCTGACTATAAGGCACTGCTGGAGCCCAGCCCATGTATCTCTCTCAGTGTCCTGTTTCTTCCTTTCCAACGGACAGCCACCAGTCCAAAGTTAGTTGGACTAACTTGAGCATGTCTGTGTTTTTTCCAGCTTAGAAGAACTTCTCTAATGTGGAAATAAGAAGAACTGTATCGATTTGCCAGAGCTCAGATGTCCAGGATGCCCAGTTTCTCCAGCAACTCCAGGTTATACACTTGGGGAAAGCAGCTGGTGGGGGGTGGCTTGGCCTTTAAAGGGCTAGGTATTGAGTGCCCTTTGCGTCAGTGCACAGTGACATGCAGTTATGGGGTGCAGTCTAGCTCATGGAGGAGAAGTGGTGGAGGTCATTTCAAGACTGGTATGGAGGGAGGAGGAGGGTATCCCAGGCCTGTCCAGAGGAGGACCTCCGGGGGCTTGATGTCCCTTAGCATCGAGGCCATGCACCTGGGTGTGTGTGTGTGTGTGTGTGTGTGTGTGTGTGTGTGTGTGTGTGTGAAGTGGGTGTGTGTGTGGACAGGGACAAATGGACAGACAAGAGTGCAGCGTGTCCCATGTCCACTGACGCATCTGTTTGCCAGGATGGATGTGTGTGAGGGCGGGCTGCAGGGAGGGATATGTGTGTGCAGTCTCGTATCTAGGGAGCACTGTGGTGGGGTGTCCTCAGTGTGTGTACCTGAGGATGGGTACTATGCTCAGGTGTGAATGTGGCCCCATGTGTGAATGAGTGCGGGGTCACAAGTGTGCTGTGTGTCTGGGTGATGGCCATGCATGCCCAGTGTGTGTGCGATTCTCTGCATGGCGGGTGTGTGAGGAAATAACCCTCCGTCTTCAGCAGCTCTGCTGGCCACAGTGCAGGATGGGGCGGGGCAGGCTGCCTGGCCACCTGGCTGACAGAACTGTAACGACAGCTTTTATGAGGCCTCCTGAGTCCCAGGACCTGCTGACAGAGGACGAGGAATGAGGAAGTCCCAAAGGCTTCTCTGGGTTTTCATTTCAAGAGGCACAGAGTGACCTTTGTCTCCACCACTTGAGCTGGTGTCTCCCTCAGAGAAGGGGAAAGGCCAGGTTTCACTTTTCTTCCAGTTGTTTTCACTTTCAGATCCCCTTGATCAAACACCGAGGAAGGTGGGGAAGCACTGGCCTGATGTGTGCCGGCTCAGGTGCCTTCATGAGGGGCCCTGGCCAAGGCGGCCGTCCTGCACAGAGACTGGGGCTCAGGAGCCCCGATCCTCCAGCCCAGCCCACCTGAAGAGAGAGGCCATGACCTCCAGAGCACAGCCACTGTAGCTGTCTGGGCCTCTTCATTTGTGCTGCTAAGAAAACAGCTCTTGAGAGGAGGCGTGGTTGCCCACAGTGACACCGGCACTGGTGCCAGAGCTGGGACCAGGGAGCCCGCTGTCAGGCCTGGGATTGGTGGAGCACCGCTGGCTGACTGGCCAACAGCAGGAAGAGGCAGGAGCAGAACTCCTAACCCTCATCCTAATAGTCTGTGCCAGCCAGCATGGCTTCTAATACCTCTGTCCACTCAAGTCACCAAGCCATGAGGGGTGACTGACTGGCCCTCACTGTCCCCTCCTGCCCAATCTGGTGCCAGGCCCAGCTGGCCCTGACTACTCCCACTCAGGCCACACTCACCCCAGAGACCCTGGGGTCCCACCCAAGACTTCTCCTCAGCCTGAGTCTCCCACCCTTCAGGCAGGTCTCAGCTTTCTCTCTGGGTTACCAACCCCCAGCTCCTCATGTCCCCTCCCACATGGGTCATGCCTGCCTTGCCCTTGACCACTGCCCTCCCAGGTCCTGGGGCTCTCTGCCCGACAGCCACTGTGGGCTCCCTCTTCTCCAGAGTGCCCCCAACAGCAACAGCTCACATGCACACACATGACCAGACACCGTGCATCCTTAGGAACATCTCTCCCCAGCAGCACACTGCTTGCCTGTCCACAGCTGGCCCCACTTCCCTTTCATGGCCCCTGTAAGCGGGTCCAGTTCTGCCCGAGGCTTACTCTCCTGGTCCCTTCACCTGTTGTCCCCCGGGAGTCCACCTGTGTTGTATGTGTCTTGGTGGATGCTTGCCATTCCTCAGGAATATGTATGTGCTGCCTTTCAAATAAAATAATGTAGAACAAGTCAACAGTGAGAATGATCTCTTTTAAGTCCTTCTCCCATTAAGCTTTTGACATCTGTGACCTCAAACAAAGAAACAATAACGCATTTCATAGGAAGTATCTAGATTCAGTTTGTCACCCTCACTCTTCACATTAAATGTGGCTGTTGCTTATTTTTATCTCACTAAAATGCTTTGTGTGTCTGAGACGAAATGCTAGTACAAGGACACGTGCCTGTAGAATGGATTAAATGAACCTGTTCTCTGGAGGTCACTAAGAGTGGCTTTGCTGCCACCTGACCAGTGGGCACCTCCAACCTGCATTAGCTTATATGGTCTGGAGAGCCCTGGCCAGGCTGGATGCTCGTCACCAGCACCCCGGACTTAGCCCCTAATGGCCCTCAGTCGCCTAGTGTAGGGTTGCTAGATTTATCAAGTAAAAATACAGAGAGCCAAGTTCAATGTGAATTTTCAATAAATAAATAATTTGTTAGTGTAAGTATGTTCCATGCAATATTTGTTTTTTGTTTTTTGTTTTTTTTTTTTTTTTTATCAGAAATTCACATTGAACTGGGCATCCAGCATTTTATCTGACAGCTCTACCCTGGTGCTTACACCTGTGTCCACACTGTCAGAGGCTCTGCAAGGAACTTGTAACCCGTAGTAAAGAACTGAGGTTTGTCAAAGATCTACACATGAGGGCAGAGTCTGTCCTCCCCTGGCTCATGCCCCTTTCTCAGGTCCTACAAAGTGCATGCAGGCTTTGGCCAATCTTACTGAGGCCCAGGCCCCAGCCCCACAGAGGTCACATCAGTGTACTAGCTTTTCTAGCACTTACCATCTGCATAGTGCTCTGACCTTATATTTCCATGGTCTCTTTTGATTTTCTTTCTCTTCTTTTCCCATTCTAAAGACTGAATGTTTGTGTCCCCCCCCCCGCCCCCCGCCGATATTCATATGTTGTGACCTAATCCTCACTGTGATGGTGTTTGGAGGTAAGACCTCTGGGAGGAGATTAAGTCCTGAAGGGAGAGCCTTCAAGAACAGGATCCGTATAAAAGGGACCTTTAAGAGCTCCCTCACCCTTGCACTTTGGGAGGACACGATGAATAGACAGCTATCTGTGAACCAGGAAGTAGGTTCTCACCAGACACAGAATCTGCCAGTGCCTTGACCTTGGGCTTCCAGCCTTCAGGACTGTGAGAAATAAATTTCCATTGTTTCTAAACCAGGCTATTCTGTTTTAGCAGGCTGAGAGGACTAAGGTACACACGAATCCTTTTTTTTAATTGAGGTATCGCTGGAAGCACCTGGGTGGCTCAGTCAATTAGTGTCCGCTCTTGACTTCAGCTCAGATCATGATATCATTGTTTGTGGGTTCGAGCCCCACAGTGGCTCTGTGCTGACAGTGCAGAACCTGCTTGGTATTCTTTCCCCCCCGCCCCTTCTCCCTTTCTCTCTGTCCCTCCCTTGCTTGTGCTCTCTCTCTCTCTCTCTCTCTCTCAAAATAAATAAATAAACTTTAAATTGAGGTGTAGTTGACATACACTGTTAGGTTAGTTCCAGGAACAGCATAGTGTTTTTTGACATTTATATGTATTATGTAAGTCTAGTTAGCCATCTTTCACCAAAGTTACCACAATATTACGGACAATATTCTCTGTGCTGTACTTAACTTGGGAATGGCTTGTTTATTTAAAAAAAATTTTTTTAATGTTTATTCATTTTTAAGAGAGAGAGACACACAGAGCATGAGTGGGGGAGAGGCAGAGAGAGCGAGGGAGACACAGAATCCAAAGCAGGCTCCAGGCTCTGAGCTGTCAGTGCAAAGCCCGACACAGGGCTATAACTCACCAACCATGAAATCATGACCTGAGCTGAAGTCGGATGCTTAACTGACTGAACCACCCAGGAGCCCCTGGCTTATTTATTTTATAACTGGAAGTTTGTATCTCCTGATCCCCTTCACCTATGTCACCCCCCCCCCCGCCACACACACACACACACGCACCCTTTCCCTCTGACTGCCACCAGTTTGTTACTTATGAGTCTGTTTTTGTTGTTTTGTTTGTTCATTTGTTTTGGTTTTTAGATTCCACATATTTAAATTATGTGGAATTATATGATACTTGTCTTTCTCTATCTGACTCATTTCACTTAGCGGAATGCCCCATAGGTCCACTCATAAACACACTTTCAGAAAGGACAAAGGGCAAGCCCGATCAAAGACACCCATCTCCTTTTTGTTTTTAATTTTTTCTTTTATAGTTTATTGTCAAGTTGGTTTCCATAGAACACCCAGTGCTCATCCCCACAAGTGTCCTCCTCCATGCCCATCACCCCGCTTCCCGTCTGCCCCTCCCCCATCAGCCCTCAGTTTGTTCTCATTATTCAAGTCTCTCATGGTTTGCCTCCCTCCCTCTCTCTCCCCAACTATTTTTCCCCCTTCCCCTCCCTCATGGTCCTCTGTTAAGTTTCTCCGGTTACACTTATGAGTGAAAACATACGGTATCTGTCCTTCTCTGCCTGACTTATTTCACTTAGCATGACACCCTCGAATTCCATCCACGTTGCTACGAATGGCCAAATTTCAATCTTTCTCATTGCCATGTAGTATTCCATTGTATAGATAAACCACATCTTCCTAATCCATTCATCAGTTGATGGACATTTAGGCTCTTTCCATGATTTGGCTATTGTTGAAAGTGCCGCTAGGAACATTGGGGTCCATGTGCCCCTATGCATCAGCACTTCTGTATCCCTTAGGTAAATCCCTAGCAGTGCTATTGCTGGGTCATAGGGGAATTCTATTGTTAATTTTTTGAGGAATCTCCACACTGTTTTCCAGAGCAGCTGCACCAGTTTGCATTCCCACCAACAGTGTAGGAGGGTACCCGTTTCTCCACATCCTCACCAGCATCTATAGTCTCCTGATTTGTTCATTTTAGCCACTCTTGACTGACGTGAGGTGGTATCTCAGTGTGGTTTTGATTTGTATTTCCCTGATGATGACTGACGCTGAGCATTGTTTCATGTGTCTGTTGGTCATCTTGATGTCCTCTTTGGAGAAGTGTCTGTTCATGTCTTCTGCCCATTTCTTCACTGGATTATTTGTTTTTTGGGTATGGAGTTTGGTGAGTTCCTTGTAGATTTTGGAAACTAGCCCTTTATCTGATATGTCATTTGCAACTATCTTTTCCCATTCTGTCAGTTGCCTACTAGTTTTCTTGATTGTTTCCTTTACAGTGCAGAAACTTTTTATCTTGATGAGGTCCCAATGAGGGGAGGTTCATTTTTTCTCTTGATTCCCTTGCCTTTGGGGATCGAAGACACCCACCTCAACATTGCACTTAGGTAAGGATGTCGCAGTGAACATCTTTGTGAGTGATTCCCACATAAGAGCAGAGCTGGTCTTTGCTATGACATTGTCCAGGTTAACGACGCCATTGTATGCATTTGTAAAATAAATAATAAGATTTCTTTATTCTTAAACATCTATAGCAATTCCAAGCCCTGTTAATAATACTTGTGGATTGAGATATGCCAGCAAAATCGATATTTCTTGCAAAATATTTGATATTTGAAAACAGATGAATCTTGTTCATTTATCCTTAAAGTGTCACATTTTAGACTGATTTGTTTACGCATATGCTTGTGAAATGCTTTGGGACGAATACTGCTCTCAGATACAGTGTCTGGAGCACGCTCTGCTTTACTTCCCTGCACAGTGTTTTGGGGATGTGTTGACACCTCTGTTGGTCTTGGGAGGGAGTCACAGATCAGATCGGGCTCCCTCCCAGCCCCAGATTTAGGCGGGTCAGCAGCCACGTTTCCTCCACATCAGCCTTGGCTGAAATAACTGGCAGGTTGACGCAAAAACCTGCTAGAACCTCATATTTCTTCTCTTAGTGGTTTCCCTACAGATGCCAGGTCACGAGCTGGATCCAATGTTGAGAGAATTAACAGGAAAAGAAGGGAGTTGCACTGCTTTTGATTTGTGCAGGCTAAGGGCCAAGCTGGGGGGCAGCAGCAGACCCCAGCCTCGGTGGACTTGAGGGGCAGGCTTCCTGCTCACTCTGCTTTTAGGAGTTCTGCTCCAAGAAGTCATTTTGGCCTCTGAGCCCAGAGAAGGAAACTTGGGGCTGTGACTTTGGGTCACGTTGCCCAGACAGGCAGCACTGTCCACCCCCAATCCAGCATGAGCTGTGCCCCGCCTGGCTGGCCTGGGGGACAACAGTCATCCACTGGAGCAATGGATTCTCCCCTGGCCAGGAGCCTGGGCAGCATTGCCCAAAGAAAGGAGCATATTCCATGGGGGTGCTTGGAGTGACTTTAGGCACATAAACTTTAGCATTTTTGTAAGTGGCCATGAATTATTTCAATCTAAACATCAAAGTCAATCATCATTTTATTATACCCTGGAATGCCATAGATGGACTTCTTTAACCTATGCCACATCATCACATTTAGCCATTTTAAGTAAAGTGGCTTTATCTGCCCAGCAAGACCGACTTCCCTAAGGGAGGGCCTATGCCCGAATTCGTGTGGGGCTGGCACTGAGAGCCCCATCAACAAAGGGAGCCAGGCCTGAAAAGAAGCCCAGCTGTGAGCAGATTTTACCAACTCTTGGCTCTGGGCAACACAGGTTTGTTTATATTTGGCTACCAAATCAATTCTTTTAAAAAAATCTTTCATCTGCCTTTTATTGACCCCTGGCCCCATCCCTGGCCCTTCTTTGTTCTTTAGTCCTCTTTCAAGGCCCCAAGTCTGAGGCCTGTGAATTGGGAGTATCAGTTGATGAGGAATCTAGAAGGGGAGGGATGCCCTCACAGTAGTCAGAGGACACCCTGCCCTTGGGGATTCCTGGATCTTTCATCTCCAGAGACTGGAGGGCAGCCATGGATGCTACTTCCAGTAGGGGGGTCACCAGAAGGTGGTTGAGGGCTTCTTCTGGGGTGGTGCCCATGGAGGGGAGGGCCAAGTTGGCCAAGTGGACAGGGAGCCTGTGGCCAGAGGACTTTCATTTGTGAGCTGCTGAGTGACCAATCCATTGTTCCCAAGCAGCCAGCTGCAGGATGGAAGAGGGTTTGTTTTATGCCCCATCTGAGAACTTTAAAAAGGAAAGGATTAATAGAAACAGGAAAAACTCAGTTACAGAGGAGAGTAGCCAGGACCATGTCAAATCCTCAAGAATGGACAGATTATCCTGGAATAAATGCGTTCATTCATTCAACAGATATTTATTGAGCATCTTTTGAGCGCCGGGCAACAATCCAGGGACTGCTCCACCAGCTTTGTTAAAATATGGCTGTTTTAAATCAGATCTGGGTCTCGGTAAGGAAGTGAGTACTGTTTTATTATATTATTTGCCAAAAAAAAAAATATATCAAATACTTTGAGGCTTCCTCCAGAGAAACTCAACCCCTGCTCAGCAGCTTCGTACATTCATGAGCACACACACCTCAGCCCCCTGAGAATAAGCCCCCTTCTTCCTGTGCAGATATGATCATCCTTTGCTGGCTGAGGGAAACAGGGCAGACATTTGGTGGGGGGCTCAATGTAAAAAGCTATTCATGTAGTTCCTCCTGCAGACAGAGGGCAGAGAGGAAGGAGCCAAGGAAACTCTGAGGCTTTGCCCCTGGGGAGCAATGCTAGCCTCGGTTGAGGCTGTGCTCGTGTTCCAACCTCAGCAAATGTGTTCATTCTATTTCCTTTCCAGGGCTGGCATCTGCCCTGTGTGGAAAGTTCTGTGGGTGCTGGTCAGGGAGTTCAGAGTGCTGGAGGAAACAGAGAGTATTCTAAATGTAGTTGACGACATTTGTTTACCTTTGCAGAGGCATGACTTTGTGTTCTTTTAAAATTCCCATGGATAGGGCACAGAAAAAATGCAACAGTTAGAAAGGAATATCTGAGTCTAACCTGAAAACAGGCAGAGCACTCTCTGTTGGCCATCGCTACCACCTACCTATGGCTGGCACACCATTAACGGCCTTTAATTCCTCTTTCTGCTCCCCAGCCAGAGTGAAATGACCCAGAGTAAGTCAGGAAATGAGCCAAGAGTGAGTCCAGGCACAGAACCAAGCTGATGTCAAGGGACTCACGACAGTTAGCTGAGCCAAAGTGGAGGGCCAAACCATCCCTCCAGATTAGGTGGGAGTGGCCCGCGTTTGTATGAGCCTGCTGTATTCATAAGGGATTCAGGATGAGGTTGTGGACCCACAGCAGAATTACCTGGGAACTTGTTAGAAATGACAGTTCTCAGGCCCCACCCCAGACCTACTGCATTAGAAGCTCCAGGGGTAGGGCCCAGTGATCTGTGTTTCTGGTACACACTCAAATATGAGACTCTCACTGCTCTACACGGAGCACCTCATACAAAATCTACAGGCGAAAATGCCAGATCCCACTGTCCGTTGAGTGGCCCAAGGGTCTGGACTCCCCAGTGCCCTGCTGCTGTCCACCAGCTTCTCTCTTCAGCTCCCACTACAGCCCCTCAGTGGTGAGGAAGGCAGAGCAGCAGAGGTGAGTGGAAACCAAAATGTGCTACCATAGAGACCGTATGGGCCATGCTTCCGTATGGCCTGTGACATTGTCTCAGGGACAGGCGGAGGAAGATGTGTTTTGCAAGGTAACCCGAGGTTAGGGAAGGGACAGATGGCTTGTTTGCCTAGTAAGATCAGTTAGGCTAGCTCAGGGAATGAATCTCATGTTAGTAGCAAAGGATGAACTTCGGCACATGAGCTACATTGAGTGTTTTAGGTCTTCAGACACACCAAAGTGGAGAGAAGTAAATTGCAGCTGGAGTGGAGGACATTCTTAGAGTTTTCCACCCTCTTCCATCACTGTGAGTCCAAATGCCCCCTCCCCTCCACCATAAGGAAGCTTTTTGTACAAAAATGGCCAAGACTCCCATCCCACAGCAGAGTCTGTGGAAGTTTGCAAGGGCATGAAAATACGAAACCTTGCTAACTTCTGAAGGAAAGTGGGAACTTTAGGGAGATAGAAACAGTTTTTAAAGACGGGATGGGGGAGGGGAGTTATTGAGGGTGGTATGAGGTACAGAGCAGGGAGCCCATGTGGTCACATAATTCCCCGTGGAGGGGACATCGTCACTGTCTGGGTGCCGAGACTCCATACCCTTGGCACTTTGGCCTGGTTCCAGAGAGTGATTTATCTTAGTCTGGGATGAACAATGCCATGGCCATTATCCTTACTGTTTGCTGCTGTTGTAACTGCTTGGCCATCAGGAGTGAGAGAGAAGTCTAGCAAGACAGAGATTTTTGCCTTGGAGTTGTTGGTGGGCAACAGATGAGCTGGAGAATAAGGAGGTTTGGGGAAAAGATGGATGCATTCACCTGAGTTCCAGAAATATGTGTCTATCCAGATGAAATGTCAGGGGCCACCGGGTGTGTGGGGCAGAGGTCAGAGAGGATCCAGGTTAGAGAACTCTGGTGTGAGTGACTAACAGCAGCAGGTGGCAGCTGAGGTCACGGGGATCACAGAGGGGAGAGGATCAGAGCACTGGAGTGCTGGTGTCTGAGAGGTGTGCGTACCATGAAGGTGCTGTGGAGGAGCCTGAGAAACAGCAGGGTGAGGGTGGGAAAGGCAGCAGGAGCAGGAAAGTGTAGGCTACACAGGAGGGAGAGAGTCTCCATGAGAGAGTGGTCGAGGCTGCCAAGAGCCCACCAAGAGCAGAACCTAGCCCCTGTTGAGCTTGTCAAGGGCGACTCCACTGTGATGGTGAAATCTCTAAGCCAGCTAGTAGGGGATTGAGCCATGCATGGTAAGTGAGAAAAACAGAGACAATCTCAGGAAGCCTGACCATAAAGGAGAGCAGAAAACAGGACAGTGGCAAGGGGAAGCCAAGGGGTTGTTCTGTTATTAATGTGGGGAAATGTGAGAGCATAAGTAAATTTGCTGAAGAGAGAGAAGAGAGCAAGAGTGCAGGGGAAGATGCAGGGAGAGGGAGGAAATTTGAAGGAGCAAATTACCTGCCCGAGGAAACTGAAGGAGATGGACCGAGAACACCGCCCAAGAGTTTGGTCGCTCTCAGTCAAGAAGAGAGACAGCTCTTCCATGGAATTGTCCAGGCTGTGGGCTGGAAGGACGTGGAAATAGGTGGGGATAGATGGATGGGAGATTAAAGCACTGTGCATCTCTGTGAAGTCGAGGCCAGCTATGGTTGGGCTGTGGCCAGAGTAGAACGCAGATATTCCAGAGGTGGAGCAACTCTTGATGGAGGCACCCCCCAGGTGTGGATGGACACAGGCGACTGATGTGGCTGAGAGGGAGAGGCCACCCTTTCCTGGAGAAGGTCAGGCACTGAGGATGTGGGGACGGGAGGGTGGTCATGTGGTGGGAGTGGAAGCCAGAGGAAAAGCTCTTGAGGAATGAAGAGAGGGACCTGCAGGGGAATGGATGACAGAAATGAGAGGGTTATGGGGGCTGGGTTGGATATGTGAACCTCATGGTAGGCAGGACCCAAGAAACAAAAGTGGCCTCAGGGACCCGGGAGAAAGCCTCTGTCCACTCATGTAGCCCTCGGTGTTGGAGAATGAGCAGCTCCACTCAGGAGGGCACAAGTAGGCTCTTGTGGGAAGCCAGTTCCAGCCAAAAGGCAGGAAAGGGGAGCAGAGGGGGCAGAGGGTGAGGAGGTGGGGGATGGGGACCATGGATCCAGGGCTCAAGGTGGGGTGGGAGGAGGTAGAACGGCAGGGCAGTGGGAGCAGTTAGGTCTGGGAGGAAACATAAAGGGGACTGGGGAGGGAGGAGGCAAAGGATAAAGATCTGAAGTTCTTGAGTTTAAGCATGTTCCATGCCAGGTGGGGGCTTGGCTGCTGGCCTGCATGGGCCCAGAAGCTTGGCAGGGCTGGCTGATGTTATTCAGGCTCTGAGGCTGAGGGACGAGGCAGGGGCAGAAGGGCAGTGATCACGTTCCCTGAGTTACGCTGGGCACATTCCCGAATCACACTGCAGTTGGTGATATTCTCTTGTTGGCTTTGATGTCCTCCTTTCTCTCTCTCTGCCTGTCTCTCTGCCTGGATAGAGCCTGCCCACCCTAATGCAGCTCCCACCTTCTCAACAAGCCTTTCCCAATCATCCTTGGCCTCTGAGCTCTTACCACATTCATTGTTACTCATTTTAATCCTCAAATAACCTTGAATGGTTATTTTATAGTTGCACGTCTATAGACTTACAAATACAATTGGTGAGTCTTTGTTGATTGCACAGTAACCAAAGATTTATCACATACATTTTGTGTGGATGTTACTGTATCAAGATATCATGCATATTATACATCATAAAAATAGAAATTAAAAATTATGAGACAGGAATAACGATGAATAGTTGTGATATATATGTGATATATATGTACGTGATATATATATGTATGTATGTATATATAGTGGATATTCTGTTCACTGCCCTTGGGATGGTCCTACCAGGGTGTACACACTCCCCTTTGAGATCACAGACCTGTGTTTTGAGCTGGAGAAATATGCTGGTGTCTTATTTTTCCTCCATGTCTCCTTTGTGAACAAGAATCGTGTCATGTGCATAGCTGGTGCTTGGTAAATATTTGTGAAATGGACAAATGAACAAGTCACCCAGGAATGTTTGGGAATAGAGGCAGTATCACAACATGGCCAGCGGCTTGGAATCAAATGGATTGAAGTTCAAGTTCCAACTGTGCCCCCCACTAGCCCTGTCACCAAGGGCAGGTCCTTAGGCTCCCTGAATCTCAGTGTTTTCCCCAGAGAAAGGGGCACAAGTGACCAGAGCCCCCCTGCAGGCTGTTGTGAGGGTAGAACATGTAGCACAGGGACTGTGGCAGTGATGAAGGGGCACTGTCTTCTGATGCAAGTGCTCAGAGCAGCTGGGCTCTCCTATGAGGGTGTGTGGCTGTGGACTTGGACAAAGGCCGGTGATTGGATAATTAACACTGGGAGCACCTCACAGCCACCCACATACCCTCTCATTGTGCAGACAAAGCGAGGAGCAGTGAATCCCCCCTCCCCTAAGACCACAAGGCCAAAGCAGAGCTGGACCAGCGTATCTTTCTTGACACCCATCTAGACAAGGGTTTGATGAAGATTTGGTTTCAATTCTGAAGGTGGTGCTTGTGGAAAACTGTTATGTGGCCAAGTGATTCTTCTCTTCTTTTGTTTTTTTTTTTTAATATAAAGCTTATTTACTTTGTTATAAAGTAATATTCATCTTTAAGATCAGAAAGATGTAGAAAAAACAAGATTTTTTAAAAACCCTCCATGAAAAGGAGGGTCTTTATTAACATTTTGCTCTATTTTTCTCTTAGTCTTAAAAAAATTACATGCACCAGCTTTTTGAAAAACATAATTGCAAATATTTTATATAATGTGTGTGTGTGTAATCTATAGATTCCCCCTATTTTTTCTTTGCCGTCAGGACATAAGCTTTTTCCTCACTGTTCTTCATAAGCATGTTCTCGGTGGCCATGTTCACTTTTTCTCCACATGTTTTTGGAGCCCTTTGCAGCTCAGCTGTCTCCCCAGGGTGTCTCCTCTACCCTTGCATCCTCAGCCTCCAGGGCCTGACCCCAGCAGAGCATAAGTGGCTCCCTGTACATAAGACCCAGGAGAAGGACAAGAGCTGTGTTCAGAAGACCTGGGTCCCAGGCCACACTGACCTCTCACAGGGATCAGCAAGCCCTTGACCCCCAAGCCTACTTTCTCTTCTTTGAAGTGGGGATAATAACCACCCATTTCACATGGCAGCTGAGAGGTCCTGGCCCTGAGGCCACTCTGAATTGCCTGATGTTGTCCAAACCTTGGTTTATTGGATTGATCAGAAACTTCAGATGCCAGCAATAGGAAATCCAGCTCAACACAACTTAAACCATAAGGAGAATTTCTTGGCTCACAGAACTGCAAAGTCTAGATTCAGAGGTCTGGTGGGACCCAGAGCATGAAGGACCTGGTTACAGGCCCCAGTGACCTCCATCCCACATTCCAACTCCCTAGAATGCCCCTGATCCAAACACTGAGGGGGATGTCCCCTCCGATGGCAGCCTTGAGAGAGGGCACACTGTCCTGACTGAGGGACTGTCCAACACTGGCCCCCATGCCCTCCCACCTTGCTGAGAATCAGCCTACCAGGCCTCATTACCTGAGAGTGGGAAGGAGTGGTACCCCAAAGGGATGTCAGGTGCTTCCATCACAAGTGGGACACATTCTGGAAGGGGCCAACACCAGGTGTCCGCTCCTTGGCCATCATCCTACTACTGTGGCCAGAGGGAAGTTCTTGGAGCAGGTGAGGCCAGGAGCCCCTGCAAAGATTAGTCCCTGCACGTAAGTGTGAGAGAGCTGTGGTCTCCCCATCCTCACATCAGAATCCTCCCTGGTCACCCTACTCAACCTCTTCTCCTGCTTGGCGGCATGGGCAGCCATGAATATTCTCTTCCCGAATCCCCAGTAATGTGCTCCCTCCCTGTGACCCATGACCAGGGAGGAGGCCTGACTTCCAGTGACCTCATTAGGTGACTCAGTGCATGGCGAACACAGCCCAGGGTGTGTTAGGGACCCCAGGCCCAGGTGAAGGGCCCCACAGAGCTTTACAGGCCCCAAGGTTTACAGCTGAGAAAGCAGTTGATGCAGCCTGGGAGAGCCAGGCTAGGTATGGGGCAAAGGGCAAGGACAGAGCAGCAGAGTAGGTCATTATCAGAGTCATTGGTTCCCAGCACCCTCACCCCAAGCTTCAACTGGGAAGTAAGGTATGTGATAAGCATGTCCCCACCAGTCCCTTCTGCCTGAGAGGGGAGAGGCAGGCTCTTCTGACTGTTGTCCCTGCTCTGTCTCCAGCAGTGACATCCTGCTATCTGCACCTGTGTTTGTACTTGGTCCCTGCCCCGAAGGCTCACAATCCACTGATATAGGGTCAGTCCAAACAGTGCGGGGAGGGTGTGTGCCTGGCAAGGCAGGACGCCCATTCCCTTTCCCCGAGTGAGAGAAACAGGACCTGGGAAGGCAGGGGGGGGGATGCAGAGGTGCATAAGGGAAGGAAACAGGGAGCAGAAACCTTTCCTGTAAGTGAGGAGTCTCCAGACCTGGACAAATAAAGGAAGGGGAGAAGAGGAGAGCCAAGAAGCAAGACAGAGGGAAAAGGAGAAGATCCCTTCCAGAAGCGAGGGTGGGTCAGGTGGGGGCATGTGCCCAGACCTAGATTCAGAACCAGGGAGAGGGCACAGGGCCAGATATAGGTGGCCCACAGTGATTGCTGAAGTACTACCTACTGGCTGTGCGGGATATTTGGAGAATGGAAAAGATGTTCAGCGCACTTCCCTCACAAACGCTTCCATGGACTGCCCCTGCTGCGGACAAGGTGAGGCAGAGGTGAGGAAGGGAGGGGCGCCTCCAACCAGGAAATGCCAAGAAGGCTTTAAGGAGGCCTGTCCATGAGGGTGTGTGTGTGTGTGTGTCCCCACACTGCAGCCACAACAGGGCTCAGGACGGGGATTCCCAGACTCTCCCATGTGATTGCAGAGGTTAAGTCTCAGGGAGAAGAGAAGACAGCAGGGCCTGGGAAGAGGCCTAATCCTGGGGTCCCCTCCTGGACCCAACATTAGGGGAGAATGGGGCTCCAGACAAGCTTACTTAGGGGGTGGGATTGTCTCTTAGGCTCTACTGAGCAGAAGCCTTTGGGAAGATGTTGTTATGGAAAAAGTAGGGCCTCCTAAGGAGAAAAGTGGGGAACGTCTGAGGAGGAACAGGGACCCATGAAGGAAGCATTGCTGAGTTAGGACAAAACAACAGTATAACAGTGATTATTACTGAGGGCTTGTGAGTCCAATTCATTCCTCATACAGCTAGCTTTAAGTGGCAAGTGCCGCCCAGAGAGGTTAAGTGGCCTGCCGTAGGTCACACAGCTAGTAAATTGACAGAGAAAGGAAAGAATAGGAGGATAACCCTCCTTTTGACCATGAAGTCCAATACCTTGATTATACAGGTGAAGGATCCAGCACTTCCCAGGTAGGTGCCCATACAAGGCCTCTGACCTACAGTCCTGGGTGCTGAGTTCCTTCTCCAGAACTAGGGGTAGGGAACAGATTTTGGATCAAGGCAGCCACCCCCCATAGTGTCCCTGGATCAGCTCTCAGTTGGCTCTCTGAGCTCCACGCTTTTGTCTGGGCTACTGGGGATAAGACTCTCCAGCTGGAAGCGAGTGATGCTGGTCTTCCTCTACAGGGGCTGAGAGGGGTATCACTGGGGAGGAAGAAGAGACCTAAGTGGTAGAAATGCAGCATGAGGACTGATTTTGAATATCATAGAGAAAAATATCTAAATGTTTTCAAATTACATTGCTTGCAATCAGTCCTAAGGCAAACGTTTTTTGCAAAAAGTTAGGCAAGTTGTTATTGGTAAAAGATGAAACTTAGAGACATCCCCAACTTTCAACACCAGTGCAGGGTTTAAATAAGTCCTCATTACTCTTAATGATAGAGAACAAACTGTGGATTGATAGAGGTGGTGGGGGATGGGCTAGACGGGTGATGGATATTAAGGAGGGATGAGCACTGGGTGTTGTATGCAAGTGATGAATCACCGAATTCTACTTCTGAAACCAATATTGCACTGTATGTTAACTAAAATTTAAATTAAAAAAATAAATAACTCCTCCTTGCCATTTAAAGAATGATGAGCCCTTCTCAACACAGAACAATGCTTATTGTTAAAAAGTAGGACACAAATGGTATTCTGTGAGTTTTCTAAGTAAAAACATACTCATTGTGAATAATTAGAAAAAATAGGAAAATTTAGCAAAGTTTAAATAGTGGTATGGAATGATGGGTGAATGAAACAAATATTTTTTCTCTCCCAGTAGAGTTAAGATACATGCAGTTAAATTATTTTTGAAAAAGTATAATATAAAGATGAACAAAGTTTTAAAAAAAAAAATAAGCATCATGGCAGAGACCAGGCACTGGTTTTCTGTTTACTTGGTAACATTCAGATGATGACAGGACCCACTGGGCGTCACAGAACTAAAGAGTATGTAGTGTTCACTGACTGCGTTGTGTGAGACCCCAGTAGGATCAAGAGGCAGAGGTGAAGTCTGAGCTCTCCAGGAGTGGCCGATTATCACACAGGCATGGCAATGAGCTGGAACAGGATAACAGACTGTGATAAGCATCCTTCTGGTATGACCTGAATGGGGTGGGTGGGGTGCAGAGGCTGGAGCCAGGCTGGGGCTCCTCACGCACAGGGAACAGACATGGGAGGGATACAGGGTGGGGTCCATTTAAGTTTCTCCTTTTCTTGCCCCGGCTGTGCCTCCTGCCAAAGCAGAGAGTGACCTCCACAGAGTGAGACTCAGAGGAAAGAGCACAGCCAGGCCTTGAGAAGTCTTTTCTGGAAGCAGATGGAAATCCCATCACTGCGTGTCCCCTGCCTGTGCCAAGGATTCCCATACCCCAGGTAATATGCTGAGAAGCTTCGGTCCTAGGGGGCAGAACATCCTGGCGCTGCAGTGCCCTTCCCTCTCTTCACTGCATTTTTTCAAGGAAGGGGAGGGCAAGGTTGGCCTCGGGTCCTGAAAGGGAGATCTGGGGCTATAAGAGTGCAGGGTGGGTGCTATGTCATAGCGTCATAGCGGAGGAGAGAATGGAATGCTGAAGGAATGGGAAGAGCAGTGGGGAAGAGCAGAATGGAGCAGCGTCTTGGAGCTGGATCTAGGAGGGCCCCAGCAGCCCCAGCCTGAGCTCAGACCTCACTTAAGGAAAGCGCTCCAGGCCAGTGATGCTGGCAGCAGAGGTGCTGAGGGGGCAAGAATGATGGGCTTCGGACCCCCTAAAGGGCCATCGTATGGGTGGGGCTTGGGCTTGGCCTGCCTGCATGCAATGACTCAGTCTCTGTGCATAAGAACCCCCAGGAGTTGGGACTTTGCACTGGGCTGCCAGTGTGTGGATCTTGGCTCTGCCACTTACAAGCTATGTGTCCTCGAGCAAGTCATTTTACTTCTCTGTGCCTCAGATTCTCTGAATCTAAAGTGGCACTAATAAAAGTTACCCCTCTCATTGGGTTGTCTTAAGGATTAAATGAATCAACATTGTATTGGTGTCAGGCACGGACTGTCAACACTGTGTGTGTGTTAATTAAGAATATAAACTAGTGGCCAGGGTGGCCCACAAGGGGAGCAGGCTGCCCCACCAGTGACACTGACAAAGTGGAAGAGCACTTGGCTGCAGATGTGCCCTCTATGTGTCACGGTGGGGGGACAGTCACTGGGGGACATCCTCCTCCAAGCCTGTATATGCACAAGGAGCCAGGCAGCCAGAGTTAGTTCATGATCACACTTGAGTACCCACATTTCCAGGAGACTCTCATCAGCTGCTGCAGGAGTAGAGGGTGTAGTCTGTGGACTGATAAACCTACCTAGGGACCCATGCCAGCCATCAGTGAGGACAAAGTTGACAGCAAGAAGCATGGGGGTGAGGAGTAGGCATAAAGGATGGCCTCAGGCAGTGGGGGTTTGACAGAGACAGTGGCTTGGAGGCCTCAGGACAATGAAGCCTTCCCCAGTCACTGGGTCTTTTTGGAATTCAGTTAAGCTCAATTCCACTTAATAAACATTTTTAAGCAACAGGATATGCTAGGCCAAATAAGGGACACAAAGAGAATTAACAGAGAAGCTCCCAAGGAGCTGTCAGCTGAGTTAGAAAAAGAGATATAGGGGCACCTGGGTGGCTCACTTGGTTGAGCGTGCGACTTCAGCTCAAGTCATGATCTCAGTCCTGGAGTCTGAGCCCCGCAGCTGTGCTGACAGCTGAGAGCCTGGAACCTGATTCAGATTCTGTGTCTCCCTCTCTCTCTGCCCTTCCCCTGCTTGCACTCTCTCTGTCTCTCTCTCAATTTTAACTTTAAAAATTAAAAAAAAAAAAAAAACAAAGAAAAAGATATAGGACACACTTACTACTGTCAACACTGCCAACCACCACAGCAAGAGCAGATGCCCGCACTGACACCTCATTTTACACTGTAACAGCCCTGGGAGGTGCACATTAATACCTCCATCTTAAAGAGAAGGCACTGGGGATCTGGAAGTTTCAGCAGTCCCTCTAAGGTAACACAGCTGAAGAGAAGGGTGGTCAGTGCCTTCTCTATGTCTGACTATAAGGTCTGTGCCCTAAGCCACCACATGTATTGTCTCCACTGTCACCTGTGATTTAAAAAAAAAGGCAGAAACACATTATATGCACTAGGGAAGAACCCTGAGCCTTAGTTTATTCATCTGTAAAATAAGGATAATGACATCCAGTTTCCTGAGAAACCAGGGATAATGTCTGTGACAGGTCTGCACCATGCAAGGCATGTTTCTATAATTGTTACAGGAGCCCAGAACAGGGAGTAACAGGAGCTGCTCTTGGAGGTTAGAAGCCAAGTACGTACTATTAGGCAGCCAGTGTAGACAGGGGGAACAGCATGAGCAAAAGCCCAGAGGTGTGAACATACAACTGGTCCAGCATGAGACCTGAGAAAGCAGGAGATTAAGGCAGAGAGGAGAACCCAAAGCTCTTCCCTCCCTTTCTTCCTCTGCGACCCTGGGAAAGTTGCCAATAGCTCCTTTGCAGTTCCTCCTCAACTCACATACTCTGATCTCTGCACACATTGCCCAGTGGAAACCCTCTTGCCAAGGTCCTCAATGCCAGCCTGTGGCCAACCCAATGGCCATTCTTAGGTCTTATCTTCCCTCCTCCACAACCTGGATGTGTTTCCTGACCTTCTCTTTGAAGCACCGCTTCTCGACTGCTTTACTCTCCTGCCCGCTGGTCTCTCCCCTCTGTCTGCTTTGCTGGCCCCATCATCTGTGCCACCGCTGAATACTGCCAAGGTCAGTCCTGGACCTACTTCTTGTCAACACATTCTCATTGGGAGACCCCTCTCTTCCCGAGGATTACCCACCATCTCCATGGGGGATGTCCAAGACCCAATCTCTAGCCCAGCACCCACCCTGAGCACTGGACCCCTATACCTCCCTGCTGGGCATCTAGACCTGCATGTACTTTCGGGCAGTTTCAACTCAAAATGAGCCTGGGGGGGGTTTCCCTGCATACCCCCCTCCCCAATAGCTGCTGTTCTTTCTGGGTTCTATTTGCTAGGGGGTGGCATCACTAATACAAGTCAGATCCTGGGAGTTGTCCCTAACATCTCCCTCACCAACACCTGGGTGCCATCTCCTACCAATGTCTCTAGCATCTTTCTCCCCTGCCACCCTCCCCACTGCTGCAGAATACATCCTCATCATAGCTCCTGGGGTTCCCTCCACAGACTGCCCCATTGCTCTCCTACCCAGCTGTCAGCCTGGCTCCCTATTGTGTTTGGGGATAAGACCCACACTTCCTAGCATGCCATTCAATGTTCCAGCCTCTTTACCACATTCCCACTGTCCCTGGGTCTCCATACTGAAATCATGGAGCAGATTTATCTTCCTTCACCCTAATAGTCCTAATCTTTCTAGTCCCCAGGCCTCAGCTTGAGGATCCCTTCCTCCAGGAAGCCTTCCTGCTGCCCCAAAATGAGTTAGGGTCCCCTTCTGTGCCCCTACAGTGGCTTTGCACAACAGAGAGCTATGTTCTCCTTCTACAACACATAATGCTTTCTCTTCTTGCTCCCCACCCTGAGCCCATGGAGTCTTTGAAGTCAGGAACTGTCCTTGTGCTTTATTTTTTCTACAGTGGTAAGACTGTATTTGCTGAAATCAAAGGATTTGAGAAGGGTCTTGGAAACAACCCTGGGGGTGCTTTTAGGAAATGGGTTACTCTTTGTGCAGATACTGTAAGTTGAATACACAATTTCCTTTCTCCCCTTTTCCCTATTAGAACCCCAGTTTTGTACAGGAGGTAGCAATAGTGTAAAGGACATTTCTTAGTCTCCTTTGCAGAAGGTAGCCATGTGACCTAGTCTTGGATAGCTAAGTGTGCATGGAAGAGATTTGCTTCCCTGATGTGAGCACAACCCTTTCCTGTTTCCTGTCTTCCACTTCCTTCTTGGAATTAAGCGAAGAGGCTGGAGGTGGAGCAGCTGTCTTGTGACAATGAGCCAGCCACACATTAAAGAATCCTTAGGGGCCTGGGTCATGACCCCTGGACTGCCTACTAGCAGACTTCTTATTATGAGAGACAAACAAATCTCATTGAAGCCACTTTGGTTAGGTTTCCATTACTTTTAGCTAAATCTCCCTCATAAGAGCAGAAAAAGGCAGAGATAACCATCTGGGAGCATTTCTGAATATGCTTTTCCTCTGGAGATGATGCTGGTCCTGACAGCAGGAAGAGGGTAAGGGTAATGGAGTAGGATAAAATGAGGGTTGGAGAAGCTGTTTCTATCAGAGGACCATGACAAGGCCTCACTCAGGGTTTGAGCAAGAAACTCCAGGTATCGCAGGTACAATGTGCCTGTGCCCTGGGCCTTCTCTGCTCTCTGCTTGGTTTACCTGCACTTTTCAATGGGCCTAGTGCTTCAAGTCTGGGCTTTGGAATCGGGCAAAGCTGGACTTGGGTTCCAGCTCTATCATTCACTAGCTGTGTGTCTTTCATTCACTTTTTTTAGTTGGCCTCTCTAGCATCATCATCTATAAAATCCAGATGGTAATATGTACCTATAACAGTTGGGCTAACCGTGGGGTTCCATGGAATCATGCTTGTGGGTACCCAACATAATGCCTGGCACGATACACTGTGGGTACTGCAGCATGCATTGGGTGCTCTCGGTGGCAGCCATCGCTGTGTTCCAAGTTCTCTAAGAGGGCAGACTGGTGACTTGGAGTTTTCCTGCCTGTTCTGGGGTTTGAGGCTGCTGCAGGGCTTTGGAAAGCCTCTCTAGATACCCTTTACTCTGTGTGTGAGTGAAGTGGGCAGAGGCTGTCCACTGTCCCATGGCTTTTCTTCCAGTACTGCATGCTGTTATGTCCAGGGTTCTTGGACCACAGGTGCATAGGGGAAGCCCACAGACAGAGGACAGCCTACACCAGGCCCAGAAAGGCATCATCCTGTGGGTCTCTGTCTTAGCCAAAGTTCCCTGGGTATTGAAGGTAGGCTTATGCTTTCTCAGGAGACAGGGTGGGCTTCCAGAGGTTGGCTCGGCAGAAGACTACAGGGATTGGGGAACTGGAAAAATACCTCCAGAGTTGAATTCCTTACCGCAGCTGCTTTTGGTGTAACTTTCTTATGCTTCTCTTGAAAAGTCTCACCTTCTTTCTCGTCTCTGCAGTAGGAATTCTAGTGGAAAAAATCTTGGGGGAAAAATAAAGCTGCTGTTCTATTCCAGCCCTGAGAAGGAGGTAAGTGGGGTGCGTCCTGTGTGTTCACGGGGGGCCCTCTCTCTTGGCCCGCAGTCCTTCAGGCCAGACCCAGCCATGCTGACACTTGACAGCGGCTGCAGTTTACCTTGGCTCAGGTCCAGAGAGTTCGGGCCTTGCCCGGGGCGGCCCCCTCTGCAGCGCAAAGAGCAGTTTAAATATAAATCAGTCCTCGACACAAACAGCCTCAGCGAGTCTCAGAGCCATCACCGGAACTGAGAGCCTAGGTTTTCGGCAAGTGCAAACAAGCAGAGACCCGCTCCGTAAATCTCCCCGAGTGTGTCGGGAGGGGCGCCGCTGCACCCCTCTCCTCTTGAAACCCCGGCTCCCCTTCCAGTCCCCTGGCTCCCGTTGGCCCCTCCAGCACCCCCTAGATTCTCCTGCTGCCTCCTCCTGCCCCCGGAGCCCCGCCAACCTCTTCTCCGGTCCCCTCCAGTCGCCCGCCTGTCGGTCCCCGCTGCACCCCCCGCCCCGCACCCCCATCTCCCCAGGCGCCCCCACCCTCATACCGGCTCCTGTCCCCCCAGCCACTACCTCCCCTACCGGGGACCGCCTCCCCCTCCCACCCCCCACCCCCCCCGCAGCAGGCGAGACCCTTTCTGGGGCGGTCAAGCCTCTCGGGTCCTAGCCAAGCTCCGGGAGCAGAGGCTACCCCGGGCCGGGAGCGAAGTCACGCGCGGTCAGCCTCCGCGTCACACCTGTCTGAGGGGGCGGCCGCGGCGGGGGCGGGGGCGGGGGCTCGCAGAGCCTTCAACAGCCGAGGAAGAGGGAGGAGGGAGAGCGCGTTTCATCATCGGCGACGGCGGCGGCCACTTATAAAACTTCTGGGCGCGCACTCGCTCGCGCAGTCTCCGCGCTGCTAGCCTCCTGCGGCCGCCGCCGCCGCTCTCACCAGCCACCCGCGCGGCCGCCCCGGCCCGAGGTGCCCGGCCCCTGCTGGCCCCGCCGCCCGCCCGGGCCCTGCCGCCGTCCCGTCCCGCCCCGCCGGGGCCGCCACCATGGGGCTCTGGCCCGAGCCTGGCGCGCGCCAGGGCAGCGACGCTTCTTCGCGCCAAGCCGGCCGCTGTCCCCGCTCTATCTTCAGCAACATTAAGGTGAGCGGAGAACTCGTGGCCGCCGGGCGAACCTTCGGCGGTCCCCCGCGGCGGTGCTGTGGGAGCCCGGGGCGGGGGCGGGGAAGGGGGGCGCCCGGGCTCCCCGTCAGCCCTCGGTGTGGCACTCAGGGACACATCCCTGCGGGGCTGGCGGCGGGCTGGGGGCGCCGGGACTGGGGAGCTCTTTTTGGGAGTGTGTGGGCGCGCGAGTGTGTGCGTGTGTGTATGCGCGCGTCTGTGCACGGGTGTGTGTGCTCGTGTGTGCACCGCTGTGCGTGCGCACACGCTCTCACGCCCTCGTCGGGGTTAAGAAAGAGGACAATGACAGTTCCTAACTCTTGGTTCAACTCTGGGCGGGTAGTAATTGTCTTCCTCTTTGACTGCAAAAAGAACATCTCGCGGGACACTTTTTCGGTCTCTTTCGGGCAGTTTCTTCGTGAAGGGGTGAGCTTGGCGGTGCCGGGTGACAGGCTGTGGTTCCTCTGAGATGGAAGGCAGAGCCTAACTTCTCCTGGGCTGGGTGGCAGAAGAGATGTTCTCCTTCCCCAGAAGCAGCAGTACAGGGGCTCCGCTACCCCGCCGCTCTGCTGCACGCAGGCTTCAGAATTCCCCCGGGCTGGCAACCAACCCTGCGTGCTTCCCGGTCTGGAAACGGCCCCAGGAAAGCAGCAGGCCCTCGCGGTACGTTCAGTAACATCTAAGCAGGTGCCTCTCCCCTCGCAAGTTATGGGGAGTGGCTCTATGGTGAGGACACTTTCTTCCCAGGGGGCTCGGGAGTGTTTACCACTTCCTCATAGGGCCAGGGAGACCTGGAACAGTTGAAGCCTGGAACAGGCTTTTTTTTTTTTTTTTTAAACTGGTTCTGCCTGGGCAGAAGTGACCTAGAGGTGCACGTCCTGAGAGGACAAAGCTGCTGTGGTGAGGACTGCAGAGCCCATATGAAGGCTCCTTGGAGTCAGTGGGGGAAGCGGGGCATGTATGGTGCAGAGAAGTTGTTTCCAACAATCATACAGTCAGATGGGGCTAGGAAAAGCTTCCACTGGTGCAATCAAAGGGATGGTCTGGGAGGAGTGTCTCTGTGGACTGATGATGTGAGTGTTCAACAGAAAGGGATCTGGAGGTCACAGTGAATCCCACCTACTATTTACTCATATTGTTAGCAGTGGAGCTGGGATCCCCACTTCTGCTTCTGCTCTATCCTTGCACCACAATAAATAAGGGCTGAACTGATTCCATGGTTGGATGTACATAAGACATAGACATTTTGAGATGGTTTCAGATAATCCTCAAATTGCCTCACCTTTGGCCAGACCTGGATGGCCAAAACACTGTGTGTGGCTTTGGTCCCACTATTCAAAAGAGTCTTGGAGAAGTTTCAGCAGGGAATTGTAGAAAATTTGGTGCTTATAAATTAGGAATTGGGAAGAAAGGGTGGGGGCAACAGTTGGGTGGTCTGAAAAGAAAGAGGTCCAGGAAAGAGCCAGGGTGGAGGCAACTCTCCCTATTTTCACCAACAAGGGCAAGAGGGATAGATTGTCCCAGAACAGTTTCCTGACAGCAAGGGTAACCCCCAATGAGGTTGATCCATTTAGACCTGCCCTGAATCCCTAAAATGAGTTTATGGCAGCAGTTTCTTTGAAGATCTATAAAAATGAGATAATTTATCATATGTTGATGATTTAGCCACATGTGCCTGAGACCTCGACCCAGGCCAATTGGCCTCCTAAAGGCTCATACCAATTAACAGTTTTTCTTAACTCTAAAAATCAGATTCTCTTAATTATTACCTCCATTGATCCATAGTAACTCTGAGACCAGAGTTTGGAGAGACTTACACTTAGCTTCACTTAATCAACCTGAAACCAGGTACAATTTGGATATCTCAAGGCAAATCTGGGGCCTGGAATTCCATTAAACTCACTTAAGCCTTTTCTTCCAGGGGGCGGTAATGGTTGTCTGGGAAGTTGCTATTTGTTGGAAGATTCTTTCCTCCCAATGAGAGATTGATTGAGTGGCCACCTGGACTCTCCCCCTGGGGTATGAACTGCACATATCTTGTGACATGTGTGACATGGTGGATAATGGGATGTCCAGCCCAAGGACCCATCATTTTTCTGGGTTCCTCATTGCTGGGACAGATTAACCCATTGGCTTTATGACATTCCTATAAAACCCCATATACCATATGGTTTAGGGGAAGGGGATGAGGCCAGGGGACTTAGGTCCATCTCTAAATCTAACCTCTTACTAACTAGGTGACCCAGGGGAGCATTTCTCACCTTTCCTGGGATGCAGAAGCTTTATGTAAAAAACAAAAAACAACACAGGTAATATGAATGATCTCCACCTCTTGGGGCTCTGCTGGGAGCCGTATCAGCCTTGCTAGATGACACAGTCACAGTGAGGAAATGGCAGACATTTGCACAGCTCCCACCATAGAGGCGAAACTGGTATCTCCTTCTGCTACTACTGCTCATGTGAAATTAAGCCTGTTGTCATTAATTAGGCCTTACAGAGTTCCAAAATCAGACCGATATTCCCCACACAGTTACCCCATAAGAAAAAACATTTTCCTGTCCCTGCATAAGAGATTTTGGATCAAAACACTATAAATGTTTGACAAAAGGCTCTTCTAATGAGCCTTGCAGACCCAAAACATAGAAATGAAGGGGTTAAAAACACAAAAATTGCATTTGAGTCTGGCCCGGAGAAAAAAAAGCCTAATTGGAGGTAAAAAAAAGGAAAACAAGGACAGAACAGAGTGCCTTCCCAAGGTCTACATTCTACAAATATCCTCCCTTATACTGACTTCAGTTATGAGGAAGGATAAGAATGTGGGAAACCCAGGTCCAAGGCCAACACACATAGGGCCCCCATTGTGCTTGCATCAAAGAGAGGGCTTTCTCAAGCGACTTGTTAACAAACATTCTTTTTTTATAGTTTATGAGCCTAATAAGATAACTTCTAGCCTATCTATATACAATTTAACCTATGTTTTAATCTTAGCATTACTAACTTAAATAATGTATATGTTATCCTGTTTTCTACTAAAAACATCCTGTTATATTCTTGGTTATAAAATTTACTCGACCTATTTGGTTGTAACTTGTTAATTAAAAAACAAAGTCATAATTATTGGCAAAAAACCGACCGTGCAAAATAAGATAGTTTGTTACTTTCTTAATCTGGGAGACTGGTGCCAAGAATGAATGGGATGATTCTAAAAAAATACTTCTGTAAGACTTGTTTCTGTACACTTTCGATGATTAAAGCATCTTATCACTAAGAGTTAGTCACTGTAAACAATTTCTATTTTCTGATGTCATGTTATTGCTTAACCAATAAAAAAAGACACCAAAGCAGACAGAGCAGAGATGCCTGCCTGGTGATCAAGAAAGAAACTCGTGGCTCTGTCATCACTCTCTCGTTCCGACACCGTCCATCCTTCGGGGACCCCTGGACCTGCTGGAGCTGGACTCCGGTAGGGCTCCTTAAGGATTATGGAGATGAGGTTTAGGAAGAGGGTTTTGTAAACCACGCAGGACTCTTCAGGATTGGCATCAATAAAACGGCAGTTCTTGCCTCAACAAACAGGACTGCTTGTTTAAACATCATTTAGGATCTGTTGTTCCACCAGTTATACCTCACATGAGGCATACTTAAGAGAAACTACAGTTAATAGTTATGTCCAAAATAAAAGTAATAGTAGCTAACACTAATGGAGCCGTCTGGATGTACCAAGAACTTTGGATATATTTCACCCATATTTAATCCTCATTCCAATTCCGTCTAGTGAATATTATTACTGTCCCCATGAATGATGAGGAAAACTAGGCTTAGTGAGGCGTAGACACATAGCCAGAAAGGGGTGGAGTGCAGAGGAGCCAGATATATATGAGACCGAGTGTAGACCTTGTCTGTCTAACTGCCGTGCACCCCGCCCTCACCATCACCCAATGCTGCTCGATTCTGGTTTAGCACATGGGGATACTGTATGTATACTTGTTCCCAGGGTCAGTGCCGTCTTCAGTCCCTGGTGACACTCACAGCCCAGCTGTGTGCAGGGGTCACTGTGGTGGCTGCAGGATGTATGTCTCCAGTCACTAACAGTCATTATTCCTTTTCACTCTTCAAAACTCTCCCCTAAAGAGCCTGGCACCTTTCACTTATGGGGTGAGGTTTTGTACGCCCTCCTGTAGTAGTATATACAATTGTGTTTAATCTGGAGACATTGTCAGTTGCCTCTGGCTTACAGGATTCTTAAGAAGCAGAAGACCTGCTCACTAGTCATTGTCAGAGAGAGCAGTTCAACATCCAGAGCTCTAAATTAAAAACAGATTCATTCAGCGATTATGGGGGTGTGGGTGGGGAGGTAGGAGACAGCCTTTGTGGCTAACTCATCCTGGCAGCCTCAAAGAGATCTGTTTCTTCTTAAAATGAAAATTTTGAGGTCAAACAGAGGTTATCTTATAAAAGGAGTAGACGATTGGTAATTACTGCCCAAATTTCAGGAACTCCCACACCCCAGACCCCAGTGTAGGGAAGTAGTGTGTATCTCATCAGTGAGGGAGAGTCCAGTGGGAATGGAGTGCAGGGGAAGTACAGTGGCGAAGAAGAGGGTAGACAGATGTCACAACTTGGCCTGAGTGGCCTGGTGACCTCTGACCTGGGAGAGAAGCTCAAAAATGAGGGAGAGGTACTTTATCTTGGCTTGTGTCCATAACTTCCTAAGGCCTTTGACCCCCAACTGTGGGGAGCATTTTGGGCTTAACTTCTTGGTTTCCAGAGGAAAGTGCTATATCCCACTAACCTGATGCTCATGCTTGGGAAAAGCACTTTCAAGAGAATCCCTGGGGCCAAATAATTACTTAACAGACCTCATGAATTAAGAGGTGCCCACTCCTCCCCCGAGGCTGATGAGTGTTTCTCTGATGTGGATGAGGACAGCATTCATCTCTCCCCTAAGAGGGTCTGGCTTGCCCATCCTGCTTATGTGTGGGGGTCTGGAGAGGGGAGATCAATGGGGATTGGTTGGGTGGGGGTCACAGGTCACTCAGAGCCTTTCCTCCTGTGATGATGCTCAAAGCCCTTCTCCTGGTGATGAATTGTGACCTACACTGCCACAGAACAAAGGGAAGAGTGATTTATGTCTCACACTGTGGATAGCTCATCTCTTTCTGATCACTCTCTTTTGTCTGTGACTGACTTTTTCTCCATTCTAGGAGACCCAGATGTGATGTTAGGATGTTGGGTTGGGACCATGGCTTCCCCTCACCTTCTTTTGCCCTGTTTGTGGAATGCAGAGGAATGTACATGGTCCCCAGTGTAGACCTCATCCCTCCTCTTCTCCCTCTTCATACCCCTGCCTGGTCTTATCCTGTCCTGTGTGTTTAAGCACCTTCAGCCCTTGCTTCACCCCACTTTCTGCCTGTGGAGGCACTGGCCTGTGGAGAGCTCCAGTCATGTGCCAAAGCCAGAGAGCTGGCATGGTGGAGCTAAGAAATTCGGATGCTCCTGGGCAGTGGACCCATCAGAGGACCTTGCCTGGGGCTGGGCGAGTCTGGCCCCCATTTTATATCATAAGATCCTTGCCATGTACTTGGGCATCACACTCTCAGTTTCTGTTGATAAAGGACATGAAGAAATAGCTGTGTGAATTTACAGTTGTCTGTACCCCACAGGACTAGCACAGATGGGTTGTCACTATGGCCCATGGGAGCTCCTTTTGAGGGACCCAGGGGAAAGCTGAGTTCTTAGTACCAGACAATGCTTGATTTATTTTGAGTTCTTAAAAAACTTTATTTTGAAACAATCACATATTCATAGGAAAACAGTGTCAAGATGTCCTGCATAAATAACCTCCACCCAGTTTCTCCCAATGGCTCCGTCTTATATACTGCACCATAATACCAAAAGCAGGGAGTTGACATTGCTATAATGTGTGTGTATAGTTCCATGTCGTTTGGTCACATGTATAGATTCATGGAACCACCACCCCACTGCCTCAAGACACAGAACTATTTCTGTCACCACAAAAATCTCTGTTGTGCTGCTCCTTTGTGGTCATGCCCACCCCCTTCGAACTGACTACCGTCACAACCACTGATCTGTTCTCTGTCACTGTAATTTGTCATTTTGAGAATGTTGTATAAATGGAATCATGCAATATGTAACCTTTTGAGGTTGGCTTTTCTCATTCAGCATAATACCCTTGAGATCCGTACAGGATGTTGCTTGTATTAATAGCTCATTCCTTTTTATTGCTGAGTTTTATTCCATGGTATGGATATACTGTAATTTGTCTAGCCATTCACCTATTGAGGGACATTTGGGTTGTTTCCAGTTTGGGGCTATTACAAGTAAAGCTGATATGAACAATCATGTATAGGTTTTGGAGTCAAACATAAACTTTAATTTCTCTGAAGTAAATACCCAGGAGTGCATTTCCTGGGTCATATGGTAGTTGCATATTGATTTAAGAAACTGCCAAACTCTTTTCCAAAGTGGCCATACAGTTTTATATTTGCACTAGCAATGTAGGAGAGAGCCAATTTCTCTACATGTTTGCCAGCGTTTGGGGTTGTCATTGCTTTTGATTTTAGCTATTCAAATAGGTGTATAATGACATCTCAGCCTGGTCTTCATTTACACTTCCCTAATGGCTAGTGGTGTTGAACATCTTTTCATGTGCTTATTCTCCATATGTATGTGCTCTTCATTGGGATGTCTGTTCCTATAGTTTGTCCTTTTTCTAATTGGAATTTTTACTATTCTTTTGAGAGTTCTTTATATATATGAGATACAAGTCCTTTGTTGGGCATATGGTTTGCAAATATTTTCTCCCAGTATGTAGCTTATCTTGAATCCTCTTAACAGGGTTTGCCACAGAAAAAAATTGGATTCTGATGAAATCTAACTTATCAAGTTTTAATTTTCAGGATCCTACTCTTGGTGTATGTCTAAGAATTCTTCACCAAACCTAGTTCCTGAAAGTTTTCTCCTATGTCTACTTCTAAAAGTTTTATAACCTTGCGTTTAAATCTGTGATCCATTGTGAGTTAATTTTTGTATATGTGTGAGGTTTAGGTCAAGGTTGTTTTTTGTTTTGCCTACAGTTATCCAATTTCTCCTGCACCATTTGTTGAGAAAACTGTCCTTACTCTATTGAATTGCCTTTTCT
Organism: Cryptoprocta ferox; assembly: GCA_028646485.1. Classification (NCBI taxonomy): domain Eukaryota; kingdom Metazoa; phylum Chordata; class Mammalia; order Carnivora; family Eupleridae; genus Cryptoprocta; species Cryptoprocta ferox. The sequence goes on from CM053573.1 coordinate 121,369,657, forward strand.
TCTCTGTCAAAAACCAGTTGGCCATGCTTATGTGGATCTATTCTGAGTTTTCTGTTCTCTTTCATGGATGTATGTGTATACCTCTCTGCCAATACTACACTGTCTTGATCACTGTATCTATACAGCAAGTCTTGATATCAGGATCAGGTAGAAGATTGATTTTTAGCCTGCAGTGGTATGTGTTTATCTTACAGTTACCATATTTTATAACCCATTCAGTTTCCCTTCTACTTTGCCTTTTAGGAAGATTTAAAGACAAATTTGAAGCTTGCTTTTAGTAACTGGATGGGACCTTATGTATTTCTGTGCTCTAGCTTTTCTTCTGGGCTTAGCTGAATAGTTGTCTTTTCCCTTCAACTTGATTTGTTAATCAAGAAAAAAAGTTTCGTAAACTTTTTCTATTCTCAACCATAGCCTTGCAAGGTGGGAGTGGGGGGGATTCAGTATCTCTATTTCATATTTGATAAAATGGAGACTCCTCAAGAACACCTATACAGTAAATGGCAAGCAGGAATTCTCTCTCAGGGTCATCTTGCTCCCTAGCCCTCTTCTTCCCATGGCCACAGAATGCCTCTTGGTTGTGGATTCTCTCATTCACGAACATTTGGGTCTGAGCTCAATGATCTGAGGTTCTTGCAAGTTCTCAGATTCTCATCTGTTAAGTTGCTGATGGAGATGAGACTGGGAGCAGGGCCAGCTGGGTCTGAGCTTTGCCAGGAGATCTGCTATGAAGCCTGGCAGAAGTGGAAGGTGCAGGCTGGCTGGTTGACTTTGATCAATCCCCAGCTCTCTCAGTTTAGAGGACACTGATTCTCTGGATATGGCCTCCTGTTTGGGATGGATTACATTTGACCAGGGTGGGGAATGAAACCAAGGCAGGGAGTGTCCTCTGGCTGTACTTCAGGGATGAAAGATGGGTGGATACTCCACTGAGGAGCCCTCTTCCAGAGCCCGTCCTCTCAGCCTCTTTGCCCTATTGAGTGGGATACTCAGGAGGCTCAGGGGAGATGCTGTAGGCTCTGGTGTGGCTGGGGGGAGGAGCACCAGCCTGGGACAGTAAACCCCAAATGACCTTTGGGACATTCAGTCTGGTCTGGTATCGGTGCTGGCTCCCCATAGAGCTGTCCCCCTTCCTCCCCAAAAATGGGCAGACTAACTCTTTGTTAGAAATTTAGTTGCACCTGAGTTCTGTAGGAATCTGGGAGTCCTGGTAACATGTTTCCTTTTGTTTACTCAAACACTGGTAATACCTACTTATGTTCCAACGAATGCTCCATCTAACACCTTTGGAAGATATTGGCCTAGAGCACAGAGGACCCCGTTAAAACTCAGATGTCATCAGGAGGGCTGTAGTAAGCTAGTGTTTGTCAAACTGCCCGACCAAGATGCCCTGAATTCTAGGAGAGAGTGAACAGGTTTCCACATACGGGTAGACAAGAGGATGAAGGGGATAAACCGTGAGCATTACATTTCTGTGATAAAAATGTTTTAATCTTAAATTCAAGTGAATTTTATATTTTCCTCCACAGCATAGCTATGTGTTTCCAAATAATATGTTGTATTTCCCCCGCAAATCTTGGAGTAACACTGATACTCTGGGAAGCTATGCTGTGTCTAGCTCGTGTCTCCCAAATGTGATTCGCAGGTGGAGCATACCAAGTTTGGGAAACACACGCAGGTAGATCTCAAGTCAGAACTAGTCTATCCTGTTAGTTCACTTACCCAGCTTGTTAAGCACTTAGGGAAGAATATCTAGGAAGTTTAAGTGGGACAGACATGGAGTGTGGATGCCAGACAGTTGCTGGGCTGAGCCCTATGGGACACCTCAGGAGAGGAGCCAGCTAGAGAAGGCACTGAGGTCCCTGTGGACCTGGGGGAAGTGACAGTGGCAGAAGGGAGGGGCCAGGAGGACAGCAGGCTTCCAGAGCCCCTCTTGCCCTCCTTCATGGGCTGCCAGGGAGTTTGCAGGATGGGATTAAACTGACCACTTTCCTCATTCCGCTTTACATCATTCCTGCCTTTTGCCTCAAGCCCTTTTGAAAACTTCCTGCTTTGCCTTTGATCCTCAGTGCATCTGAGACGGTTGGCGGGAGCCGAGCTTCGGTGCGGGAGCCTGGGACTCCCTCACTCATAAGCCCTTAGTGAGCATCCACCATGCGAGGCTCTGTACCAGCTATTACTGTTTCGGCATTTGGCTCCCTGTAAACAATAGTCTGTAAATCCCCTGCCTCTCAACATGACCACTGGCCTCGTTTTGCCCAGGACTGAGGTGGTTTGTGGAACACAGGACTTTCAGTTTTAAAACTGGAAAAGTTCTGGGCAGTTTGGGACAAGTTGGTCCCTGTATGGCCTCCCTTGCTGTGACATTGGACAAGAATGGACTTCCACCCTCTGGGCGGTAGAGGAGCCGCCCAGGGAGGGTCAGGGTTGGTGCTCGGTGATGGACATGAACCTCAAGGATCTATGGTAGGAAGGGATTGTAGTCTTCCAAAGAAAGGAAGAGCAGGAGCCAGGACACTGGAGGTGGAGTTCATGGAGCAGCAAACCCCAGGACTCCTTGTCTGTACCCCAAAGTCCTCCTGCCTTCCTTGCTCATGATTTCTATGGCATTTTTAACTTCTCATGTTGTAGAATCCGTATAAATGATGATAAAACTGACCTGTAGAAAGACAGTACTTCCTGGCTTATAGAATTTTTGGATTTTAGAATTAAAAGTGACAGGAAAGCTCATCTGCTTGAAGAAGCAGGAATCCTTTTGAGGATGTCCTTACCTCTGTTTGCAGAGTCCTAGTAATGAGGAACTCACCCCCTCACAAGGCAGGCCCAGGAACTGGTAGCCCCACAGGCTTTAAGTCTCTCCTATGTTGAGCCAAAATCTGCCTTGCCTTTCCATGTACATCTCCAGATGGAAGCTAGCAGAACTCCTCCCGCCAACCGCCCCCGCCCCCCGCCGCTTCCTGGTCACTCTCCTCAATGTTTCCAGTAGAAAGCAGTCTCCCCTCTCCCATAAGTCCCTCTACCTGGGGAGTTGCTACACAGGGTTGAAATGGAAAGCCAGGTGGTCTGGGCTACCCTTCTCTGAAAGCTGAACCAGGCTCTGAAGTTGGGCATTGTTAAGGCAGCATGTGTGACCCCCGACTCTTGTTGTCCCAGATCACAAACGTCTTCTTGCTGGTTCTAGTAACTGCAAGGAGTCTGGTCAGCACCCATGAGGAGCCCTCGGGTTTTGTGGAGGCTGGTGGGCCCTGAGTTTTCTGGAATCAGCAGAGATGTTCCCATGATGGAGACCTCTACCCCATCAGGCCCTGCAAGTTTGTTTGTGCCCTCATGAACTCCAAGGCCTGCCCCATCCTGTCTCTCACCACCCCCATCTTCCTCTGTTCTCACTCCCTAGCTCTCACTTCCCCCTGGTTTTAGGGCTTTCATGGAGTGTCTGTCCATGCCAAGCCCTGGAAGAGCCCTGGATAAATCATTGCATCTACTCTCTGGCTTCCAACTGGATGACATCTCTTAGGAGGAAATAGACAAGGGGCTCACTGGGGACTATTTTCTGACTTTATCACCAGAGGGCCCAGCATAGACCCTCACAGAGGGATCTGGCCTAATGCTAGCAGGAACATACGTGTGGGGTGTACTCCAAGGATGCACCCCACACATCCCTCCCATCCCAAGTGGCAGGGACAGATTATTGTACAACCAGTCTTGTCTATTGGACCATCTCCACCCGTGGACCTTGTCATTTACTTGGAAAGTGAGCCTACATAGCCTCGTGTTTGTCCATTTCATTTCACATTGCCCCTGCTGTCAGGAGGCTGTCCTCCTAGGCTCGCTGAGCCTGAGGCTCCTTCTTCTTCATAGTCAGCATCCCAGGAAAGCACAGTCCCACAGAGTCAACCTATAAATTTAACATATAAACATGTAATCTTAACAAGGAGTGGGGACAAACCTATTTTGGATGCCCTAAAATCACAAATTCAGAATTCCCACCCTCAGCAACACATTTTTATTAGTAAAAATTATAATACGATTCTCTGAGCTATCATAACAAAGATGGATACATTTTATTAGGGCACATATGTATGGGCAATATATGGGGTCATAGGGATATTTAGTTGTGAATGCAAATACATGCGTTTGGGGGAACCCATTATGTGCCAAATTTAGCGAAATAATAAGTGGACAAGGTTAGGTCCTTTCAGAAATGCTATCTGACTAAATCCTCCCTCCCATGCTCCAACGTGCATATTAGCCACATTTTATCATGGAGGAAACTGGCAGAAAGCTCCTGGGAATTGCCACATTATGCAGTGACAAAGCTGGTATCTGGGAGCTCTGTCTTATGACCCTTTCCTCTATGGCTGCTTCGTGCATCACACCACAAACCCCAACCAGCTGAGCCAGACTGTGCTACTTCAGTCCTCCATATAACAGACACAAGCAGGGTTGCTTATGTCTGTATTCTTTCATTTTCCCAAGCCAGATTTGACAATGGTGGCCCTGAAAGTCTTCGTGCCTCAGCGTTCCTCTCTTAAACATTTTTTTAGGGGCACCTAGGTGGCTCAGTCACTTAAGTGTCCAACTCTTGATTTTGGTTCAGGTCATGATCTCACAATTTGTGAGTTGGAGCCCCACATCGGGCTCTGTGCTGACAGTGCATGGAACCTTCTTAGGATTCTGTCTCCCCCTCTCTCTCTCTCTGCCCCTCCCCTGCCTGCTCTCACTATCTTTCTCAAAATAAATTTAAAAAAGTAAAACAAACCTTTTTTAAAAGAAATTATTTTAATTTCTTTTTCTTTTTTTTTTTTAAGAGAGAGAGCAAGACTGGGAGAGAGGGGTAGAGGGAGACTCTGGGATCATGACCCGAGGTGAAATTGAGTTGGACACTTAACTGACTGAGCCACCCAAGCGTCCCCCCTCAGCTCTCCTCTCTTGTTGCACGTTCCCCCTCACCCACGCTCATAAGACTAGACAGATACTCCTGCTGTACAGCACACAAGCACTTAGACCAGGGACTCGGCCTGTGGTAGGGGTAGCCATCAGGTGGCTTAGAAACATTTCCTGGAAGAATAAATGGAAACCCAGTGAGCTGAACAACATCTTGTCATGTGACTCAAATGCTCAGAAGCTTATAATGAGGAAGTGACTTGTATATCTAGCAACTGGAGTGTCAAATACATCAGGGGACATCCATCTGTGGCATATTCACAAATTATTTTTAAAGTTTTATTGAGAGTAGTTTAAACTTGGGAGAAGGGTTCATTCTATAACGTTAAGCAGAGGCTGCAGTGCAGGATAGGCAATCGTATGTAGAGATGATCCAAATTTTTAAATGTCACAAGAAGACTCGAAGAGGATCTAGCCAAGCAGAGTTCTCTGTGCGGGAAGCCTACAAATGGTTTTGTTTACCTTCCATGTGACTTTCTGTGTTTTCCGTTTTTCTGCAGTAAACATGTCCTAGACTTGTAATTAGAAAAAACTGCCAATTAAAAAACCCTGAAGTCTGTGGTGACCCCCACACCCTGCTTTGCTGGATGCAGCGAGACATTCCGCTGTGGTATATGAAATGTGATAGAAGATGGACAGTGTCTGGTATCCAGGTACCTGAGGATGGACCAAAGATGAAGCCAGGATGGCAGGCAGGGGCAAGGACTTCTCTAGAAAGACCATTCCTGCAGTTCCCATCACTGTTCTCCCTGCATTATTAATCTGTAACTGCATTTGAGTCTTATGTCTCCTCAGAGTTGGAGATAAAGTCAGATAAAAATGCTTTAATTCTTACAAAGAGGTAAAACTATGGAACATTTTCTTTTTTGGGAAGATTGAGAAGCATTTGTCTGCTTCCCTCTATGCCCACTCCAAGAGGCTGGCTCAGAGCTTGGGAATCTAACACTAAAGTTGGCCAAACATCTTAGGGAAGTGAGTATATCTGATGGGTTCCATGCCAGGAAGGAAGAGAAAGCCTGAGGGGCAGGAGGATAGAGGCTAGGACAGGAACTGCTAAGTGCTGCCTGGAGTCTGGTCCTGAGTCTGGACTTTTGTACCTGGGAGGGTGTGGGGACATCTCCGGGTGGGTTTTCACCCACTCATTCGGTAAGCCTTGATTAACTATCCACTGTTTATAATATAGCACTCTGCTGGTGTTGTAGTTAGCAGGGGTTTCAGAAATTTGAGGGCAGGAATGGTGTCAGGATGGCTGCCTGAGATACATTCATTTGTTCATTCATTCATGCAATATGTCATTACTGATCACCTACCACCAACCATGGGAGATACAACAGTGAACCAAAAAGAGTGGGCTATGCTCTCATGAGAGATATAAGCAGTGGATAGTTACAAAATGTGTCAAATAAGTGGGTAAAGAACTGGTTTTATGAGGGAGAAGGTGGTAGAGACACAACTGGATTCTGCTGAATACATATGGGCCGTGAACTCTGGATTCTAAAAAGTCACCTTTGTGATTCTGATATATAACCTCTCCATGGGGAACACAGCTGTGAATCAGACAAGGTAACCCTCTTTTAAAGGCTCTGGTTAGTTAGGATAAGATGGATCATAAAGAACTATAGTGAATTATGGCTTCCATCAGCATGACGGGTTCACATAACATAGGACTTCATACTATGAATACCAAGAGATGCTGCATAAAATAGAACACCACCAAATATTTAAATGCATAGCCAAGCTTGCAAGAAAGAAAGTGAAATTTTCAGGTGCAAGAAATGAAGAATGAGTTGAATACCAAAACAATGAGTGTACCAGCTGACCCTGCAGCAAGGATTGAGGGGGAAAGTGTGCATGTTATAGCTGAACTAGTAAAGAAACCCTAAAGAAACTCCTAATGGAGACTGGGTATTGGTAATCACAAAGATAGCAGAGATGACATGGGGAGATGGTCCTCAGACTTATGCATAAAGCTGGCCTCCTGGTGAGAAGGGAGCTAATTAAACTCTGCCCACCACCCTAGGGACAGCAAAGAGACTAATCTCTAACAGGACCTCTGGGTGAAATAATGCCTCTAAGAAATCAAAACCCCAACTCTGTGCCACATGGAATGGAAAGCAGAATTTATACTATCCACATGGTATGGGAATATCTAAGCAAATAAATTAGCATAAAAATTATTTGGGGACTGGTGATAACACTTTGTCATCTGGTAGACACAAAAGTAAAACCACTCCGGAAGGATGCTTCTATAATGTAGACCAATGGGAATCCCCAAGGGAAGGTTTCCCCCAAGACTGCCTTTGGAAGAGGAGCTTACAACAAAAAGTTACACAAGGAAATGTCCCACTGTAACAATAGGCAGCAGATATATCAATGAGGGAGATTAGCACCTCAAGATTTTGAGATAATGGAATATTCTGACAGAGACTATAAAACTATATTAAAATGCTTAAAGAGGTGTAGGAAGAAATAGAAAACACCAGGAAAGAACAAACACTGTGAAAAATGAATGGGAAGTTTTGAGAAACACATGGGAATTCTAGAAATAAAAAATATAGAAAGTAAAAATTCAGTGAATGGTTAAATAGCATATTAGATAATTTCCCAATTTGAAACCCTTAACTTAATCACATCTGCCCTTAATGATATTAGCAAGTGGAAGACAGGATTGAAGAAGTCACCCTGAATATGGCACAGAGGAATAAAGAAGTGGAGACTGTGAAAGACAGGTTAAGAGATATGGAAACAGTAATGCAATGAAGGTCTGAAATGAGCACCAAAGAAGAGAGTAGAATGAATAGGTGACAGACAGTATTGAATAAATGACAGAGAATTTCCAGACACATCTTTGAGAAGATGTATGGCACCATTATATAAAGAAACCACAGTAAGTTCTGACAGGAATTTACAATTAGAGCATGCCTCCGGGTGCCTGGGTGGCTCAGTCATTGGGCACAGCCTCTTGATTTTGGCTCAGGTCATGATCTCACTGTTCGTAGGTTGGAGCACCTCATCCAGCTCTGTGCTGATAGCATGGAGCCTGCTTGGGATTCTCTCTCTCTCTCTCTCTCTCTCTCTGCCCCTTCCCTGCTCATTCCCTCCCTCTCTCCAAATAAATAAATTTTAAAAATTTTAATAAAAAAGAGTACACCTCTGCATATTATACTGAAACTGCAGAACAGGAAAGACAATAATTTTAAGAGTTCTATGGTAAAATTACAGACTACTTATGAGAATCAGTAATTAGAGCAACACCAGTCTTCTCAAAATAAATAATAGATACTAGAAAATAATGGAATAATTTTCAAAATGCTAAGAGAAGATTACCACCAAATTCAAATTTTATAAATAAATAATTCAGGAAGACAAGTTAGAGATTTTCAAACAAAAGCAGGTAACTTACTGTCATAAGTCCTCACTAAAATAAAGAACGATGAAATACATAAAACAAGAAATTAAACACAAAAGAAATGGATAGGATGCAAAAAAGTTGCAGTAATTATTAATTGTAGGTAGACAAAAATAATAATGATTGATGGAAGACAGAAAAATTAGAAGGGAAAATTGAAGTTAAAATCATAAGTCCTTGGCTTGTTTGGGAGGAGAGTGGAAAAATTAATTAACTTTAGTCTTTGTTAAGTCAGTTATGTTTGTTAAAATGTATTAATCATTAACAGAAAAGACATTGAATGTATACCTTCCAAAGCAGAAGAGAGTAAAAAGTAGAAACCTAATCAAACCAATAAAAGGCTGGAAAAGAGAGAATAAAAGGCAAAAATAAATAAATAAATAATAAAAAATAAGAACAAAGACAAAAACCATCATGGAAATAGGAGCACAATAAAATGAGGCAGATATAAATCTAGATTTGTCAGAAATTACAATACATGAAAATAGACCACTCACACCATTTCAGAGCTAGAGAATCTCAGACTAGATGGAGACAGGAGCAGAGACAGAGAGAGGAAGGGAGGGAGAAAGAGAGAGAGAGAAAAAAATCTAGTTACATCATCTTTAAAATAAAATGTTGAAAATCAAAGGACAAAAGCAGATATATCAGGAGATATATCAACTAAAGACAGCAGATTTATCTACTTTGATAACAAAGAAGAGTTTTTAAGGCAAAAAGAGTCACAGATTATGAGATGCTAACAATGTCTGAAACTGACTAGAGACCAATATCTAGACTGTACAGGATCTCCTAACAAGAAAGAGGCAAGAAGTACAATAGAAAAATATGCAAAGGATTTGGGCAGGTAGACTGGGGTGCCGGCTGGGCTCCCTCTACCCTCTGTACTTTTCTCTGAATGTCATTGCCATTATCATCCACTGTAAACGTCTGTCTTCTTCATGGCTGAGTCACGGTGAGCAACCAGCATACCTGTGACCTTTCATTTAGTTCCAACTTGACATAATCCTGGGGAAGGATTCTGATTGGCTCAGCTGGGTCAGGTGCCTCTCCGTGAGACAGGGCAAGGTCCTCTGAATCGTGGCTTCTCCTGGAACCCTGTGGTTGAATAAGGGTCCTTCTCTAAAACAAAGAGGGAGGGAGTGCTGGTCTCAGAAGAAAGCTTAGCAGACAAGACAATTGAGACTTCCTATGGAAAGGAAGAGAACATCTCTAGCAGACACTGAAAAGGAGGAGATGTGGTCCTGCTGTGGGAAAGGAAGTAGGCTGAATGAAGGCATTTGTACTGGGGAAGAAGGGAAGGGTCCTGGATGGATCAGGGTTTGCATTAGATTTTTACTCCTGTTGGAACAAATCATCATAAAACATAATCGCTTTAAAACAACACAAATTTGCTGGCTTACAGTTGTGGAGAACAGAAGACCTAAAGTCAAGGTGTTGGTAGGCCCATGGTCCTTCTGGAGGCTTTTGTGGAGAATCTGTTTCCTTGCCTTCCTAGCTTCTAGAGACCGCCTAATCCTTTGGCTTGTGGTTCCTTCCTCCTCAGAGTCAGCAAGTTAGCATCTTGAAATCTCTCTCCCTCTCACCTTTGTTTCTGACTCTGACCCTCCTGCCCCCTTCTTATAAGGACCCTGTGGTTACACTGGGACCACCCAGATAATCCAGAATAATCTCCTGTTCTAAAAATAATTGATCACATCTGCTTAAGTCCTTTTTGCCATGTAAGGCAACATGTATTCACAGGTTCTGAGTATTAGGGTGCTCAGACACTGGGGAGGTCATTGTTTTGTCTATTTCAGGGTTCAATCAAACCAGAGCCAATAGAAGATACACATATATGTATGTATATGTATTTGTATTTCAAGGAATTTGCTTATACAGTTGTGGGGGCTGGATAAGCAAATCCAAAATTCATAGGGCAGGCGATCAGGAAAAGATGATCACAGACATTGGGCCAAAGCTCCTGTTCAGGGGGAATCTATCTTTTTCATTCTCTCTCTTCCTCTCTCTTTCCTTCCCTCCCACTCTCTCTATCTTTGTTGGCTGCCTCTCTCTCACACTTGCTTTTAAGACCCTCTGATTAATTGAATCAGGCCCACCCAGATTATCTCGGATAGTCTTCCTTACTTAAAGTCAACTCACTATATATTGTAATGACACCTGCAGATTTCTTTCACAGCAACACCTACATTAATGGTTGATCGAATAACTGGAGACTGAATCCTAACCAAATTGACACATCAAAAACATTGTCCCAAGGGCAAAGGGCAGTGACATTCAGGACATGTACATGACACAATGTGTCAACAGTAGGCAGAGGGCTCCAAGAAAGGTGAGAACCACTGGGCAATAGACAACCCCAAAAGGAGGGCTGCAGGGGCCAGAGGGGTTTGCCAAAGTCACTGAGGGGAGAAAAGCATACTTCGGGGTGAGCTTCTGCAAGGAGGCCTAGAATGGGGCATTCCATCCACTTCCCATAACTGGAGTCTGCTTCCCTCCTCTACGCTGGTCAGATCCCAGCATGTCACCAGTGCCTTGATGCTTCTTCCTTATGTTGCTTATCCGTATTTGTTCTGTTGAGGTCACAGGCCCCTGGGCTGCAGACATGAATGGATAGGGGTGTTGGAAAGGTGGGTGAGCTCATGTCTGCTGCTCCTAGGGCTGCAGCTGGTGGGCGTCAAGTATTTGCTTAGCTAATCTTTTCCCATCTAAAGATACTTATTGATGATTTCATTCATGAGTCTTGAAACCGGCAGGTAGCAATCCCAGCCAGACAAACCAGGTGTGGATGATGAAAACACATTCCCTTGCACTTGCCTCCAACAACTCTAGTGAGGTGGCATGGGGTGGTCAAAGAATGGGGAGGTGGACAAAAGTGGGGCTGGACAAAAGTGGACACTCAGGGCTGGTGTGCCTAACTATACCAACAGTATGGCCAGACCCTCACCACGTGAGGACACCTCATGTCCACATGGGCAGATGGCCACAGGCAATGCTGAGAACTCATGAGATTGCCTCAATTTAACCCATTTTTTTGGTAATGGATTTGCATACAGAGGTTGGGCCTTGTCTCCAGGAAAGAGATGTCTGCAAGGAAAGATTTAGGTTAAAGCTCAAGAGGACCTACATGAGTCTGAGGCGGTAGTTCCCTAAGTGTGGTCCCTGTACTAGCAGCATCAACATTATCTGGGAGCTTGTAAATGCAGACTCCTGGGCCCTATCCCAGAGCTTCTGAATCTAAAACTGGAGGTGGGATCCAGCCAACTGTTTCAACAAGCCCTCTATCTAATTCTGATACACCCTGAAATTCCAGAACCTCTACTCTGAGGCGAGGCACAGATTGGAGCACTGATTCACATCAGAGTCACTGGCATGTCTGTGATATCCTTGTCCCCAAGATAGTCACTAAAGTGACTTATGGGAACTAATCCTAGTAAACTGAAATGGTTCCCAGGAAACATGGGTCTCTAATGTGGAGCCACAATTGATAGGAGGAACTTTGGGGAGCTTTGCTGCATGTAGCCTGAGGCAAAGCCCAGGGCTATGCAGCTCAGGCCCTGAGACACGCCTGTGGGACCAGAAGGGAGGATGGGGAGGACGAAGAGGCCAGAGTGTGCTCAGCCTGGAGGAGCATGGCCAGCCACGTGTTGGAATTCAGAGACTCTCCGGAGGTACCTTGGCCGCACAGACTCACTGTACCGGGCTGAGTTACGTTTCCATCTCTTTTTTTACCCCCAGGTAGTTTGGAAATGGCAAATGTTCTCAGGGGCTGAGGTCAGGGGTGTTCAAACTAATGATATTTATAGCTTAAAATTAAATCCTGGAGGTAAGCAGAGAATTTGAAAAATTTGCTTGCTTTCCCTCTTGCTCCCACTCCTTCCCTCATTTCCTGTGTTTAAACTGGACATGTCACAGTGCACAGAAGACCTTGGCACCCTGAGTGAGCCTTCTTCACAGTGGTGGAGATCACTGTGGCCCTGTCCCCTTGTCACTCCCTGGGGTACTGGGCAGTGGGTGTGGGAGGGGGTGCCAGAGGGTGTGGGTAGCAGTGAAGAATGTTCTGGTAGCTCTTATCTAAACATGGCTTTCCGGTGGGAAAGAGGCTAGCATGCCTTACTTGACTTCCTGCCTTGACCTCTAATGTAACAGTTTCCTTTCTTCTCGAACACCAGCCTAGGACCTAAGGACATTTTCCAAAACAGGCTTTGGGCATTTTCTGCAGTGCTCACTGAAGCTCTCCTTCCTCTCTGCCTAAAAACTGGTTCCCACCTAGCTTCTTCTACTTTTCCCTATGCAGGCCCTCTGGTGTTTCTCCCTCCTCGCCCTCCTGGCTGAGCTCAGGACTGCAACTGGGAGGAAGGCACACAGAGGGGAGATGGGGAGAGAGAACACCTAGAGACACATAGGAAAGTCAAAGAGGCAAGGCCACAGAAGGAGCGGCCCTCTGTCTGCAAGAGTCCAGAAATAAGTTGAAGCGATGGAGAGAACAGAGCTGGAATAGATGCCCCATGCCTTGTGCTGGTCGGGGGTGACAACAGAAGACCGGGTACATCCTGAGGCAGACGTCTCCCCATCTGGAGGCTAGATGAAAGAGTCAACTTGGACCAAATCATGTATGTTGTTAGCAACCAACCTACTTCTGTCAGCCTCCAGATCCTTCATCTTTAAAAGCCAGAGTTCTTATGTCCCAGAGAGCCTTGTTAAATTCCTATGTATCCTTCTGATTCTCTCTCTGTTTTTTTTTTTTTTTGAGAGAGAGAGATGGTAGGAGTGAGCAAGGGGCAGAGAGAGAAGGAGAGAGAGAGAGAATCCCATGAGGGGCAGAGAGAGAGAGGGAGAGAGAGGGAGAGAGAGAGAATCCTGTGCAGGCTTAACACTGTCAGGGCAGATCCTGAAGTGGGACCATGCTCACCTGAAGCAGGGCTCGAACTCATGAACCCTGAGATCATGACCCGATTCTTCTTCAAATTTAGCAAGTGAAGTTCTGTTAAGAGGTATGCCCCAGGGCTCCATTTCAGGCATCTCACAGATGGTAACTTGCAGCTGCGTGGAGTCTAACAAAACATAGGGCTCTTTGGCCTCAGGGAGAAGGAGCAAAAGGTAACGGAGATTATGGGATAAGACATCTTCCCATAGCAGCATTCTTGCAGTCTTGACACTCAAGGAGTGTCAACATTGCATAAAGCCCAAAGGGGATTTATTTGACAACCCCACATGTAGCTACTGAGTCACCATTTTATTCTGGAGATTGGTCCTTGGATTCCATATGGTCCAAATGAACTTATCCTCTTTTCCTGGGTATGAGGTTGAATAGCTGTCAGAACTAAGGCTCACTATCCATAGAGGCACCTACTGGCCAGCCTGAAACCCAGGGATGGCTCCCTGCATGTCCGCTTGGGTCTGCCCCAGCCCCATAGTCTACATGTGCCTCCCACCACTCACCGTGTTCCCATTTGTCTTTTGAGTTCCCTCTTTCCCTTTCCTTGGTCTTCAGATGCTCACTCACTACCTCCCACTTCCCCTTAGTCATCAAGTCATTGCCTTCCCTGGAGCTTTTCTCCTGCTGGTGTCCCTGGTCCACTGCCCCTTCTGACTGGAGGCTTCTTCTACCTGGTCCAAACCCTTGCATTGGCCCACCCGCCTCCAGTCATCCTACTCTCCTCTATCCCTCATCCTGTTACAGGTTAACCTTTCTAAAAATGTTTGACATGCGTAATGCCTGCCCAGAAGTCTTCAGTGATGGCCAAAGGGAGATAAAATTCTGTGGCTTTCCTTGGGCACCAGTCCTCTTTCCTGAATAGGTTTTCCCCTCTCACCTAGCCAGAACTTTCTCAGACTAACCAGATCATTCCCTGACCCCAATCCTGTCATGCTTGTGTTTTTCCATTCCTCATCTTGTCTCCTGGGCTATGATGACCACTTTGTTCCTCTCCACTTTCTGACATTCTCCTCCTCCTCAAAAACCCAGCTCTGGCCTCATTTTCTCCAGGGACCTCTCTCTCACCTTCTCATATTCTGAGTGCCTCTGGCACCATTACTTGTATCATTAGCATCTGCCATATCGCCTTGAGAGTAGTTACTACTATTGTGTACATATGCGTCATCTTATTAACAAACTGCCCCCAGAGGGGTCTCGTCCTACTTGGCCTTGGTCTCTTCTGGAATGTACTTGGCCCGTGATGCGATTCAATAAATATCTGCTTATCACATTATTTTTAATATTCCTTCTGGGCAAAATTAGGGATAATGTACCCCCACACACACACAGCCCCCAGTGAAATCTATTAGAGCTGGCAGGCCAAAGGAATTGTAAACTGTGTCTGCACCTTTGCCAGAGGGAGGCACGGTTTCAGTCATCATAGGGAGATACCACATCCAGTGAAGGGTAACTGTTGACTTGTGTGTGTTTTGAACCAAGTGAGGACTTTAGGAGTGGACCTCCCCCACCCCTGAATAATCATGACTGCCCTGCAATCACAGCTGTGATGGCAGTAAAGTGATGGTCAAACAGAGCTTGGTAAGGAAGTCAGAGTTAAGCTGACAAGGAGGTCTGGGAGGGAAGGGCACAGGAGAGTGTTCTAGGCCAAGAACAGCATGCTCAGGGGGCAGAACCCAGATGAAGAGAGATGTGTTTAAGGAATAGATGCAAGTGTGGCATGACAGGGCTGGTGCTGCCTCCCAGAGCCAGCCACAGAAAGGATGGGGGCCTCTTACAGGTGGCAGGCATAGATTTAGAGGGGGTCTGGAAAAGGAAAAGTCTGGAGAAGCAAGTCAACCTGGAGCTATGTCCTTTATATGATCTAGAAAAAATGGTGAGTAGATATTCTCTGGCAAAATGTCTGCAAACAATTCTCAGATGCTTGGGAGAATTTACCATCAACCAAGGAGACAGGTCATTCTACATGGCAGCTTTGAAAGGTACAAGGTAAGCCATTTCGGCTGGAGGAGAGAAGGATCCCCCCTGCCCACCACCATTTTACATGGGTTTCCTGTAACTATTGGCTCACGCAGAAAAGAGGTCTGTGTGTTTGGGGAAAATTCTCAGGAAACGTGAGCAGTCAGGACCATCCAGCTGTGGATAGAAGGCAGAGGAACCTGAGAATGAGTAAGAAGATACCCAGGGTTGGGGGAGCAAAGCCTAAGTTAGGCAAGCAGATCAAGGATGGGAACAGAGGTGAGGCAGGAACTGGGTGCCCAGCACAGGACGTGCTGACTGCCACAGTGTTTGTCCACAGAGGACAGTAAGTGAGTAATAGAGGAATTAAGGAAATAGCTGGGGTGAGTTGAGAAAGACTTAACAACTAAAAAAAAGCGGGGTGCGTGGGTGGTTCAGTTAGTTTAGCATCTGACTCTTGATTTTGGCTCGGGTCATGATCTCATGGTTCATAGGATCCAACTCCAAGTTAGGCTCTGCACTGACAGCACAGGGTCTTCTTGGGATTCTCTCTCTCCCTCTCCCTCTCCCTCTCTCTGCCCCTCCCCTGCTTTCTCTCTCTCTTTCTCTCTCTCTCTCTCTCTCTCTCTCAAAAAATAAAGCAACCTACTTCCTCAAGCACCTGGAAAGCAGGTGAGAGCACTCTCCTAGGAGGTGGAGGAGGAAATGTGGTGGCCCAGGGAAGGTGACACAGGTTTCTGCAAGGGTCAGCTGAGGACACCTGGGCCAGAGGGACAGGATTCTGTCACTGAACCGAAAGGAATGAAGACCAAGGGGGTTGCAGGGCATGTCCCCTGCATTTCTAGTGATTGGCAAAAGTCCTTGGTATTCCTTGGCTTATAGACACATTAATCCATTCTCTGCCTCCATTGCCCTGTATATCTCTGGATTCCAATTTCTTCTTCTCACAAGGAGGCAGTCATTGGATTGGGGACCATCTTTTTCTAGTATGACCTCACCTTAACTTGACTACATCTGTAAAGAGCCTATGTCCAAATAATGTCACATTCCCAGGTACCAGGAGTTAGGCTTTAGACCCTAACACAATCCAAGGACACAGTTAAACCCATCATCCCCAGCAAGGAGGCTGGGGGCAGCATAGGTAGGAGAGAATGTCCTTTGCATTTTGCCTTGAGGTCCCAGGGGCTAAGAGAGTTGGGTGTAGAGAGATGTGAGATCAGTCTTGAAGATCATAACAAAGAGCGTTGGGGGACCACCATTGTAGGTAGTATAGTCCTTGGGTCCATATGTTTGATATTTTGACTCTCAAGCGTCAGTGGGGAAACTGAGATTACCAGGTTACGTGCCCTTCCTGTGATCTGCAGGAGGTCAAGTGGCAGCATCTGGAATCATGTTCATCGCTTAGTGCTTAGGGAAGACATTTTATTCCCTTGAGGTATCTGATGGGATAGAGAAATTTGAGTGTGAGACAAAGAACCCTTTCCTCCTGCCATCCTTCCTATGGTGACTTCCTGTGTGGTGATTTTCCTATGTAGGAGCAGTCAGTTCCCTCTGTTGCAGGTTGGTTTTCCTTTTTTGGCCCCTGAATGTCTTATTCTGGCTGCCAACGGTCTGCTCCACCTGGGACCAAGTTTTTAGGGGGCTGCATAGCTTTTAAAGAGCAATGGGATCTTGGAAGGGTGTGAGATCACCCCGTGGCTGTGAATTCTGGATCCTTTGGCGTGCAGGGGAATGCCAGGATGATCAGTACAGGGTGTGACAATGTTCCCAAGCAGGAAAGCATGTCTCTGCCAGTGACAGGCCTGTTTCAGGGGAGTCTCTGCTTGTGTGAGTGCACGTGATGGGGGTGGCGTACTGAGCACGCCTGTCTGGTGCGTGTGTGTGCATGTGTGCATGTTTGCCTGTGCCTTAGCCTCAGGCGGCACTCTGACACCAGAGCAGCGGGAGGGAGGGTGCTGACGGGGAGCAGGGCCCAGCACAGTGGCTGGGGCAGAGCCGATGGGCAGCCACATGCACGCCAGTGCCCGGGCGTCTCTGAGTGGGCAACTGCGCACCCTCCTCTCAAGCACCTGCTGTGTTTGACTTTCTTACAGGTTCTTGATGCTTTGTTCTCAGGCCTCCACTGTGGCTTCGGTGGGCTGAATGTGCCGTGATTTATCCAGAACTCTGAGGGAGGCTGTGGGATGGTCTTCCCAGAGCTGATGCTGCTGTGGCCCAGCAGGTAGTAGGTGGGCACAGGCTGCCACTGTGGGGGTTTCCCTGGGCAAGGGCTCTTTTCTTATCCTGCCAGGAGACCCATGAAACCTTCTCAGGCTCTGCACCTGGTGGCCCCAGGCCACACCCAGATACTCACTCACTGCTCCCCTCTCAACGCTCAGGGCAAGTCTCCAGACTCTTGTCTAAAACACCCGCTAAAAACCCGCAAGGCCAAGAGTCAAAGATGGGTCTAGGCTTTCATTTCTCCAAGAGGAGATGCTTGGGAACTCTGATATGGAGGTGGTCCAGGGGTAATTCAGAGGAAAGTGAAAGAATTTACAAGAGCTAGAAAGCCCTAAGTGTCCTCAGTTTGTGAGATTTTACCAAGTAACTTACCAGCCTCCAGAACTTTTTGGGGAGATAAATGAGTACAATAGAAGGAGAAAAAAACCCTACCTATTTGTACAAGGAATTTACAATCCCTTTTAATAATTTCACATCCACTTACTTATGGCTTTTGGGTGTCTAGGTAACCAGTGATGCCACTCACTGAAATGTATTCCTTCCCATTGATTTATTCATTACCCAGCATTTGCCGAGCCATCACCTCTTCCTCATAAAGTAGCAGGTGCACTTCTGTGGTCATTCCCCTCCTCCACCCTGCTGGCAGGTGACAGGTACATGCGAGGTGCCAGGATTGCCACAGGGCTCAAAATACTCAGGGTGGTTGTAATTGCAGTCTGGGCTCAGTGCTCCGTGTGAACAATAGAGAGTGTTTACCAGGAGGAGCGCTCTTTGCCACCAGAAAGATAGGTGAGTAGAAGCTAACCAGGGGAGGGGACAGGAGTAAAGACCCCCCAGGTAGAGTGAATGGCTCTGAGGCAATACCTCATCTCACAGGGGCCATGAATTTTCCACTCAGTGTTCACCTTCTACAACAGGCTGAACGTAGGAGAAGAGGCCCAGGTGATGGGTAGTGCCGTGAGAACAGAAGGTAGACAGGGGCTAGATGGGGGGGCTCTTTAGGCTGGAACACTTTCCTTGCTTTTATTCTAAGATGGTGGGAACATACCGGAGGGTCGCTATAGACTCTGATCTCCATTTTCAGAAGATCATGTTGACATAGTGTGTGATTGTATTTCTATAAAGTAGAAAACACGCAGACTAACCCGTGTAGCTAGAAGTCAGGAGAGTCTTTCTGCTGGAGGTGGGGAGTGGCGAGAAGAGTACTCGGGGCTTCTGAGAAGCAGGACATGTTCTGTTTTTCGATCTGGGTACTGGTCCTTTAAGTGTCCTTGGTTTGTGAGATTTTTACCAAGTTGTACTCTATGACGTAGGCCTTTTTTGTGTGAATGTTATATTTAAAGTTCTTAAAAGATGACTCCTTGGGGGAAGGGGGGGTGCCTGGTGGCTCAGGTGGTTAAGCGTCTGACTCGATCTTGGCTCAGGTCATGATCTCACAGTTCATGAGATTAAGCCCTGCACTGTCAGCACAGAGGCTGTTTAGGATTGTCTCTCTCCCTCTCTCCCTGCCCCTCCCCTGCTCGCTCACCCTCTCGCTCTCGCTCTTGCTGTCTCTCTCTCTCTCTCTCAAAAATAAACAAATAAACTTAAAAGAAAAAAAGATGACTCCTAGCTGAAGAACAGATTGGAGGGAGGGAGGCATGGGCTTAGGAAAAGGGTAACCTGATAGCAGCCAGGTGAGATGTGACAGTGGCTGGAGTGGAGGGCGGCAGTGGAGCTGGAGAGCGTGGGGTGGATTTGAGTCTTGGTTTGGAGGTTGAAGTCCCAGGGCAAGAACTGACATTGAGAAGAGGAGACGACCCAAGGTAAGATCATGGTTTGGAGCATGAATTTCAGATACTGGCGGGGAGTCAAAGCTGAAATGTGTGGAATGCAGTTCATCGCAAGGCCCAGTCTAGGAGAGGGGGAGTTGCCCTCCAGCGATGGCAGGAGGCTTCAGCGTGCTGCCAGGGTGGCCCTGCAGGGGCCAGCATGTATAGAGAGACGGGCAAAAGGGCTGAGGACAGAGCCTGGATACCATCCTTATCAGGTGGGGAACCAGAAAAAGGCTCCCCCAAGTATTTATAAGAAGGGACAGACAGAGCAAGAGCACTGGGATGGCAAGTAACATCACAGGGGTGAGGGAAGGGAAACCAAGTGTGTCAAATACTACAAAACTTAGATAGAGCCACCATAGGAGTCCACTGGATTGGCAATTAGATAACCAGAAATCTTGCTGAAAACAATTTCAGGGACGCCTCCTTCCCCCAAATTCTCATAAGATCGGGCGGCTCGGTGGGGCAGGATGATGGCCTGATTTGGTGTCAGCTGGCTGCCTACCATTTACCAGTTGTGTGAGATGAGACAATTGTGGAAGCTTCCCCGAACCTCCATTTCCTCATCCATAAACAAAAGGAATCATACTTACCTCTCAGGGCAATATGAGGACTAACTTAACGGAGCAAATACTTATTGGACATTTATTATGTGCCAGATGGTCAGCCAGATGCAGAAGATACAGGGTGACCAAGACTGACAAAAGGGAAAGAAGAGAAAGTAAGCAAACAAGATGAGGTGAGGAAGATAGACAGTCCCTCAGTGCTCCCCCATGGCCATGAGCCAGCCTCCCTGCTGGCCAGCTTCCTGGGGGTCATTCTCATACCACATCCCCCCATCCCCACTTTCTCTCTGAAAAACTAGCTTTCCCTTCCTTGAGGGCTTAATCTTCAAACCCTTTAGAGAAGCGAGGGAAAATATTAACATCTTATCTTGTTACTGCAAAGAATAGCAAGAATATAAAATAGGTAACGTTTCCATATTAATATGCTCTGGGTATAAGTGGATTCAAAGTAGTTTCCCTAATGACGCCTTATTTCAATCTAACAATTACTCTTGTCCCAACTTCCAAAAAAGACAAATGGCAATCGTACTCCATGAAGGAAAGCTTTTCTGACTTAAAAAAAAAAAAAAAAAAGAACTTCTGAGGAAGAATTTGACACATATTTACATAAATGTCAATGATAGGTTTGTTTCAAAGTTTTTATTTTTCCGGGGACATTTAAGCCCCATACTTTTAGCTAATCTGACAAATCATTTAGTCTAGTGTGCTCATGTCTCATCTCTCCCAGAAATTGGGTTTCTAAAGCCCAGAAATGCAGGTCCCTATAGTGTCAGGCAGTCTCTCACCCCCTGTCCTCCATTTTATCTTCCCTCACAAATGCTACCGGATCAATCTAGCCATATGCCTTCTCCCTGCCTAGGGCCAAGTATCAGACAGACACCATCAGGAAAAACCTAAGACAATCACAGCCAAAAGTGTTTAAGGATCACTCGTGTTAGCTGCTAGAGAGCTCATATAGCTCCCCTTTCTCTGCCCTGTGTCCCCTCAGACAAGGACTGAGTGGCAGTCCACGTATTTCTTTACAGATGGTTCTGATCTTTGTACTTGCAAGGCCCCTGGGGCTTGGGCTTATCAAAGGCCTCTTCTAGCTCATAATAACATTAAACACAAAACACACAAAATAACAACAAAAACTACAGAATTATGCAGAGTGGGACTTGCAAGGTCCATTCTAATTTTATATTACAGGTGAGATTTTTCAGGTAAGATTTTTATCTAAGCTGAGTAGACTAGACTCAAAAATGGCCAAAAGATCTTTTTTCTAATTCAATTCATAGGGGACCTGGCTCTAAAAGGTGCCTTGGCCAGGACCCCCTGGGCAGTGTGAAAGCCGGAGGGGGTCCACCTCCATGTGATGCCCCTCTGTGCCTGCTGCAGTTTCCTGTGGCCTCCTGGCCTCCACTGAAGCAGCTCTCATGGGCCTCAGAGAGTGGCCTTTCTCAGTCCTATTGGAGAACCCTGCCATACAGAAAGGCCATTCTGTGGGCAGTAGAGGCTGGCAAGGGGTGCTGGAGAGACCAGACATGGGCCTGGCTTGACCACCTCCCCTCCCAGGCAGGGTCCCAGTTACAACTCTCCAGTCTGGCTACTTCCTTCTTAAGGAACAAGGAGGCTGTGGTGGAACTCATGTTTTTCTTCTTAGATTATCCTGATTTTTATGCTTCCGCGGACACTCAGGACCCTGTCATATCAAAGGCTTTTTCTAGTTTATAAAAATACTAAAGATACCTTTTATTATTCCCCCCTATGAATACCACCAACTTTGACCCTAGGCTGGCTATTTTGAATCCCTGAACTTTATCTTGTTCAGGCATTCTTCCTGCATGGGAAAATATTTTATTTCCTGAATCACTTTTTGAAAGAGACATTGCCCTTTGGGGCCACTGGGCCCTGGTTTGGATCCAAAGTCTCACCCTGCAGAAGATACAGGAGGGGTAAGCCAGCCGACTGGTGAAGGAGGCCTTTCACATCTGAAGCCTTGCTTTGCTTCCTTCTTTTTCTTCTGGAAGGACAGAGAAAAGGATCCCTGTCTCCCATCCAGCTCTGTGTGAGGGGCCTCTCAGGTGGGCTTCAGAGGAGCTAACACAGAGCCCCTCCTCCCCTTTCAGAATCCTGCATCTGTCAGGTCACTGGGAAACAGCAAGGAGTCACCCTTTCTGAGTTCCCTTGTTTGTCCCCATTGCACTAGGGCATCTTGAGCCCAGAGCCTCACCTCCAAGGTCTTACCCATGTAGTGAACTGCCAGCCAGGACTGAGAATGGGCTATGAGGGTAGAGACACTGAAAGACACAAATGCAAGTGGAGATGGGAGGACACCTAGAGCCAGCACCACCTTCCAGCCATGTGCCTTCTGCTGGAATCACTGGAGATACCACTCTGGAAGATTCGGATCACATCAGAACGCATGAATGCAGTAGGGAGGTCTTGGGAGAGACTTGTAGAGAAAGACCTGGGTACACGTTTTGGTTTGACTACTTAGTCCACAGACACATGTATACTGCTTTTTTCTCCGTTGGAAAAGTGGGCACATAATTATCAACTTGTTTGCTAGACTTATCAGGAATGACGTTGGGTTTAGGATTAAAGATGGCAGACCGGGCACATATTTGTCTCCCCTCATCTCCATCACCCTCATTATAATGAAAGTGACGAATAAAAGAATGGTGAGAGCCAATAACAGAAAAGAGAAAGGAGAGATTATGAGTAGGGGAACAGTTGCAATAATCTCAGTAAGATGGAGGCAGCTGAGAACGCCGATGGCCCGAGGAAGGCCTGCTGTCAGGTGCAAGCATGAGGCCTGCAGTGTGCGGACCTTGCACTGGGCACAGCCCTAGAGAGAGACCAATTTAGAATGTGGAGGTATGGCAGAGACAGAGATGAGAAGTGGGGCTGAACCCCAAGGGGTTTATATAGAGCATCTCTTTACCCTTGGGAAACACAGGCAACCTTCTCCACGAGCTGAGGAACCATCAGCTAGCACACATGTGCACTGAGAAGGGAAGTTCTGCTCCTTCTGGCTCCCAGCTTCCTTGCCGCAGAGCAGAGCAGAGCAGTCCAGTGTTAATGCAAATATGGTAGAACTATTGCAAGTTGGAAGGAGCCACGAGAGGGGTGGGAGATGCAGGAATATATGAGCTAAATCCTCTCCTCTGATGGCATGCAGTCCAAAGTGATAAATCAGGAAACTGCAGAACAAGCATGTTATTTTGATATGTGTGGGTGTAATCCACAGTAAAGCTCAAACCAGAGGTGGTTGTCCCTGACCTGCTGCACTGGTGGAGGGCTTGCGCGGAGGGCAGGACTGGGCCTCAGCAGTCCAAGCTCTTCCCTGTTACCTGATTTTAAAAAACATATGCACATCATACGTTGATGCAAAATGAAGGGGGAGAATGAAAAAGAGAAAAGAAGTGTAAATGGATTTCTGATTACATAGGAGGGATCCCAGGTGACTCTGGAAAGGGGTTTCCAAATGGCAGCTGTTGCTCAAACCCAGGAGGGTCATCAGCATGGCTATGCCGTTCTGATGCTTCCTGATAGACATGTGAGCCTGTCTGGGGTGTGGTCAGCTCCAGTCGGTGGACAGAAGCAGCAGAATGGTCTCTGGAGGCAGATTTTGACTCCAGAGGTTGGAGGAATGAAAGCAAGCGGTGCCTTGGGGTCTCTGCTCCCACTCAGAGAACTACAGAGTAGCCCTCAGCACACCCCTGAACTCTCCCCGAGTTGCTGGGGAGGGCAAGAATAAGGTCTCATTGTGCTCTTCTTCTCTCTTTCTTCTCTCTCCTTCCTTCCCTCCCCTGTCCTCCTGCCCTCCTTCCTTACCTCCTTCCTTCCCCTTTTTCCCTCCTCCCCTTCTTCCCTCCTTTCCTCCCTTCCCTCCTTCCTTCCTTCCAAAGAATAGTTCCATTTAGATTCCTGGAAGCTGCCATTTATGGAGGGAAGTAGTTGTTCAAACTGGGAGGTCACAGCCTAGGTCTCAGTCCAGCCCCACCTCCTGCTCCTGAATGGTTTTCTTCCCACTCCTAGCCTCCCTCGGTATATTAAATTATCTCAGAGACATCACATCTGAGTGAACATCAGGTATCAAGTGAATTTTTTAGAGTTTTGCCTTCCCCAGGATGTGTGTGGACAAAATCAGAATTGGTGGACAGCAGAGTCCACGATTAAACAGGTAGCAACCTCGTGGACATCACATTTCAGAACCTCTGCCCAGTGTCCCTATAACCGTGAGTAGATGCCTCAGATCATATTTGTAATGCTTAGTTTGGAAAAGAGGGTGGTGGACACGTAAAGGACACCATGTATTGGCTGCACTTTGACCCTTTCTCATTCATCCTGAGCTGCGAAGGTTTCCCTCCTTGTCCTTATGGCTCACCGTCTGTGGTGGTATTACATCTGGAAACCTGGCTGGGGCCCAGGGCCTTGCTCTGAACCCTCACTTGGCAACTCAGCATCTTGTCAGCCTTTTGTAGCTCTTTGGCACAGGTAGCAAAAAGATTTCTCTTCATCAGAAGAAAGATCTTCATGACCACCCCAGTTTCCCTGCTTGCCTCCTATCCAAGCCTCCTCCTCATGTTTGGTTAGGGTTGGGAGAAGGAATAGGGCTGTGGGCATGAGCATTTGGATCTAAGAGCTTCCTGCCCACCATGCCTTGTGGGAACATTCCCCTACATTAGCCTTCTCCTGAGGCTTCCGTCTACAAGATGCGCCTAAAGACATGTACAGTTTTACACACACACGGAAACCTAGCTGCTTCTATTGGCACACCACACAAACATAGCCATTTACATGGGTTCTGACCCTTTCAAGTGGGCTCCTTGAGTAAATAAATGTATTTCAATGACATTACCACTGCTCATAATATTAGAAAACAAAACAAAACTATGGAGTTCCCTTCAAAGCTAAGAACATTATTTTGAATACCTTCATGGTTGCAAGTCTTTTTAAAATTAGTTTTTCCTTAAGTCAACTTTATTGAAATCTAGTTTACATACAATAAAATGCACAAATTTTAAGTGATTGATGAGTTTTGACAAATGTATACACCTGTGTAAATACTGCCACAATCAAAATATAAAATATGTCTACCACCCCAGAAAGCCCCTTCAGACATAAGTGCAAATGTTGAACTTTTTAGTTTGGGTTTAGAAAAATCCAACAGTGATTTAGCACTGAGCCAAGTAAATGAGTGGGGCAGCTGAGTAGATAGATGCTATTTCGTGCCTTTTGATCTTTGTGGCTTATAGACTGATCAAAGGCAGCCCCGAGGAGGCATTCATAAATGACTGAGGACAGATCACTGGAATGAACCTGTAGCTTCCTCACTGGCTTCTCTAATGGACGAATTTCTGGAGCAAGGACTCATGAGTTAGAGTATTTTTTTTAATGTTTATTTATTTGACAGGGGGAGGGGCAGAGAGGGAGAGGAAGAGAGAGAATCCCAAGCAGTCTCCGCATTATCAGTGAGGAGCCTGATGTGAGGCTCAAACTCACACACGATGAGATCGTGACCTGAGCTGAAATCAAGAGTCAGATGCTTAACCACCGAGCCACCCAGGCACCGCATGAGTTAGAGTATTAAAGACACATTCAGGGGCACCTGGGTAGCTCAGTTGGTTAAGTGTCTGACTCTTCATTTTGGCTCAGGTCATGATCTCACTGTTCATGGAATCGAGCCTCGCGTCAGGCTGCGCTGACAGCGTGGAGCCTGCTTGGGATTCTCTATCTCCCTCTCTCTCTCTCTGCCCCTCCCTTGCTCGCTCTCGCTCTCTCTTTCAAAATAAATACATAAATAAACATTTAAAAATAAAAATAAAGATGCATCTATTCACTCAACAACAATTGAGCTCCAATTATGGGCCAGGCATTGTTCCAGGCAATGGGCAAGTGGCACCTTAAAAATCATTCATCATCTTGTCTCCGTGCAGTCTTTGTCTGGTGGGGGAAGATGCCAATAAGTGGGAATGATATAATTTTAGGAAGCAAGAAATGCCATGAGAAAGAAAGAAAAAATAGAGTGAGGGGATAGAAAATGATAGGGAGAGAGAGAGTTCCGCGGTTGGAGAAGTATGGTGAAAGTTGGCCAAAAGCTGGTGATGAAGTTGGCTCCGTGAGGGGGTGTAGGATGTGGAAAGGTGCCAGCTGGCTCTAGGCGGAGACTCCCACCTAGTGTCTGGGGCCGGGGGGGTGGAGATGGGGGAATTTCTGCATTTCCTGGAGAGAGCAAAGGCAAATCTTTCAGGAAAGATTGGAGACAGATTTTTTTTCTCCCACTGTCCTCACCTTCCTCTCCTGAGACTGCTGGGGAATTTGGTAGAAGTTAGTCATTCCTATAATTCATTACTAATTTGGTTAGAAGGAGATTGGTCTTTTCTGAGCTTTATGCTCAGAAACTTGGATATTCCAAAACTGAACTCACTGTCCTTTCTCTTCACATACACCCTTCTGCCTGGGGCTCCATCTCCACACAAAGCCTTGCCCCCTTCCTGGCCCTGAGGCTGTAAACTGCCCCTTTTCTTCCAACTCAAATCAGTGACAGCCTCATGTGAATTCAATCTTTGCAGGTCCCTCCCTGCATCCCTGCTGCCCGGCCTTTTGTCCAGATCTCGTACTCTCTCCCAGGCTGTTATGACAGCTCTCGCACAGCTAGATGCTGCCCTTAATGCCAACCATGTGCCAAGCCACCAAGAGGCCTCTGCAGCATTAGGGTGCTGGGATTTTTAGAAGCAACCTTGAACTAGACACGTAACTGAGCCACATGCTGGGGAAGAGCAAGCCAAGAAGAGTTAGTTACCCAGATCAAGAAGGGGAAGATAATTCTGTGAAGTTTGTGAGCAGAGACACAGACAGTGAATGTGTGCTGTGGGGAACTTGAGTAGTATTACCTTGATGGAGTTTGAAGGGCAAGCTGTATGGCCACAGGAGTTGCAGCAATCTAGTGCTGCATTACAAAGCAACACAAAACTCAGTGCTTCAAACAATGACAGCATTCAGTTTGCTCAGAGATCCGCCATCTATATAAGCCTCGGTGGGACTGCTTATTTCTGCTCCACTTGGCATGAAAGCTGGGGCTGGAATCCTCCGGAGGCCTTCAGTGACATGTCTGGCAGTTGATGCTGGTTGCAGACTGAAACTTCAGCTGGGGTTGGCCGGAACAGTGACATGTGACCTCTCCGAGAGCAGGGAAGACTGGGCTTCCTTACAATGGGATGTCTGGCTTCTGAGGGTCCCAGGAGAGAAAGAGCCAGATGGATTTTCTGTCACTGTCAGGACTTAGCCTCAGAGGTCACATAGCATTACCTTCTGCTTCATTCTCTTCATTAAAAGCAAGTAACTAAGATTGGCCCAGATTGAAGGGGAGGGAACACAAGACCCCACCTCTTGATGAAGGAATGTCATTGTCACATAGGATGGCAGATATCATTGTAGCCATCTTCATAAAATACAATCAGCCACAGCAGGGTAGGTAGAGGCAGGCAAAGTCTGGGACCTGTAAGCATCTTAAATACCATGCCAAGGGCATTGGTTTTTATCTTGTAGGAAGTGGGGAGCCAGTGAGCAGTGCTCACATTTGAGTTTGAGAAAGCTATCTCTGGGGTGGTGGGATGGAGGATTTTAAGGGGGCAGACAGGAAAACTGGTGAGAAGATTGCTACAGTAATCCAGGGAGAGAGAGGTGGGCCTGAGGCAAAGCATGTCGTGCAGACAAAGCACAGGTCCAATACAAGAGGCACCAAGGAGAAGTCACAGGGCTCAGCAAGGGCACCAGATGTCAGGGTGTGAGAAGCACAGTCATCTAGGAGGATTCCCAGTTTCTAGCTTGGGGGGGCTGAGTGAAGGCGCTGGAAAAGGAAAGAAGGGAAAACAGGAGAGGTTTGTGGGGACAATGAGTCCTGTTTGGGACGTGGGTCTGAGAATGTCCAGGTGGACACAGCCAGCAGACAATGGGATAGACTTGGGTGTCAAGCCCTGGGGAAAGTTCTAAATGAGGGAATGAGATATGGGTGCCACAAATGGGTTTTCCAAAGAATGTGTGCAGAAAGGGTGTCGTGTCTGGAGGTGGGGACCACAGACAGAGCATTAGAGTGTTTGCCTCTGGGGTGCAGTCAAAAGAGGTCTGGTGAGGCATCCGAGATCACTTGGCTCTTTCCTGGAACTGTCCTGGGCTGGGAAGCATGGCTCAAGGATGCTCCACTGCCCTGTGTCCATCCTCGAAAAGTTCCTCATTCTCCTCATTGCCATCCTCACTATCTTAAGGTGCTTTCCCATCTGGCCGACCTGCAGCAGAAACTCCTGTACATTCAGGGCTGTCTGTGTTCAATTTGTTTTTTTTCCCTCATCTTCACACATTACTCCCTGCACACAAATGGTCAGAGCCAAGCATCGTGACCCACATCGCTCAGTAGATTCTGCCGGACTAATTTGTCTAAATAACACACTTGGGGGCTTCACCTCCACCTCGGTTTGGGCCTGACCTCCCCGCCCCACTAAGTGATCATGGATCAAAACTGAGTTAAGAACCACCAAATTAGCCCAATTACCTCACAGTTAGGGGAATCAAGAGCCCAAGAGGTAGGCCAGAACTGGTGCACTCCCGGTATCTCAATGCCTGGCACTTGAGCCCAGAGTGCTGACTGCATGCAGGATACTCTGCAGGGCACTTGGGACCCCCCTCTCTGGACTTCAGTTTCCCCATTTTTAAAAGACAGGGGGACTAGATCGTTTTCAAAAACATCTTTATCACAACATCTTAAGAATCGCAATATATGAAATGAAGCTGAGCAAAGCCTCCCTAGGGAGGCGGGGATGGAGTGCTACCTCCACCCCCAGGTGTACAGGCTTGCTTCTGTCCCTGGTGAGGAGCTAGGTGGCCGTGGGCTCCAGTAGGCGGCACTTTGGAGAGACGTGTGGTTTTGTGGGTGTCTAGGCCTCCTCGGATTTGGAGACTGTGAGCATGGATGTGTGTGTGGGCAGCCAGCCAGTTCTGGGCCCTGTTGGAGGCCCCAGGCTGCCCTCACAAGGGCTCTGCCCTGGCAGGTAGGAAAGGGAACGTCAGCTCTGATCCCACAGCCTGAAGAGGGGCCCCCACACAGGGGGTGGCCTCGGCTGTGCAAGGAAACGGAAATGAAGGAGGAGTCCCAGTTGCTCTCCTAAGATGCCAGCCCTTCAATTAAGGGAAGAGCTTTGGCAGACTATGAAACATAAGGGCACTCCACCCTTCCCTGGAGGAAAAGTGCAATCTCCAGCAAGGGGCACCTTGCAGGGGAGCTCAGGGATGGGAGACTCCAGGCTCTGAGCCTGCTCGGGCCCAGCCCACTGGCTGAGAACCCAGGAGGTCCCAGAGCTCAGCCTGGAGCCAACTCCAGGTGCGACACACAGCTGGGAGGGTGACAGCTGTGTGTCTGTCCCATCAACCTGAAACTCACATTCATATTTACTCATACTCTTAGGGCAGGCGTATAGGGCAGGGAAGGATGCAGAGACAATGGCCCGGGGCCTTCCTGGGGCCTTTATCATCCATCCATGGGGGAGCAAGCACAGTCACAGATACCCCTGATGAGAGGTGATAGCAAGCTTGGGGCCATTCATTCAAACTGGGGGGGTTGGGAACCCATCATGGTGCATTAGAGCCCAGCCTTGGAGAATGGGTGTTGATGGTGGAGAGGGGAATGGAGGACAGGTCAAGAGGAGTGAAGCCATGTGACCTCAGGCTTTTTGCGCTCCTGAGAGTGATCTGGTCTGGCTGGAGAGTGGCCTCCAGTCTTCACAGGACTCATTAGGGAGGGCAGGGCAGTGCCCAGTGTGGGTGGTGGGGGGAGGGTAGTCACTGTGGTGCAGTTAGAGGACAATTCCAAGTGCTGCGTGCTCTAGATGTGGGGCTGATGAGTCAGGTCTTTCCCTCGGGGGCAAGGGTGCTTCTCCAGCCCTGTGGTATTGCAGGGCCCTTCACGCTGACAGGGCTAGGAATGGCAGGAATGATGGCCATGGCGGGCAGCCCTGAGTGAGTCCGGGGGGTAAAGCACTGATGCAACTGAATCATTTCACCCTCCGGACCTTCCCGTGAAGTAAGTGTTCCCAAGCAACAGGTGAGGAAGCAGGCTGGACTGCTGGGGCTCCGTGCCGCAGAGGCCCCACCGTGGAAAGCCAAGGTCCTAGCCAGGGTGCCCTGTCTCCTCCCCCAGGTGTTCGTGCTGTGCCATGGCCTCTTGCAGCTCTGCCAGCTCCTGTACAGCGCCTACTTCAAGAGCAGCCTCACCACCATCGAGAAGCGCTTTGGGCTCTCCAGCTCCTCCTCAGGGCTCATTTCCAGCTTGAACGAGGTAAGCAGGAGGTTCAGGTCCCTCAGACTCCATCCGTGTGCCACCCTGATCACAGGGTCCGCTTGGGGGCTCTGGGAGGGGCAGGGGAGCTGGGATGCACACATGGGGCATAGAGGCTGCTAGACGCAGCAGGCGTGGTGGCAGCTACCTTTCCTGGGGCTTCGCTGCCCCAGGCACGGAGCTAAGAGCCTCTGGCAGCACCTGACGTTGGGGCCTCGTCACAGCAGCCCTGCGAGCAGGTACTCTACCCCTCACACCCTCAGGGGAGGGGACTGGGGCTTAGCACGAGCAGCGGCTTGCTCAGAGTGCGTGCAGGGCTGTCTGCCTCCAAACTCTGTGTCTCTCTAGTTGAGATCTGTGACCACCCACAAATTTGTGTGGCCTCTGCCCATCCCCAGTCCGAGGGTAGATGAGCCTCTGACATTCAGGTACAGAAGCAGCCCCAGACCTGTAGCTCCTGACTTCTGAGGATCACAGGAGCCAGAGATACTCAATGGCCTTGACTCCCAAACAAGTTCAGATCTCTACGACCCCCCAGCAATGCGGATTTCACACTGTCCCTCAGTGACTACACATCAAAGTTAGAGGAAGATGGGGTGGGCCAGAGTTCAGGAGTGGGGGGTCAGAGGGCAGGGTCAGCTAGGCGCCACCAGAAACTAGGGAGGAAGACGTGGACAGAGGAGGCTGAAGAGCCCGTCCGTCATGGCTGCAGCACTGGCGGCTCCTGGTGAGGAGATGGGGCTCCCCAGCTTGGCTTTTCTCTTCTCTTTCCACTGTTCTGGGCTGGAGGCAGTGCCCCTGCCCCCCACCCCTCACTCCCAGAGCAGAATCTTCCCTTGACTTAGTGGAATTCAGGCTGATGTAGTAACTTCGAGCCTGGGCTCCTCCAGGACAGCTTCTAAGATGGAGAAGGTGGAAGGCTCAGTGCAGCCAGCATCTGAGCCCAGGTCTATGGCCCCCATGCGAAGGCCTCCCTCTGAACCCCCAGACCACCCCTCCTTCCAGTCCTCCCTTCTCCCTTGTCCACAGCCCTGCTTTGCCCCAAACCCTCTCCCCCAAACACATCGCCAGAATCTCTCCTGGTGCCCCTCTCTGCATACACTCCCCCTACCCGGCTGTCTCCAACACCTGGAACATGCACGTACTTGCCCACATGCATCCCTCTGGGCCATCAGCCATCCCTGCTTGGCCCAGACCCTCTCCTCGGAACTCCCAGGGTCGCTGCTTTCTGTGTGTGTGTGTGTGTGTGTGTGTGTGCGCGCGCGCCTATCTGTGCGTCTGTGTCTCAAGCTTCCTGGAGACTCCCAGTGACTGGCCTACCTCACCACCCATGTGGTACTCACAACGCTGATCACAGCCCAGGGACCTGGGACCCCTCACACACAATGCACCTTCCTAGTGTTGGCCCGTGACTTTAATAATGCCTCTGGCACATGCTGTCCTCACTCATGAGGGGAAAACAAACCTCTGACATTTGTGTCGCTGCAGTGCTATCCCCAGACCCTGGCAGGTGTCACTAATGAACCATAGTCCTCTTTCCTGCTGAGTCCAGACTCTGAATCCTCAACACGGTGTTCTAGGCAACCTACTAATCAGTAACTATAATGCCATCTTCTACCACAGCCTAGATGACAGGCGAATCTATGATATTCCATGGTCGAATTGTCATTCTTATTTATCCTACACTTGGAACAAAAATCTGGGCCCCAGAACAATTGGATTTTTCAAGGGGCAGGGAGTAGCCCACTGAGACGTGTAGCACAATCTATGACTGGAGGCTGATTAGGCAGAGAAGGGGTGTGGGATTTCCCCAGGCTGTGGTTCAATAGAGGATGAAAATAATTCACTCATCAAAGGGTCTCTTTTCCAAACTCACATAGATGAGCTTTTCAACAATATGGTTTTAGACCACGCCTACGGGCATGGGTTGAGGCAAATACCACAAGAAAGTTTCTTCTTTTTTTTTTTAAATGTTTATTTATTTAGTTTGAGAGGGAGACAGAGAGAAAGCATGAGCAGCAGAGGAACAGAGAGAGAGGGAGAGAGAGAGAATCCAAAGCAGGCTCCACACTGTCAGCACAGAGCTCAACACGGGGCTCAGACTCATGAACCATGAGATCATGACCTGAGCCAAAACCTAGAGGTGGACACTTAACCGACTGAGCCACCCAGGTGCCCCAAGAAAGTTTATTTCTTGGACCTAACAATCCTGTGTGTGTGTGTGTGTGTGTGTGTGTGTGACTGTGTATGTCTGTGTGTATATCTGTATCTCAGTATTTGTGTGTGTCTGCCTGTGTCACTATGTATGTGTATCTGTGATCTGTGTCTCTATGTGAGACTATGTATGTGTGTTATTTGTGTATCTGTGTCTCTGTGTCTGTGTATGCAGATCGGTGCCAGTGTGTATCTGTCTGGGTGTATATTTGCGTATGTCGTTGTGTGCCTGGGTAGATGGGTGAGTGTATGAAGATAGGACAAGAACTTCAGCCAAAGGGCTCTCTACACTCCTGTTGATTCTGATGCAGACAGTTAGGAACAGGCTGAGTAGTGAAGTAGGGGTCTTGCCAGCAGAGCAGGAGGCCAGAGGGCAGCCAGATCAGGGGAGACCTTTATGGTCAAGCCCGAGCCTTCCAGCCTTTGTGGTAGGTGGTAAGGAACTGGCATGGCTTCTCAAGCAGAGCCAGGCAGTGTGAACAGTCTCGTGAACGTGAACCCCCTGGAAGAGGGGACTGGGAGACAGTAGAGGTGGGGGACAGGGCATCCAGAAGTCAGCTGGCTGGGAGGTGGTGCCACCAAGCCAGGCTGGAGAGGCCAGGGGAGAAGAGGACCCCAGCGATAGTTCGAATGAAGAAAAGGCAGGATTTGGCAGCTGTCTGAGTGCAGGGCCGACGTCCCACAGACCGCAGGGAGGCTGCAGCCAGAAGCCCAAGGGGTGCAAGAGGAGAACAGGCCTGGCGGAGGGGAAGGTGAGGCCATCTGGATGGTGGCCAGCCTCCAGGTGCATGAGCCTTCAGGCTGCTGCCGGGTCCCGAGCCTTCCAAGCTGGCGGGTGAGTGAAGGGGAGAGGAGGACTGGGTGCAAACGGCCAGCAACAGGACGAGAAGACATGGGCATCTTGCCCTGTGAGGCTGCCGCTTCTTCTGCTCACTGCTACAGGCCAGGCCTGGGCAGACAAAGTCAGAGGGAGCCCTAGAGGCCCCACCCTTAATGCCTCCCACCAGTTTGCCCTGGGGCCCCCTGCATTTGGGGACACTGATGGGCAGGGAGTGTTACCAAAGGGCTCAGTAACAACTTTCAGATGGTCTCACAGGAAGTCCACAGAGCTGTTCAGGGGCCACAGAGGGGCTGAGGCGTGGATGGCAGGGGCCCTCCTCCTCTCCTCAGCTAGAACCACCTCATTCTTGTATATAAAATGATGTTATATTGTATTATGGAAAAAACTGCTTTTTCAAAGAGACTCCACTGCTGAAGAGAAGTCTGGGGACCAAGGTCTTAAGACAGCGTTAGCCCTAAGTGCTGTGGAGGCCCCCCTTCTCTCCGAGAAGCGAGCCCAGGCCCCAGGAGTGCTGGAAGGGCTGCCCCAGATGGGCAGGGCCCGGGCATCCCCAGCCTTTCTCCCCGTTGTGGGGCGCTTTGCCACCCTGCACCCAGAACTTTTAAAGTCAGCCTCAGGTAGCTTAGCTGACATAGTCTGACAGTTACAATCATTTCTTGAAAAAATGATAGAAAAATAAAAGGATGGGGAGATAAAAACCTAAGAAGCATAAGAATAAAGCTCTGCTTCCAGGTATGGGTTTCAGAATCTTCTAGAACCGGGGGCCAGAGCAACCGCCTGGATCAGGCTAGTCTGCCTCCCCACACACCTTCACACCCCCTTTCTGTATATATTATAAGCCATCTTACTCTTGGCCACAAAGGAGGAGACTTCTGGGCAATTGTGTCTTCTTGAAAAAACCTGTCATTTATTCATTCATTCAGTTATTCAGTAACTATCTAATGAGCACTATGTGTCAAACACTGCTCTAGGTGTAGGGAGGCAGGAATGAACAGACAGAGAAAAACCTCTCCCTGCTCATATATCATTCTAAGGATAAATATGACATGAGTTTACAGAAATGAATAAAATTTGTAGATCAGATTATAGTAAGTGCTGTGAATAAGGATAAAGTCATGGAGGGAAGTGGTGGTTTTATTTTAAATAACTTTTTATATAAATTCTATTTAAATTATAAAAATATTTAAACAGGATTTAAATTACAAAATGTATTTAGAGGCACTTGGGTGGCTCAGTCGGTTGAGCATCTGACTTTGATTTCAGCTCATGTCATGACCTCAGGGTTGTGGGATTGAGCCCTGCATCTGGCTCTGCACTGAACATGAAGCCTGCTTAGGATTCTCTGTCTCCCTCTGTCCCTCCCCTACTTGTGCATATGCATGCATGTACACATGCTCTCTCTAAAATAAATAAAATATATATATATATATATATTTAAATACAACTTATATTATAAAAATGTTTACATACAATTTAAATTATAAAATATATTTAAAATAACTTAAATTATAAGTTATATTTAATTATTATAAATATGTTATATTTAATTCCTTTTTTATTGAGCTATGATTGACATTTAACATAATATTAGTTTCAGATATACAGCCTAACAATTCGACCTCCGTATATATTGCAAAATGATCGCCACAATAAGTCTAGTTAGCATCAGGACTTTACATAGTTACAACTTGTTTTTCTTCTGATGAGAACATTTAAGATCCACTGTCTTAGCCACTTTCAAATAAACAATACAGTCTTATTAACTCGAATTGCCATGCTGGGCATTCGATGCCCATACTGGGCATCCCAGTACTTATTTTTTAACTAGAAGTTTGTACCTTTTGAGCACCTTCACTCCTTTCACCCAGCGCCACCCCCTTATTTTTCAGAGAAGGCCTTAATGAGAAGTTTCCATCTGAGCTGAGGTCTAAAGTAGGTTAGATGACAAGGGAACCCTGTGGACATGTAAGAGAAGGGGCAGCAAGTACAAAGGCCCGAGGAGGGTGTATGTTAGGAGAACAGCTAGAGGCAGAGCAGCTGGGGTAGAGAGAGGAAGGGGGATGGAGGAGAGAGAGCACATCAGAGCCTTACCAGGGAGGAAGGCAGGCTCCATAGGGCTCTGGAGGCTCTGGGACAGACTTTGCCTTTTACTGTTGTGAGTTTGAGCAGAAGGAACATGGTCTGACATGTCAACAGTACCACTCTGTCTGCTGGGTGGAAAATAGGCATCAGGAAAACAAGAGTGGCCCCCCTGGGGGCCAGTTGGGAGGCTGCTGCAATAGTTCAGACAGGACGAGGCAGTGGCTCAGACCAGGAGGTGGTGAGGGAGGTGGAGAGAAGCACTCAGCCTCCAGGTTTCTATGAAAGGTCCAGCCAGAGGGACTTGCAGATGTGGGTGTGAAAGAGCAGTCAGGGATGCTGCTCAGGTGTCTTGCTTGCTCAGGCACTGACAGGATGCAGGTGCCATTTGCTGAGTTGAGGAGGACCATGGAGGGGGGATGGGACAAGGTGAGGCGTGAGGTTTGGGTGTGCTCACCCTGTGAGAATTAGAAGCACATACAGAACATGTAAAGCCATGGGATCGGGTAAGCTCACCAAGACAAGAGCAGGGATTCAGCGACTGAGCTATGAGAGTTGAGTGTTCAGGGAAGCAAGGAGAAACCAGCCAAGAAAATGGAGAAAGAGCCACTAGGAAAAGAAAACTAGAAGGTGGTGTCCTGGAAACTCAGTGAAAGAAGTGTTTCAGGGAGAAAGAAATGGTCATCTGAATCACATGGTGCTGAGAGGTCAAGTAAGAAGAAAACTGAGAATTGGCCACTTGGTGGTCTTGGCAAGAGCCACATAGCAAGACTCTGGCCCCTATTTCCTGAGCCAGGGGTGCATGCTTTTCCAGCCAGGAGAAGACTGTGGTGTGGACAGGGCAGGGGTGGGGGTGCTGGCATTCAAGGCTCCTCCAGTCCAAGTGAGCTTACATTCTGGGGCAAAGGATTATCTTTTTGGATGGAGTTGTATTCAGAAGATCTGCCAGCACCCCCTTTTATCATTTGAGACCCCGCTCCCCAAGCCGAGCCCTCAGTTCCTTTCCCTGGCTCAGGATGGGGCTCAGAGACTACACCTTCCAGGGAGCACCAAGAACATGGAGTTACTGATGTTTGCAGCCTGGAAGGAACTCGGGGAGTGGTTTGGTCCTCCTCCCTCACTGACAGGAGTGGAAATAGCCCCAAGGATGGCCAGGGGCAGGTCAATAGCAGAGCTTCTCAGACAGAACCCTGCTGCTCCAAGAGGCAGTAGACCAGTCTACCTAAGACTGGGTGCTTTAAACTCGGACAGTCCCTGCTGAAGCCACTCCTAACCTCATAACATGGGCAAGTTACCTAATATTCTGAGCCCCACTTTTGTCACAAAAAGAGAGGTGTTGCAGGATGAAGTGAGATAGTACATGTTGCTTGGTGGTTATTCTGTCTACTGAGCCAGAGTCCTTAGGACATTTAGAGAGCATGTGCTGTTCCTAGGAGCCAGCCAGGACTGGAGGCTTTCTTGGACTTTGCCCTAAAAGGTTTGGTTCTAAGATGGTTGAAATTTAGGCTGTGAGTTTGCATGGTCTCTAGATACTTCCCTTGGTCTGGTCCAGAAGGCTGATGCTGGTAAGGGTTTCTGCCAATAGGGGAGATCTGAAACAGTGCATGCTAGACCCACCGTGAGGGTCTCTGGGCAAGGCTGGCACTGGGTGACATCTCGCCTCTCTGCTTTTCCTGGACCAGGTACAGTCAGGTCTTCCCTGTGGGTGAGTAGGCACAGAGTCTCAGGTCTCACTCAGCCCCTCTGCTCTCTCTGCAGATCAGCAACGCCATCCTCATCATCTTCGTCAGCTACTTTGGCAGCCGGGTGCACCGTCCACGGCTGATTGGCATCGGGGGTCTCCTCCTAGCTTCGGGTGCCTTTGTCCTCACTCTCCCACACTTCCTGTCAGAGCCCTACCAGTACACCTTGACCAGTGTAGGTAAGTGGCCTCCAAGAGGATAAGGAAGGAGTGGGCATCTCACCAAAGTTGGTGGGGATGCTACTGGGGCAGTGGATACCATTCTGAGCCATGCTGTCCCCTCCCACCAGAAAGTGTCCTTGGCTTTCATTGTTTTGTTCCTCCCCAAAGCACATCTGAAAATGAAAACATATGGAATCATGTAGAACTTGGGAGCAGCCCTGGCTGGGTGAGGTCGGAGCGTGCAGCTGGTGGCTCACCTCCCCCTGTGATTCTCTGTAATTCTCTGTGTTTCGTGCCAGGAATGACCCCAGCGTGCACAAGTAGGGATGCTTGTGAGCAGTGCCTGTGATGGGCTTGGTGGAGGGTCAAGGCATTGACCATGATGAGATCTGTGGATTTTCTGCATGTTTGATCATGTGTTTAATACTTCCTGACATTTGTACATTCGTCCATCACTCCTTAGGTCACAACACACTTACACTGTGATCTCACTGGATTCCCTTGGACACCTGTGAAGGGGAGAGAAGAGGTCTAAGATGAGAACTTGGCACTCAAAGCTGTCCAGTAACTTTCCCAAGGGCACCAGTCAGTCAGGGAGAGACAGACCCGGGTCTCCCAATTCTTGGACAAGTGGCCTTTCTGTGACATGGAGTCTCTGGTTCTTAGTGATATGCCCTGTGGTAGGGAGAGATGAATGAGGATCTTACACAAGGAATTAAATAACACCAGATTGTCTGGTAAGAGTTCCCTTTTCTTAGAAAATTATTTTATTTTTTAATATGAAAAAATCAAAATATAGCCAAATAAAGAAAATAACACAACACACACTTATATACCGATCATTAAAATTTATCTGTTTTCCTTCAGATACCTTTTTTTCTTTTCTTTTAACAGCTTTATTGAGACATAATTCACATACCATACAACTCACCCATTTAAAGTGTACAATGCACGGGTGCCTGAGTGGTTCAGTTAAGCGTCTGACTTCAGCTTAGATCATGATCTCGCGGTCCATGAGTTCAAGCCCCACATCAGGCTCTGTGCTGACAGCTCAAAGCCTGGAGCCTGCTTTGGATTCTGTGTCTTCCTGTCTCTCTGCCCCTCCCCTGCTCACACTCTATCGCTCTCTCTCTCAAAAATAAATAAACATTAAAAAACTAAAGTGTACAATTCAGTAGTTTTGGCATATTATGTTATTTTAAAACTGTGGTAAAGTATGTATAAAACATAAAAATTGCCATCTTAACTGATAGAAGTATACAATTCAGTGGCATTAATTACATTCATGATATTGTGCAACTATCACCACTATTTCCAAAATTTTTTCGTCAACCCCAAACAGACACTCCATACCCATTAAAATAACTCCAAATTCCTCTCTCGTTCCAGCCCCTGATTACCTCTAATCTGCTTTCTGTCTCTATGAATTGGCCCATTCTAAATATTTCATATCAGTGGAATCATACAATATGTGTCCTTTTGTACCTGGCTTATTTCAATTTGCATCATGTTTTCAAAATGTATCCACATTGTAACGTGTATCAAGAACTTCATTTCTTTGTGGCTGAATAATGTGGGCTGAATAATGTGCCCTTGTATGGATGCAACATGTTTTATGTATCCACTCACCTGCTGATGGACACCTGGGTTGCCAGATACCCCTTTTTAAAACAGAAGTAAGACATTAACACCCTCTTGACTCCTCATTTCTTCCCCAGAGGTGGCCACTCTCCTGTAGTTGGTGTGCTTCAGCCCATTGCTTATTTGTATACTTTTCTTCCTTCTAGTGTTATGTCCTATTTCTTTAGTCTTATTTTTTTCTTCTACTGGTTTAGAAGGTATACATTAGTAGTTATCCTTATGTTGAAACATTAAAAAAATTGTTAGAGAGTAAGACTGACTTTGTATTGGGGGTGACACACAGTTCTATAAATATGAATACTGTAACCACCACAGTCAGGATACAGAACAGTCCCATCACTCCAACACCTCCATCATGCTATTCCTTTATGGTCACGCTCTCCCCAGACACTGCAACCATAGATCCATTTCCATCACTACAATTTATGGCTTTTGAGAATATCACAGAAATGGAAATATACAGCATGTAACATCTTGAAACTAGATTTGTTTCTGCATCATAGCCCACTGAACCTCATTTACGTTGTTGCATGTATCAGTGGTTCATTCCTTTCTTATGGCTGAATAGTACTCCATTGTATAGCTCTACCACAGTTTATCCATTCACTCATTAAAAGACATTTGAATTGTTTCCAGTTTTCACCACAGATAAGAGCTGCTATAAATATTTGCACATAGGTTTTTTTTTGGCAAATATAAGTTTATGATGTTGAACATCTTTTCATATGCTTATTTGTCAGGTGTGTATTCTCTTTGGGGAGGTGTCTGTTCAAGCCTTCTGCCCATTTAGTAATTGGATTATTTGTTTTCTTATGGTTGAATTTGAGAGTTCTTTATGAATTCTGGATACAAATTCTTTATTAGACATAAGATTTACAAATATTTTCTCCCAGTCCTCAGCTTATCCTTTACATTCGTTTTACAGTGTCATTTGCAAACCAAAAGTTTTTCATTTTGATGAAATACAATCTATAATTCTTTTTCTTTAATGGATCTTGCTTTTGGTGCACATTTAAGAACTCTTTGTCTAATCCCAGATCAGGAAGATTTTCTTGTGTGTGTGTGTGTGTGTGTGTGTGTGTGTGTTTGGGTTTTTTTCTTAAGTTGTGTAGCTTTACACTTAGATTTAGATCTATGATCCATTTGAGTTAGTTTTTTTATAAGATTCCTTTCCTTCTTTTTACATATGGATGTTAAACTGTTTTAGTATCATTTGGAGAAAAGCCTATCTTTTCTCCATTAACTATTTTTTGCACCACTATCAAAAATCAATGGGGGGGCCTGGGTGGCTCAGTTGATTAAGCCCCTTACTCTTGATCTCAGCTCAAATCTTGATCTTGGCTTGTGAGTTCAAGCCCCCTGTTGGTCTCTGGGCTGGGCATGAAGCCTACTTAACAAAAATCAATCGGTCATAATTGTGTGGGTCTTTTTCTAGACTTTCTATTCTTTTCCATTAATCTATGTGTCTGTTCTTTCCCACTATCACACTGTCATGATTACTGCAATGTTATAGTTTTATTGGTTAACATTTTATTTATTTATTATTTAAATTTTAATTAGTTAATATACAGTGAAATATTGGTTTCAGAAGTAGAATTAAGTGATTCTTAACTTACATATAACCCCTAGTGCTCATCACAAGTGCCACCCTTAATACCCATGACCCATCTAGCCCATCTCCCAGCCACCTCCCTCCATCAACCCTCCATTTGTTCTCTATCATTAAGAGTCTTTTGTGGTCTGTTTCCCTTTCTTTCTTTTTCCTCCCCTTCCCGTATGTTCATCTGCTTTTTTTCTTAAATTCCACATATGAGTGAAATCATATAATACTTGTCTTTCTCTGATTGCCTTATTTTGTTTAGCATAATACATTCTAGCTCCATCCACATCATTGTAAATGGCAAGATTTCATTCTTTTTCATGGCTGAGTAATATTCCACTATATATATGGAATATTATTTATAAATATTTAAATTATTTAAAATATTTAAATATTATTTATAAATTAAAAAAAAATATATATATATATGTAAAGATTTCATTGTTTTTCATGGCTGGCTAATATTCCCCTTTCTCTGGATCCTCACCACCACCTGTTGCTTCTTGTGCTGTTAATTTTAGCCATTCTGCGAAGTGTGAGGTAGTATCTCATCGTGGTTTTGATTTTTATTTCCCTGCTGATGAGTGATATTGAGCATCTTTTCATGTGTTTCTTAGCCATCTGGATGTCTTCTTTGGAAAATGTCTATTCAGGTCTTCTGCCTATTCCTTTACTGGTTTTTTTTTTTTTTGATGTTGAATTTGATAAGTTATGTATAGATTTTGGATACTAACCTTTTATTAGATATGTCATTTTCAGATATCTTCTCCCATGCTGTCAGTTGCCTTTGAGTTTTGTTGATTGTTTCTTTTGCTGTGCAGAAGATTTTTATCTTGATGAAGTCCCAGCACTTCATGATTTCTTTTGTTTTCCTTGCCTCTGGTAACATGTCTAGTAAGAAGTTATGT
Source organism: Cryptoprocta ferox (assembly GCA_028646485.1). Lineage (NCBI taxonomy): Eukaryota > Metazoa > Chordata > Mammalia > Carnivora > Eupleridae > Cryptoprocta > Cryptoprocta ferox. Next base: position 121,411,006 of record CM053573.1, read on the forward strand.
GGCCAGGGTCAAAGAGATTGCTGCCTGAGTTCTCCTCTAGGATTTTGATATAGCATTATTCTCAGGTGCTGGAAACATAACAAGCTTTTAAAACACACAAACAACAGAAACTTAGCCAAAATGACAAGATGGAGAATTCTTCCCTAAACATAGAAGACACCAGAGAAACCCTTGTTGCAGAGATCAAGGACCTAAAAACTTGTCAGACTGAAATAAAAAATGGTATAACTGAGATACAATACTGACTGGATACAGGACGATGAAGACTGAAGAAGCAGAGGAGAGAATAAGTGATACAGAAGATAAAATTATGGAAAATAATGAAGCTAAAAAAAAGAGGAAAAGAAAATTATTAGATCATGAGGGGAGACCTAGAGAACTTAGTGATTCCATGAAACAAAACACTACCTGTATCATAGAAGTCCCAGAAGAAGAAGAGTGGGGAAAGGGAGGAGAAGGTTTATTTGAACAAGTTATAGCTGAGAGCTTCCCTAATCTGAGAAATGAAAGCAGCTTCAAGTCCAAGAGGGACAGAGAACTCTCCTCAAAATAAACAAAAACAGGTTAACACCACAACATATCACAGTGAAACTTGCAAAACACAAAGATAAAATTCTGAAAACAGCTGGGCACAAAATGTCCTTAACCTACAAGGGTAGACACATAAGATTAGCATGAGATCTGTCCACTGAAATTTGAAAGGCCAGAAAGGAGGGGCAGAAAATATACAATGTGCTGAATAGGAAAAAAAAATATGCAGCCAAAATTCTTTATCCAGCAAGGATGTCATTCAGAATAGAAGGAGAAATAAAGAGTTTCCCAGACAAACAAAAACTAAAGGAGTTTGTGATCTCTAAACCAGCATTGCAAGAAATTTTAAGGGAGCTTTCCTGAGTGGAGAAAAAAAAGGAGACCGAACCAACAAAGACTACAAAGGACCAGAGAACATCACCAGAAACACCAACTCTACAGGTAACACAATGGCACCTAATTCATATCTTTCAGTAATCATTCTGAATGTAAATGAACTAAATGCTCCAATCAAAAGACATAGGGTATCAGAATGGATAAGAAAACAAGATCCATCTACATGTTGCTTCCACAAGACCCACTTTAAACCTAAAGACATCTACAGATTGAATGTGAGGGGATGGAGAACCATCTATCATCCTCATGGATGTCATAAGAAAGCTGCAGTAACCATACGTAGACCAACTAGACTTCAAACTAAAGACTGTAACAAGAGATGAAAAAGGGCATTATATCCTAATTAAGGAGCAGTTTTATAGTTTTAAGACTTAAAATTGGATACTGTGATTCCTCCAACTTTATTCTTCTTTTTTGAAATTGTTTTATCGATTCTTATTCTTTCCCATATGAATTTTTTTAATTTTTTAATTTTTTTATTATTTATTTTTGAGAGAGAGACAGAGACAGCATGAGCAGGGGAGGGTCAGAGAGAGAGGGAGACACAGAATCCGAGGACAGGCTCCAGGCTTTGAGCTAGCTGTCAGCACAGAGCCTGATGCAGGGCTTGAACCCACAAACCATGAGATCATGACCTGAGCTGAAGTCGGTCGCTTAACTGACTGAGCCACCCAGGCACCCCAACCATATGAATTTTATAATCAGCTTGTGTATATCTAAAAAAATCCTTCTGGAATTTTTATTTAAATTGCATTAAATTCATAGATCAATTTGGGGATAATGGACATGTTTACTGAGTTTTCAAGTCCATGAACACAGTATGCCTCACCATTACCCTTATATTTTAACACTAACCTATGATTTAACAAACCCTAAAGATGATGAATGTCTCTATTCTCCAACAGAACAAAGTAAGGTTGCTAGGATGTTTTACTTCTTTGTCTCTCTTCCATCTTCCATGTTTTTGTTGGCCAGTACTTTAGTTCTGCATGTCTTTAAGCTCCTCCCAGTGCACATTATTATTATAGTTGTTGTTACTTATAAATAAGTCAGCATTTGTGCACATTTACTCACAAGTTTACCAGTTTCTTTGCTCACAGTTGCTTCTTGAATTTCACCTACTGTTGTGGATTTAATTTCCTTTTTCCTGAAATATATTCTTTAGTGTTCCTTTCAGGTAGGACCATGAATGAGAAAATATCTGTGTCAGAAAATGTCAATTTTACCCTTGTTTTTGCATTGTAGTTTAGCTGCAAGCAGGATTTTAAATTCACAGTTATTTCTTCTCAGTGCTTTGAAGATACTTCAAAGCCACTGTCTTCTGGCTTCTCTTATTGGGACTTCTCTATCAGTCTAATTGTCATTCCTTTCTAGGAATTCCATTTTTTCTCTCTAGTTGTCTTTAAGATTTTTCTCTCTTCTTTGTGGTCTTGCATGTCTACCATATGGTGTCTAAGCATAGGTAAATTTTTACTTGTCTATTTGGAAGATCAATGTGCTATTTCTTTTGAAGATTAAGGTTTTTCTTTGATTCTGAAAAATTATCAGTCAAAAATCTTCCTGATATTGCATATTGCATAGCCCTATTTTCTCCATTCCATATATATACATATTTTTAATTTCTGTTCTCCTTGTCTCTCATCTTTCATAGTTTCAAGTGCTTTATTCATTTAAGCTGGTTCCTTTGTGATTTCCTCAGGTATGTCTTCCTGTTCACTTAGTCTCCCTCCAGCTCTCTTCATCTGATGTCCAACTCCTAGTCTACACTGTATATTTTAATGGCTCTATATATTTTGCTAACTTCCAAAAGTTATCGTGATAGTTTTTCAAATTTATCTGCCTGATCTTCATGGTTTTTTAGATTTCCTTATGATTTTTATTTAGTTTTCTTCAATTATTTTAAACATATTCATGTTACAGTGTTTTTCAGACTGCTCCACTAGCTGAATGCTAATTTGGGGAATTCTAATACTCCCATTTTTGGGTTTGCTTGCTTTTGGTCACAGTGGCTTATTTCCTGTGTGTCCTGTCATGTTTGACTGTGGGATCATTTGCAGTGGGATTTTTTCCTTCTGTAGAAATTTTGTGTTCTGGGTTGAGAAATAGCCTCACAAAGTAGTTTTGCATTTGTATTCACTCAGCACGCCAGGAACAACAGTGCTTTGGGGCTAATTTTATGATAATTTATTGGCTTGGGATAAACTTGCACTTCTTTTCAGGGATGTAAGAAGGGGCAGCGGTTTTGTAATGAGCAGCAATGAGAGGCCCAGTCCACAAATGCTCATCCTTGGCCCACTGTATTGGAGTTGAAGATGTCTGAGGATAAATGAGCCCTCAGAAGATATGCCAAGGGACAACTGATTTCTGTTTGCTTAAATACCAGGTTTTTTTTTTTTTTTCATATGTGGAGGTTCAGGAGGTGAATGATAGAAGGGATTCCTTTATAGGTTGTGAGATCTATGGTGAGAAGAGACAGGCAGCTGGATTGGAAAAAGAATGGAACAGGAATAGTAGCATCTAGTAATTAAATGTCTGTTGGGTTCTGATCATGGGAGTCTTTTGGATTTCTACGTAAATCACCAGTGAACTAATCTTTTCTCATGAACACATTGTGGCCTTGTATCTATTTGGACTATGTAGGGAGTGAATCCTTCAAGTAGGTCCAGGAGGGAGACAGACCCAAATCTAGGATTTCTACCATGCTCTTTCTCCTTCTCAGTCTAGACAAGGGGCTTGAGGCCAGCTCTGAATGAGAGTCGGGCGTTGCTGGCCATCTGCCCAGAGAGCCGTGTGCCAAGCCCACTCCAGACCCACTGTCCCTGCCCTTCCCCACCAGCATGAGGACTGGGTTAATGAAATCAACAAGGGAGCCTGAGGCACTGAGGCCAGACTGATGGGAGGGCTTCCTGCCAGGCACGACACACCGTGGGTTGGTGGGTTGGCTCCCCGCAGCCTGGGCCACATACCAATGGCATTTCCTTCGCACAGAGCAGCCACCACAGAGAGCGGTTAGAGACAGGCGGGCCCCTGAAAGCAGTCACTCTGCTAGTTGTTAAGGCTGGTCCATTGGCTGGGGTTCAGCCCACCACGATCCTCCCTGCTCAGAGTTCACTCTGCCATTCCCTCCTGGACCTCAGTGCTCATAGCCAAACTCCAGTGAGAGGGGACTGAAAGGCGTGGGGACAAGGACCACACTTGCCTCTTAGCCTGAGGGGAGGAATTGCAGGCCAGGAGAGGAAACTTTTTCTTTGTCACTGCTCATTTTGTTTGTGTAAATTCTATCTGCAATGGTGAGGCCAGCAGTCTCCCTTACTCTGGCCGGGATCAGAGCAGCAGCTAGACGTGCTCTGTGCCGAGCCACCTTCAGGACATCTTCCCAGTGCCAGGAGGTGGGATAAGGAGCCACATCCGTAGGCTCTATCAGGGGCTGCATGCTGGGCACCAGTGCAGCATGGGCATGAGCTGTGCTAATATGTGCAAATGAAAATATTCAGAAAGTCTCACTTCATGGGAAAAGTATGAAATGCAACTCCTATTTCAAATGCATTCCTATGGGAACTTTAGTTTTAGATTATACAAGGCGATTAGGAACAAATGAATTTTATTAAATGCACCACCCTAAGTGGTGTTCTGGAGTCAGGCAATCCTCAGGATTTGAGACTCCCTCACAGTGCAGCCTCAGGCCACCTCCTCCACAGCTCTGAGGCTCACTTCCTCCCTATATGAAATGGACCCCCTCCCTCACAGGGCTGCAAGGACTGGGAGGATGCATGCTCAGAATTTGGTGGGGACGAGATATGTATTATGCTGGTTAAAATAGGGTCCCAAATGAAGAGGGACCCTGCTTCCTGTGGTTAGCAGAGTCTCACAACTCATGGCTGTTGGGCCTGGTGTCCTGGGGGCTTCGAAGGCAGCTTCTCCCTGGTCCTCATTGTAGGTCTTCTGCTCTGGCTCAGAGCAGGGCTTGTCCCTCAACCTGGTCCCTGCTGCATCCTGCCTATGTGAGTCCATAGGATTCCTCCTATTTGAAGCTTAGGATGCTTTTCTGCTCTATTCCCAGACCCTCAGTTGGAACAGCCTGGTATTATGGGGAGAGCACGGACTTCACATTCAAGTCCAGCTAAGCCATCTTCTTGGCAAGCAACTACTTTAACTTTTTGAGCCTCGGTTTCCTTAACTGTAAAACAGAACCCATAATACCTCCACTTTTAGGGTGTCCTGGGGGCAACATCAACACAAGACAGTAAAGGTAAAGTGCCTGGCCCGTGTTAGCTGTCCAGCACATTTTTCTTGGCCTGCCCTTTTTGTGACATTTGAAATTTGTTACTCATAAGTAATGACCCCCAGACCTATTACGTCTTGATTGCTGATTTCGTCTCCTTGGAGCAAAGCTACTCCAGAAATGAACATGGGAAATGAAGAGTAACTATGTCTTTTAGGAAAAAAAAATAAAGAGGGGCTGAACATTGTGGGAGTCACGGAGACCTTTAACAACTAATTGCTAATTTTAAAAAGGCCAGGCAGACATTTATGAATGTTTAGATTTTCTAAATGTCAGAGGGGTCCGGAAATGTGCCCTGGCGCCTTTAGAGAAAAGACTAGCTACCCAGCCAAACCTCCAAGACCACTTCTGGAAGGCGCAGCAAGGTTTTGGTAGATGGGAAACAGGCCAACATGACACCAATTCTCTCAGGAGATAAGAGAAGAGTCTTCGGAAACCAGTGTCTGGCAGGACGAGGTGTAACCTCTGAAGGCTCCTGAGCCAAGTCCAGGGGGAAGTGGGCCCCTACACAGACAATGGATGCACACAGGCAGGGAGCTTCCTGTAAGATAAGAGATGGGGGTTGGATTGTATTTTTGGAGGAGTCAAGAAAAGAAAGGGAAGAGTCATTTTCTAGTCCTTTATTCATAAAGGTGCCAGCCCCTCACCCAGGCTCATTCATCCCCAAGGAGGGTGGGAAGGAGGTGTAAGGAGAGGACGCCTCTGGCTCCTGAGTGACTGTCCCTTGCTCAGTGGACGACACTCAAGGCTTAGAATGAGCTCCCCAACCCCCATAGCAGAGCCCACTCTGCTGAACGGTGGGAGCCACGCAGAGCCCTTCTGTTCATGGCAGAACAGTGGCAGCAGTGTTCAGTGGGGGAACACCCAGCTGTGGTGTGAAATAGTTATGCTCAGAAGTGTGAGTATGTTTGTAGGGTAATTGTGTATAGGTGTGTGTGGGGGAGGTATTTTATGTGTCGGTATTTTATATTTAGGTATTTCATGTGTAGGAAATTGAGTGATGGGGAGGTGTACTGGTGTGGAGGGGAGATGGATGTATTTGAAGATGGGGAGGGTGGGGGTGGGGCTGTATGCAAGGGAAGAAAGGTAGGGGAAGTGTTTGGAGGGTGTAGGGGGACTGTGGACACGTGGGGGGTGGAGATGGGGATATATATGAGAGCGTGTATGTGAGAGGGTGCATGTGAGAGGGTGTATGAAAGTGTATGGCAGGGGTTGGT
>CM053573.1:121417531-121592629 GCA_028646485.1 Cryptoprocta ferox
ACACCTGGGGGTTATTAAATCAACTGAGGAAAAAACAGCCCCAAACAGATGAGCACAACAAAACCTAATGAGATTTGATGTGGAACATTCTTTAATACAGAGTGTAGGAAAGAATAGAAGCCAACGTGGAGAAGTGATAGAGAATGCTAGGCTGCAGTGTTGGACATTAGGGGAAGGAGCGAACTGGTCATCCCCATGGCAGTAGCACCATGGCCCCTCTAAAGGCCCAAGCAGTTGATAGGAGAGTAGTCGAATCTCTGTCAGGTTTTCTTCCCATCTGTTTTGTGGGCAAGCTACAATCCACACACCACCGCCGCCACCACCCCACCCCCGCCGCCTTGGCCACCCTGGAAATGAGACCCCCTGTTCTCCTGGGTCTCCAGCTGAGGTCTGAGTAGGGACCTGAGCTTGGCTCCCCCTCCCCATCAGGCCCTCGGGGCTTGTTTAGTCATTTCCCCAGTTCAGGAATGAGGCTGGGGTGGCAGCTGTTCTTGGGGCTGGGTGAGCTGTATCCTGCAAGTTGTGTCCTGCATCCTGCTCCAGGGGAGAGAGTCACTTCTGCAGGATCCCTTAGTCGCAGTGCTGGGCTTGCGGGGGTCTCCTTGGGAAAGTCAGCACGCAGGATGGAAAAGAAAGTCTGGTTACTATTCCAGGAAAACTGTCAGGCAGTGAGGGGCAGCCCCACAGAAAGAGTGCAGGCCCCTGTCCCACTGGGGAATATGGTTTGAAGAAACCATTGATCTCTCCTGTACTAGGCCTGGGGCTCCCCAAGGATCCCCGGGGGACACAGGGAGGAACTTTCTACTCTTCTTGCCACACCTGGTAGAGCAGAACTGCCGGCGGTGCCCAGCTTGAAATGGGAATCACCAGGCACATTCGGGCAGCGTGCTACCCACCAGGAGGCAGGAAACCAGCAAGAGCAGTTGCTTTCTCTCAGGGACAAGAGGACTTTTCAGAGATCAGAGCTTGGATTGGCCACTATCAGATCTAAGCGGGGGAGAACAGCAAAGAGAAGTCAGGATCAACATGATGGTGTTAGGAGGTGGGGCCTTTGAGAGGTGATTAGGTCATGAAGGTTGTGCCCTCATGGATGGGATCAGAGCCCTTATAAGATGTCAGAGAACTCCCCCCACTCTCTTTCTGCCCTTCTGAGGACATCGAAGCCAACAGTCTGCCACCCGGAAGAGGCTTTCTTTGGAACGGAGCTGTGCTAGCTCCCTGATCGCAGACATCCTGCTTCCAGAACTGTGAGAAATAAATATCTTATTTACAAGCCATCCAGTCCATGATACTTTGGTATAGCAGCCCAAACTGACTCTATTAGATTCGTTCTCTTTGGTTGAAGCCCCTCCTTACACCCTCGGACCTAATTTTGAGTTTTCAGGCTTTGGACTGTCTTGTTAACCATTCCTCCCGGCTTTATGTCATTCACAAATTTGTCAGCTGTTGCTGCTTTCACCGCAGCCCATAACAACAGTGTTGAGTGGTGTGCATTTAGGGCTCCCATCTTCCGGGTCACACTGGCCCATTGATGCCTGCCCTGGGCACGTTTTGGGCCGGTTCTCCCCAGAGGACTCTCAAGCCACGTGTCGGCATCTTGTCTACCAGAATATCATGACAGGCTTTGTCAAAAGGCTTCCTCCAGTCAAGTAACACCATGTTACAACTTCCTGCTGGTCTGGGAGCCCCACTAACAAAGGAAATGAGGTTGGTTTGGCATGGCTGACTCTTGATGAACTCATGTTGGCTCAGCTAATCACTTTTTTTTCAAAGAGCTCCTCATCAGCCTACTGAATAAACCTGTGAATAATAAGCTCTGCTTTATTCCCAATTGGGGAGTGCATATTAAGTGCACATCTCTTCCAGAATTAAAATTAAATGGCTTTGAGCCACCATCCTGCTCACTGAGGTATGTCTTTCTTCCTGCCTGTCCACTAAGAAACAGTTTTGATGACAAGCCAAGATGGGTGATGCCTTCTTCCTTGGCCTGGTGGCGATTTCTGAGGGTGCAGGGCCAAAGATGTGGGTGGGCAAAGCCCCTGGCTGGCACTGTAACATGCAGTGGACCTGCCCTTTCAATGCAGCTCATTGGTCACATGGCTTCCTCAGTACAAGCAGGCATTTTCCCCAGGGCCCCTCTAGTGCCAGGGTGGCCGTGTGGGAAGGGGTGTCCAGCCTTAGCCTCAGAACTAATCTTGGGGGACGCCTGGGTGGCTCAGTCAGTTAAGCGGCTGACTTCGGCTCAGGTCATGATCTCACAGTTTGTGGGTTCGAGCCCCACGTTGGGCTCTGTGCTGACAGCTCAGAGCCTGGGACCTTCTTCGGATTCTGTGTCTCCCTCTCTCTCTGCCCCTCCTCGCCTCAAGCTCTGTCTCTCTCTGTCTCAAAAATAAATAAACATTAAAAAAAATTTTTAAAAAAAGAACTAGTCATGGAAACTCAGTCTGAGAGCAGAACACAGGAACATTCTCCTTCTCCTCCCTCGAGCTCTCTTTTCCTTCACAGATATGAAACCTTCTAAGCAGCTCCTTTATTACAGTCCATTCACTGCCAGTGATCAGCACTGATCTTACTTGTCTCTAGTTTCTAGACCCAGTCCCCAAGTTCTTGGAAACTTGGGCATTATTGCCTGTCTCCAGAGTTCTGCCATCTCCCTTTTCCCTTTAAATTTCTCAAAGTTTCTGACCTCTTTGGGTGAAAATTGATTTTATGTGAGCCCTATGTCCCAGGTTATGATATACTCATTATTTTTAATCCTAATAGGAACATTGCAAGGTAGGTATTATTATTATATCTGTTTTGAAGATGAAGACATTGACGTTCTGAGAGGTCCCCCAACCAGTGAGCAGTAGAACCAAGATTTGAACTTAGTTTGTCTGGCTTCAAAATGTGAATTCCTTCCATTGCCCCATGATGTGACTCAGGCTGTCAACCCTAACTCAGTTTCTGTTGATGCAGAAGAATATGTTCTCCTAGTTTCCCAAAATGAAACTCAGTCTAATGCAATAGACCACATATTACTACAAGAGCATTTACAGGTTAATAAGGCTTTGTGAACTCCACTGGAAATATAATCACTTCTGATGTGTGAACAACCCACTCTGCAAACCGCTTTAAGATCTCGAATTATGGACCACGTTTGGGACAGTCTGTTCCAGGCCTGATGGTGGGTGTTGCCAGAGTTTCGGGAAGAACTGTTGAGTGGCTGAATTTAGGAGCATGGGGAAATAGGTCCTTCAGAGTGGAACATTCTGAATGAAGTTCCAGGAGTTTGCTGATAGCCTGAGAGCTTGCACCTTGGCCATGTTCCCAGAAAACTCTCTGGAAGCACCCTCCTACCTTTACCTATTATTCTCTTATGGATTGCTTCTGAGACTTGGGTCTTGCTAACCTCCTCCTCACTTGATCCTACTCACCCACAAGCCATGCCATCTTCTGAGCAGGGAGATAGTGTGTAGCTTTCAAGGAATATGACTTGGAGGACTCACTGCTGCTGTTCTGTTTCCCAGAAGAACTCTCTCTTTCCTCTACAAGAATGATGACAAAGACTAGTCAAAGGAAAGCCCCATTTGCCATGGCCTTCCTGTGTTGCTTGACCCTTCTAGGCTTCTCTTTTGGACCCAGTTTCAGGTCTTTATATGCTTGGGAGCCTGGCCTCTGGCTGGCCATACATGGAACATGTGTTCTTGAACAATGGAGTGGCTAAACCTTGATCTGCCCAGATTTGCCCTGTCTCTGTGGGTCCCATTCTGGGGGAAGTAGACCTTCTTGCCACAGTCCCCTATCTTTCCAAACCCACTGAGGGGTCCAGAAATTAGAACTGAAACTCTGCATTTATTTTGTGGAATGAGTCAGAGGGTTGACTCACGTGCAGCTGGGGTTGTGCTGGGGTAGGGGAGAGGTCCCAGCCTGTTTCTAGTTAGCATTTCACAGCCCTGTGAAAACTGGCACAGCCAGACCTCTGGTGTCTTGTGAGAAAAGAATGTGCTCTGATGAACTTGAGCCATCCAGAAGTCTGCCTCAGGGAAGATGAGAAACAGACTGACATCCCTCTAGTGAAGACTCCCCTCCCTCCCTTTCCCAGGGCCCTCCAAGATGGAGGAAAGCAACATTGGGTGGGCAGACAGCCTCTGGAGTCTGTGGTGACTGGAATAGACAGGCATTTCTCTGACCCTACCACAGGATTTGACACGGTGGGAAGATCAGAGCTAGCAACACTGGAAGAGGAGGATGATGTGCTTCCATAAGTCAATGGAGAGTAACTGGGTACAGGGCCTTTTCTGGAAAGCTTGCAAAATGGAGAGAGGTTGCTCTCTCTCCTTCACATGGGCCTGAGCTCCTAAAGGAAGCTGGGAAATCCACTCCAGGGAGGAGAGGGGTGGAGTGAGGTGAAGAAAGCCGAGCTCCCCCTCCACCCCCAGTTGTGCCAAAGTCTTCTGATACAAGGTCTTTTCCTCCCCCTTCTTCCAGCCCTTGGACTCACCAACCCCTGTACTCTAGATTTTTAAGAGAAGAGCCTAATGGTCTAAATTCTAGAAGACTCTGCTCTCACTAGAGCAAGCTGGCCACGGCCACCCACCGCAGAAAGTCCCAGGCATGAGTTCTTGGGAAGCTCACACTATGTCCATCTTTGACATAAACACCTGTGCCCACATTAAGCCAGGGAGCAGCGGGTCCTGCCCATGGCAATGCCCTGTTCCTCCTGGCTCCGGGTCTCACTGCCTCCCTCCAGGACAGCCAGCTGCTGCTTCCCTCAGGGCACCGCTCCCTGGTGAAGGAAGCCTTGCTCTCTGCAGGTGAATTTCGCATGAGTCACGGCCTGGGCCAGAGTGGATTTGGCCCTGTTCAGGGCTGGCATAAGGGAAAGAGAGTTTGTTAGGAGATCTTGAATCGATCTGGAATGCAGAAGACCAAAGAGGAACTCTGTAGACTTGGAGTTGGGGCCAATTGATTATATTCTTGAAATACACATTTTTAATAAAGGCAGTTCCTGACATATAATCTGACACTTTAAAAGTTAATAAGAAACGATCCCCAGAGCTTTTCGCCTCCTGGACATTTCATTAGGTGAAATTTCATGAGGATTTTTGTGGCACTGGCATAGCATGCAAGGTGCCGTGTGAAGGCTTAATAAGCCAGTCAACATTTTTACAATCTTCAATGACCATGAAATGTCCCACAAAAAATAATTCTGCCAGCCAAGCCAGCAATAGTGTTCTAATAAATGTGAATGTAATAAAATAACAACAGAAAAATAAAGAACTAGAACTCTTTTTAAAAAAAAATTTTTTTTAATGTTTATTATTTTTGAAAGAGAGACAGAGCAAGCAGGGGAGGGGCAGAGAGAGAAGGAGACACAGAATCTGAAGCAGCTCCAGGCTCTGAGCTGTCAGCACAGAGCCTGACGTGGGGTTCAGACCACGAACTGTGAGATCATGACCTGAGCCAAAGTTGGACGTTCAACTGACTGAGCCACTCAGGTGCCCCAAGAGCTAGAACTCTTGAAAGAAATACTTCTTCTCCAGTCCCTCATTTGTCACGCAGCTGCACTCCTACAGCCAGCCTGGCCTGTGTCTCACACACGCTTCTGGGCTGTGTATCACCATCTGCATGACCACAGAGTGGCCAGTACCCCCTGCCCCTGCTGGAATGCACAGCCTCACCTATTTTGCCACTGAAATATCTCCCTACACATCGACCTTGCAAGCTGGTCTTAATCCTTCCAGTGTGTTTGGTGCACTACCCCCACTCGTGATGTTCTGGAACTTTCCTTAGGATATAATCCATGCCCCTTTCCAGTGAACAAGCCTTCCAGGAGTGGCCATGACTCACCCTGGGTATACTTGCACACTGACCACACTGAACTTCATTTTGTGCCATGGAGAGTTTAACCCACATCTCCAAGCCCCGCCCCAGGCTGCTTCTCAGTTCTCCTCACTGCCGATCTTTGTCTACTCCCCTTGCTTCCTCTTAGCTCAGGGCCATTTTCTCCAGGAATCTTTTCCCAAACCCTCTCCCAACAACACTGGGCATGATGCTTCTCCTACATGCCCCCTGTTTTCTCCCAACTCATGTGGATCTGAGCTATATTATTATTTATTATGGTAATATATATATAACATAACATTTACCATTCTAACAATTTTTAAATGTACAGTTCAATGGCATTAAGTACATTTACACTATTGTGCCACCATCAACACCATCCATCTCCAGAACTTTTCATCTTTCCCAACTGAAGCTGTCTGTCCCCATTAAACACTAACTCCCCATTCCCCCTCGCCCCCAGCCCCTGGTAACCACCATTCTACTTTCTGTCTCTATGAATGTTTATTCTAGTTTCTTCGTATAAGTGGAGTCATGCAATATTTGTACTTCTGTGTCTGGCTTATGTCAGTTAGCATAATGTCTTCAGGGGTCTTCCATTGTGTATGGGGCACCTGTCAGAATTCCCTTCCTTTTTAAGGCTCAGTGATATTCCATTGTATGTATATATCATGTTTTATTTATCCATTCATCCACTGATGGACACTTTAATTGTTTCTACATTTTGGCTATTGTGAATAACTCTGTTATGAAGGCTGGTATACTGTTCAAGTCCTGCTTTAAATTCTTTTTGAGTATATACCCAGAAATGTAAATGCAGAATCATATGGTAGTTGTATTTTTTTTTTAGTTTATTTATTTGGAAAGAGAGGGCAATCAGGGGAGAGGCAGAGAGAGAGAGGAAGAGAGAGAATCCCAAGCAGCTGATGCAGGGCTCGATCCCACAAACAGTGAGATCATGACCTGAGCCAAAATCAAGAATTGGACACCTAACCGACTGAACCACCCAGGGACCCCTGGTAGTTGTATTTTTAAATTTTTTGAGGAACTGTTATACTGTTTTCCATAGTGAATGTACCATTTTACATTCCTATCAGCAATGTACGAGGGCCCTAACTTTTTCTACATCTTTACCCAACACATGATGTTTTCTGTTTATGTATGTACACACACACATATATACACACATATACACATATAATCTTTTATATATATACAATCTCTTTTATATACATAAAATCTCAGGATATACAACCATCCTGATTGGTGTACAAGGATATCTCATTGGGCTTTGATTGGACCAGGCACTATTGTGGGTGCTTCTTCAATGATCTCTGTGCCACAAAAGGCTGGAGGATTTGTAAGGTCAGCACCTATGCCTGTCTCAGCCACCTCCTTGTCTCCACCCCAGCAGAGTGACTGCCCACAGTCACTATTGGTCAAATAACTGAACAACTGAAGACAAATGAAATTTGGTCCAGGAGTCTTTTCAGGACTTAGCATCCAAGCATTCTCCCTGTCTGGATGACCCTGACAAGAAGACATCCTGCTGTCCCTTGCTGTTCCTGGGACAGGACTCCCTGTTCGATGGGGGAGCCCTGTGAGCCAGCAGTTTTCAAATGTGTCCTATACAAACACCAGTGTAAGGACAGGTGAGGGTGGGGCCAGGCTGGACAGAGCACGTTGTGCCTGGGGGAAGAGAGAGGGCAGTGAGGAGGGCAGGCTCTCCCCAGCGCCACCATCCAGGGCAGCCCTGGGCAGAGCATGATGGGCAGATCTGACCCATGGCCTTCATGTTTCCTCTCTGTGGGGCTTTGAGGCCCACATAGATCAGGGCTATGCCTGATTCCCAAAGGGGAATTAGAGGGAATCATATTAGTAGAGCAGGATTGGTGATGTCAGTGGTTTCCATTGGCCTGGACAAGGTGAGAAAAAAAGGGATATTATGGAAGGGAGCCCTCTCAAGGCCTTGGAGAGCTGACAGTGCTGATTGGTTGGTGTGGGCATGAAAGTGGCAGTCCTGCCTGACCAGGTCCCCACAGCCACAGGTAGCATGGTGCCCACGGCACCCTGGGAGTTTCTGAGACCCTCACAGAAGGGTCTAAGGTGCAGCCTGGCTCCTGGCAGTGCAGCCTCAGCTCCCCATTTGTAAGAGGAGAGACTGAACTAGAAGTTCTCAAAGTCCTTTCCAGCTTCCCAAGTTGTAGGATTCTTGATTGCTGCCCATGTTTGGTAAGGACATTAAATGCCTTTGGCAATAAGCTCTCCAGTGTGATACAGTGCCAGGCTTATCCAGGAATCAGGCTCCAGGAGTCATGACACAGAAGGGATGCATCCCAGGTGGGGGTGACAGTGTCTTCTGTGAGACAGAATGACCTTTGTCCTGCTAACAAGAGCCACACCCTGGGGGCCCCGAGCCTGAGGCTGAGCATGGAGCACTTCACGCCAGCAAGCCTGGGGTTTGGTCCTGGAACCCCCTTTTGCACCTTGGTGACCTTGCCTCCAGGAATGATGGTATTGACCTCCATGCTCAGCTCCCTGCCTGTTACCCAGAGAGGACAAAGAATGGATCCCCATGGGCGGAAAATTTCCTCTCCCACCTAGGAAGGGCTGCTTGCAGGACAGGAAGCCCACACTCACCTTTCTTTCACTGACAGTCACTCCCAAAAGGCCTGGGAGAAAGGCCAGCTTCGGAGGCCAGCCGGTGGAACCAGGAGACCCGGGCACCGGTGACCAGCGTGCTCTCTCATTGCAGGGAACAGCAGCCACTTCCAGGCTGAGCTCTGTCAGAAGCACCGGCAGGACCTGTACCCCAGCAAGTGCCACGGTACCACCCAGGACTCCCGGAAGGAGACCAGCAGCATGTGGGGTCTCATGGTGGTCGCCCAGCTGCTGGCAGGTGTCGGGACGGTGCCCATTCAGCCATTCGGGATCTCCTACGTGGATGACTTCTCTGAGCCCAACAACTCACCCCTGTACATCTGTGAGTCACCGGCTTGAGGAAGGCTGTGGGGAGGGGCCCAGTCCTGATGTGGCACTCACTCAGGCCCTGAGGGGCTGAATCGAGGTCTAACCCTCTTTGCCCCACAACACAGCAAATGAGTGCAGAGCTTTGGGGAGCAGATAGATGTGGTTTGAATGCCATCTATGTTAATCTACCCAATGTGTGATCCTGCAGGTGGCTGGGCCCCAGGGCCCCAGCTTCCTCACCTAGAGAACAGGGCTAACAGTATCTGTGCGCTGGGCAGCTGTGGGATTACGTAAGTGGCGTATATAACTACTCAGCCGCATGCTGGGCACAGGTAGCTCCTTTATCAGCTTCTTAAACTGTTATCATCCTGTCCTCCAGGCATGGGATGGGGTACATATATCTTCCCAAATCGCCCACTTAGGGACAGTTTGGCTTCAAAGAAGCACAAGTAAAGCCGATAACAGATGACCATCTGACTGCCCCATCCTTCCCTTAGAACAAGGCACACTGGGCATTCTTAGAGCCCACGTTCCAAACCAGACAGAGCACACCCACTGGCTTGGTGGCCCCACAGCTCCTGCCAGGGCCCCCAGCATTGCATTTTCAGGGAGCTTCACCCACCAGCACCCTGGCAGCAGAGGCTTTTTCCTCTGGGCAAGAGGACCTCTCTGGCAGCTGTCTGGAGGAGAAACAGCTTTGGTTCTGTGCATCTCAGGACCTTGAGGGATTCTGGTCTTGTCTATGGGAAATGCCTTCAGTGTGGATGTGTCAGGGCCAGGGGACAGATGGGGTGACATCTCAGGAATCCCTCAACTAGGGGAAGAACCTGGAACCCTCTCCGTCTCCCTCAACCTCCTTTCCCTGCTCCCATTTCCAGCCATTTTATTTGCCATCTCTGTGTTTGGACCGGCTTTTGGGTACCTGCTGGGCTCCGTCATGTTGCGGATCTTCGTGGATTACGGCAGAGTGGACCCAGGTGAGTGTGGGTAGAGATGCCCATTCCATCGCAGGCTCCATGAACCACCCTTCCCAAGCCCCAAACAGTCGAGGAGAAAATGAAGCTTTAACCCCAGATGCTCAGGGGTCCTCTTTCACTCACTCGTTCACTCCTGCAACTCAGACAGCCAGGAGCAGACAGCGTGCCAACTCTTACCAGGCTGGGCTAGAAAACACACTTCCTGTCCTCGAGAAGTTTGTAACGGGAAATCTTGAGACCTGGAGCAGGGCCTCAGGTGTTACCAACACAGCTGCCCATCTTGATGGTGGTACTAAAAATAGTTTTATGGGGGGGGCACCTGGGTGGCTCAGTCGGTTAAGTATCTGACTTCGGCTCAGGTCATGATCTCACGGTTCATGGGTTCGAGCCCCACGTTGGGCTCTGTGCTGACAGCTCGGAGCCTGGAGCCTGCTTTGGATTCTGCGTCTCCCTCTCTCTCTGCCCCTCCCCAACTCGTGCTCAGTCTCTCTCTCTCCCTCAAAAAAAAAGTTTTATGATTCTTTGATTCTAAGATGATTTTGATTGTTTAAAAAAAGATTGATAAGAGCTCTTGTGAGGGGAAAAAACAAGAAGCAGTACATAAAATATACACATGGATTATTATTCACATCCAGAGGGTATAACATCGTGTTTAACTCCGTGGGCACTGGTAGTAGGCAACTTGTGTCTAATGCTGGATCCACCTCTCACTGGCTGAGTGCTCTTGAGCAAGTGTCTTTATCTTTCTGTCCCTCAGTTTTCTCATCTGTAAGATGGGGCTAGTGATCGTACAATAGCATTGTTGTAAGGATTAGCACATGCCTGATATATACTAAGGGGTTCACAGGTGTGAGCCTTGTTCTTTACAAAATGGTATGGAATAAATCACTGTGTATCTTAGAATGAGAAAATATAATCCATAGAGCAGGGCACAAGCACTGAGTTAACCATTCACAGAGCCAGCCCCATGATGAATCCTGCAAGGACTCCTGCCCTTTGTAAACTTGTTCCATGGCACCCAGTCTCCCACAAGGCAGGGAGGGCCAGCACTATAACAGAGGAGCGGGCAAAGCGCTTTGGCAGCTCTAAGGCAGGAGACAGTGCTCCTTCCTGAGGCGGGCAGGGAGGGCTTCCCAGGCCACTGATGTCTGCATCGAGCCCCACCGATGGGTGGGGTTTCTGCACATAGTACTAGGAGGGAAGGCTTCCAGGTGGAGAAAAACTTGTGGACAAAGCCAAGAGGTGGAACGTGTGTGAGGTGTGGGGGTGATACGTAAAGTTCCCGCCAGTCAGAAGATGTGGCTAGAAGGCAGGTCTGAGCCAGACCCTCAGGAATAATACTACCAACAGTTCCTGACACACAGATCAGGGTCTGCCCATCTCACAAAGAATGTAGACAGGCGTTAAACCCACCATGCTGGCCAGAATCCACAGACTCCTGTTCCTAGGGACCATTAGACCACAATGCCTTCCTTGAGGTGTCTCCTGCCTTTACTTCACATGACAAGGAAAAGCCAGGGGGAGTGTTCTGCTTCAGGGTCAAGCCATCTTTGCCCTTTTACTGGCATTTCCTGAGTTGGTTCTTGCCTCTTAGTTGCCCAAAGAGACTAGCAGCTGAGCTCTCAGTACCAGGGACAGTGCCTAGAGATGCCTATCACTGTTTGGCTGAGGGCCCTAAGTCTACCTTCTCCCTCCCTCTATGCCATTTCATTTTGTTACAAAGAGAAACACATGGCAGACTCTCAGATGTGGATAGGAGACATGCCAGGAAATCCATTTCCTTTGGAGGCCAAGGAGCCCACTCTGTTGATGGTTGTTCCTTCAGGCTCCTCCTAAGGACTATGGGGCCTCCCTTCTTAGGGATCAGTAAAGTTGGGAGGCAGTAGCATCCAGTGGTTAAGAATGATTAAAATTGACTAATCAAATGGCACTCACTACCTTAACCTTGCACCAGGGCAAAGCTGACTTCTTTGGTCCTCTGTGTTCTGATTGGTTGGAAGAGAATGGACACAGCCTTCCTCACTATTACTCCTACCAAGGGTTGGGAATAAAATAAGGTGAGGCCAAGGTTCTGACTCCTTTGGCCTGGGGATTCTCTGATGCTCTCCTTTATGCAGAGGGGCCGCCATGCTCTGGAGACCAGATAGCCTGGAGAGGGAATGTTGTCTTGACCCAGGTTCTAGCTCATGGCTTACCTCTTCTCTATCGTGGGAAGAAAGTTCCCCTGATCAGAGGCCCTCATTCCAGTAAAGTGAGATCCCGCATTCATCCAGAAAACACTTATTCCCTTTGCTTTCTTTCCAGCTGCAATTAACCTGAGTCCCGGTGACCCCCGGTGGATTGGAGCCTGGTGGCTTGGGCTGCTCATCTCCTCAGCCTCCTTGGTTCTCACCTCTTTCCCATTTTTTTTCTTTCCTCGAACAATGATAAGGGAAGCGGAGGTAAGTTTCTGAGAGCCCCTGACTCTACCTATAGACGTTCAAGAAAGTGAGGTGTGGACCAAAAATAAACTGAACTGAGAAGCTGCAGCAAGTTAAGGAAATTCTGGGTGAAATCCATATTTCATGATGCAGGACTTTTCAAAGGCTTTAAGAAGGGGAGAGTGCTGGTGAATTCCCAAAATATGGGTCCTCACCAGTGTCCCCTTACCACCTCAACAACTCGGGCATCAGGAGGGCTCCAGGGAATGTAGTTTGGGAAACACTGAATTCATCTAGTAAAGAGCTAGTAAAGGCCAAATATATGACCCGGCACCATATGAACCTGCAGGACTGAGTGGGAAGGGGGTCCCTAGGGCTGTAGAGCCTGAGGGTGGCCTGAGAGTGAATTTACTGTGAGCACATGGACCTTCCGTGTGTCTGCCAGCCCAGTCTGCTGGGAAAGAAATCAGGAAAGGAAGAGAATGGAAAACAGAGAAGAGAAGTCTGGGCGGGGCTCTGATGTTAGGCTGAGGGTCTAAATCGTGAAGTTCTGGGGCGCTGCGTGACTGGGTGGCCAGCTGGTTTGAGGTCGGAGAGTCAGGGAGGAGTGAAGGCTGGCCATCTGAAAAGGCCTGTGTAGAGACAGGGGATGAGGCCGAGCACCGGGGCAGTGGTTGCTGGACAGCTGAGGCAGGGGCAGGGAGAGATATTTGTGGAGGGGGTGCCGAGGACTCAGCAGTGAGCTAGATTGGAGGAGAAAAGGGACCGAAGTTAGCATGAAGGTTCTGAGCCAGAGCTACACATTGGCCAGTGAGGTCTAGGCCCCTGTGTGGGAGGAGGATCAGGGGTAGGAGAGCCTCTGCTTGTCTTGGGGAAGAATTTTGGAGGTTGGCAAGACGTCGCGGTGGTTTTGGGTTCAGGCAAACCTGAGTCTGAGTCCAGCTGTGCCACTTAAAACCTTGCTGAGTGATCTTGGACAAGTTGCCTTGTGTCTAAGTTTTCTTTACAATACGGGAGATAGAACACCTGTCTCAGAAGAGGCTATGAGGCGTGACAATGCATGTGGCACGCTGGGCACGGTGCCGGATGTGGAGGGAATAAGCACTCAGTGCATGGGGGCTCCCATGTGTCCCCCCGGGGGGCCGTGCACACCTTGTGTAGGGGTGCAGAGCTGCAGCTGACAACTTCGTAAGTGGTAGGTGAGCTCACCGAAGTGGTATGAGCAGAAAGCTTGGGCCAGGGGCCAGGACCGAGCTTTGGTTGAGCAGGACTCATCTCTAGGCCCACAAGGAAGCAATGACTCCATAGAGGAGACAGAAAGAAAGAGCCAGAAACAGAGATCATTCTATACCAGTGTATCCGAGAAGCCTGCAGCTCCTGGAATCTGAGGGCAGGGAAGAAGTGTAGGTAGCCATGACAGAGAGACAGGGAGTGAGATCTGATCAGATACCTTCTGGCATCAATCAAGAGAAAGTGAGATGTGAATAACATGCCCAGAGGTGTTTCAGGAGGCATTGGCGTGGATGTGTTCTGGCTGGCAGCTACAGCTCTGGGCTCACTGACATGCAGGTGGCGTTCCCTTCAAGAGAGCCCTCCCCCACCCCAACACACACCTGGGGTGGGCAGCTCACTGCTGCCCATCCCTGAGCCACCGAGACCAGAAGGGTCAAGGGCCCAGGGAAGGGTCATGACAGGGAGCCTGGGCCATTAACATTCACCCGCTTCGATGTCTTCAGAGTTCTCCCGCCATAGTGGACGAGGCAAGGAAGATGGACGAGGTCAAGCCAAGAAGCTCCCTGCTGGATTTCATTAAACGTAATTGACTGACCCGGCAGAGCCCTGGGTGGGGTCTGGCCTGAGGGAGGTTCCGAGGGTACCCCAGCCCATGTGGTGGTGTGTGTGGCCAAGGGCAGTAGGAGCAGGTGGTCTATAACTGGTCCATCTCTGGGGAGAGGTTCTGCTGGGGGTCCTGGTGACTGCTTCTTTCAGGTCTCGGGAGACTCAAATATAGCAGTCAGCCCCGCCTCCATGGTCTGGCCCCCGTGTTCTCTCCCCTCCTTTCACATGGAGGTGGCTGTTGTGTGAGGAGAATGTTCCCAGTGTTAGTCCTATTTCTATCCAGCCTCCACCTGATATCTTCTAGACATGTCCTCATTTTCCTTAGCCCATGAGTATGTTGAGTGGGAGTCGAGCGGCTGTGTGCACCCAGACTGAACACTCTGGTGCCTCAGATCTGCCATGAGAAAGAGAGGAGAGCTGCCTGGAGGAGGAGGAAGGACAGTGACTAGTATCAAGGTCCCCCTGGGATGACCACCATGAAGGCTTGGCCCCTAACAGCCATCTGTTTGCAGGGTTTCCCCGCATCTTCCTGAGGCTGCTGATGAACCCGCTCTTCATGCTGGTGGTCCTGGCCCAGTGCACCTTCTCCTCCGTCATTGCCGGCCTCTCCACATTCCTCAACAAGTTCCTGGAGAAGCAGTATGGTGCCTCCGCTGCCTATGCCAACTTCCTCATTGGTGAGTCTGGAGGGTGAGGGCGCTGCAGGAGCTGGGGGGCCCTGCCTGAGGGAGAGGCTGGGCCCTCGGCCACCATCCAGGACGGGCGAAGCCAGACCGGACACAGATAAGAGCCAGAAGAGGACTGTGGTCCTGGGGAAAGAATTTTAAGGGCATTTTTCCTGGTTAGCCATCTAGAATGTCCTTGGCAGATCTCTGGGGCCCCTATCCTTCCAGGAAGGAGTAGGCGGAGGCTGGGGTCTGCCTTCCTCTCCGTCAGAGGGGCTGGAAGCCTGACAGCCTCCCAAAGGTCCTGACATCATCAGGGGCAACAGAGGAAAGAGGAAAGGTGAAATTTGGGACTAGGCAAAGTGCCTTCCGTTTTTTTTTGTTTGTTTGTTTGTTTTTTCCTTCTTCACCAAGGACTTGAATACATTGGCCTGGGTAAGGAGTATGTGCCCCAGTGATTCTCCACTCTGGCTGCACATTAGAACCCCCTGGACAGCTTTAAAAAATACAGATACCCAGGCCCCACCCTCAGTCCATGAAAGCAGAATCTCTGGATGGGGCCCAGCATTGGTATTTTTTGCCAATAGATATTGAGAATCACTGATGTGGTTCCAACCAAGTACCAAAGTGAATTATTGAGCCCAATCCACAGGTGAGCTTGACCCTATGGATGTGGCAAGGTGACCAGGGCCTTGGCTGTGACCTCACCCCTCTAGCCTTCAGGCACCAACTAGCACATCAGGCAGGGAGCACCACCATGTGACTCATGTGATCACAGTGAAAGTGCAATGAGGGCCCAGGTAATGAAAAACGCTTACTAAATGCACGTTCAGCTCACATCCCTGTGGCTACAAGGGCCCCACTTGTTTCTTTAGTCTTTGCACAAGCAGGGCAATCAAGAGAACTTTGTGGATGTGCCTGAAAAACAGTAAGTGCCCAATTAATGTCAGCTCTTACCACAGCAGTTGAATGTATCAAATGTCCCTTCAGGTAGCCGTGTCTCCTTGTCCATGGTTCAGCTCAGTGTCTGCAGCTCCCCACACTCCCAGTCCTGTGCACCCAGACCAGCTTCTCTTTATCTGTAGGTGCTGTGAACCTCCCTGCCGCGGCCCTGGGGATGCTGTTTGGAGGAATCCTCATGAAACGTTTTGTTTTCTCTCTGCAAACCATTCCCCGCGTGGCTGCCACCATCATCACCATCTCCATGATCCTCTGTGCCCCTCTCTTCTTCATGGGATGCTCCACCCCCACTATAGCAGAGGTCTATCCCCCCAGGTAATGGGAATGAGAGGTGAGAAGATCCCCTTCGCTGAGGTCAGAGCCTGGACCCTGACGCCATACATCTTCCTTTCTGCTTCCTCAACTCTCTTCTCTCCTTTCCGCGTTTGATCTAATCTCTGTGGCAACTTAGAAAATGAGGTCTTGAATAATATGCTCAATTATGAGAAGAAATCAGAGGGTCCTAGTGGGCCACCAGCAATCAGGGTCATGGTTCTGTTTTTGTTTTTTTTAAAGAAGTACCAAAAACTAATTAGTTTGGTTTCAGGATGAATCTGTAGGGCTGTGAGCCTCAGGAACCAGGAAATAAGCTATGTTTAGCATCGGCTCTGTGCCGGCTACAATTACAAAGTCTCCTTGAGCAGCTGAAGAAAGATGAGAGAAGGGGACTTGAAAAGATCTGGGAAGGAACAATGAAAGTGATGGCAGGCTCAAAAAAATTAGGGCAGGTGAGGAAGAGGGCAGGTAAAGTACACCTGTCGGTTTGCATAAAACAACCTGGTCCTAAGTTTTAAATCTGGCATCATGTTCAGGAAAAGCTTTAGAGGCCCGCAAGGGAAGGGTGCCGAACAAGGAGCAGTTGTTTTTTCCTGGGTGCCCCTTCCAACCGCCTCTTCTTTCACATTTTGCCTAACAGGATTGCAACGTTTGGACATACTGTACCTTTCTGCCTTGGCCTTTTCTCCTTTCCTCTGAAATGAACTCTTCTGTCTTTGGTGGGTGAACAAGGGAAGGGGGCCATGGAAAGGAAGGGCTACTCAGGGCAGGAACCCCCTACCCCCCCCCCAGGGTGCATTGTTCTGCAGGCTGACTTCGGATTGAGAGAGGCCGAGAAGGCTTGGAGCCTCTGGGCTGCTCTCAGTCGGGGGTTTTAGTGCAGGGCTCTGTCATCAGACTGGGTGATTCTGGCACAGCCTTTTGTAGTTGGGGAAGGTTTCTTGTCTCATCTGCAATTTTCTCATCACAAAAGCAATGGAATTAACTGTAGAGTTGTCATGAAGGCTGCGTGAAAAGTCATGAGCACGGTGCCTGGCACAGAAGAGGCACCCCATTACTGTTAATTATCAGTAGTGTCATTGTTTTAGCAGAGCCCTGGACTATGGTTTGTCAGCCTATCCTGACCCTCCCCAGAGACGATCATGAACATCAGACGTGGGGGGTGGTGGGAACGGTGAGGTCAACTGGTGAAACCCCCTTGGGTGCAGCTCAGGGGGGTGGAGCGACCTGGGCAATGTCTCCGTAGACCCAGAGACTGGAGCCCTCTCGACCCCAAATTGCCTCAGGGGGCCCCAGCCTTCCCTCCACCTGAGCACAGACAAGGGAGAAAGGAAGGGAAATATTGCCTGTGACCCTTGCATGGCACCTGCCATCTCTTTCATTGGAGTCCTGGCTGGTTGGGTGTCTCGACGTCCTTCTGCCGTGTGCGGTTTGCTAACCAAGCCTTTCCAAGCTGCAGCCATGGGTGGTGGTCGTGCCATGGGCCCTGACCAGGCAGCCAGTTCACCCCTGGCTCCAATAGGTCCCAGGGTGGCGCTGGCCCAAGACAGACGGAGACGCATGGGCACACTAACCAGGCGGGAAGCTCACGCTGGGCTGGCGTGAGGAGGCTTCTCTTTGGTCTTGCTTTGTTTGATTCCCCACTTCCTGTTTTGCTGGCAGGACATCAAGTCCTATACATCTGCAGCCTCCTGCCTGCCACAAGGGCTGCTCGTGCCCAGAATCCATCTTCCACCCGGTCTGCGGAGACAATGGAGTGGAGTACCTCTCCCCATGCCACGCCGGCTGCACTGAGATCAATGTCAGCTCAGTAGCCTCCAAGCAGCTGGTAAGGCCGGGAGGAGCTGCGTGGGGTCTCTGCACTCAGCACGTGCCCTCGCAGACCACTCCTAGGCTCCGGGATGGGCAGACTGTCACCCACCCCACACTCATTCCCACCCCCTGGCCTCTGGGTCACACTCGCCCTCTCTCTGCCTCCCCTTCCCTAAGGTCATGACCAGATGCCTACAGCCCAAAGTCAATTAAAGATTGGCTGACGTTCAACAAATGCGCATTCCTGAGGCCTAACAATGTTCAGAGCAGAAATAAGCCAAAGCACTGCTTCAGCTGAGGCCTTTGAGTCTCATCCTGATGGATCCTAATGGGCATCCTGGGTCCTGCATCTGGCTGTGTGGAAAGCCACAAAGACAGGCCCAGATGAATTGAAGGCAGAGGGTCTTCTGTGATGTGGACTCAGAAGGTTAGAGCTGGAAGTGAGATCTAGGGCATTCAAGGGGACCTGTAGGCCCCTACATATAGCCACACAACTGGCCTAAAGTCATGAGCTATTTAGGGGCAGATCTGGGACTAGAACCCAGGACGCTGTCTCAGTCCAGAACACATCTGTTCAAGGTCTCATACCTCCTGGCCGCCAGCCTTCCACGGGTGCAGCCCACATTCACTATGCCACCTGGGGAGACTCTAATAGCCTTCTGAGTGCTATGCCTCCTGGCTTCTAGGGTCAGCCAGCAGCAAGCCAAGTCAAGACATTTGTTCAGTTATTCAACAAATGTTTAGTGAACATCCAGCGCGGCCACAGGAGTTGAGGATTCAGCAGTGAACCCATCATATAAGGTGCTTGCTCTCGTCAAGTTTGCATTCTATCAAATTAACGCACAAGATAATTTTAGAATATATTCCATGCCACCAAGAGACTTAATGGACAGAGAGTGCCTGGGGGCCTCCCTGAGGAGGTGACATTATAACTGAACAACCAGAAGAAGAAGACCCTAGGAAGTCCTGGAAGTGAGGCATTCCAGGCAAAGGAACAGCAAGTGCAAGGCCCTAGGGCATGACCTAGCCAGGTGCAGGAGAAAGCAGAGAAGGCGAGAGTTAGTGCTGTGAGGCATGTCACACCCACGCCAAGGCTGGACAGGCCAGGCCTAGGACTTAGATCTACCTTTTCCTAAAAGCAGTGGGAAGTCTGTTCAGTTCTGCTAAAGATGCCCTAAGGAAAAGACTGCGAGTCATCCCTTTAGGCCTATATGGAGGGCATGGACAAGGCTAGCCCCCACTTAGCATTATCCTCTGAGAGGCTGCTCCCACAGCCACCTCTGTGGGCAGAGGGAGGACGAGGAGTGCAGGCGAGATGCTCTCTCCATTGCCTTCTAGTCAGAGGAGTCTGGTGGCTTCTGTGGTTTCCTTATCTTTATTTACTTACCTCTGACTCATCTACTTCCAGAAATCATCTTGACGGGTTTCCAATAACAACACAGATCCATTAGCACAATATCCAGGACAGACAGTAAATTATAAGGGAAAAAGATCTATGTTTAAAAACATCCAGACTGAGGGAAGTAAAGTAATAGCCATCCTGTATATAACTTATTTCTGAGCTTCCCGGCAGCCAAAACAAAGAGGGTGCATAGCTCCTGCTGTCTGCCACAAGGGGGCGTACTAGCTCCTTAGTTCCAGACCTAGCCTTGTAACTGCTATGACATTTAAAGGGTCATAGGCTAGTCCATCAGATGCTGTAACAGGTAAGGTGAAGACAACCTGTCACGGGCAGTGGTCACAAAGGCCTGTCTCACAAGAGTTCTGAACCATCTGGACTTGCAGACTTGAGGGACCTCCTTCGCTAGAGTCCTTCACAGACGGGACGAGTTCCGCTCAGGCAGAGGCCTAACAGGTGAAGGGCTCAGTGGATTCTGCTAGGTTCCCACTGCTGTCTCCCCCTATTTATATCTTTCTTACCTTCCCTGCAATAAGTACACAAACAGCAAGAACATCCACCCACAAAACCACTGCTGCTGGGCACAGGCTGGCCTGGCCCTGAAGAGAGCCCTCCCAGCCTCTGGTCCCAAGCTGGGTAGGCCTTGCCTGGAGGCAGGGATCCTGCATGTCCTGTGGTGGGTGGAACTGCTGGAGGGGCCCAGCGCATGCTGGATGACCAGTTTTGGTGAAGATGGTTTTGAGTGCCCAAACAGAGGTCAGAGGTGGTATCCATGGGGCACCTTGAACCCCTCCCTGGGTCTGCTCTCCAGCCTCCACATGCAGCATCGCCCAGCTCCCCAGGGCAGAGGGCTCAAAACCTGAGCGGCTCTTGGGCTAGATAGAGCTGGTACAGGCGTTTGTCACGTGTGGAGGCCAAACAATAACAGCAGATTTCCCCCTCCCCCTCTCCTTCCCAAGACCTACTTGAACTGCAGCTGTGTGACAGGGGTGTCCTCTTCAGCCAAGACGGGATCGTGCCCCATCCCCTGTGCCCACTTCCTGCTCCCGGCCATCTTCCTCATCTCCTTCGTGGCCCTCATAGCCTGCATCTCCCACAACCCGCTCTACATGATGGTTCTCCGGTGAGTGTGCCTCTCCTTCCTTTCCTGGCCCTCGGAGTCCTTTGAATGCCAATGTGCAATGCTCTTTGGATGATGTAGGGAGGTGATACTAACGCAGCAATGTGGGGCGGTGGGGGCTGCCGAGCCAGACTGGTGTAGATCCCCTCACTGTGCTCCCTCAGTCTGTCCCAGGGCACCCATGTGCCGCAGCCCTGTTGGCACCTCCACTCTGCACTGAGAGACAGACCCCAGCCCTGAGAGGGCAGACCCATGAACAGTTAAGTCCTGATGAAGCCAGGCTGCCTGGCTCCATGCTGTGGTAATGCCTGCAGATTCACTCATATTTAAATCCTGAAAGAACTGAGACGAAGGAGGAGAATTCAGCTAGATGCACAAAGTCAAGGAAGAAAAATATAGAAAGTTCCAGAGACAGAATAAAGGCTATGAGAAAGCATGAAGTAAGAAAAGCCCAGTGTGAGGAGCCAGGACCAAGTTCTCCGGTCAGAAGGGAGAGGCTGGCCAAGGTGGGAGGGGAGGGCAGAGGTGTTCCATTACAGTGGCGGTGAAATGTCTCTGAAGTTTTGACAGGGAACTGACCCTTCCTTCACCTCACCCTCTGCAAAAGAGAAAACAACATTTCAACCAAGTTCACCTAACCCACCCCTGCCCGCCTCTTTCCTGTCCTCACCCACCTTGAAAGAAGAGAGGGAAAACACAGGATTTGGATGCCCAGTGCTAGGGTCAAAGGCCCAGCTCTGCCATACACTGGCTGAGTGCCCTTGGCTGTTGCCAACCTCACTGAGTCTCAGTTTCCTCATTTATGAAAAGAGGTTAATGATACTGACCGCAAAGGACTGGTGTTAGGACTATGCTTTGTAAATTTACACTTTGTAAATATAAGGTACCCTACATATTAGTTAATTATCACTATTAACCAAACTCTAAGAATTATTAACAGCTAGCTACATGCCAATGACCTGTTTTTCCCAAAAGGCTAGGAGATGAACAGAAGCAGCCATTTCTCAGAATCTGGGATTTTATCCTAATTATAAGTTAGCTTAGAAACTACCAAGCTCCTGTTTTTGTTACTGTTTCAAGGATGCTGGCAGAAAACAGGAGATTCTGATTCAAAGACAAATGACGCTTATTCAGCACAGCAAGGAGCGTGAACCTTACATCATTTATCCTTGTGTCCCACATCCCATGGGGTGACCTGGAGCATCAGGTGTATGTTTCACATGCAGTGAGCTTATGACACAGTGAGGAACACTGAGTTTGGGAGAGTCACCAGCTATATAGACCAAGCCTGCTCTTAGTCTAGAAGACTTTACCCCATGCCCCCAGGTTGCTCATTGTAACCACAACCCGGAGAAATGGGACAGAAAAAGAGCAGCCAGGACCTTGTATTCTTAGCATACTCCACAAGAACGAGTGGGGATGCTCAGAGCCAGAGCAATCTGCCCCTCCCAACACCATCAGTACCTTTCTACCACTCCCCATCCTGTGCATTCCAAGCACCAGTGCTTTCATCTAAGGCCCCTGAGTGGAGTCACCTCTTGCACCAGGGCCAGATGGGCCGTGGAGGACCCTGTAACCCTGAGAAAGATCTGTGGGTGGCCAGGACGAGGAGAGGGAACAGGATGAGGAAATCTCACATGAAAGTCCCCAAGCAGTCTGCCTCCCAGAGGACTCCAACAAGCCCAAGGGACAGGGAAGCTGTGGAGAAGGAGTATCATTTCAACCACAGGATGGGCTTTCCTGGGAAACCTCTCCCTTCTAAGTCTGGTCAAGGGCTGAAGTGAAACTGAAGAGGCCCCAGGATCCCAAAATTGTTTAAAGATAAATCCCACTGGGAAAGATAAGAGAATGGATGCTATTTAGTGTGAAGAAGGTAAAGCTTAAAGATGACTTTGTAGGTGACCCAAGTCTTGTTTGTACCCTGACCCCCAACTAGGCATGGAAATATAGGCTGGGAGGAAGGTTCACCAGAAATGTGGAAGGAGAGAGTGGGAAGAATGCCAGAGTTAATTCACCTCTGTTGGCGGCAGACACCAGAAGGGGCTCAACTAGTCCATCAGAAGGCAAACTGAGGTGCCCAAGCCCTGTTCAGTTGAGAATCTAGGAAAGTCTGCCCAAGGACAATGACCAAGACTTATGAATTGGGCCACTGGAGGGACCTGTACGTATAAAGGGAACATCCATTAATTAGATTGAGATGAGGCAGTTTCCACTGGGGGTCCCTTTCACTGGGCCATCCTTCAGAGGACCCGGAAGAGGGTCCAATTCCACTTTGCTGGCAGGACTGTGGGGCAGAACAAAATGTGTGCAGAGACCTGGAGATTACTTCTCTTCCCTTCCTTGATGTGCCCTCAGCCCCGAATGCCCTTCCCCCACAGACACCCACCCAGGAGGGTGGGTTTTCAGAACGCAGAGAAGCCTGGTGCCCCCGCAGGCCACCTCCTGGCTCCCCACCTTGCGGATGGGGTGTCCTCCCTCTTTGCCCCACACCCACCTGGGATGGCAGGGCCTGGCAATTCTACCACCAGATAGCTTCCCTGTCTCTCTCTGAATCTCCTCCCTCAGCCAAATACTCATCCCTTCTTGAGGGAAGAAGGGTAGGGGCAAGACTGGCTACATAATTTCTAGGACCCAGTGCAAAATGAAAATGGGAGTCTCCTCGTTCCAAAATTATGCAGAATTTCAAGACAGCCGCAGCTGACCACTAAACCAAACCTGGGACCCTTCCGAGGGCGGGGACCTGGGAGGCTGCACAGGCCACACGCCCACGAA
The DNA here is from genome assembly GCA_028646485.1 of Cryptoprocta ferox. NCBI lineage: Eukaryota > Metazoa > Chordata > Mammalia > Carnivora > Eupleridae > Cryptoprocta > Cryptoprocta ferox. The sequence continues at coordinate 121,440,607 of CM053573.1, forward strand.
GCTGGCCCCAGGCAGAGGATTCTTTTAGTCGCACACAGAAGCCTACAGCCCTAGAGCCTTAATTAGACTTTCATCAGGGCTGTCTCTATTGTTATTTACACTCTTTACTCTTTGGGAATTGTTCAGACCTGCCGCTCTGAACACACCCTTCCCCATCCTTCTGTCATTCCCAGCCTCTTCTGCCCTCTGCCTCTGGGAGGGGACACTGGGCAGCCCTGAAAATCACAGGCACCAGGGATTCTCAAACTTGAGTGTGCAACAGAATCTTGTGGAGGGCCTCCTACAGCACAAATGGCTGGGCCCCACCCCTAGAGGTTCTGACTCTTAGGTGCAAGGTAGGGCCTGGGAATCTGCATTTCTGACAAGTTCCTGGGGTGTGGGGAGGTGCTCGTGCCTCTGGTCCAGCAATGATGCTTTGGGAACCACTGATAAAAACAACAGGCGCACTTGGCCGAGGTGAATCCAGTCAGCCAGGTGGCTGTCGAGCCACTTGACGGCAGGTTCTGGTATGTTCTGAGGTCGGCCGCCCCTGAGTGAAGGCACAGCCCTCAGTCCTCCGGCTGCTGACTTCCAGTTTTTCTTTTCAGTGTGGTGAACCAGGAAGAAAAGTCATTTGCCATTGGGGTACAGTTCTTGCTGATGCGCCTGCTGGGTAAGTGTCTGCGATGCCGCCTTCCTTCCTGGGGGGGTGGCATGGGGGCATCCGAGGGCTGTGAAGTGCAGGGTGGGGCTGTGGGCAGGCAGCCCTATCTCGTCTCTGCTGTAAAGAGAAGCTGTGCATACTCCACCATCAGCAAAGGCCAAGACCCTATATGGACGGTTTCCCTGTTCCTTGAGGTTAGGAAAGATTCCATCTATGGCATTAATTCCAAACAAAACTATGTAAGAAAAATGAAAAGTAGACACAGCTGAGAATACCTAATAAAGAATTGAAGGCAGGTATTTTTTCATCTCTCTCCAAGAACTGGCTGCAGGAACAAAACCCTGCATTCCTGTCCCAGCACAGCAGCTGAGCCCAGCCCTGGCTGCCCTCCCGTTTTACAAAACTCCTTCCTCTTCCTCCTTCCTCCTTCCTCTATTCAGCAAGTGTTTCTCAGTGCGGGGGCCCCTCTGCCAACAAGCCCTGCCTGCACTCCAGAGCCCAGAGCCCACGGAGGGATGGAGCTGTGAGCATAGGACCAATAATGCTACCCGCCCACCCAAGGGCAAGCTCCCTGGGGGTATGGACTGGCAGGCTGGAGCATGCAGGGACCTCACCGTCCTTTCCCAGAGGCTTGTGCTGGATCGTCCTTTCTTGACACATCCAGGCACTAATCTGCAGACCCTTGCAGCGACAGGTAAATCAAGTAAAGGGACTAAATTCAACTGAGTATTTATGAAGGACCCAGTGGCTGCACACTGCAGCAGGGAATATGATAATTGCCCCAGAGGGACTTCAGTTGCTATGGGAGTGGACTTTCTGACCCTACATGCTGCAATCCCACCGTCCGTGATTATCCAGGAGCCAGGCCACACTTGGCCCTCCAGTGGCCTCCATTATCGTTCTGGGGTGTGTTGGTGATGTCCCTGGTGGGGCCTGCTGAGCGAGAACCTTTGAGGAATGAACCAGCCTTTTCAATGGGATTTCTCAGGCTCGGGCCACTTGCTCCCCTCCTTCCAACTCTGCACCTTTGGACCCTGCTCCTCAGGCCTACATTACCAGCCTGGAGGATGCACGCCAGTGGGCTCTACCCTGTCCTGGTGCCAGAGGCACTGCCGTCACCACAGCCCCTTGCTGTCATTAGCCTATCACATATGAGTCATGTATAACTTCTCCCGAAATCTCGGCTGGCAAGGACACCCTGCATTCTGCCCAGCCCAGCCAGCAGCTCTGCCGGGCTCCGAGGAGCTTCTCCTAGCCGCCTTGAAAACAACCCACTGCTCAAAGCACCTGCTGCCTTTGTTTTCCCATTTGAGCTCAGACATCTCCATCTGGGACCACAGTTAGAAAATCCAGGCTGAAGACATTTCCATTCATCACCCACGAACGCAACCCCACTCTGGGGTGGGAAGGACATGGCTAGAACCCAGCAAGTTTTAAATTACCCACTGAAACTTGGTTGAAAATTTTTCTGGACTTTCTTTCTACTTAGGGAAGCATCCTTGGTGGACAATCCTTGTGGCCACTTTCCATCCCCTGCTTAGCTGGAGACTTGGAAGTGAGCAGGGTCTAAGTAGAGAGGCTGGTTCTCAAAGGTTCCCATTATGGGTGGAGCCACAAGCAGATTTCCTCTTTCTTTCCTCTTGAAGCAGCTTCTCACAGGGCCCTAAAGAGAAGATGTTCTGAGCACAGGGTTCGGGGCGTGGATCTAGGACAAGCCCCTCCCCAGTCCCAAGACTGCCTAGAACTGTAGCTAACAATACAGGGGTCATTCCGAATATTTAACAGCAGGACGGCATAGCCTCTGCTGGGTCAGGCCTCACCGCTCAGCTGTGGGGAAGTTCAGAGGGCTGGGGTAGAGGCTCTGAGCACCCAGGGTATTGGGGGGTCTTGTGGGGGTGCTGTCTAAGCCAGTGAGGCAGGCTGCTGTGGTGAAAGATGGGACCGGAGGAAACTAGGGTTCAGAGCCCAGACCCGGCCCTCCTGGCTATGCAACAGTGAGCCAGCCATGCCCACCTTCCTCCTCCTTGAAACGAGGGCACTCACCCACCTGTGAGGATTTGACGAGTCGATGCCCTCAGGAGGCTCCTGCCACACGGTGGAGGTCAGCCTGTCTCCACTTGGGACCAATCCAGTGTGAGAACTATGTGGTCTGTCTGAGCTGGCATCACAGTGATCTCTGTGACTCACTGCCCTGAAAGGATGGCTCACGTCCCTTTTCTAAGCCTCTAGTGAAAGAGGAATTCATGCTTCATGGAAAGGTATTTGGCTTTCCAGTCACTGTGGTTCCCAGGGGTGGGACAGAGCCGGTCTCATTTCACATGAACCACACAGGGGCACGGGTGGGGGGAGGGCAGGAGGGGGCTCGCTCATCACCCCTCCGAGCACCTCAGCCTGCAGCTCCGTGTGACTGGACTGTCTTGACTCTCTTCCCACTAACCCCAGCCTGGCTGCCATCTCCAGCCCTCTACGGCCTCACCATCGACTACTCCTGCATCCGGTGGAGCTCACAGTGCTCAGGGAGGCGCGGGGCCTGTGCCTACTACAACAATGATGCTCTCCGAGACAGGTGAGGGCCCAGCAGCCCACCTTGGGGGGGCGGGAGAGGGTGTCAGACCCCAGCCCAGAGCAGAGGGCAGCTCTGGCAGGGGGGAGGGGGCAGGCTTCCGAGGGAGGGGACTAGAGGGGAGCTGCCATGGACAGGGAGCAGGGATCACTGGTGACAGAGGGCCATCCAGGTAATGGAGAGAGAGAGAGAGAGAGCGAGAGAGCACACACACTGCTGGGAGCTAGCCCCTAGTCCACAGTCCCTCAGGAGGAGCAGCAGAAAAAAGTTTGTCAAAGGGAAAGGGACTGGCTGGAGTCTGACTCGAGGCTGTGGCTGTGGAATGAGGCTGGCCAGCTCCCAAAGCTCAGAGAGAGGTGGCCCCACAGTGTCTCGCGACGGAGGTCAAGGACAGGTGGGCCTAACCTGCCTCAGCACCCCTTCCAGCCACCTGGGAGGTGGCAGGAGGACCACTGCATTGGGAACCTCATGCCTACTCCCTGGGAGGCTCCGGCCCGTGGGGCAAAGGAATGAGGAAAGTGGTCCCCAGCTGGGTGGTAACAGATCCTTCCCTGACAACATATTCCCCGGCCACTGTGAAAATGGTGCCGCTCTTCCCGGTGGCCCTGGGCCGCAGAGCCTCCACGCCGCCTCACTGGCCTGCCTCCTCCTGCCTCACAGGTACCTGGGCCTGCAGGTGGGCTACAAGGCGCTGGGCGCGCTGCTGCTTGTGTTCATCAGCTGGCGCGTGAAGAAGAACAAGGAATACAATGTGCAGGAGAAGGCCGCGGGCCTCATCTGACCCTGGACACCCGGCCCGGCCGCTGCCCTGCTCCAGAAAGTGGACCCTGCCTCCCCACACCTGCCTGTATTCACTAATGTTAACACATCACTTCCTTTTTGTTTTTTAAATAAGAGAGAAAACCCCAGTCACCGTTTGCCTTCCCTGCCTCCTCCCCCCGCAGGATTCCTTAGGTCCACTCTGCACCTGGGCTGGGCGGGCACTGAGCTGGAGGGCCAGGTCTTCTCTGGAGCCTCAGGAGACACCTCCATGTGCCCAGGCTCTCCGCAGTGCTGGATGACCTCCGAACCACCCCCGGCCCCTCACCAGCCTTGGGAGGTGGGGGTTGGTTTCCTAAGTGGAGAGAGAAAAGGCATACCTTCCCAGAGGAAAAAGGGAGAGGGCTGGGTTATGATTAATGGACAGAGCCAGGCTAGAGGAGAGGGAGCCTGGCCGTACCCACTTTGAGTCTCCGTTCAGCATCAGCACAGAACCCAGGAGGGACTGGCCACCTTCCCCTCAGATCTTTGCATCCTGCTCTTAAAGGCCATTTTGGAAGCTGCCATGTTGGGAAATATGGCCAGTTGGTCCCCTCTCAGTTCCCCCATCCTCAGGCACCAGGGCAGGGACCAAGACACCCCAAGGGTGGGTCATCCAGATGCTATTCACGTTAACTCTAGACCCTTCTGTGCTAAGAAAGCCACACCATGGTGAAGACTCGAGGAGGGCTGTGAAGTGGTCAGTAGCCCAACCGCCCACACCCACAGTGTGAGGACGAGGCCGCTCAACTCAGACTGATGGGGAGACCCTCCCCAAGTTCCCTTGGGAGCAAATGAGGTGGCCTCACATGGGCTTCCCTGTCTGGACCCCACCTGTGTGCCAAAGAGTAAAGATGGGCAGTCCAGATGTCAGCAGAGCAAGTGATGAAGCGGAGGGGATGACAAGGGCTACCACGCTGGACGGTGTGCTGCAGCCCACAAAATAGAGGCCAGCGGGGCCGGCTCCCCTGGTTCCAAACAAGCTTGTATTAATATTCTCTCAGCCTCTTCTCATTGCCCCTCTGTGGACCTGGGGTGCCCTACCCCGCTGCTGTGTGGAAAAGGTTCAGAGTTCAAAGTCCACAGAGGAGGTCTTTCATCAACAAGTATTTTATTTATTGCAAAGCAGCTTTGTGCAAGGCAGTGCTAGTACATGGTGCTCCACCGAACTTTCCTGAGACCTCCCCTCACCTCCCTCCGTCTACACTGGGTCCTGTCCCAGAGTGTGCTCAGTGGACAGCAGCAGGAGAGAGAGGCACAGCATGAGCCCAGAACTTACCAACAGGATCTTGACCGTCTATGTCCCAGCAGGTCGCCCCTGCACCTGGCCCTTTGCCAGATAGACACCTGGCTCACCATGTCCTCTGGGGAAGCTGGGAACTGACTATTGCCACGCATGGCTCTCTTGAGTGCCACTCCTCTTAGAAGAACCCTCCAGAAGCATACCAGAAGCCACTTCTGAGAATGGCTTATATGGTAGTAAGCCAAAACATATATGTCAGTGACCAAACTGCCATGAGACTGAAGTCTTGTGAAAGCCACTGCTAGAGATGGCCTTATGAAGTCACCATTCTTATTTCCAAAGCTCTCACTCAGGAAGGGAGGCTCCATGCAACCTCAGGGGCCAGTTTCAGCATTTAAAATTGTTCTGCTTGGAAAATGGTTCCCTGCAACTAATCCTGGTCCTTCTTGCTTCAATTTAACCAAATTCTGAAGTCACTACCTTCAGCTGAGCATCTGAACATCAGATGCCAACCTGCAGATTCTGGAAGATTGGTTGCCCTCCCAAGGCTTTATTCTATTATGATATTGCTATTAATATATTATAATTTTGCAATTGGTGTAACTTGGTTATGAATTTGTACTGTCATGTGTATCTGTCAGAGATCCGATAGGATCTGCACTTTCTGACCAGAGAAGGTGCCCAAGCCACAACCTCAGGGGCCCATGGCCATGGAGATCAGAGATAATGCACCTCTCAACCCATTAGCTGGTACAGAGCAGACAGCAGATGCTTCCGGATCCTTCCGTGATGTTCTGCAGATAACTGTCAAAGCCCACAGTGCTGGGCTCTCAGGAGGCCTGACCCCTGCCTGAGTTTATATCCATAAGTGGAATTGAACACCAACAGCTAAGTCCATGACACAAATCAGAATTAATATCATAATCATCATCGGTCACTTGGTCACAGCCAGTGCTACTGCTCCCCCAGAAAATCTTTTCTTCTGACAGTCAGCAGAGAAAGTAATGATGTCACCTTCATTTCACTTCTAGAGCAAAGCTGAAGGAACTTCCTGGAGTGCTGGATGCTCATAGAGGATATTGTTAAAATGCAAACCCCCAACCCCTCCAGCTAGCCCCTGAGTCTATCTCTGTGGGTCTGAGGGGGCCCAGGAGTGGCACTCTCAACTAGCCCCTCATGTGAGGTCAATGTGGGTGGTCTCTAAACCCTGTGTTGTGGGCCATCAGTGCAGCAGAAACTTGGGGACACCCACTCGTGCCTAGGCCACTGAGAAATTTACAGACTCTGTAGGCCTTTGGTAGGTAAAAGATGAGTAGGGAAGGGGTGCCTGTTAATCTGATTTCCTGGGTGGCTGAAATCAGGAGGCAGCGAACAGTCTGAGAGCTCACATTTATATTAAGTTCACCCAGTACTGAGAGTGGGATTCTCACTCTCCAAGCTTGAGTGTTTTAAAAAAAAGTCACAATTGTTCTTTAAATCAGTTATGTTTGATTTCTAGTTGCCATCCTGCCAGCTGGCTGGAAATGTAGCACCAGCCATCCTCAGGTCTGGTTCCCAAAGCCATCCAGGGGCCGTTGGGTCCTGCCAGTAGGAGTCTCTGGTCCCTTCCCAGTCTAGTTGCCCAGCTTCCCCCCAAGCCTGGAAACCCACTAGGCCCGCCCGCCTATGCCTACCCCAGCTCAGCCCTCCCCCCACCCAGTCCTAAGAAGCCCACCCCTTTGCTCTGCTGTCTCTGCCAGCAAAATCCAGCCCTTCAAGGACTGAACAAAAAAAGCCAGGAAAGGAAGGGTCTCTAGGAACTTTTTTACCTCATCCGTCCTGGAACCTTCTTTGCATAGGAGAGGGAAAATGCAGTGAAAATCAAATACCATATCTTCATAAATTATCCTCTGGCCTAAAGCCCCCCAGGGTGATCCTCACCACAGCCCCATGAGGGAGGCCAGACTGGTCCTATCGCCCCAGTTGAGGATGAGGAATCTGAAATCGAGGAAATCATTATGGCCAACTTAACACCTGGCTGGGTCTGGACTTAAACCAGGCTGTCCAGATCTTTCTACTCCAGCCCCAGCCTGCAGCCCCAGACCCCCTCCTGAGTTATTCTGCTGAAATGGGGAAGAGGCCCCTCTATTCCCAGGGAACTTCACTGACCCATGGCGGAAGGTGGGGGAATCTACTGAGGGCTGTGGAGGTGGGAGGACCTACTTCATTTACCCACCTTCTATCCAGTGGCAAGGACATAACCCTTGCTCATTAAACAGGGCCGATTTAGCCTGACAGCACCGTGAGTTAAAGGAGAGTTGCAGAGAAAAGGGGTAAAGAGGAAGAAGCTTTCAGGAGAAAAGGCCCCGAGAGAGCTGAACACAGACCCACAAGGGAACACCCCCACCTGGTGACGGGTTAGCAAATTCCCACTTAGGAATCAAAGTCCTATTGTGATTTCTCTAACTACTCTCTAAGATGGAGCGATACAGCGAAGCTAGGAGCTGAATGCAGTCAGTCTCAGGTTGATATTAAAATATTATATTACAGATTCCCCAAGTGAGAGATTGGCAGGGGCTCTGTGTGTGTGTGTGTGTGTGTGTGTGTGTGAGAGAGAGAGAGAGACAGAGAGACAGAGAGACAGACAGACAGAGATGGAGAGAGAAACCCTGCAAATCTAAAGGAGAAATCCCATCTTTTAACACGCACAGGAACTACATACCTGGGGGAAATGTCCACCTCCTCCCAATAGCACCCGATTCATTATAACCTTTCCTCAGGGATTAAATATGTAAACAGGTCGTGGGCAAGCCCTTGGCAAATCATAAGTGAGAGAAAGTTTTTCTCCCGTGACACATCCTGCCATTCGTCCCTGCACTACACTGGGGTCACCCAAGCTTGCTGAAGTCCCTGTCCCCCCCGCCCCGGGCACCTGCCACACCTCAATGACAATAACAATAACTAAAATGCGCACGGATCTTTACATCTCCCAAAGCCACCCATCCACTCCATCCACTCACCTAACAAGCTCCTCTAATTGGAATTTAGTCAGGACAGGCTTGGCTATGCTGTGGTCACCTGACCAATCTGTCACGTGACATGACAGGCGTTCCTATCATGCTCACCTAAAGTCCACTGTGGGTCTAGGCGGCTCTCTGGGGTCAGTAATCCAGTATTCCGAGGTCCCTCCATTTCATAACATGCCACAATTGATGAGGCAGGGGCAGAAGATCCTCAAAGGTCTCGCACTGGTAAGTAAATGTTCTGGCCCAGAAGTAACACACTTCACCTCTGCTCCCAGCCTGTTGGCCAGAACTTGCATGTATGTCCCTGGCCGAACTGCAGGGGTGGGGATAGATAATCCTGTGAGCTCAGAAGAAATAAAAAGCAGATATGGACAGTACTAGAAGCTTCTACCACTGGGGGCGAACCTGGGGGGCATGGGTGCTCCCAGGGACACTTTGGCCAGCTTTGTCAGGCTGTTAGGGAGGGGAGAATGCTTTCCAAGGGAGGCAGCATCAATGCTGGCTCCCAAAAGGTGATGAGATGATTTCTAGGCAAGGCTGAGCTGGCGGACAGTTTGCAGAGGGATGGGGAGGTTAGGGGGGAAGCAGAGCTGGGGTGGCAGTTGAGAGAGATACAAGGTCAGGGAAAGGTCCCCTTGAGACAGGAGAGATTTGCTGGGCAAAGAAAGGGCCAAAGGACTGGGGAGGCTGAGGAGTCAAAGATGAGTACAGCTGCCTGAGCGACCCTGGGAAGGAAGAGGGCATGAGCCAGTGCATGGTGGAAGACTGTCACCCGGAGCTTCCGCCAGCCCTGGAAGGCCAGTATGGCCAGTCCTATCCTGCAAGTGGGGAAAATGAGGCCCCTTCTAGTTATCACTTGTGTCTCCATTTATTCATTTAGTACCTGATGCAGATGAGGACCAAAGATGACAAACACATGGTCCCTAGCCTTTAAGGGCATATTAGGAGCCAGAATAAGACCTTAACAGAGGGCATAGTTCAAGTGCTTTGAGGTCATTTGGCATCAGAGAAGGGGGTTGATGCTCATCCTGCAGGATGGACTCGATCTCAAGAGACTCCAAGGTGCAAAGACACTTCAGGCAAAGAGAAGGAAGCAGGGAAACCTGGGCAAGTTCTGAGAGACCACCGGACACAGGACCCATGAAGGAGATCAGAGATCAGGCCTGGAGAGGCAGTCAGGTCCAGGCTTAGAGACTCCTGGAGGATCTTGAGGGCTGGCTTACACCAGGCTGTGAGTGGTGGGGCCAGCCTGCCACCAGCCTGCTCCCGGCTCCTGGGTCAGGGCCTTGGAGAAGGGCCTCCAGGCCTCAGCCAATGGATCCCAGGAAGGCGCTCTTAGCTCAGAGTCCCCTCCTGGAGTCTACACTGGGGGGCTCGTGGTGGGCCATGCCATACCCTCAGGGGGCTGTCCTTTCTACACTCCCAGCACTAGCACAGGGAGCCCTCACCTCCTGTGCCTGAAGGAGCCACCCATTTGCAGCCTTCCTCTCGGCCAAAGCTTCAAGGCTGCCCCAGCCCAGGGTGGGGTGGAAGCTACTCTATCCCCATCCTTTCCCTCCCACTGCCTCTCTCTGCCCATCTGGGCCCTGGAGCCCCAGGCTTGGAGCTGGGAATCAGAGAGGTTCAGTCTCAGGGCAAAACAGAGTAACTAATTTAAAGGGGCATCTGCTCAGTCCCTCAGTGTTGCTAACCTACCCTTCCCTTTACTCTGCCATCCATCAGCGTGAAAAACACGAGGTATCCCCTTTTCCAGACACCAAATCCATAAAAGTGACCTCAGAGATCCCAGATAGGGACCAACATTTGTTTAAAGCTTGGTCCTCATTACACCTCACTACCCCTAGTTTACAGAAGAGGAACGGGGGTGTCTGGATGAGACAGAACCTCTCCCTTTGCGTCCACCCCCGCAAAGGACCCAGGAGGATTTCACAGTTTCTGTCTGGCCTCTTGATCCAATCAGCCTCACCAGATACACTGATTCCAGAAGAGCTCCAAAAAGCAGAGTTCAATAGCTTAGGTGTGTTTAGCGCTCAGACGCCGTCCCAAATGCTTTAGATAGGTTTGCACCTAGACGTGTCACCGCAGCCCTACGAGATGCAATTACCGTGCCATTTCACAGACCAGGAGCCTGAGGCAAGGAGGACCGCGGTCTTGGCTGCTTTTCCCTCCTTTGCAGCGAGGTGGCGCGCGCCGGGAACGCGGGCGCTGAAGTCTGCAGAGAGCGGCGCCCCGCAGGGGCCACGTGAGCCGGCCTCCTGGCAGTCGGCCCCCAGAGGGCGCGCGCGTCCCTGGGCCCGGGCCCTGCCATCAGCCGGGAGGAGGCGCCACGCCCCGCCGACCCAGGAGACGCGCGGCCAGACCGGTTCCACGCCCGGTTGGGGGGCTCTGCCCGGGGTTCCGGCCGCCCAGCTTCCCCGCCCAGCGCCCTCGGCCCTGCGAGGCTCCTCACATCCATCCCACTTCGGCCACCAGAGCGGCCCAGGGTCTGGGCACCCGCTCACAGGTCGTGGCCTTGAGAAAAATGTTCTTCTCTCCTGCCCTGCGACAAAGCACCTTTTAGTTTATCAGCGTTTTCAGGACGAACGGGTAATGAACACATTAAAGAACAAGAGAAGCAAAGAAAAAGATGCCAGGAAGCGCCAAAAGGTACACAGGGCTTCTAGACACTCTCGGACCTGTTGTGGGCAGGGCGTTCCCTCAGCCCACAGGATGGGGTCGTCCCAGCGTCGCCCTCTCGGAACCACTGTACCCCGGCTGCAGAGGCCTCAGGTCCCTCTCACCCCTCTTTTCTCCAGTTCCCAGAGCACCTCCTAGGGTCTGGCCCTGAAATAGGAGCGGGCTTCGGAGAGAAAGCTACGTCTCTCCTGGGCATCTCCACTTGGGGAGTGTCCCAATTGCCCATCCTGTGGATTCGGGTATCAGGCAAGTGGTGGGCACCAGGCCTGTGGAGTGAACATGACAAATGGAACCCCTTCACCCTTGGAATTTACAATTTGGGAAGCAAGACAAACATAACCAAGAAGGCACACACATAATGTGGCAACTGGCTAATAACCTATTACAGGGGCAGCAGTGCCAGGAAGGAGAAGTGCATACAAACAGAAGGACACCTGCCTCGGAGCGCAGGGGCAGGAGCAAGTATGTGGTGGTACCACAAACGTGAGAGAGGCCAGTTCCCTAGCAGGTTGGGGGTCAGGAGTCGAGAGGGTGAACTTGGGCTGAATCTTGAAGGATAGGTCAAGTTTGTTGAGCAGGGCCTCAGAATGGAGATGTTCTGGGCAGAGGGGGCTGCAGCAGTGAAGGCTCGGGGGTGAGAAAGCCTGGGGGGTGTTTACCTGGAGGGCAGGAGCAGGTGGCGCAGGGTTCTCAGGTGCCAGAGTGTAATGAGCGGTAGGTTGTACTATGCACACCTCCTTTCCTATCTGGAGGCTGCCTGTGGGTAATGGGAAGGCACTGACAGTGTAAGAGGCAAGAAGCAACCAGATTTCTGGGTTTAATAGAAGGCCACTGGGGCAGCAGGTGTACTTGGAAAAGGGAGCCTGGCTGGCAAAGGTAGGTTCTAGGGAAGGAGGCGTCCTTGTCATTATGGCTGCAGGAGGCACTGGCCCTGGAAAAGATCAGAACTGCGATGCTCCAATGGGTCCAGAGCCGAGGGAAGGACCAGTGAGCGGCAGGAGCACCCCAGGCACCCACAGGCTCCCAGCAGCCAGGCTGGGCACTGCTTCAGGGGCTGGAGCTGATCCCTGTGCCTAGAATGTGCCTTGTTATAAAGCAGATGTTGGAAACTGGCTGTCTGTGGACCCAGCACGTGGGTTCTAATTGGCCCACATGACATTTATGCTTTTAAGTTAGCTGCAAACATTGGGAGAGTTTGAGTTTTGGATTTTTCTTGAAAAACCCTGGGCCTGCACTCCTGCCTGCTGACAAGGGACGGGAGCTGAGTACAGAGCACTCCTTCAGATGGCCCCTTGTACCCTTGGGCTTGCTGAGGCTCCACCGCACTGGCTTGGACCCTGTGAGTATTTACATTTTCACACATACACACACCCTTAAAGAGTCCAGCGAAGCCACTGGGAATCCAGGTGAGTGCTGGGAAGGGCCTGGAGGAGGACAGAAGGGCTGTGTTTGAGAAATAACAAGCAGGTGGATGGCTGGCGGGAGGGACCGGCGCGGACCGCCGGGGGGCTAGCGAGTGAAGTCCAAACTGCACTCCCCATCTCTCTGCCCAAACTGACTTTCCCATCTCACTTAGTGGCGCTCCAGCCTTCTTGTTGATTAGACCCAAAACTCAGAGACAAGAAAATAAGGAGACAAGAAAATAAGGAAGGCAAGCTTTATAACTGGGGAGGCATGAGGGAGCCTTCTGTAGCTGTAGCCACGGGTACGTTGTTCGCGGGGGTGCGTCGTTTTGTGATAATTCATGGAGTTGTACGTGGAGCTCTATGCGCTTTGTTGTATTCTACTTTACAGTAGAAAGTGGCACAGTGTCACGCGTATATCTCAGTTGGGCACGACTGCAACAGTGCCATCACCCCAGGGAAAAAACACAGCCTTGTCCTCAAAGTAAAACTCACACTTAAGATTTGATTTTCTAACAGTTTGTTTAATTAGGGGTTCTGAGTAAATTTTAGATTTACCCTCATGGTTTTATTACACAATAACATTTTACTTTTTTTTTTAATGTTTTTATTTATTTTTGAGAGAGAGAGACAGCGTGAGCAGGGGAGGGTCAGAGAGAGAGGGAGACACAGAATCCGAAGACAGGCTCCAGGCTCTGAGCTAGCTGTCAGCACAGAGCCTGACGTGGGGCTCGAACACATGAACCGTGAGATCATGACCTGAGCCGAAGTCGGACGCTTAACGAACTGAGCCACCCAGGTGCCCCAATTTTACTGTCTTTTTAAGCAAATGGTCTTTGTACTGAAATGCCCTCAGATGGAAAGCATTCCCTATTGTAAAACTTTTACCAATTTACTTTTATGATTTTCTTTTTTAACAAGGGCCGATGTTACCATGTTGCAAGGTACCACCTGCCCCGCAATTTATTGTAGACGGAGATGGCTTCAAGCCAAAAGTCTGATTTTTTTTTTTAACTTGATAAAATAAAGAAGTGACTTTTCCATTCTCCACTTTCTCAGTCTGCACTGTCTGATAGGGGTGAAAACAAATTATGCGAGAAAAAATTGGATTATCATTTTTAACATTCAGCATACATTATAATAACATTTTAATCTTTATTGTTTGGAATTCATCTGGAACTTAAAATGTTGTAATTAATAGTTTTTTTACCCAAAAGTATCTATTTATTTGTTCTCTCTTGTCAGAGCACAATATTTACTTATTAAATGGAAGCTTAATTTTTTTTTTTTTTTTTGAGAGAGAGAGTGCGCATGAGCACAAGCCAGGGACGGTCAAAGGGAGAGGGAGAGAGAGAATCTTAAGCAGGCTCCACACTCAGCACAGAGCCCAACACGGGGCTTGATCTCATGGCCATGTGATCATGACCTGAGCCAAAATTAAAAGTTGGACCCTTAACTGACTGAGCCACCCAGGCGCCCCAATGGAGGTTTAATTATTATTATTTTTAAGTGTCTATTTATTTATTTTGAGAGAGAGAGTGAGTGCAAGCATGAGCAGGGGAGGTGCAGAGATAGCGGGAGAGATTGAATCCCAAGCAAGCTTCTTGCTGCCAGAGCCTGACACAGGTCTCAATTCCACGAACCATGAGATCATGACCTGAGCCAAGATCAAGACTCCAACACTGAGCCACCCCCGGAAACTTAATTGTTAATACATAGCTTAATTTTATATCCACAAGCTACCTATTTCAAGAACAAAGTTTTGGTTTATTTTATAAAGTCTGTCCTTTAACCATGAATTTTAAAATTCATTTAATATGCTGATACACATCTTAGAGGGTTTTTTTGTTTGTTTTTATTTATTTTTGAGAGAGGCAGAACATGAATGAGGGAGGGGCAGAGAGACAGGGAAACACAGAATCCAAAGCAGGTTCCAGGCTCTGAGCTGTCAGCACAGAGCCCGACATGGGGCTCGAACCCACAAACCGTGAGATCATGACCTGAACCAAAGTTGGATACTTAACTAACTGAGTGACCCAGGCACCTGTACACATCTTAGAACTTTAAAATCATACGCTTTCACTTGGCTTTCTTACAAGATTGCAAAGATGGGCCCCTTCAGAGTGTAGGGACACATGGAGGGCAGGGGGAAAGAACAAAATGTTCATTCAAGCCTTTGGTTGTTAAGACAATGAGTCAGGAATCCACAAATCACTGTATGTTTATCTGAATACATCTGGAATATTATTCCACATCTTTGGATAGATAACCTCATAAGGCCATGATTCATATGCGCTGAGTGAGAATCCCCAGGGACACACCCTTCTGTCTCTGCCCACCTCACTGTGTTCCTAGGGAACATCTTTCACCCTCAAACAATGGTACAGAAGAACTCAACCCCATGTTGGGAGGGCCTCTCAACCCACTATGGGGGTTTTCTGGGGGTGCAAAGCAGACGGTGCAATCCAGAGAGGGGGTTACACATCCTGACACATGCACAGCAAACACCTCCTTTTTGTTCTGGCTCCTAAACTGTGGGCCCCATTGTTTAAATGTGAATGGAGCTCCACACAAATGCCCTGTGCACAGTTAAGAAAAGAGGCAATGTGATCAGAACTGGCTCCTGTTGAAACAAGTTGGGACCAGAAGCATGAAACCCCATTTGTGGATCAGTACAGCCCCCTCTTCCTTCCTGTCCTTACCAAGGGTCCAAAACAACAAACACTCCAGCCAGCCAGCATGGCTGTCTTCTCTGACTGAGGCTTTATCCTCTAGCTGCAGGGAGGCCCCACAAAGGAGGCCGGTGGATGCCAGGGAGCCCTGAGGAAAGCCTGAACCTCTGCCTTGGTCTGGGACAGCAAGGGACACCTCCCAGGTGGGGGCTTCACAATTCAGATCAGAGTAATTCACACATTCACAGCTTTGAAATGGAAACCTCCATTTCTACAGTGTGAGGACAGAGACACTTTTCTAGCTTTTTTAATCTTACCACCTGTGGTAAATCATGGCCCCAAAGATATGTCCATGCCCAGATTCCCTGGGAGCTCTATGGCAAAGACTCTGCAGATGTAATTAAATTAAGGATCTTAAAACGGGGAGATTATCCTGGATTATCGAGGTGGGCCCTAAATGCAATCACAAGTGTCTGCTAAGAGGGAGGCAGAGGAAGATCACACACGGAAGAGAAGGCAATGGGAAGAAGCAAGGAACGATTCTCCCCTAGAATCTCCAGAGACAGTGTGGCCCTGCCGACGTCCTCATTTCAGCCCAGTGATCCTACTCTCAGACTTCTGGCCTCTAGAACTGGAGGAGTACATTTCTGTTGTCCTCTGTTGGTCAGAACACCACCTGTCAGCCAGAACCCTGCGTTCGCAAAGAAAACCGCCTTGTGACCGCGCTTCTAGAATTTTGGTTCTCAAACCAATTGGTGGCGGGCAGGCAACTCCTTCTATATATGGTGTAGTGGTTCTCCAGCAGAACCAGCCCCGTCATAGCTCTGAGCCGGCAGGGAAGTCTCGTACTCTCAGCATCCCACCAGATAAAGCTCTATGCTGGGAAGGCCGGGCATACTGTCCCTCCGGCCACAACTCCATCATTGTCTTAAAAAAGACTCTATGTTTTCTTTTTAAATTAATATGCTATAAATTCTTGCCTAAATATTTTTAAGGAAGAAAGCTTACCTTTAATTTTGTACTTCCCAGAGACTCTCCTTAGTTTATAAACCCAGAGTAATTATAACACGGTCAGAGGGGACACAGTCAAGGATTACTTGTCAAGTGGTTGTGAGCAAATCAATTTCCTACCCCAAATATAGTTTGCAACTCTAGGTGAACGTTCATAATTTCTTTATAACAAGCATCTTGATAACTACTTTTCTCTACCAGACATACAAAAAATAATACTTTTGTCTACTACACAAACAAAATAAAATAAGCGTTGCAGTTTCTAAGGCCTTGAGATGAGAGGTTACATTCCAAATAACATTAATGGTAATTCCAGAGTTAAACTGTAGAAGATAACAGCATACTCCTACAAATAAACTACTTAAGGCAGTGATACCAAGATTAGAATGAGCAGATAATTTAAACAATTTTTTCTTTTACATGAAAGAAAACCAGTATGAGTTTTGTAAAAACAATGCATACATATTACAAATTATTCAAACACTGCATGGAGGTTAAAAAATTTCAAATGCCACTGCTCATAAATGATTAGCATTCGCATTAAGAGGGTCTTTTTTTCATGTGTGTATTCTAGAATGGCTACATAGATATATCAAAAGATTTTGATAAATATGTGATTATTTTATATATGCTATTTGTAATGTCATTCCATTTCATTTCATTTATATTGAAAACTTGAAAAAGAAATCAAAAGGAATCTAAAAGATTACATCTAATTCTAATTGTTATATCTAATAATATCAACATATATAGTTATATACATTAGATATATATTTGAGACTAGATTGTTTACTGGATATATTTCTCAGATATTAGATATATTAGATATATGTTTATTAGCTATGTTAGATATTAGATTTTTTAAAGATCTTTTTATAATTACAAAAAGAGATTTGGGAGGAAAACACATTGAGATTAGAGTAATTGTTTTTACATTCCATACTTCAATTTAGGCATTATCCTTTGATGCCTGGATGTGAAAAATGAGGACATTAGATCCAGAGCTGCCTTTTCCCCTCCCCCACATTTTTATCTATAGTGATATTAATATTCTTACGTAAATAGCATTTATATTTAAGTTTGTAATTATAATTTGTAAAGTGTTTTGTAATAATATTACTTCATACTTAAACGTTTCCGAATCTTATCAGCCTCTCTACTCCTGAAATCTTCATTTCAATGGATGGAAATTTCACTTCAAATAAGATCTTTATACCCTTTCAGCTAATGCTATTTATTTCTTGAATGTTTTTATTTTCAGAAATCCTTATTTTCAACAGTATTTCCCATTAAATTTTTTACTCTAACTCATGACTTCTACTTTCTTCAATATTTAAATTTTTCCCAAGGCTGAGAGAAATGAAAGGCTTTTTTAACCCAATGTCACAGAGCTAGTATGCCAAGTCAGGATGCAAATGCAGGCCTAATTTCTTTTTTTTCTTTTTTTAATGTTTTTAAATTTGTTTTGATAAGTCGGGGAGGGGCAGAGAGAGAGAGAGAGAGAGAGAGAGAGAGAGAGAGAGAGAATCCCAAGCAGGCTCCATGCTGTCAGCGCAGAGCCCAACACAGGAGCTCCATCTCACAAACTGTGAGATCATGACCTGAGCTGAAATCAAGAGTCTGACTTTCAACTGTCTGAGCCACCCAGGTGCCCCTACAGGCCTAATTTCAAAGCGCACCCTGTTGCCATCCATCCATTATCCACTGACAGGTTTCAGTTATACACTTGCTCATTATCCATCACTCCTCACCTATGTAGCTCTGTATCTATCTATCTGTTACCTCCCTCCATCCTTCAGACATCCATTTGCTTACTTCTTCATTATTCTATTGATACAAATTAACATACATATGTATGTAGTCATTTATGTATCCATTCTACCTATTCCATCTGTCAATCAACCCATCAACCTTCCATTCACCTATCTATCCATTTTTCCATATTAATATACTCTGACATCCATCCATCTACCTATACATGGATACATACATAGATACAACCACTCATCCAGACATTCATCTATCCATCTACTCACTGACAAAGCTACCCTTTCACAAATCAGTCCATTCATTTCTTTTTAATTTTTTTTAACGTTTATTTTTGAGACAGAAATAGAGCACAAGTGGGGAGGGGCAGAGAGACAGGGAGACACAGAATCCAAAGCTGTTTCCAGGCTCTGAGCTGTCAGTACAGAGCCCAATGCGGGGCTCAAACTCACAGGCTGTGAAATCATGATCTAAGCCGAAGTCGGACGCTTAACCCACTGAGCCACCCAGGTGCCCCCAAATCAGTCCATTCTATCTCCCATGAATCCTTTTATTATTTATTTTAATTCATCTACTCATTCAACCTTCATCAATTTATCCAGTTACCGATAACTCTGAAAACCAGACCTTCCATAGAATAGGGAGCTGTCTTCTTCTAAGATTCTTTTCTGATCTTGTTCCATTTCCTGGCCATCAAGAGAAGACCACAGCATTCCATGACCACAGTAAGGAGGCCTATGAGCCCCTACCTGACTCTCATTCATATGAAAATTCTTGCAGCAGAGACCGTGGGTCTTACAGTACCCTGTTAAATATGGGGATCTTCGATAATCTGCCCAATAATTGGACCTACTAATCTTCATACAGTAAGATTATGTACTTCTGTACATAATCTTCTCTTTATTGAAGAATCATCAGCAAAGATTACAACCTAAGACTATGAGGCAGAAATTTTGCCTATATTTGGAATCCTTTAGACCTCCATCATTGCCCTGATATTTTTATTACAGTCACAACCTTCCATCAATCGCCCCCACTGCTTAGCTCTCTGACCATCCACATCCAGTCACTAGATGTGACTTGCCAGTTTACACATAGTATAACTTTCCCCAACCCCGTGGTAGGTTAGTCTAGATGTACCACTTTCATGGACCTCAGTAAGAACTTAACAAGAGAGAAGCTCAGTTGCTCACTCAGACGAGCAATTCACAACCAGAATGATTGGATCAAGGCTATTCATGACAAATAAAAGTCAAAATAAATCAAAAGAGTAAAGAAATAAAAATAAATGTTAAAGACTCTTGTATTTTGCAAAGTAGAGATAAAGAAACTATAATCAAACAGAGTAAGTAGGGGAAAAAAAGGAGAAAGAGGAAGAAGGATGAAGGATGAAGAACAGGACATTAATGATAATGACGAGGAGTTCCAGAAGGAAGAGGTTGGAGGAGAAAGAGAGATAGTAGTGCCTTACAACATACAGAACTAGCCTTTTCTTCTGGCTGCCTCCAAAACAATCAATGATAAAGAAATTACAGAAATGATGTTGAGAAACTAATGTAAAAATTGTGACTGGTTCCCAGAGTGACTAAAGCTGGGGTGAACTAATGTGGAAAGTTAACGGCAGTCTCAGGTGGGGGTAAGAGGTACAGAGGTGGGAAGAAAGACTGGGGAGGGGAGATTTTAAGTTCTGTTCATTCCTCTCTCCCATGTTTCCCAGGGAAGGTGACTGGTGGCCTCTGCCACTCACTGGAAGAAATAAATCAGTGGCAATAGCTTGGCTGCTCAGAAATGCCACAGTAACGTCAGAGCAATGCTGAGCTGAGATTCTGATAAAAATACATGCAGGCTGATCAGATGCCCAGGCATTTACTCTTCCATCCCAGTCTCCTCAAAACCCTCATGGATGACAGATGACCATTTCAAGGAGAGTGTATGATCCCCTTGTGAATGGTGGCTGACCATTCTAAAGATCTTGTCTTCTTTCAGTGCTGGGTGTTTTGTTTTTTTTTTTTTCAAAGAATTGAAGAGGAATCTCTGACTAGAAAAAGTTCTCTGTGACATGAAAGCAAAAGGGATGTTGAGTAGCAATTCTGGAATCCCTGAGGTTCTCCATCCTAGCATCCCCACTCTTTCCTTCCTACTCACTGGAGGGACAAAAGCAGACTTCTACCATATCCCTACCCATTGTCAGATGGGGAAGCTGATAACCACAAGGGAAACAGAAGCTCACAAGCCAAAATTAGTAGAGACCTGAGGAGTAAAACCATTACACAAGCTATACAACAAACTGAACACAATGTAGGTCTAGGACAGATCAATGGTGTAAGATAATATAAGCAATATAACAAATATATTCAAAGATATAAGAGAGAATATTGGTAAAATTAAGAAGGAACAAGAAGCAATAAAAGAAGACAAACTTGTGCCTCTTCTGATAGAAGGACAGGAAATTCATTCAGGACACCAAGAGAAACTAGGCACAGAGTTTTAAATATATACTTGAAGATACTGGAGAGAGAAAAAAGGTAGTAAAGAAGTGGCAGGCCTAGATCTTGGAGAAAATGGGAATCCAGAATCAACATTTGGACTCCTTCTGCTCTGGAAGCATCTACCCATTCTGGACAAGTCAGCAGTGTTTGTAGCAACCAAACACTGGAAACAACCAAAATGTCCCCTACAACTGATGGATAAATGAACTGATACATTCAGACGATACAGTACTATATAGCAGGGAAATTAATCAACTATAACACATGGAACACCATGAGTCAATCTTAAAAAATCAATATTTAATGAAAGAAGCTAGATGAAAAAGAGTGCACAGTGTTTGATTTGACTTATATAAAGTTCAAATATGGGCACAACCAATCCATGCTGACATATCTGAATAGTTATTTGCTTTGTGGGAGCAGCATAATGACTGGGAGGGGGATGGAGACTTCCAGAGTATTGGTAATATGTAGGTAGGAAGGTGGAGCACACACACTTTTCCCCATTCCTCTTGCTAAACATAAGTGAATACTCTAGGTGTTATGTAGAAAACAAAGCTAAGAAAACTCTGAAAGGTGGAGAGAAGAAGGCAGACCAGCTGTGGACCTTGGGACCCAAGGAATGACATGGTGATGAGTTCCCTGTTTTCTTTTTACCTCACATATCCTAGACTTGGAGCAGAAGCTGGTGACTCAAACACACCACTGAGGGGTGCCTGTGTGGCTCAGTTGGTTAAGGGTACAACTCTTGATTTTGGCTCAAGGCATGAGATCAAGCCCAGTGTCGTTGGGCTCTGCACTAACAGCACAGAGCCTGCTTGGGATTCTCTCTCTTCCTCTCTCTCTGACCTTCCCTGTGTTCTCTGTCTCCCAAATAATAAATAAATAAACTAAAAAAAAAAATCACCGAGTACAGACAAAAATAAAGCACCAATGAAAGCCTGCTCTCTCTAGACAATGGACCAGGAAAAGGAGAGCCTAGCAAGACAGAAAACGTTGGTCAATAACTGTTCTACTCTAGTCAAATACCGCAGAAAAAACCTGAGATCTCCCCCAACACCTACCTACCCTGGCAAATGTCCAAGCAGTGAATATAGACCTCCATTACCACCAAGAAATATTAGAACTGCAACGGGCTGTCAAGGAAGGCCAAGATGGGAGCCACACCTTTCATCCCCTCTGGGCAGGGCTGAGGGTCCCACCTGCACTATCAGTGGAGACCATGCGGGGAGTCTGGACGTTCGCCCCTCTCCCACAGTAACAGGGCTCAACCTTTGGCAAAGGTGCAAAAGTAACTCAATAGAGAAAATATAGCCTTTCCCAAAAAATGGCACTGAAGCAACTGGACATCAATAGGCGTAAAACAAAACAAAACAAAAAAACTCCTCCAACACACCTCATACAAATGTAATTCAAACCAGATCATAAACCGAAATGTAAAACATAAACCTATTTTTAAGCTTTTAGAAAAAATATAGGAGAAAATCTCCAGGGCTTAGGACTTAATGAAGAATTCTTAGACATGACACCAAAAGCGCAATTCTTAAAAGAAAAAAAAAATCAGTAAGTGGGCTTCATTGAAAGTAAAAACTTTTACTCTATAAAACAAAACAAAACAAAACCCTATTAAGAGGTTGAAAAGACAAGCTGCAAAGTGGGAGAAAATATTTACAAATCACATATCTGACAAACAACTAGTATCTAAATATATAGAGAGCAATCAAAACTCAACAATAAAACCCCCCCACAAACAATCCAATTGAAAAATGGACAAAAGACATGAGCAGGTATTTTACCATGGAGGATATACAGATGGCAAATAAGCATTGTTCAGCATTGTTAGTGGTTAGGGAAGTGCAGATTAAAACAGCAATGAGATATCACTTCATACTTCTGAGTGGCTTAAAAAAATAAATAAAAAGTGACGAAACCAAAGGCTGGTAAGGATACGGAGAGACCGAATCCCTAACACATTGCTAGTAGAAATGCAAAGTGGTAAAGTGGTACAGGCACTCTGGAAAATAGTTTGGCAATTGATTTAAAAAAAAACAAAAACAAAAACAAAAACACCTAAATGCAACATGCAACTACCATGTGACCCAGCAAATGCACTCCTGGGCATTTTATCCCCCAAAACTAAAAACTTATGTTCACACGAAAACCTGTACATGATTGTTCATAGCAGCTCTATTGGTTATGGCCAAAATGTGGAAATAACCCAGAGGCCCTTAAATAGGTAAATGCTTAAACAAACTGGAATAATCCAGGGGCACCTGGGTGGCTCAGTCAGTCGAGTGTCCAACTCTTTTCTTTTAATGTTTATTTATTTATTTTGAGAGCGAGAGAATGAGAGAGAGTGTGTGTGCATGTGAGCAGGGGATAGGGAGGCACACAGAGAAATGGAGAGAGAGAATCCCAAACATGCTCCACACTGTCAGCACAGAGCCTGACTCAGGGTTCAACACCACGGACCATAAGATCGTGACCTGAGCCAAAATCAAGAGTTGGACACTTAACTGACTGAGCCACCCAGGTGCCCCATGACTGACTCTTGATTTCGGCTTCCGTCATAATTCCAGGGTCATGGGATTAAGCCCCATGTCCAGCTCCGTGCTAAGCATGGAGTCTGCTTGAGATTCTCTCTCCCTCTCCCTCTGCCCCTTTCCCTGGCTCGTGCTCTCTCTCTCTCTCTCTCCCTAAAAAAATAAAAAAATTAATAAAAATTAAAAAAAAAAAACAGGGATAATCCATACCATGGAATTTGACCAAGCAGTAAAAAGGGAGCCAATTACTGATACACACAAACTGGGTAGGTCGCCATAGAATTATACTGAGTGAAAGCCAATCCCAAAAGGTTACATACTGTGTAATTCCACTTACATAACATTCTTGAAATGACAAAATTATTGAAAAGAAGAACAGTTGGTGGGTTGCCAAAAGTTAGGAAAGGGGTAGGACAGGAAGAGAGTTGGTGGGGGTATATGATGACAACATGAGGTACCCTTCTGGCAATGGAAATGTTCTTTTTTTTTTTAATTTACTTATTTAAATTCAAGTTAGTTAACACAGTGTAGTATTACTTTCAGGAGTAGAACCCAGTGATTCATCACTTCCATATAACACCCAGTGGTCATCCCAACAAGTGCCCTCCTTAATGCCCATCACCCATTTACCCCATTCCCCCACCCATCTCCCCTCTAGAAACCCTCAGTTTGTTCTCTATATTTAAGAGTCTCTTATGGTTTGCCTCCCTCTCTGTTTTCATCTTATTTTTCCTTCCCTTAACCTATGTTCATCTGTTTTGCTTCTTAAATTCCACATATAAGTGAAATCTTATGATATTTGTCTTTCTCTGACTGACATTTCACTTAGCATAATACACCCTAGTTCCATCCACATTTTTGCAAACGGCAAGCTTACATTTTTTTGATCACCAAGTAATATTCCATTGTGGGGTGTGTGTGTGTGTGTGTGTGTGTGTGTATGTGTGTGTGTGTGTATCTTTATCCATTCATCATCCAATGGACATTTGGGCTCTTTCCATAATTTGGGTATTATTGATAGCACTGCCATAAACATTGGGGTGCATGTGCTCCATCGAATCAGCATTTTTGTATCTTTTGGATAAATATCTAGTAGAGCAATTGCTGGGTCATAGGGTAGTCCTATTTTAAATTTTTTGAGGAACCTCCATACTGTTTTCCAGAGTGGCTGAACAACTTTGCATTCCCACCAACAGTGCAAAAGTGTTCCCTTTTCTCTGTATCCTCACCAATACCTGTTGTTTCCTGAGTTAATTTTAGCCATTCTGACAAGAGTGAGGTGGTATCTCATTGTGGTTTTTATCTGTATTTTTCTGATGATGAGTGCTGTTGAGCATCCTTTCATGTGTCTGTTAGCCATCTGGATGTCTTCTTTGGAAAAGTGTCCATTCATGTCTTCTGCCCATTTCTTCACTGGATTATTTGTTTTTTGGGTGTTGAGTTTGATAAGTCCTTTATACATTTTGGATACTAACCCTTTATCCAATATGTCATTTGCAAATATCTTCTCCCATTCTGTCAGTGCCATTTAGTTTTGTTGATTGTTTTCTTTGCTGTGCAGAAGATTTTTATCTTGATGAGGTCCCAATAATTCATTTTTGTTTTTATTTCCCTTGCTTCCAGAGACGTGTTAGTAAGAAGTTGCTGCGGCCAAGGTCAAAGAGGTTGGGGTCTGTTTTCTCCTCTAGGATTTTGATGGTTTCCTGTCTCACATTTAGATCTTTCATCCATTTTGAATTTATTTTTGTGTATGGTATAAGAAAGTAGTCCAGTTTCATTCTTTTGCATGTCACTGTCCAGTTTTCCCAGCACCATTTGCTGAAGAGACTCTGTGTTTTTCCATCGGATACTCTTTCCTGCTTTGTCAAAGATTAGTTGGCCATATGTTTTGGGGTCCATTTCTGGGTTCTCTATTCTGTTACATTGATCTATGTGTCCATTTTTGTGTCCTTGCCGTACCGTCTTGATGATTACAGCTTTGTAATACAGCTTAAAGTCCGGAATTGTGATGCCTCCAGCTTTGGTTTTCTTTTTCAACATTACTTTGGCCATTCAGGGCCTTTTCTGGTTCCATACAAATTTTAGAATTGTTTGTTCTAGCTATGTGAAGAATGCTGATGTTATTTTGATAGGGATTGCATTGAATGTGTAGATTGCTTTGTGTAGTATAGACATTTTGACAATATTTGATCTTCCAATCCATGAGCATAGAATATTTTTCCATTCCTTTGTGTCTTCTTCAATTTCTTTCATAAGTGTTCTATAGTTTTCAGCATACAGATCTTTTACCTCTTTGGTTAGGCTTATTCCTAGGTATCTTATTGTTTTTTGGTGCAATTATCAATGGGATGGGTTCCTTAATTTTTCCTTCTCTTGCTTCATTATTGGTGTATAAAAATGCAACCGATTCCTGTACATTGATTTTATATCCTGCGATTGTGCCAAATTCATGTATCAGTTCTAGCAGTTTTTGGTGGGGTCATTTGAGTTTTCCACATAAAGTATCATGTCATCTGCAGATAGTGAAAGTTTTATTTCTTCTTTGCCAATGTGGATGCCTTTTATTTCTTTTTGTTGTCTGATTGTTGAGACTAGGATTTCCAGTACTATGTCGAATAACAGTGGTGAGAGTGGACATCCTTGTTGTGTCCCTGACCTTAGGGGGAAAGCTCTCAGTTTTTCCCCATTGAGAATTAGCTGAGGGCCTTTCATATATGGCTTTTGAAGTGTGTTCCTTCTATCCCTACTTTCTTGAGGGTTTTTATCAAGAAAGGATGCTGTATTTTGTCAAGTGCTTTTTCTTCCAAATGCTTTTCTGCATCTATTGACAGGATCATATGGTTCTTATCCTTTCTTTTATTACTGTGGTGTTTCACATTGATTGATTTGTGAATCTTGAACCAGCCCTGTAACCCAGGAATAAATCCCATTTGATCATGGTGAATAATTATTTTAATGTTCTATGTAATTTGATTTGTGAGTATCTTGTTGAGAGTTTTGCATCTATATTCATCAGGGAAATTGGGCTGTAATTCTCCTTTTTAGTGGAGTCTTTGTCTGGTTTTGGAATCAAATTAGTGATGGTTTCAGACTGAGTTTGGAAACTTTCCTTCTTTGGGAGGATAGTTTCTCTTAGTTAATGATGGTTTCATAGAGTGAGTTTGGAAACATTTCTATTTCTGGAACAGTTTGAGAAAAGGTATTAACTCTTCTTTAAACGTCTGGTAGAGTTCTCCTGGGAAGCCAACTGGCCAAGGACTTTTGCTTGTTGGGAAATTTTTGAAAACTAATCAATTTCTTTGCTGGTTATGAGTCTGTTCAAATTTTTTTCCTCTTCCTGTTTGTTTTGGTAGTGCGTGAATTTCTAGGAATTTGTCCATTTCCTAGACAAATTGTTTGTTGGTTGTGATCCCTCCTCTTTCATTTGTGATTTTATCTATTTGGGTCCTCTATCTTTCTTTTTGATAAGTCTGGCTAGGGATTTATCAATTTTGTTCATTCTTTCAAAGAATTAGCATTTAGTTTCATTGATCTGTTCTAGTGTGTGTTTTTTTTTTGTTTCTATACCATTCTATACCATGTTTGTTTATTTGTTTCTATGCCATTTATTTCTGCTCTAATCTTTATAATTTCCCTTCTTCTGCTGGCGTTAGGCTTTACTTGATACTCCTTTTCTAGAAGGTTAGGTTGTGTATTTGGGATCCTTCTTGCTTCTTGAGATAGGCCTAAATTGCAACGTACTTTCCTCTTAGGTCTGTCTTTGCTGTATCCCAAAGGGTTTGAATTGTCATGCTCATATTTTCCTTTGCTTCAATGTATTTTTTTTATTCTTTAATTTCCTGGTTAACCCATTCATTCTTTTTTTTATGTTTATTTACTTTTGAAAGAAAGAGAGAGAGAGAGAGAGACAGAGGCGTGAGTGGAGGAGGGGCAGAGAGAGACACACACAGAATACGAAGCAGGCTTCAGGTTCTGAGCTGTCAGCACAGAGCCCAACACGGGGCTCAAACTCACAAACCATGAAATCATGACCTGAGCTGAAGGTGGACGCTTAACCAACTGAGCCACCCAGGTACCCTCCCATCCATTCATTCTTTAGTAAGATGTTCTTTAGCCTCCATGTATTTGAGGGATTTCCAAATTTTTTGTTGTGGTTGATTTCAAGTTTCATAGCATTGTGGTCTGAAAATATGCATGGTATGATCTCAATCTTTTTGTACCCGTTGAGGGCTGGTTTGTGATCCAGTGTGTGATCCATTCCATGTTCCATGGAATGTTCCATGTGCTCTGGAGAAGAATGTGTATTCTGCTGCTTTGGAATGAAATGTCCTGAATGTATCTGTTAAATCCATCTGGTCCAATGTGTCATTCAAAGCCATTGTTTGCTTGTTGATTTTCTGCTTCAATGATATGTCTGTTGCTGTAAGTTGGGTATTAAAGTCCTCTACCATTATGGTATTATTATCAATAAGTTCCTTTCTCTTTGTTACTAATTGATTTATATATTTGAGTGTCTCTAGTTGGGGGCATATTTACAATTGTTAGATCTTCTTGATGGATAGACCCCTTAATTATGATACAATGCCCTTATTCATCTCTTACTACAGTCTTTGTTTTAAAATCTAGTTTGTCTGTTGTAAGTATGGCTACTCCAGCTTTCTTTTGACATCCATGAGCATGATAGATGGCTCTCCATCCCCTCACTTTCAATCTGCAGGTGTCTTTAGGTCTAAAATGAGTCTCTTGTAGGCAGCATATTGGTAGATCTTGTTTTTTATACATTCTGATACCCTATGCCTTTTGGTTGGAGTATATAGTCCATTTACATTCAGAGTGATTATTAAAAATATGAATTAGGTGCCATTGTGTTGTTACCTGTAGAGCTGGTGTTTCTGGTGATGTTCTCTGGTCCTTTGTAGTCTTTGTTGCTTTGGTTGTCTTTTTTTTCCCTCCACTCAGAGAATCCCCCTTAAAATTCCTCGCAGTGCTGGTTTAGTGGTCACAAAATCCTTTAGTTTTTGTTTGTCTGGGAAACTCCTTATCTCTTCTTTTATTCTATATGATAGCCTTACTGGATAAAGAATTCTTGGCTGCATATTTTTCCCATTTAGCACATTGAATATTTCCTTCCCCTCCTTTCTGGCCTGCCAAATTTCTGTGGACAGAAGGACATTTTGTCCCCAGTTGCTTTCAGAATTATTTATTTATTTAGTAAGTTTCACTATGATATGTTGTGGTATTGACCTGTTTTTGTTGATTTTGAGGGTAGTTCTCTGTGCCTCTTAGACTTGAATGTCTATTTCCATCCACATATAAGGGAAGTTCTCAGCTATAATTTGTTCAAATAAACCTTCTGCCCTCTTTCTCCACTCTCCTTTTTCTGGGATTCCTATGATACAGATTTGTTTCATTTCATGGAATCAATAAGTTCTCTAAATCACCCCTCATGATCTAATAATTTTCTCTCCTTCTTTTTTCAGCTTCATTATTTTCCATAATTTTATCTTCTATGTCACCTATTCTCTCCTCTGCTTCTTCAATCCTTCCTGTCACTGTATCCAGTCGGTATTGTATCTCAGTTATAGCATGTTATTTCAGCCTGACTAGTTTTTAGGTCTTTGATCTCTGCAGCAAGGGTTTCTCTGGTGTCTTCTATGCTTTTTTGAAGCCCAGCTGGTAGTCATATGACTGTTGTTCTAAATTCTTATTCAGATGTATTGCTTATATCTGTTTTGAGCAAGGTCCTAGCTGTGATACCTTCTTGACCTTTCTTTTGGGGAGAAGTCCTCTGTCTTGTCATTTTGGCCACATTTCTGTCTTTGCATGTTTTAAAAGCTTGTTATGTTTTGTGCACCTGAGTGGACTGCTATATTAAAAAAGGGTCATATGCACTGTCCAGGGCCTGGCACTTCAGGAAGTGTCTCTGGTGTGTTCTGCGTGCACTCTGCTGTTGCATCTTGGCTGCTCTTTCCCACTGGTCAGTTCTCCACAGGGCTCCTCCTTGCTGGCAGTGGGCAGTGTTTGAACCTTTAACCAGGTGTGCTTTGATTTATTTGTTGAAGTGAGACAGCCACACTGTTTCCCTCCAACTGTGGCGATCCTTCTGCCACTCTGTGATTGGTTTCCTGGGTGTTCCAAGTGATCTGACCTCAATACAGCTGTGTTTGAGGGACAAGGAACAGGGTCCCCCTACCTCTCCATCTTAACTTCTCCCCAGCAGTGGAAATGTTTTATGCTATGACTGTATCAGTGACAACACACTAGCTGGGGCATTTTACTACAGCTTTGCAAGATGTTACCTATGAAGGAATCTGGTTAAAATGATACACAGGATCTGTCTTATTTCTTACAACTGCTTGTGTATCTGCAATGATTTAAAAATAAAAAGTTTAATTTAAAAAAGTATATATCATAGCAAAGGGCTGAGAATATCGAGACTTTCTTGAAGAAAATAAAAAATATAGGTAGGTGAAAATGTAGAATTACATGGCTGGAGACCTATCTTTGGAAAACACTTTGGCTTAAAATCAAATACATATTTGGTTCTTTTTTGAATATTTATTTATTTATTTTGAGAGAGAGAGAGAAAGAGAGTAGGGAAGGGGCAGAGAGAGAGAGACACACACACACAGAGAGAGAGAGAGAGAGAGAGAGAGAGAGAGTGAGAGAAAGAGAATCCTGACATGGGGCTTAATCTCACAAATTGTGAGATTATGACCTGAGCCAAAGTCAAGAATCAGATGCTTAACTGACTGAGTCACCCAGGCACCCCCACATATTTGGTTTTATACCTCAATTCATCTACTTGATAGATATCTTGGCTCGATAGAATTACATGGCTGGAGACCTATCTTTTGGAAAACACTTTGGCTTAAAATCAAAGACATATTTGGTTCTTTTTTGAATGTTTATTTATTTTGAGAGAGAGAGAGTGAGTAGGGGAGGGGCAGAGAGAGAGAGAGAGAGAGAGAGAGAGAATCCTGACATGGGGCTTAATCTCACAAATTGTGAGATTATGACCTGAGCCAAAGTCAAGAATCAGATGCTTAACTGACTGAGTCACCCAGGCACCCCCACATATTTGGTTTTATACCTCAGTCCATCTACTTGATAGATATCTTGGAAAAACATCTCCCAGGTGCATCAGAAAGCACATATAGAACATTCATAGCAGCATAGCAGCAGAGTAGCATAAAGAAAACTGTGTGTTTCCAATGTTAATTTCTTGGTTTTAATGTAGGATGGCAATGTAAGATGTTATCATTGTGAATCAAATGTATGATGGTGATGTAATATGTTATCATCGTGAATCTAAAATTATTTTAAATGAAAAAAACCTTTTATCTGGACACATTTTACTGAAAATGATTTACAAACTTGGAGCATAGAATGGAATACTAAATAGCAGTGAAAACAGAAGAACCACTGCTATATGCATCAACATATATATCTTAGGAACATAATGTTAGGAAAAATGCAAGTTGTGGGGGAGACAATACAGTTTGATACCTTATATAAAGTCCAAAAGATGCAGACAAAACAAAGTATTGTTGAACGACACACCCAAATATGATAAAACCCAGAGAAAAAACAGAGTTCTGCAATTCTGCTTTGAGGAGGAAGGAAGGGAGAAGGGCCCAAGGGAGGGAAGCGACTGGAGACCTCAAAAGTACTGTAACATTTGATTTCTCCAGCTGGGTGGAGGAGGAATGAGCATTCATAATACAGGTTTTCTTACAACTTACGTATACATTGTTCATAGTCAATAGGAAGGTTTACCTAATTTTAAAAAATGGAACACAAAGATGCTATGTGGAAGAAAGTCATTCTGGAGGGGTTGCCAAAATGTGTGGCCACATTTCATATTTTTTTTTTACCACCTGGAGAAAGCTTGTCTCCTCTAGGGCAGGTTAACGATGAGACGCCAAATAAGGGGAGACAAGCAATGATAGAAGATGGAGAAGCAGATAGACATGGAGCAGAGCAGACTCTGACTTCCATAGCACAATGACCACATTCTAGGAGCAATACCAGTATCAGCTCCAGCTACGTGAGCCAGCCTGTCGCGCTGTGCTCAAAGTAGGTGGAGTCGGGTTGCCACTGGAACTGGAAGAATCCTGAGTCCCATAGGCGTCCCGGCCCAGCAGTGTCAGACTTTGAGGGCTTGGAGGTGCCCGGACAGGACTGTGTTCCGTCCACCCTCCCCTACTGCCATACTACCTGTGTGGGGAGGACCAGGTGACCAGAGAAGGTATACGACTTGCCCAGGCTCACCTAAAAGACGGTACATTTTCTGTCACATCTCAACTGCTTTGACTTGCCACTGCCAATGTCCTCAGTAAAGGATGAGAGGGTGCAGGAAGACAGTACCAGGTGGCAACTTGACCGCGATTTGTCTGGCACTTTGGTGGAGGGACCATTCCGAGGTAGGAGGGGCTGCGGCATGGGAGCCTCTTCCAGAGCCTCCTTCCTCCCCATGCTGGATGCAGTCCCTGAGAGAGTGAGAACCCCAGAGCAGAAGTAGAGTGGGAGTCTGGAGGCCACGCCCTGCCCCAGCCTGATGCCAGGCACAGTGGAGTAGATATCCCAGAGTGCTGGCCTACCATCCCCGAGGCTCCAAACCAAAGGTGACTCTGAGAAACAGAACAGCTGTTCTGGTTTGCGTTCTAGACATTCGCTCAAACATTCTACAACTATTTACTAGACTCTCGCGAGGTCCTTGAGATCCTGTAGTGGAGCTTCAACAGCTGCTTTCATGAAATTCGCTTTCTAGTTTTTAAACAAGCAATGAGAGAGCGCTTCAGGTTAACAAAACAGGGAGACGCCCCAGTCAAGCCTTGTAAGTCAGAAAGTGGGTAGCAAATGTTCCTTGGTAATATCTGGGAGTTAAGGTCGCTTCTCACTCTTCTCTCTCTGCGCGCGCGCGCGCGCGCACACACACACACACACACACACACACAAACACACAGCTTGTTCCCAAATAAATGTTCTTTGAACTGCTGTAAGGAAGGAGGTGGTAGGAGAGTAGTAGGCAGCTTTGTGAAACCTGCATTAACCAGAATGCCTTACCATATGGCTGTCCTGAGAGTGCTTCTGACACTTGGGATCCCTTGCTCTCACCCACTCACAACTTGTCCTGTGTGTCTCTGTGGGCCAGTAAAATACAGAGGGGAATGGAAGGCCATGTTCCTGGCCTCTGGGAGCTCATTGTCCAGATACAACTAATTGCCAGGGCAAGCAGTAGCCTTGTCAGCCTGGTGGCCCCCGAGTCAAGAACTCCAGAGCACTGTCTGGAATGGACCTTGCTGATATTCTGGGCATCATTGCCCAGGGGACAGCAGATTTAGGGTAAAATTCTCTTTAGGAGAGGTTGGCTTTAGATAGGCGCACCTTGTAGTCGTCCTCTTCTCTTGCTGGCCAGGTCTCAGGTGACACCTATGACCCCCACAGAGGCACCTACAGGGGGTATCTGGACCTAGAGAGAGGAGGGCAGGCTAGAGGCCCCAAGGGGTGACAGTCAGAGCCAGTCACCCGCACATGGTCCACCACACAACCTGGCTCTCCCCCAACCTCCTTTCCTGTCTTCTCAGAAGGCCGTGTATCGGCGTCTTGGGAGGTGGAAGAAAGGACTGGCATCTAGGTTTTAAAAGACCGGAAACAAACGTCCCCTGATAATTTCTCAATTTCTCCTCTCATTTTTCTGGATTCAAAGGAGGAGAGTTACAGTGGGGAAGACAGACGTAGTGGGGCAACGAGAGACAGCCTGATCCGGGGGGGTCCCTCGGAGGCCGGGCCGGGCGGATCTCTCCCGCGGAGTGCGGGCTCCCGGTGGGCGGGCGGACGCCCCCAGCCCCGCAGCGGCGCGGGCCCCGCACGACATCAGAGGCTGGGGAGCGCGCAGAGCGCAGGCGCCGGCCGAGGAGGGAGACGGGAGGGGGCCGCGGCGCGCGGCTCGGGAGAGCGCTCCTCCGCCCCGCGCGCCGTCCCTGCGCCCCGCTCCGCCCGCGCCTCGCTGTCCGCGCCGCGCCTCGGGCGTCCAGAGCGCGCCCCTCGCACCGCAGCGAGCGCCGCCCGCAGCAGCCCAGCCCCAGCCTTCTCCTCCTCCTCCTCCTCCTCCTCCTCCTCCTCCTCTGCCGCCGCCGCCGGACACGCAGCCGCAGGCCGGGGCCGGGACGCAGCTGGGGAGTCAGGGACGCGCGCAGCCAGCCCTTCCCCCTCCGGCTCCCGCACCGCCGGCCGCCTCCCCTCGCCCTCCTCCTCCCTCCCTGCTCCTTCGCTTCTCCTCCTCCTCCTCCTCCTGCACGGCCCGGCTGCCAGCATCATGTCCGCAGGGGGAGATTTTGGGAACCCACTGAGAAAATTCAAGTTGGTGTTCCTGGGGGAGCAGAGCGGTAAGTACCCCGCTTATTCTCTTGGCTAGGCGCCGAGTCGACCCCTGCCGCCAAATCATCCGCGCCGTTGGGGCCCCGGCCCGGGCTCGGAAAGGCCCCTTCAAGCCCAGGCGGAGGGGAGGGACGGGGTGTGGGGGTCGGAGCCGGCTCGGGCGGGGCCCGGTAGGGGAGGGGCCCCGGGTAGGGAAAGAGGGGGCGCTGGGCCCCAGGTGGGAGTGAGGGTGGGAGGTGGGGTGCGGGGCTACAGCTGCGGGGCCGGTGCGGCGCGGAGGGGGGCCGGAGGGCGGCGGCTCGCTCGGCGGCGCCGGCCGGGGCGTAAAGGCGCCGGGCTCGCCAGCTCGCTCGCACTGCGGCACCGGCTGCGGGCGACCGCGCAGGTGGAGGGGCGCCCGCGGGGGCCGGGGGAGCACTGGCGCCTTCTTCGAAGAACGAGGCGGGGCCGGCATCTGGCCGGAGGGCTCCCCGCGGACCCTGCCCGGACCCTTGTTTAATGACCGGCACGTCCGGGCCCTGGAGCCGAGGGCCGCGGGGGAAGGCTAATACCTGTCTCCTGTGGAACGAGACGGGCGCAGGCTGTAGGGGAACGGGGCGCCTGCCTCCCCCGGCCTGCGTCCGACTGGGCACGGAAGGTTCTAGACGCTGCCCTGTGCCAGCGTGTGTTAGCGTGCCTCGGGCTCAGGGTCTGGGCGAGGACAGCTAGGGTTCGCCGGTACGAGGCCGATTTGGGGGATGGTACAGGGCGCCTCGCACCAAGAGGCGGCGAAGCCTGGCGCTGGGCAGAGAAAAGACCGGGCGACACGCCCTGCCTGGCTTCCCAGCACCCCTCCTGAGAGCGTGGTCGGTGGAGGAGGCTTCCCACCCCCACCTCCCGGCTCACCGCCGGTCTTGGGGGAGGGGAGGTCACCGTGGCAGCCGGCCAGGGGCGGGGGGGGGGGGAGGGGGAGACAAACGGCTTCCCTGCTGCCCAGCAGCCTCCCCAGGGAAAGCATCTCTGAAACCCGCATTGGCCCCAGGGTAGGAGGACCAGATGAAGAGTGTGGACCCCCCTGACACCTGTAGGAAGGAGGGATTGTCAGTGCACCTCTCCAGAGGCCTCTCACCTGGGGCTGCAGAGACACAGGCTGGGCCTTGCCCAACTCATTTCAGGAAGAACGTGGTCGCTGGGACAGGATGCCCATCTCTAGCCTTGCAGACCAGTCCAGTTCACCTGGTTTGGTGCCTGTCTGTACAAGGAGCTGAGACACAGGCAACCTTAGGAGAACCTGGTGAGCTCAGGGGAACAGTGCTACTGGTGTGTGTACATGCAGGCTGTGAAGGTCACATGGCAGTCTCCTGTGTCGCTGCTCATTATCTGGGATGGATGGTTCAGAGAAAAGGCTGTCAGACGTGGTCGGGCCCTAACATGGGGATGGATCCTGGGGCCAGGCAGGGCATTTCAGAAGAAGATGGACTGAGCCAGCCAGCCCTGTGTCCTGGACCCTGAGTTTCTCATTTTAATAGAGTCCAGTCTCAGAGCTCACTTTTCCCCATGCCTGAAGGGATTTAAGGGGTCTTCACATTCCAGTGCTTATCTTACCCAGCTCTGGAGCCCTGGGAGAGAACTCTGGAGGGATCAGGAAGCCTGGGAGTTGAATTCCTACCTGGTTTGCCTTGAGCAGATATCAAGGCCCCTCTGAGCCTCAGTTTCTGCCTCTGTGAAATGGTTGCTTGAGGGCAGTTCTCTTCCTCTTACATGTTTCTCCTGTGCCTCTCAAAGGGCCTGGACCCTGGTAGGCTCTCAAGAACAATAGTTTATTCCAAGTCTGAACATGCTTCAGTAAAGGACCAGGGCTTTGATGAGAATGTCTCTTGTGAGTTTGAGTGAAAACTCTGGACTCCCTCAATATCTGATGGGTCGAGGCCCCTGAGGAACCTTGCAAATGCCCTTTGTTCCTAAATCACAGAAGTGAGAGCTTGAGGCCTTAGAGATAGAGCCCCCACCTTGCATGTGTAGATTAGAAGTCTGAGCCCAGGGATGGGGAGGGCTTGGGAGAGCCCGCATCTGTGAGTTGCTAGCGCTTTTGGGGCTGGAACCCGCGTCTTCTGTTCCCAGTCATTAACGTTGGGAATTAAGATGACCTTGAATTGGGGAAACAAAGAATTAGGGAGCCTTCCAGAGTTGAGGTGAGGATTGCCATTCTCTGGCCAGACTTGTGGCTGGGTTAGGTGACCTGGTGGGAATGCTGGTCTATTTGGTTGGGGGCAGGATTTGTAGGCCTTTAGAACGTAGTCATTAGAGATGAAAGGCTCTGCATCAGTGTGTTTGGCTATTGGCCACTCTGGTCCCTTCTGGCTGGGGTCCCTAGGGCCCTGAGAAGCCTCCTCCTACTTGAGTATATCATTAGTGGGCTGTGTACTTTATATTCTACATGGCTTTT
Source organism: Cryptoprocta ferox (assembly GCA_028646485.1). NCBI lineage: Eukaryota > Metazoa > Chordata > Mammalia > Carnivora > Eupleridae > Cryptoprocta > Cryptoprocta ferox. The sequence goes on from CM053573.1 coordinate 121,476,228, forward strand.
GGGGCCCCCAAGTCAGGTGGGGATCACATGCATCCCTGAGCCTGGTGGGATGGGGGGATTGCCTTTGTAGCCATTGCTTCTGTCTTGCATGCACACAGCTTTGTGTGTGTTGGTCCTTTGTGCCACTGCAGTCTATGCAGTGCAAGGAGCCCCTGAGGTCTGGCCCTCCCGCCAGCCTGGCAGGGACCTCCCTACGTGACTTTGGAGGGCCCTCATCTTCTGCCTGGGACACTTGGGCCAGCTGCGCTTGACAGAGCCTTCAAGAGCAGCATGCATGGGTCTGCCTATATGAGCTGGCTCCCCTGGATAGAGGCCAGGGGAAAGGTCTGGAACTATGTGGCCTTCTCTTGTTTCCTATGCCTGGTGTAGTGGTGGCATCTCCCTAGACCAGTGGATGAGGACAGCTAGATTCCAAAAAGGAGTATCCAACCGGGAGCCCAGCAATGAGGAGGACACCCTGGAATAGATAATCCCAAGGGGGCACCTGGTTTGAGTGGGAAGATCTTAAGGAACCACTCTAGAGAGAACACATCTAGCCTAGGAGAGAGCCCCCTTCCTGGAAGCAGAATGACTGCTGTCCCCTGGACCATGGACTACAGGCTTGCTGGCTGTGTCAATCTGGCAGGGCATGGGGCTGTGGAAAGGGTGCTGCGGACTTAGAGTGAGTGGATTCTTCATAGTAGGAAGGCCGTGCAGTCCTGCTGGTGTTCAGATGACTCTCTCTGGGCCTTTTGGCCATGGCCTTGGGCTGCTGGCAGTGGCAGGAGATGGGGTGGAGGGTGAGGCACACTAGTTGCAACTATGACACTTGGTGACATCCAGAGAAGACAGGTGTCTTAGGAAAGAGAGGAGGCCTGGGGGACACACATCTTCCTCTAAGTTCTGATGGCATTCTGTGGGGGTTTAGGCTTCCCTCAGTGCACCTGGGTGTGTGGTGGGGACTAGGGATGTGGGATATGCCTTTTGGGTGTTCCAACCTCGTCTGATCTCCCTTCCCTTAGACTCCTCCCGCCAAAGCAGGAAGATTGAGGGACACCACAAGCTGGGTCTGCATTCCCTGGCTGAGGCCAGCAGGACAGCCTCTCCCTCTGACCTGCCTCCTCCCTGTCCTTTCCCTGGCAGTTGTGCTCTGGAGGTGCCATCACAGGGAGCATGATGGGAATGGCATCCCCAGAGTTGTACAGTGCAGTGACTGTGCACATGGCTTTGGCCATTTAATCATTTGTTCACTCGTCTCTCCCTGCCCCCCGCCCCACTCCCTATCACTCTCTCCCTTCCTCCTTCCGTCATCCATTTATTTATTTAGTCAGGTCTATGAGTGTATGTATCCCTGCCTCCCAGAACTTACAGTCCACTGGGGAGTTCAGACATTTGTGGATATAATTACAGTAAAGGTCTGTGCGAGCGATGACAAGAGAAGAACAGCTGCTGTGGAAGCACACAGCAGGGCGTCCCACCCACCTTTGTAGGCAGGTGTCAGAGATGGCTTCTGAGGCTTCAGAGGAGGAAACGCTTCCATAGGCAGCCAGCTGGTGCTCCTTCGGTGGGCTGAGTACAGGGAGTAGGTCTTGCAAGGGGCCCACCCTCTCCAGGGAGCTTTGTCTGTTCTCCTTGCTTGGGAGAAAAAGTGAATGGGGTGGGGAGCAAGAGGAGGAGGGTGTCTGGTTTGCCAGTGTGCAGAAGGGGCTTTCCCCGACTGTCATTCCATTCGTCTGGGTTAAGGAGTAGTCAGTGCCCCCCCCCACACACACTGCCACTGCCTGGAGGGCTCCCCCTGCCCCGCCCATGGCCTGGCCCAGCCTAACCCCTGCCCTCCCACCACACACCACTCATAACCACATAGGGTGCCCTTTGCTGGCCTGGGGATTATACCTGAAGCCCATCCCGGAAGTCTCCTTCTGGACACCTCCCAGATCCTCTCGCTCCGCTGTGCCCAGCCTTCCTGGGCGCTCACCATGGCGTAGCTTTGGTTTCCTTCTGAGCATTTTTTAAAATTATCACACAACCCATGACCTCTCGGTTGTTATTCTGAGTTTTTAAATGTTTATTAGCTTTTCTAGAAACAAAATTTCTAACTGAATTTTGAGCCCCTTAAAGGTGAATTTAAGCACCTAAGAGGACTAGATCTTAGTTCCTTTCCCCTTCTCCCCATCTGCAGGAGATTTTTGCCCATTAAATATCTGGATTTAAAAATGATGAGATTATCCTTGCTGTTTGATATTTACCGATGGTCCATCAGTAGATTAAAAGGGGGAGGCAAAGCAGTTTGAAACAGGATTCTTCATCCTGACACCTGCTACCTTCTCAAGCTAGGAGATTTTTACCAGAAACACTTAAGAATCTTTCACTGAGGGTTGAAGCATTTAGCCTTGGTTGTGCCCAACCCACAGTACACCTCACAGAAGCTGAAATTCTTAAGGGACTCTCATCCCACCACCTTCTCTAAAGAAATATGAAAAAGCAGCAAGGCCACCAGAGGTGGGAAGGAAGGAACATGCCCAAACCGGATGTTGCCAGAGCTCACTTGGAGATCCGGCATAAATCACCAAGTTGCTCTGTGCCTCAGCTTTTGGGTCTTGTTTTTATCTCCTCCCAGTTTTTTTCCAACCTTCCTCAGTGGCTGGGATGATGGCGGAAGACTTTGAATGTTGGGTACAGGCCCAGAATGTAGGCTTTATTTGTTTGAAGAGGTGTGCATGAGATGAGAAAGAATCAGATGAGACCCCACAATGAGAATTAACCTGTACTTGGGAGAAGACAAATGTCGTGCCCTCGATGCTAAGATCAGAGGCAAGAGAACTAACCAGAAGAGAGAAATGAGACCATTAGAATATGTTCTGGTTATGCAGATGTTAATAGTGAGTACCATCCTTTGCATGGTCCCATTGTCATTATCATTTGCAGTCCCCCAATTATAATGAATTCTATTAAAATATAACAAAATAATTTCATTGTCCTTTTGTTACTTATAACATCCCTAAACTCAGCCCATGAATATTTATCAAGGTAGGTGTTACCTTGACCTGGTAGACTCCCCTGGGGCAGACCTGAGGGGGGTACCATGTGTGTCCCATCCAGGCTGTGAAATCTCTCCGTCCTCCGCACTCTCTATCTTCCACTGTTGTTGAATGAACCATTGAATGTGCAGGGCTGTCTGATCTCAATGTAATGACTTAAATTATTGGGCAGAACCATTGATCAAGGTGAGAAAAGATTAGGGTAAACAGCAAAATCCATAGACATCAGAGGTGGACTGCTGGAAAAACTGTGCTGGGCATTTTTTCATCCATCCTCTGTCATCCTTTTCCATTTCTCAGCATGAAGAGAAGAGTAGATGGGGGAGGTTGCCAGGGAGAGGTACCAGACTCAGCCTGAGATGGGCAGCTTTTGTTAGAGCCAAAAAGACAGGCACCAGGAAATGGGGCCCCAGGCAAAGCCAGAGGGCACTGAGACATAGGCCAGTCTCTGTTGCTTGGGACTCTAAAGAGACGATAAAGATTCATAACACCTATATGCTCCTAGGAGTTCTTCATTATATCTTAGGGCTTGAAATTTCTAACTTTCCTTTTTATTTCCATAGCTTTTGTCCTAAACTGAGTGGGATCTTTTTTTAAGAGTAAATATTCACTGCTATGAGTACTTTGTCATTTTGATGAAGTAACTTATTTTTAGTAGAAAAACATATTTATCCTGGTCTCTTAGTAACAAGACCAGTGGGAGCCCAGGTGACTCAGTCACGTGTCGTGGGCTAGGCACCACCTGTTCCCAATGGGGATCTACCCAAGGGACAGGGCAGGGTCCAGGAGAAAACAGATGATATACTGCTCCTGAGGGCAGAAAAGAGTCTTAAAAGCAAAGATTACTTCCAAGAAATACATTAGAATACTGGCCACCTGATGCCCCAGCAGTTGCTGTGTGTAGTGGGTCAAGGAAGACTTTGTGTGCATTCTGTGCTAGAAACCACAGCTTTCTTCCAAGGCCTGGATGCACAGTTGGGGAAGGGGCATAATGCCTTGGTGGGAATTCCCCAGAGAAAAGGGGCTTCCAGTATTGGGTTAACCAGCTCACCCAGTTTCCCCTGTGGCTGGAGACGAGGTGAGGGCAAGTCACAGAGGCTAGCCATGGGCTAGGGCTTTATTCTGAGGGAAATGGGGAGCTGGTGGAGGATCCTCAGCTGGGGAATGGCTCAGTCACATCTATACCTAGGACGGATTCTTTATTCTAAGGGTTTGGAGAAGATGGTGGGAAATGGAGCCAACCTTCCTGGGTTTCTGTGTTCTTCCTCCAGTTAACCTCAGATGGCATTTAACAATACCTGCGATGCTGTAGGCTCCACACAGGGCACTTTCTTTCCAGCATCCTGTGGTAGATGTGAAATTCTCCCTGTTGTGCAGGTCAGGAGACAAAGGCTCAGGGAGAGCAGGTCATGGCCACGGACTCACTGCTAGTGTGAACCCAGTCCTTGAACCCAGGTCACTATGAGAAATACATAGTGATCTGTTAGACCTCATGCCTCAAAGGCAGGCCCAGGCCCTGTTGTGGGGAAAAGGCCTTTTAGACATGAGGTGTGCTGTAAATGTCTCCTGGGGAATTATGTGCCAAGCTCTTTGCTGAGGAGTTGATCACAGCATGGTGGTGGGTGGGAGGAGGTCTTTGATTCCCACAGGCTGGTGAAGGGAGACTGGGGCCCTGAGCAGAGAGGAGGGCAAGGGGACAGCTCTAAGAAGCTAGCAGCATCTGCCGTGTGATGGAGCTGGACTGCATATCAGACACTGCATTCTTATATAGAATTAACTTCTTATTTGGGGTGGTTTGAAGGGAGTTGGTTGTAGAGCATGTGGGGGCAGTTAAAGCCTTCCCATGTCAGTCCTGCACTGCCATGGACAAGATGTCATCCAGATTCTAGCTGAGGACTAAACCCTAGGAAGGGAAGAACCAATCAAACTAAGCAGCTGGTTCCTACCTGCTCTGGGGTAACCCTTCTTCTGGCCTCATCCTCCCTTCAAGCTGGGGGATATCAGGACCCTGGAGACCCTGATTCTATTTGGGGTCAGCCACCAGCAGTCTCTATGGTTGGATAAGCCCAAGGTGTTCTCTGGCTTTCTCAGTATATCCTCGGAGGCCGCTGGATGGATGACCACTCAGGCTGATGGAGCTCTAACTCTGGTTCTGTAAGTCAGCACCAGCTCAGGGTATGAGGCCAAGCCAGTAACACTCCCAGCCTAGAGATTGCACTACTGGCTAGGGAGGTCAGAGGAGCTGCAGAGATGAAGGCAGGTAATCAGGGCCTCAGCTACCTGTATCCCCCAGCGCAGGGTCCTCTCCAGCCTGCTACCTCTTCTGGGAGGCATTCTTGGCCCTCTTCCCTGGTGTGCCCCCAGGGCGCCATGGTTCATCTCTTCTGATGGTGTGTTTGACTCAGGTTGCCAGGCACTGGGGATGGGGCTGTCCTGCCCTCCCTGCTGGCAGGCAGTTATTCATACAGAGGACCTTTGATGAGGACAGCAAAACAGATGACAGCTCCCAGGTACCCCTACTCCAGGATACTTCTTTCTGCAGCCAGGTGGGTGTGTGGTAAGGAGAGAGGGCTGGGAAAGGGCTGGTGCCAAGAGGGGTATGCAGTCACCCCACCAGACCAGCCCCAGCTCCTGCCCCAGCCCCATCACTTACTGGTGCCCCTAAGCCCAGCACTTCTGCCCCAGCCCCACTTCTCCCTGGGTGGTGCTGGGATGTAACAGGACCACACTGCTCATTTTTCTCATCAGACAGCAGGGTCATCCTTATCTTGTTGGGGTTGTATGAAGATCTAATACATCAGTACATGGCACATGGTGAATGATCAAGTGATAGGTAATTTTGGTAATGAAACAGTGATAGCAATCCCCCCTTTTCTAGATGAATGAGAGAGAAGTAGGGGTGGAGGTTTTGAGAATCACTCATTGGTGCTCTTGTGTAGTGAGCCGCAGAGCCCTGTGATATGAGTAGAGCTGTGTACCCGTTTTATAGATAAAGAAAGCACGTCTCGGAGAGGGGAAGGCTTTTGCACAGCTTGCAGGACCCAGACCAGTTACTGCTGAGCTGGGAAGAGCTCCCATGCCTCTGACTCCCTGGTTGGCATTTTTCCACTGCCCATCACAATTGAATTGGGACAGATTCACTTGGCCTTGCTCTCCTGGGCCCCCACAGCTGCTCCCAGGAAGAGCACCTCATCTTCACAGCTTTGTAACTTTCCCAAGGACAAGGAGCACAGCCTGGGTAGACCACAGGGGCTGAGGCTTTGCCATGTTGTGATTAGAACAGTGCTTGGCGAGGTAGGCAGGTGATAAATCTCAGCCAGTGTTAATGTGACTGTTAAAAGCACACAAGCAAGGCTGTGGGCATGGTCTGCTGGGGGAGTCAGGGAAGGCTTCCCAGAGGAGGTTTTGCACAGTGAGCAGGAATTCATAGGCACACAAGAGAGGCATCTTAAGCAGAAGGCCCAACTATGCCAAGGTTGGGGGCTGGGAGGTGCTTGGAGCTTCTGGGGGAATTGGGTGTAGTTCAAGGCAGCTGGACTCTGGCATAGGTATGGGAGGTATAGTTAGAAAAAGCATTGAACCTGGAGAAGTGGGCAGGGTCAGGCCCCAGAGAGCCTCACTTCCACACACAGGGTCTGGGTCTTCCCTGCCGGCAGTGGGGTTTTGACCAAGGAGGGACATGCTCGTGGATTAGAAGACAATGATGGAATATGGCCCAATTGAAGGCAAGAGATGTAGGCAGCCTGAGGCAGGCCGTGCAGGGAACAGCCAGAGAGTGGAATACAGAGAAGAGTTTGTGAGCCTGAGCTTCCTTCCAGCTCTGAGATTTAGACCTCTGGGTACATAATTTTCCTGGTTCTTTCTCTATACAGTGAGAACTTTGGGCCAAAGAAGTTGTAGGGCAGGAGCTCCTGTCCTTCTCTATAAGGCCACACTGTACTAAGATGTACCCAAACTAGCCACCTTGAGCTCCTCTGTTCTTCCTGCTTCTACAGTGCCCTGGGTCCCTGACTGCTTCTGTCCTGCCAAAGGGGTGCTCCAGGGCTGCTGGCTGCCCTTCTAGACTCTTCCCCTCTGCCACCTGCTCAGGTTGGTTATTAGATGTCTGTACCCCTAGCCTCCTGGTCTTTGGGTATGTGAACTCCCCTGCCTCTCTGGTCATTGAATATGTGAGCTCCCTCTGCCCCCTGGTCATTGAGTGTGTGAGCTCCCTCTGCACCCTGGTCATTGGGTTAGTGAGCTCACCTGGTCTTTTGTGCAGCCTCTTATCACTCCTTCCCTTCCTGGGTTCCTCTTCCAACAGATGCTTGACCCACTGTCTTTGCTTTCTCCCATGCATTCCCTTGCTCTTCTTTGATGGATTCTAGCTTCCCAATAAGCTTAGGGGCCCCTGAGGATGTGAGGGAGGGCAGCATTATATAAGGGAGAGCCCCCCCCCCCGTCCCCCGCCTCACTTGGAGACAGAAACCCAACCTCAAGCTGGCTGCACAAAAAGTGAATGGCAGGGGACTGCCATCCTGAACCCAGCCTTAGACCAAAGAGGGCAACCTATTCAGGTCAGTAGTCCTGGTGTAGTCCCCTGCCCATAGGTCAGCTCATGGTCTGTTCTCAAGGACTGAAACCTCACCCTGCAGAGCCCCGGTGACTGCTCTTCCTGTCCCTCCTGTCTTCTGCCCAGGCAGTGCCCATGCACGTTACTAAGCACCAGCTGGGCATTCCTTTGTCAGTGTGGCTAGTGAGTGCAGAATATCCTAATTATCAGTAATCAAGCACATTTCAGGCACTGCCCATGGTCCCTGTGAGCAGTGCCAGATTAATCATCTGAGATCAGGGTGGGTAAGGAGACCCGTCCCCTTGCTTGGTGCTCAGCAAAGGTGTCACCCTTGGCTGGAATTGCTGGCCTGGAGAAAAATGGACCCTGAGCTGGCCACAAACAGCTCCATGCAGCTTTGACCATTTGAACCCCTTCTGTTTCCCCCGTTGCCCCTACCCCTGGGGCACAGGCAGGACCAAGAGACCCTTCCCTGGTTCAGGACTGGAGAGCTGTGACCATGGCTTCCACACGAGAGACAGGCCCCTCTGAGGTTAGTGCACTAATTTGGAGAGACATGGAGAAAATGTTCTGTTCTGACCCTGTTGATGAGCAGGGAGTAAACAGTGTGGGAAGAGATTAAGTGAAGCATTTAGAACAAGTAATTCTTGTTTCCCTATCTAGTGAGGGGAGAGGGCTGGGAGGAGAGAACAGGGAAGGGAGAGCCGTGGAAGCACTGAAGACGGGGAGGGAGGTGCTGCCACCAGACACAGACGGACCTAGGTGTGACAGTCACAGGGCTTTTGGGCCGGCACTAGGGCCATGGGAAAACCAGAGTGGTTTGCAGCTCTGGGCAGCAGTGCCATGCACCCCAGGCTCAGTCCACATAGAATGAAAGGCTGGAGGTTCCCTTGGGGACACTGGTGGTCAAGGGCAAGTGAGGGGTCGAGGACAAGATGAGGAGCCAGGGCTGCGGCTGCTGCTGTGAGGAGGGCTGATGACCACCAGCCGGGCGGAGCAGGAGTTGAGAGAAGGGCTCTTACGTTGTCCTGGGGAATGAGAGAGGTTGTTCAGTAGCAGTCCTGCCCCAGCACTGGGCTTTGAGGAGCAGACTCAGCTTTGTCCCTCCCTCCCCGAGTCAGGTTGGCTCTGCCCCGCTGGGACCCTGCAGTTCCCAGCTTGGGCGGCTGTGAGTAGGGTCAAGTCTTGGGACCAGGAGATCTTTGTTTAGTTTTGCTCTTCTCTGAGTAGAGAGCACCTCCAAAAGGATTTCTTTTTAGGGAGAAAAAAATCCCCTCCCAAATTAGTCAATTTTTTAGGATTAACAGATCCTACCTGAGTCACCAGGATCCAGCAGTTCTCTGAGTCCATTTAAGTCTCTCCTCCCCTCCCCCACATCCAGCCAGAGCACTGCAGGCTGCTGCCCAGATGGGAATACAATACAGGCCTGAAAAAGTGCCCTGCTTAACTCCCACCTTGGTTCTTTTCCATCTACATCAGAAGAGGGCAGAACCCAGCTCTCTCCTGCCTCCGTCTTGCAGCAGAAGGGCCACTCAGTTCTGGTCTGGACAGCTCGTCCATCCACCTCAGCTTGGGGAGGGCTGGATGTGATATGCAAGAACTGTGCAGAGCAGTGTGCAAATGCACGGTGCAGTCGACACAACAGCGGTCCAGCCTTTGTCCCCCATCGCCCACAGCCTCTGTCCCAGGCCAGCTTGTAGCTTCTGTCTTGAGGCAGGAAGACCCGTGAGCTTCTGCTGCAGGCGACCAGCCACCTCACCTCTGTAGGAGAGAAAGCAGAGGCTGAGTGAAGAGTAGAGGTGGCGTCTCTTAGGAACATGTGAATGGGAGATGGTGTGGCAGAGGCGACCTCAGGTGACCCTGAATGAGTCATGCCCTTGCATAGCACTCCCCTCGAGTGCACATGGAAACTGAGGCTTGCTCCTGGCCAGTGTGGTATGGCAGAAGTGATGGGTGTCCCTCCCATGTTTCTGCAGAAGACCCCTCTTGCTGGCCTTGAAGAAGTGAGCAGCCACATGTGAGAGGGCCTGTGAGGGGTCATGTGGCAGGGTGGCCTTTGGGAAGTAAGAGCAGCCTCTGGCTGGCAGCCCCAACAAAATGGAACAAGCCACAAGGAAGTATAGCTGCAAGGAACTGAATTCTGTCAACAATCACAGGAGCTTGGAGGAGGATGCCAAGCCCCAGAAGGAAGTGTAGCCTTGTTGATACCAAGATTACAGCCTTGTGAGACCCTGAGCAGAGGACCAGACAAACCATGCCCAGACTCCTGCCCACAGAAACTGAGATAATCGGTGTGTGTTATTTTAAGCCACTAAGGTTGTGGTGTTTGTTACACAACAACCAATAACTAATACAGATGGGGCGAAGATTTTCCGGGGAGGAGACACCTTAGCGATGCCCTTGTTTTGCAGACAAGGAGTTGGAGCATACTGGGAGGGGCCAGGACATGCCCCAGGTTAAGCAGCTGGCTGGGGCCACCCAAAGCAGGTGGAGGGAGGCCCCTGGGAGTGGGGCCCTGTTTCCTGCCCTGCTCTTGCTCTTTCTTCAGGCGGCCTTGAACAAACCCTCCTGCTCCCTGGGCCCCCAGTTTTCCTGTCACAGGCTGGATCATGTCACATGTCAGGGCTGGATCAGACTTTCTCTAGCTGACTTCTTGCTATGACTTGGTATTTTGCAGCCACTCGGATCTGTATTCCATCTAGAAGCCAGGCTTTTGTGCCTTAGTGTGGTTTACTCTGTGCTGTTCCTTGACACTTGCTGTGTTGTGTGTTTCCACTGGGACTTCAGGAGACTGGATCTCCTTGTCCTGAGCACACTTCAGAAAGCGTTATGGGCTCAGAGAAACCTCGGAAGTGGAGATCGGACTGTGAACTAAGAGAGATCCCATCTGACCATGACCCTGGTGCTGTGTGACTCTGGGCAGGTGGCCCGTCTTCTCTGACCTCACATCTCCTCAGTTCAGTGAGGGGCTTGGACAAGATTAAATCTAGAATCCTTGAGGCACTTCTGGTACAGCTTTTGAGAGGGCTTCTTAGGGAACCAGAGTTTGTGGGATGGGGACTGGGTGAGCCTGGCTACCATCTCCTTGTCCTGGTACCCAGGCATCCAAGTCCAGAGGGCAGACCTCAGTATTGACTCAGTTCCCCCTGCTCCCTCCCTCCAGCCTGGCCCTTTGGCCACCACAGTGCCTGACTAGCCGTTGTCCCTGGTTCACAAGGGCTGGAAACACAGTGCTTCTCCCTCCCTGGATGGTCCTGTGCCCACTCCCAGGCAGGGTCCTGGAGATCTAGAATGCCTTCTCTATCTCAATAACAATGATCCCCATCTCTCAACTTCACCAGGAAGGCCATTCCCACTCCCCAAGTGAATCGTGAGCAGGTGACCTTGAGTCACCTTTCTTTTGACAGAAGGGGGAGTCTGCACATCCAGTCTTCCTTCTCCAGCTGGCTCTAGAGGTGCAGGGGTTGGGTCTGTGCCCAGTTGCCCCCCTGTCAAAGCAGCAAGGCGAGCAGCAGTGGGCAGGCTGTGTGAGGGTATATACAGGAGAGGAGGAGAAGCTGTGGCCAATAAGAATGCCAAGAACAGTTCCCTATGCTCATGGAGACCTCCGAGACCACACCTGTGGATGTCCAGCCCAGGGGCTCCTCTAGGGGGCTGGAGATCCGGGAAGGTTCCCTACAGTCTGAACGCCACCTTCCATCTGCCTGAGCAAGCTTGCTCTCTTGGCCAGGCCACAGCAGTGACCCCATGGGTAGGACCTGGGGGTCCATTGTCACAGGACCGCTCTGACTAGACCTCAGCTGACTACCTGTGAAGCACAGGCCATGCATCTCAGCACTGCCTGCCCCCGCTCCCCATTCTCACTGCCCCACTCTTCTCTCCCTATTAGTGAGGCTTTTACCATCAACAACACCAGCAGTCTGCTTCAGGAGGTGCATACTTTGCCAAACTCCATGCTGTGGATGGGCCAAGAGTTCCTATCAGTTAAATAAACTACCAAATTGCATTAACACCAGCCTTGTCAAAAGATGGGCTGGTGGTGAGAATTTAGCATGTGCTCCCTCCTTCTCTCAAGCAAACATACATCTCCTAACTAGGAATTCATTTTTCCCAGCATCCGTGCTGCTACTCGGGCATGTGGACATGACTGGCCTGTGTCGTGTCTGAATGGAGTTGGGCTGAGCTACAGGCTGTTCTGCCTACCCCAGCCTGGCTCTCCAGCGAAGCCATGCCAGAGGGTAACTGTGTGCTGTGTGTGTGTGGCGGGGGGGGGGGGGTTGTAGCTAGTACTTGAAGCTAGCAGGTGCTGGTGCCGCCGTTGGGACCTGGAGGGGAGACCCTGTACCTTTTTGAAACTGATAGGAATGTTTGAGATGACTCAGTGAGGCAGAGAAGGTCCAGACAGTAGGTGCACTGCTTGTGGTTGGGACCAGGTTTGCAGTCCACACAAGCTGTGTGGTCAGCTCTCAGGTGGTTGTCAAGAGGTCCTGCAGATGCCATCTTGACAAGGTTCTCAGTTTCACAGCAAAGTCACCATGGGGATCGGAGAGTTCCCACACACACTGGGGCTTCTGGCACCTGCTGGATGGAGTCTGTGTGTGTGTGTGTCTCTGTGTATGTATTTGCATACATCTCCGTGCACGTGCACATGTGGCGGTTACACGTGGGCTCTGCCCTCTGAGCTGATCTGTCCAGGCTTGCTCAGTGTCCTGGCCCATGGTTTGAAGGGCTCACCGCAGCTTCCCAGCTAGGTTCTGGTCTTCTGTAAAAGACTAAGTTGATGCCAAGTACACTGACATTCTGGTTTCTTAGGAAAACTTCATGAGGACCAGAATATTTAATAAATCAGAACAAGTCATTTCCTGGACGTACCAGGAATCTGAGAGTCATGGATGTGTGCGTGTATGTACATAATTAAAAAAAAAATCACCGTATTTCTTTTTGCCATTAACTTTTTTATTTTGACATAATTTTAGGCCTTTGGAAAAGTTGCAGGAATAGTACAAAGGCTTCCCATGTGTGTCTTTCACCCAGAATGTTAACTTTTTACTGCTCTCATAGAATTCATAATGTGAGAGGTGAGGGTGGGCATTTCTGCCCACATTGTACATATGAGGGAGCTGAGCCTCAGAGAGGATAGTAACTAACCCAAGCAAATAAGTGACAGAGCTGGGATTAAAATCAAGATCTCTCAGATTTTTAAGTGCATGTGCTATGTGTGATGTAAGCATGGGTGTGCAGGTGTCCTTCTCCTCCACCCAAAGAACTTTCTTCCTAGTGCTGCGAGTCTCCTAGCAGTAAATTGTTTTGGCATTTGATTCCTTTTCTTTCATCTTCATTTTTGTTTTTATTTATTTATTTTAAAATATTTTTAAATGTTTATTTTCTGTGTTAGAGGGAGAGGGAGAGAGTGCATAAGTGAGAGAGGGGCAGAGCGAGAGAGAGGGAGACAGAGAATCCCAAGCAGGCTCTGAGCTGTGAGTGCAGAACCCAGTGAGGGGCTCAGTCTCATGAACTGTGAGATCATGACCTGAGCCAAAATCAAAAGTCAGACACTTAACTGACTGAGCCACGCAGGCACCCCTCACCTTCATTTTTAAAAGACTTTTGCTAGGTATAGAATTCTGTGTTGATAATATGTGTCTTTTAGTACTTCAAAACTGTCACTTCCTTTTCTTCCGGTTTGCATGGTTTCTGACAAGGTAAAAAAATTTTTTTTATTCCATGTTTTCTTAGGTCTGTGATCCAACATATTGTTGTTATTTTTGTTTACAAAATCAATGATCTTTTAAAGATGTTTTTTAAAGATGATATTTTTAAGCCCCAACGTGAGGCTTGAACATACAACCCGGAAATCAAGAGTCGCATGCTCTACCAACGGAGCCAGACAGGCACCCCAAAGATTGTTAAGTAATATGAAAGAAATATTACAGATTTCACCGTTACAAACCATTCCTTGTGTTCATCATTCTTTTGTGAAGATCTACATTTCCATCTGGTGTCATTTAACTTTTTCCTGGAGGACTTCCTTTAACATTTCTTGTTGTTAGAGTCTGTTGGTGATGAAATCTGTCAGTGTTTGAATGTTTGAAGAAGTCTTTATTTCATCTTTGTTTTTGACAGATGTCAGACTATACATAATCTGAAAGTTATAGAGTTTTAAATTAATAGTACTTTATGGATATTGCTCCATTGTCTTCCTGCTTACATTGTTTCTGAGGAGAAATTGCTATTTTTTTAATCTTTATTTCTATGTACATAATGTGCCTTTTTTCCCTGGCTACTTTTATGATTCTTTCTTTATCATGGATTCTGTGCAAGTGGGTTATGCTGTGCCTTGGTTTCTTTTATGTTTCCTTTGCCTGGGATTCATTGAATTTTCTGGATCTGTGTCTTTAAAGTTTTCTTCAAGTTTCAAATATTTTTCTGTCACCACTCCCCCACAACCAGTCCTTTGAGGACTTTAATTACATGTATGTTAGTCCACTTGACATCATTCCACAGCTCACCAGGGTTCCAGTCATTTATTTCTATTTGTTTCATTTTAGAAATCACTGTGTCTTCAAATGCATTGATCTTTTCTTCTGCAGTTAATCTGGGATTAATCTCTTGTTAATCCCACCCAGTGTATTTTTTAATCTCATACATTGTAGTTTTTATCTCTAGAAGTTTGATTAGTGTCTTTTTAAATATCTTCCACATCTCTGTTTTACTTTTTGAACATATGAAATGGAGTTCTAAAAAATTTTAATATCTTTGCTGACTCTAACATCTGTGTCATTTTGGGGTTGGTTTTCATTGATTGGTTTTTCCTCCTCATTAAGGATCTATTTATTGGTTCTTTGCATGCCTAGTCATTTTTTATTGGGTGGTAGACATTGTGAATTTTGCCATGTTGTGTATTGGATAATTTTTATATTCCTTTAAGTATTCTTAAGATTTGTTAGTGGGACTGAAGTAGTGCTTAGTCTGGGGCTAATTATCACCCACTATTGAGGTGTTCTTTGCATGCATGTGATTTTTTTTTGGATGCTAGATATTGTGAGTTTTGCATGGTATGTATTGGATAGTTTTTGTATTTCTATAAATATTCTTAAGATTTGTTAGCCAGGACTGGAGTGGTGCTCACTAGAGTGGGGCTAATTACTGCCTACTACTGAGGCACATCTCAGCGTCCCACAAATGACGAGGCTTTCTACTCTGACTGGTAGGAACAGGCACTAGCTGCAGGCCTGCATGGATGCCAGGCAGTTTCCTTTAATCCATTTGGGTGGCTCTTTCCCTAGTCTTGAGTAGTTTCCTTACACATATTTGCAGATCCATCATTAGCTGAAGACTGAGAATGTTCTGGAGTTCTCTCTCTCTCTCTCTCTCTCTGTCTCTGTGTGTGTGTGTGTGTGTGTGTGTGTGTGCGTGTGTATGTATCTCCCTCTTCTCCAGCACTCTGTCCTGTGAACTCTAGCTGCCTTGTTTTCTATGGACTCTCAGTGCTATCTCCTCAACTCAGGGAATCCACCTGGCTCCACCCTCCCTGTGCTATGGTGCAAAATGTTCTTAGAGCAACAATTTGAGGGCAGTTGTGGGGTTCATATCATTTGTTTTGTATCTCTCAGGGTTTACTGTCCTTCATTGCTTACTATATAGTGTCTTGAAAATCATTGTTTCATATATTTTGTATGCCTTTTAGTTGTTTCAAGTGAGAGTATAAATCTGGTCCCTGTTACTCCTTGACCAGAAGCATAAGTCCTGGGTCCTTGGTTTTTCATTTAATCATTTGTTTGCAGGAGACACTGGTCTGGGCCCATGACTGTGAATGGTAACTTGAGTAGGGGGTGTTATTAGGGCTGGTTAGCATACTTGATTTTCATCAGTGATGTTCATTCAGTTGATTATGTAAATTTAACTGGCCACGTGATTTCTGCCCTCCAGACTGTTGTCAAGAACTTTCTGCTGTCCAGCTCTTATAAAAAGCTCAGTCCTGGGGCACCTGGGTGGCTCAGTTGGTTAAGTGTAAGATTCTTGACTTTGGCTCAGGTCATGATCTCACAATTCATGGGATCAAGCCTCACGTTGGTCTCTGCCAATGTGGAGCATTTGGATCCTACTTGAGATTCTCTCCTCTCTCTCTCTCTCTCTCTCTCTCTCTCTCTTTCCGTCTGCCCTTTCCTCACTTGTGAACACACACTCTCTAAATAAATCAATGAATATTTTTTATAACATTTAAACTCATGGTTTATCTCATGAGTACTGTGAATCTTATAGCTGGTCATGATTTTGGTTTTGGTTTTGGGTTGTTTTGTTTTTGGTGTTAGTTTATTTGTTTGTTTTTGCTTTGACTGCCAGGGAGCTCAGATAATTTCTTAGTCTCACTTCCGGGACTGGGTAAGATATCATAAGATGTGTTTCTATAAACAAACTCTTTGCTCTAGTCTTCTCTTTTTAGCTTACTTATTTTTTGCCTTGTATCTCTCTCAGAATTCTTAGTTGGAAATGAGACATCTGCTCTCACTACCCAGCTGATTTGAGCGGAGCTGACAATGAATGGATTAGAGCAATGACTGGGAAGGTCAGAGTCTCTGGGAGGGTCAGAGAGCCAGGCCTGGAGCAGCAGCCTGAGTCACACCAGGACTGGTACAGGGGGGAGACACGGTACCTGTGCTGGGTACTGGCAAGAGCTCATGCTCCATCCCACATCAGGGCTACCTAAGTATGCAGACCCAGAGGGGGTCCCGCCCCTCCTAGATTCATGTTGGTCATTTCTGGTGGAGTCTCATATGAGGGTCCAGTGGGAGAGCCGAGGTCATGTGCCTACAACATGGCTGCAAAGAGAGGTTCCGACACTGGGGAGGATGGCTTTGGACCTCCTCAGACATAGGAGGGGTATTCAAAAAGATTGGGAGGCTATTCAGTATTGTTATTGATACATAGCTACTATATCCTGATATTATTTTAAACAGTTATATTTTCAAAAGTAACCAGTAATCCTTTTGGAAGAAAAAAGGTGGGGGTGGTTAACCCCGGCTCTCATAAGTACAAGCACTCCTGTATGCAGCCAGTCATGTGCCAGACAGCACAACCTCTCCCTCCTTGCCAGTGTACCCTCCCTGGCTCCAGTGCCCCTTGCCCCTCCCTACAGAGTAGACAGCTGGAGCACAGCCCTGTCTTGGGCTCTCAGGGCTCCAGGCCACTTGGGGGTAGCAGTGGGGATGGGATGAAATGCTTGAAGGTTGGCAAAGCCCAAGGGTCAGAAGGACTCTGGCCAAGCAGGAAAGGAGCCCATGTTGGTGCTTTCATCCGGCTGTATTTCAGGCTTGGTAAGCATTTGTCACCAGCCCCAAAGTAGAAGCAGGCCTTCAAGACCGTCTAGCCTGACCTCATTGGAATAATGACCTCTTAGTCTACTGAGTGGCAGAGCTGAGATGTATGTTGGTAGGGGAGGGAGGCAGTGGGTGACACCCCACAGCCCCTGACTCAGAGCAGGCTTTCCTAGGATCACTGGGCTTGCACAGAGGGGATAGAGATGGGTGGAGGACAATGGGGAAGTGAGAGGGTCAGGAACAGGTCAGGTTCCTGACTGGAGCAGGAGGAAGGGCTTCAGCCCCGACCACTGTCCTGCCGACCCCTCCTTCCAGCCCTCCTCCCTCCTGCGTCTGTCTTCCCTGGGTCGCTCAGTGAGGCCCAGGTGGCTGAGCATCCTCTGTCAGAGGGAATTAACACACTTAATTAAAGTGTCCAATGAAGAGCTTTGCATATTTCTTAATTACCGTCTGAGTCTTTTGGGGGACGGTTTGAAATGGGATTTTTCACGTTTCCTCATTTAGCCTACTGTGAGCCAGCTGGCCCCTCAGGGCTCCAGTAGGAGCTGGCAAAGCCCTGGTCTGGAGCTGCCTTTCTGAACACAGGGTGGCAGGGTGGGGTGTGGAGTGGGAAGCCTGGCCTCCAGCCCTCCAGCCTTGTCAACCTTGCAGGAAGGATAGACCAGGCTTTTCTGTTTTGTGAAAACAGCACAGAAAGAAACAAGGACTAGACAGATGTAACTGGTGTCCCACCTCTTCTTCTCATCACCATAGGGCCCAAGAGCTGTGAGCCCCATGGTCAGCACAGAATGGGGGACTTTATGGGCAAGGGGATCCAGGGGAATAGTGGAGTCCTCTCCCCAGGCCCCTGCAGAGCAGGGACAGGGGCCCAGGATGGCCTTGCCTCCTTCCTAGCTGCAGGGCAAGATCTGAGCCCTTTAGCAGTCAGGCCCTTCCCAGCTTTCCCCACTTGTGTTCTGGAAACTGAGCTGAGAGTCAGTTGGGCCCAACCTAGGAACAGGTTATTGGCCTCAGCCTTGGGGATGCAGATTTGCCTTTTCAGTCCCTTCCGACAGATAGCTGCAGACATTCTCTGACCTGGGCTGGCTGTGAGCCAAGGATGCAGAGGCCCTTTCCCTGGCATGGGGACTGCTGTCCTAAAAACACAGGTATCAAAGAGGTGGGTAGCCTGCCAGGGTGGCCTAGAAATGGCAGGGGGTTCTTCTAGGTCTTTCCTGCCTCCCACTCTGGGCCTAGCTCTGTGAACCCAGGAAGATCAGGTGGAACCCCACTGTCTGTCCAACAGTGTCCCGTAGTTGGTGTGGGCGGTAAATGTGAATGTGCGGCCTAGAAAAGAGTATGAGCCAAGGTTCTGGCTTCACTCCGAGAGAGGGCTACCGTGGGGGTGGTTCATGCTCTGCCAGGTCTCTCCAGACCTTCCACAAGTTCTCCAGCTAATTTCTTGTGCTGTGCCTCAGGTTCTGCCCCATTTCTGGCCCTCACGGCAATCTCTCCACCACACCTACACCTGCCATGGAGATGACACGGAGGAGAGGGGTCCTTTATGGAGGAAGTCAGTGTTAGAGCAGGAGGCGGGGCTCCTGGCCCACCTAGCTATCAGCAGTGGCCTGCGCACAAGCCAAACCCAGGAGCTTCCATAGGCACCTACCCCAAAGCCCTGGGAGACTTTGGCTACACGTGACAGCCATGGAGAAATGTGGGTGACAGTTCTATGCAGAGGACATCTCAGCCTCACATCTCCAGCTCCATCCAGTCCCTCCCCTGGGAACACTGTTTCCCCTGATGCCCTGTCCCCAACAATCAAGACCCAGCCTAAACGGCCACCTCCTTTAGGAGACCACTGCAGTTCACCAGCAGAGAGGCCTTGCCTCTTCATCGGCTCTCAGGGACCCTCCCAAGTTGCTTCGCACTTTAGGTGTCTGCACTTGAATGGCTCCGCCACTGGCACGAGGCTCCTGGGGAAAGCAGGCGTGCGCCTGTTTTCTTGCTGTGAATTCTGTGCTCAGCACAGGCCTGGTGCAGAGTAAGCCCCCAGGGGATGTTTGTTGACTGCATGGAGAGGCCTCTGCAGCTACCTAGAAGCCACCCAAATGTACAAAACCCTGTTTATTTATGGGACCTGCCACTGAGATGGGGACTGGGGCCCATGGGAAGCTGGTGGAGTGAGGTCAGGTGGGTGCTAGTAGCCATTGTGAAGGGCTAGCATCCAGTCTACACTGCACTGGTGGAATTCCCAGGCTGTGTGGGACTGAGCTCATCTAGATAGGCTTGCAAAACCCCTGGGCCAGCAGCTCACACTCAGGTAAGAAAATAACTGTTTAATGATCATGGCAATAATGAGAAATAAGCTTAGATAGTCAGCTCATGGGATTGAAAAATTATTATTAGTCATTTTTAAATGGTTTTCTTTCTGAATTCAGTGCTGGTATTTGTGCTTTGGTCTGACAGTTTTAAAGACAGCTTTTATGGGTGACCTGAGTCCAGGTGATCTTACTTACTTGGTGTTTGCTCCTCATCCACTTTGCTTGCGGTTAGGGAATGGCTCCATCATCTGCTAGTCACAAAGCCAGGTGACAGAGAGGTGTCCTGGGCTCTCCTCTGCATCTGACCAGTCACTAGGTCCGGCCACCCCCAGCTCTTTTCTCCACTGTCACTGCCTCTGTTTTAACTGAGATCTGCTGTCTCTCACTGGACTGCTGCCCCCAGTCTGGCCCCTGTAAGCCATTCTGCCCAAAGCAGCATACATTTTCTTCCTAAAGCACAGATCTCTTGCTCTGATTACCTACTGCTGTGTAACAAACTTAGTGGCATAGCAAATGTGAACATTTACTTTGCTCAGGAATCTGTGGTTTGGGCAGATCCTGGCTGGGAAAGTGTGTTACTGTTTCACTGGGCATTAGCAGCTGGCTCCAGGGGTGAGGGCTGGAGTCACTGGAAGGCTCGCTCACCCACAGGTCTGCTGCTGTCAGGTGGCTGTCTCTGTGTGGTCCTCCCTCACGTGGGCTGCCTTGGGCTTCCACACAGCATGGCGGCTGGGTCGAAGGGACAGCTTCCAGAGTGTGAGGGAGTGGAAGTGCTCCAGACAGAAGCTGTGCCACCTTTCCTAACCTAGCCGTGAGAGTCACAGGGACATTTCTGCCATAGTCACAGGCCCACTCGGCTTTACCCCTACACAGTATCGGTGGTACATGGTTAAAAGAGCATGTGGGATGGGGAATATGTGGTGGGCCATCATGGAAGTTATGAACTGCCACACTTGTTCCCACCACCTCTTGACTTAAGACCCTTCAGAAGTGGCCACCACCCTTGGGAGAGAATCCATGCTCCTTGGTGGTTCCCTGCCCTGCTGGCCTTCCACTCCCTCTTTACCTCCCTCCATAGATGGCCCCAGAGATGGATTTTGGTTTAAATCAACCCACTGGCCACATGGAACTTGAACAGGAAGTGGGTTCTTGAACTTCTTGAACACTTACCCTTCTCCTCACACACTGGTCGGGCTCCATTTTCCCTGAGACAAAGCTCAGATGTAGAGGCCTCCAAATGTATCCCCCCGCCCATGGCTCCCGGACACACCTCTGTTCCCCCTGGTAACCTGGCCTATTGCCTCCAGTCCCTTGTCATGAGCTTTCTCTCTCTGCCTCTGTGCCTTTGCTCACACTGTTCCCTCCACCTGGAACACCCATTCTCTCTCACCCTCACCCTTCCCCAGATGAATGACTGCCCTGCCTCCCCCTGGTGGTCTCCCCGACCACCCAGCCACTTGGGCCCCTGCCTTTTGTGATCTCCTGCAGTACCTAATGTACAGTGTTGCGCATGTACATCTGTATGCCAGCTCTAGGGATTACCAGCCCTGTGACCTTGGTGACAGTAGGTCACTCATTGGATTGGGATGAGGATTAAATGAGGGAACCCAAGTTAAGCACCCCATTCCTGTCTGGTACTGAGTAGAAGCCCAGTAAGAGTTTCCTTTTTTCTAAAGGCTCCTGGCAAATAAATGCTCAGTAATGAATTTCCTCACCCTCATTTGGTTGAAAGATTGAAAATGCATCTCCCTGCTTAATCATGTGAGACTAAACTACCAGAAGATGTTGCTGAGCCTTGGGCAGAGAGTAGAGCTCAGTAACGATACACCTGCTTGTTTAATATAGTCCTGCCAGCGGCGCTGAATCTTTGTCCTCAGGAAAAGCTCTGCTTTGCTGCAGTGGTGTCCAAGAGCTGCCGTCAGAAGGCGTGTGGGGCAGTGTGACCTTGAGAACACAGCTGCGAGGCGAGGGCGGCTCCCAGAGGCTGCAGGGCCCGCCGGAGGGCAGGAGCTGGTCGAACGCACGATGCTGCTGCCCCCCACAGGCCCCCTGCCGCCCCCCCCTCCAGCTTTGGCCCAGTGGTAGTGCCTGGTCAGCTGATGGCTGCAAGCTGCCCTGCCCTCCTTCGTGGGGAGGCTGAGAGGATAGGATGTCCAAGGAGGTGGGCACTGCAAGCTGTCTGTTCGCAGGGTCCCATACCTTCCACCCAGGGTAGTTGTGAGAGTCTGAGCCATGTTACCCTGGCAGCCTCGGACAGAGCTTTCTTGGGGAAGCTCTGAGGCAGGGAGGGAGGGGGAGGTTCTGCTCTGAGAAATGAGAAAGACCTAGAGGAACAGAGGAACAGTAAGAAATTATTCCCTTTTGCAGCAAATTAGTAATGAACCCCTCATTTAGTCCAGGCCTCAGTTGGGGTGCTGGGCCCTAGGTGTTCATGCCCGCTCACCCTCACATTCTGAGCTCCACCTTGTCCCCCTTACTTACCGGTTTCTGACCTTCCAGATTGGGTCAGACATGGCCCCAGTGCAGAAAAGCCCCCCTACTTCTATCTGGTCCCAAGGAAAAGGTGCCCTGGCTTGGTGGGGCCATTTCCAGAGTTCCATGACATCCACAGTGGTGGCAGCAATGACCTGGCAGAATCCTGAGACCCACTTTGACCCCAAGATGCTGAGGAGGGTCAGGGATAGGAGCTCATTCCCTGGTCAGACTGCCTCAGCCTGGTCCCACTCAGTCTGACCCTGACAGCAAATATCTGTCAGTTCATTTCCCCTTGTATGAAACAAGGATCATGTGAGCACCTGTTTCAGAGTTGAGGCCTAAACCATGCTAAGGGCATAGTGCGAGGTTGCCGCAGCACACAGTTCCTGCAGGCTTCAGGTGGGTAGGGGTCTAGTTTCTCCTGTTCACTCACTGGTATCATATAAATCTGCACCTGGCACAGCCCCTGGCATGTGCCTGGAACACACTCGGTACATACAGGAGGTACGTGCTGTCTGTCATGGTTGTCCGGGGAATGCTCAGGAAAGACCGGCAGGACCCCACACCTAAAAGTTCCTCCTGCACGGCCCCAATAAGCAATTTGTTGTCTTAGGAGTTTCTTCCACCTGGCAGTCACTCTGTAAGCTGGTTCTAATCTAAGGCCAGTGGCTGTTGTCTGGAGAGGGGATGACTTGGCATTAGAAGCCCTTGCAGGGATCTCGAAGTTCTCGGCCACTCCGAGGACCTCCCGCACCGCTAGTTGCTTTTTGCCATTCCACGGCCTCTCTTCCCTGCCTGCTCAGCTGCCCCAGGGAAACAGCCATTGCAGGAAGAGAACTCTTGTCTTCCTGCCTTCTCTCCAGCCAGGTGTGAGATGGGGTGTGTCACCACCTAGGAAAGTCACTAGTGGGCCCCGAGATCTCCATCTTCCAGAGGAGGTGGTAACTTTCCACTGTCTCTTGGAAAAGGAGGATGCTGTGTTCTCTTCGATTTCGTCTGCCTCTTGCTGGCTCAGGGTTTCACTCTGTGGTCCCCTTAGCAGTTTGCAGCCAGGCCTTTCCGTGCGGGAAGCCTCCACTTCTCACCTTCACGTGAAAGTTAAGGGGAGATTTAAAGCAATTGGAAAGCACTTAACAGATTAATACCTATCAGTTTTCAAGTATGATTAGAAGAGATTGTGGGTGAGTTGCTGCTCACCCCAGGGATGTTCAGAATAGAAATGTGGCCATTCTGATGCCAGCTGGTACAGGACCTGGCACTACCACGCAGAGCTGGCATCAGACCCTGGTTGAAGGGTATGCCCCCAATGAGACTGCCACACACTTCAGATGCCACCACGAGTGGGCTCCCCAAGGACATCACACTTCTGACCAACAGGCTGCAAATTCGAGGGGCCCTCAGACCCTCCTCAGGTTCCATAATTTACCACCACAACTCACAGAACTCAGGAGAATGTTCTACTTATAATAATGATAGTTTTATTACAAAGGACCCAAATCACAAATGGCCAAATGAAGAGATACAATGGGCAAGGTCAATCTGGTATTCATGGTAGTAGTTTTTATTCTGATATTCTGGAAATGGTCTCAGTATCTCAGTTGCCTACTGTCTCCTTCTACTTTTAAGCATTTCCTGTATGCCTGGCTGGCACTTTTATTCTTACCACTGCCCTTTGAAGTCTTCGATGTTATTATACCCATTTTAAAATGCAGAGGAGCGGTGATGACCCCAAAATGACAGCCACACAGCACCCCAGCTGGGATTGGAATCCAGCTAATCAGTTCTGGGTCAAAGATGGGGCCAGTTTGCCCCAAACAGTGTGTCAGCTGTCCTTCCTGGCTAGAAGATGATGGCCTTTCCCTTACGAATGTTGGCTGTTGGAAGGTGGTTGCTTGTCTCTTCTGTGGTATACAACTAAGGCTTCAAAGCCGGAGAAGGACCCTTCCCAGAGGAGACAAGTAGGGCTGCCCTGCTCCATCCAGCCAGTGACCAGCCACCCCAGCAGGCCCAGCCTTGTGGACATCCCGTCTAAGACTTAGGGAGAGGCAGGAGGGAGAACCTTCAGGTGCTGGCTCTTTTGCTTTCCCTGCCAGGGTTGCCTGTCTCTAGCAGCCCAGAGCAGGAGGGCTCCGAGCCAAGCTCAGCTGGGCCGGTCCCCCTCAGAGTCTCCCAGGCCCATGGCAGAGACTCGACGGGACAGTGTAGAGAAGCACTCCATGCTGGACCTGACCCAACAGATGTTCCTTCGTCACCCTTCCTCCCCTCCCGGATAATTAGAGATGCTGCGGTAGGCATTTCTGCCACTGCCAGGCCCCGAGGGACCTGCACAGGGTTAGGTCAGAAGCCAAACACCGCACAGTTTGGGATATTAGCAGCATTTGTGGAATTCCTAAGAGACGACCTGGTTTCTCTCAGCCATACTGGTAGGTGGCTCTTGTTTGGGGTGTTACTGCCCCTTAGAGGGTGTTTGCAAATGTGGGAGGGGGTGCTTTCGGCATTTATTT
Source organism: Cryptoprocta ferox (assembly GCA_028646485.1). Classification (NCBI taxonomy): domain Eukaryota; kingdom Metazoa; phylum Chordata; class Mammalia; order Carnivora; family Eupleridae; genus Cryptoprocta; species Cryptoprocta ferox. The sequence goes on from CM053573.1 coordinate 121,500,396, forward strand.
GGCGAGATCCAGTGATGCTAAACATCCTGTGAGGAGATCAACTGTCAGGCACACATTACAAAAAAATAATCCTGCCCTTGAGAGACACTGTGGGATAGCCCATTTACTTCCACTGCACCCTGGTTCCTTGGAAAGCCACCCTCCTTACTAGTCCCAGGCTAGTGAATGGGGAAAAAAAGAGTAGGCCTCCCTCCCAGCCTGTGGCCAATGGCAGGGCAGTATTTCCAGGTGACCAGGGGCCTTAGAGGAGCATCTTGTCTTATGCACATACTTGCTCTGATTCTTCTACATGCTTCTTGCCTCACTTGGGCTCTTGGGGGTCAAGGAGGACCTGGATGTGGGTGGTGAGAATTCTCCGGATGGGGGAGGTTGCTTGGTGCCGGCAAGTATTCCCCTATAACCCACCCAGTGTAGACGTGGCCGCCTCACCTTGGGGTCCCTGTCTGAGGGCCTGGCTGCCGCCTCTGTTTCTGTATTTCGTCCTTCTTCTAGGCTTTTATGTTTCCTTATCTGTTTTTTTCACATGTATATGGAGGACTCTAGTTACATGCCCCAGCTGAACCCCTTTCTTCTTGTTGTTTTGCAGTCGGGAAGACGTCTCTGATCACACGTTTCATGTACGACAGCTTCGACAACACATACCAGGTGAGGCCCTGGGTGCCCCTGCCTCCCCCACCACGTCTGCAGCCATGGCAGCCGCCTAGACACTATGCTGGCCTCTCTCCAGGGCTTGCTAATGCCGGGCAGGAGCAGCACGCTCCTGGGTCCCCTGGGCATCCATGTGGCCTTGGAGGAGCTTCCTGTCTGTGCACAGGCCCCAGCCCAGTAAAGACCCTGAGCCCTTCTGAATATCCAAACCCTGGTTAAAGGAAAGATTTTTCTAAAAACAGAGAGAGGACATATTACCCTCTCTGTTCTCTTGCTCCCCGTAGGCTGGTGTAAATCATGACTTAGAGGGTCATCATGTAGAGGAGGATGGATAGGCAAGATGTAAAATGAGGGAGATGAAGATGAAAGCAGTAAGAGAACGTGTTCCTCGAGCCTGATTATGCTTGCTGGACACTTACACACACACACGTGCACACCCGCGGTTGCTGAGGCTGGTGTGATGGGCTTGCACTGCTGTATGTGGACAGGAGACTAGACAGGGTGACCTCTTGGCTCCTGGCTCTAGAGGGTGGTCTGAAGTCAGCCGGTGGCCTAGAGGTGGCTACAGGTGGCCCAGAGACTGAGCTCCTGGGCAGTAGTCGGTGACATTTCACTGTCCTGGCATTACTGGTGAGTCAGGAGGTTTGTGCAAATTAAATGAATTTCCCCTGCAACTATAGCTTTTCACAAAAGCCACCAACTTTAGTCATTTCAACTATTTTTAAGGAAAAAAATATTTTCTTCCTTAACAAAGAGACAATCATTCTTCTAAGCCAGTGGGTTCTGTAAGATACTAGTTCCAAGAGATTATTGGCTGGTATTACTTGAGAAGAAAAGGTAGGGAGGGAAGGGCAGTGCTTGCACAGAGTTAAGGAGCACTGATAAACAGAAGTCAGTCGACTTTTCTACTGCAGGACTTCTCAGGGCTTTTATTATATCAGTGTATGGTTTTGATTTGCTAACAGGCATATATCGTACAGGATCTCCCACATGTATTTGGTCACAGAATCCTTTTGTTCCTGAGTCCTCAGAGGACAAGTATTTATAGAACAGCCTGGGGACTGCTGTGCTAAGAAGTCCCTCCTCTTCCCTGAATTTACAGAGGATGTAGAGTATAGCTCACCGTGGATTACAGTTCTGTGTCTGCTCTTTACTCTATCTTCCTACCTCGGGACCAGTCGTCATCTTTGCCTCAGATACAGCCACTCTCTCTGCCTCCTCTGATTCCCTGCTTTTCCTCTGCTGTGTGTGAAATACCAGATAACCAGTGGCCTTGGGAAGAGGTGACTGAAGGGTGAGAACATGAGGCTCTGGGAGAGGGACCCTGAGTTCTCTGCACAGTCCTGGGTGCGGGCTATGGAATGTCCTGGCCACACTTTGTCCTCGTTGTGTTCTTTCCAGGGCAAGGCTTTGTACGACTGCAGGCTCGCCAGAGACCTCCTCCCCGTAAGGGAATTCTACCACATCAGTCTTTGTTTGAGATTACAGTTCTAAGGCTTCAGTTCTGAAGTCTGACTTGGTCTTCATTTATTTGTGTGTGCGTGTGTGCGTGTGTGTGTGTGATGAATGACCTCACAGATACTATTTTGATTGACTTTTTAAAAATACAAAGTTGTTTATAATGCTCCTTATTGGTGTCCCATTGAAAACAATGGGACTCTTGGCTGGCTACTATTCTTGGTAGAAGGTGGCAGCAGATATGGCCCCAGGGCCTTTGCAGTGACCAGTGATTCTCATGGGCATGGATCAAAGCCTCAGCTCCTCCCTATGTCCTTTTGAGTTTCTTGGAATCTCCTCCTTCCTCCATCTCCAGTGTCCTCTCATATTGCTTACTGCTAGCCCTGCATCCTGTGGTCCGGGAGGCCTCTCTGCTAGCTGCTCCCCACACAGGCTACAGCCACTCCTCCACACTTGGGCTCATGGTGCGCCTCTGCTGGAATGACCTTCCCTCTCCTCTCCTCTTCTCTGCTATGAAAAATTCTTCTGACTCATTAAGACTTGAAGCACATGTTTGCTCTGCAGGTGGGGCCTTCCTTGTGCTCTGTACCATGGCCTCCTCTACCCTAGCACGTTGTCCTCAGGACTCATTTAGCCTCCCTGCTCCACAGGAACGCCTCTGTGCTCTGGCTCCCTGGACGGGCTCTGAGTTTGAGGGGCCAGGACCCTTCCGATCCACCACTGTATTCATAGGCCCAGCACATGGCCTGGCCATAGCTGGTGTCAAGTACCTCCTGGCACCAAAGTGGCTCGGAGAGGCACTGTCTGCCTTGGTTTTCGGTCCCCATCAGGCTGAGAGGCCACAGGGGCCAGATGTCTTGGTGAGCAAGGGAGAAAGCCCAAAGGGAAGCAAGACCCTCCCCATGGTGGGCTTTTTTGACTTTGTTATTGCAGCAGATAGAATGTCTTTCCCAGTGCTCTTTAAAATGGTAATTAGGCTGGGAGGCCAGGGATCTAATTCTGTGCATACACAGGCCATTTTAATGAACTCTCTGGAGAAAGAGAGGGGGAAGTGGTATTGTTTATTTTGTTTTTCTTAACATGGTGGCAGAGACATTTGGGAAGTAGACAGGATCCCCAAGGGCTCTGGGGAATGTTCTTGGTTGTCCCTGACCACTCCTCTCCAACCCTCCAAACATCCTCTCCGTCCGCCCCCACCATTAGGTGAGTGTCTCAGTTCCTGGGACGGAGTCATCCCTCCCTCCCTCCCATCCTTCTGCGTGCCTCCGGCTCTGTGTCTCATCCCCTCTATTCCGCCTTTCACTCATTCTGACAACAGATGTTTGCCAAGTGCCTTCTCTGTGTTTGGAGGGACGGTAGGAGAAAACGATCAGGCTGCTGAATCTGGCCCTGCCCTCAGCTGGGGCATGGAGCGCAGAGGGGGTTCAATCTCCTCCTGGCTGGCAGTGAGCCCTCCCTCGGTCTGGGGCTGAACAAGCCTGAGGCCCTGAGGGGCTGGCGCGAGGTCTCTTGAGGACCAGGGCAGGCAGAGCTGGGTTTCCCTGCCCCACCTCTCGAGGGGTCCTGCCTGCCTGGCAGGCCATGGGGAGATGCCACCTTGTCAGCCTGTGGGGCTCAGGAGAGCAGGTTCCCTGCCACCTGGCCCCCTACATACACACGTGCACCTTGTTCTCTCAACACATTTACTAGCCAGCCTCTCCCCACCCCTCACATCACCCCAAATAATCCACTCACTTGAAGGAGCAAAAAAAAAAAAAAAGCAAGACTTACAGCCTGGTGAGGCTCCCATCTGCGATAATTCTCTTGTATAAAACCCCAACTAAACAAATTGCTTTCAAAAGTTGTTGTAGAAGACACCTTCTGGTACCTGCACTGGGGCAAGACTTGACCCTCTGCGTAGGCCAAATGAAACACACCTGCCTGGTCCTTGGGCCACCTGTTTGAAGCTGGCACTGGTGCTGTCATTATGGGAGGTTTCACGCCTCTGGGGGTGGCTGCTGGGGTGAGAGGCCAGGATTTGGAAGCAGCACTCTTCTGGGGTTTCTCATGGGTCCCCCATGGGCTCCCTGTCTTGGCCATCCATTGACATCACCTACTGGGGAGATGGCCTGGAGATTCACAGGCTGGCTCAGGCAGTAGCATTTTTTTAAATCTCTGAGGTGATTGAGATGAATGTCTAGTGGAGGCCGGAGCCAGTGGCCCGGCCCCGGATTTCCCGCCGCGGCACAAGTTAGGAGACCGCTGACCTGATGGGCTGCTCCCAGAGAGGACCCTGACCTGCTTACTCAGCCACTCCAGACATGGAGGGCCGTTTCTGAAAGCCTGGGCAGCTTCGCCTGTACTCAGTCACTCCCGGGATCCCACGGAGCCCCTGGGGAAGGAGCAGAACAGCTGTGCCCACTGTGCTGGCACAGGCCAAGGGGTTGCCTGAGGAACCTTCAGCCCCTCAGCAACCAGACGAGAGAGAGAGACGCACTGTCATTCCTGGCCGCTCTGCCCTGAGGCTTTCCTCTCCCCTCTGGGCTCTGAATTCATTTCCTGGGGCTGCCATAGCAAATTACCACAAACGAGCAGTTTTAAACAACAGAATTTATTCTGTCACTATTCTGAAGGCCAGAGGTCTAGGATCAAGATGTGGCAGAGCCATGCTCCCTCTAACGGCTCTGGGGGAAAATCCTTCCTCACGTACCCCGGCTCCTAGTGGCTGCAGGTGCCCCTTGCCGTGGGGCTGCATAGCCCCAGTCTCTGCTTCAGTCATCATGTGGCCCTCTCCTCTCGGGGTCTCTGTGTGTATCCTCCTCTTGTAGGGACCCTAGTCATTAGATTTAGGGACCTACCCTAAATGCAGGATGAGTTTTCCTCTTAGGATTCTTAACTAATTACATCTATAAAGACCCTAATTCCAAATAAGGTCACATTCTGAGGTTCCAGGTGGATATGAATTTGGTGTGTGTTGCGGGGAGGGGCGCATTCTTCAACTCACTACGGCACCTCCCACTCTGATCCCACTGGGGACCGGTCAGACCTTCTGGCCAGGGCCTCAGCACCATCACATGAGGCAGGGATCAGTGGCTTTTCTAGTGGGCACCGATGGGTTCCTGGAGGAGAAGGCGGGAGGATTTGACTGTAGCTGCGCTGGAGGGAGGGATGATGACATGCTGAAGGAGAAGCATCTGTGGAAGTCCAGAGTGTAACATGCAGCACTGTACGTGTGCGGTGGGGAGGGGTCTGCCTGTTGCATTGGAGGGTAAGAGTGGGGCCTTTGGATGGGTTATTGGCAGGCTGCATTTTGATGTTGATGGGCCTTTCCACTTTTGCCTTCCTGGGTACTCTGCTCCTTCCTTCATTAAATATATACATATTTTTTTTCATTAAATATATATATATATATATATATATACATATATTCATTTTTCTCTTGATTTTAAAAGACATTAAAATTTTAAAGTTAAAAAATATTTTTGTGGCCCCCTTAAAGGACCACGGGCTCCAGGCTCTGAGCCTGCCATGCCTTGTGGATAAGTGGGCCCAGATAGTTGGCACTGGAAGGCCCCGGAAGCCCAGAGAGACATGGGCTCATCGGGCAGGAAACAGAGGGCTGTTGAGGGTTCCTTCTCTGGGCGCTGATGGGATCAAAGACGTCAGAGTTTGTAGGATACACATGGGGAGCGCTGGGCTGGGGCAGGGGTGATGGCTATAGGCAGGGCACACACAGACCTGGATGCAGCTATGTGTGGAAGGGCAGCGAGGGAGGAGTGTCACTGAGCAGTTACACAGGGCTACATGGGAGGTGAGTGAGGGTCCCGGGCCAAGGACAGAGACACCACGGGGCAGTGGAAAGGACAAGTGAACAGAGTGGATCTGTGGGGTGCAGAGGAGGGAGAGGCCTGAGTGGGCCCTGGGTTTCTGTCCAGACACCCTGGAAGCCTGTCAGTGCCATCAACACACACAAAAACTGGAGCCAAGTGGGAAATAATGATGGAACAGCCTAGTGTTTGAAAATTACTGTTCCATGGGGCAGACCCTTGAGTGGTTGTGCAAAATCTGGGCTCCTGAAGCCCTAAGAACTAAGGAGTCTTCTGGGTTGGAGTATGGGAAGGAGGTGTAGGACCAAAAGGAGGGGCCCTTTTCCATAGAATCTAAGGTGCCACCTTGACCCTCAGCACTTGATTCAGATACTTTTCCATTGTTCCAAAAAGCCATTTTGGTTCCTTATTGAATGGCATTTTCATACCATGAAATGTGGCCATTTTCTCAGCTATTTCTGCAGAAATATCTGGCAAACTTAATTCTTCAGTGTCTAATCGCCGGCTCAGGATAAACTGCTCCAGGCGGCCTTGGGGGAAGATGCCGTAGAGCTTGGGCCCGAGCGACCTCTCGGCGAGAATGGCAAACATAACGCTCTCCAGGACCATGGCCTCGGTGCCTTGAAACTCATTTTCTTTCTGAGCTTGTTCGGATCCCTCTTTATTACAGGACCTCATCTTTAAAATTGCCCCATACAGCCTCAGGAGCACCTTCCGGGGCTTGTCACCAATGGTGGCCACGGTATCAGATAAGGAGCACTGGAACAGCATGTTACTGAGGCCACCTCTGATGACACTGATGTGGAACTGGTCCTCGCGAAGGCCCCGCCAGGCGCCGGGCAGGAACTCCTTGCACCACAGATAGGCCCTGCGCCGCGTCCGAGGCTCAGGCTGCTCTCTGTGTGGCACCTGGGGGAGACAGGGATAGGCTCTTCTGCCCCTGGTAGAGGGGATCAGAGTGAGATCACACACCAAGGAGAAGGATTCAGCGTGTTCCCTTCTACCTCAGCTCTTTTTTTCTCCTTCAAAATGATGCTACATGCAGAGGAGGCCTGGGTTCAAGTCCCAGGTCTGTCACTTAGCTGAGAAACCCTGGACCAGAATCCCAGTTGCATTTTCTTTTAACCTGGAAATCATTTGGGTAGGACTTAACCCCTATATCACCTAGACCAGTTGCCTCAAATTTTAGCATAAAGATGTGGTTAATTTGTATTCAGACCGTAGCTTACATTAGTCTTAAAGTCTAGATGATGGAAAATCATCGGCCCAAAATACTGTTGACATAGATGTGCATTACTGTATAATATACGGAGAAGCAGAACAGGGCTAAAACTTGAAGACAACAACAACGACTCTGCCACTAGCCCGGTCGATAGTGATGGAATGGAGCTAACCAGAACATGCTACCAAAGCGTCCGGCTGGAAACTGGGCCTCCCAGCCACCCCTGCGTTTGCACCTGGGCAGTGCTAGCCACTCCGCCGGATGATGCTGTGCTTCTGGCAGAACACGGAACTCTAGTCCTCACGGAACTCTAGCAATGCGATGATTTTATTACATTAAGAGAGCGGAGTTCCATCTTTGCAGACATCAAGGTCTGTGGCCGACATGTGAGGCGACAGTCTTCCATAGTAAAATCCCCCCTGAATGCCAGGCAGCTTGGCAGGATGTCCCTGCCCTCTGAGACCCACTGAGGCACCAGCAGTCACCCACGTGCCCCCTTTTGAAATTATCTGGTTCTGGACTGAGAGCAGACTTGTCCTGCACTGACATCTTTTCTTTCCCTCCCTCCTCTCCCCTGCCCTTTTCTCTCTCTTTTGTGGAGCATGTACGAATTAGCAGTGTGGTCACCTTCTAGTACAGAAAGCTGACCAGTGGTGGCTTGAGAAGAAGGGTTGAGGTTTTCCAGATGCAAGCAGTCGCGGTGGGACTTGAGATGGCACAGCCACACGGTGATGCTGTCAGCTCCCGGGCTCTTGCCCTCGCTCTGTTCCTCTGTCTGGTGTGTGGGTTCTCGTCTGCGTGCAGGCTGGCTGCTGCTCCAGACATCACCTCTGCGTTCAAGGCCAAAAAAGAAAGCAAGAGCTTCCCTAGAATCGCCTCCCCTCTAGCAGACTGCGGCTTATGTCTTATTGGCCAGAATTGGGTCACCCAATGATCACCCTTAGTCTCTGGAGAGGCTGGGAAAGCAGAGTTTCACTGTGACAGCCTTCAGGCGAGCAAGGGGTACTGGGTGAGTCCACCAGCAGCAGCTGCTATGTTTCATAAGCTTAAAGGGACTCATGATGCAGTTCTCTGCCCCCAGATGGCCGTAGTCTGTCCTGTTCACTTTGTAGGTTACCCCTCAGTGGCTCTTAGACACCCTCAAAAGTCCATCACTTGGGAGAATTCTTTCACTCTGTTAAGAAGAGGGCTTTCATGCTTGGATCCTTTCAAGGCCCTTCAGGAAGCCTCCCATGGAGCATCAGGCCACATCTCTATGGGCATCTGCATGGCTTTTGAAGGGATCGACTGATTTTGATGAAATTTAACCCCTTATTTAAAAGTCGCAATTGTTTGCAACTATTTAAAGTACATATTGTTTGCTTGATGTTCCAGACCACAGGAGATAAAAAAAAGCAATCGATAGATATTTAAATTGGGTGGCATTGAGCCCAAGCCACTCTCCACTGGGAGGAAGTGGTCCCCAGGACTGTGCAGACTTCGAGGCTGAAGTGACTGAAATCACCGAGGTACCTGCGCTGTGGCCTCCCGAGGCACCGTCCCCTCCCCTGGAGCTCATTGCCGTGCTGCTGGCAAGGGCAGACCCTGCCCAGCGTTTTCCAGAGGCTGCCGCCTCCTTCTGCCACAGCACCCACTTGCCAGTCTGAATCCTTAAGTGATGCCAGCCTCATTTGCATGCTGATTTGCATGACTCTAGCCTCTGCTCTCATCTGATGGTTGGTGCAGAGCACCACAAACAGCAGCTTCATTGTCAAGGGCTTGTCATGCCCAGCTGCTTTCTGCCACTTATGGATGCTTCCCCAGCCACGGGCCAAGGCCTGGCCAAGGCTAGAAAAAGGCACACATACACTCCTTTTCAGGATTTCTCTTCCCAAGAAGAGTCTTGAGTCAATTTATGCAAATCACCATGCAAATCTCCACTGCAGACTTTATTACTGTGTCTTGTCAAAATGTGGATGCAAAATATATTTCATAATAAATGCACATAGCAAAAAGATTTCAACAAGTGCCTCAGGAAATATCTCTTTCCTTGGGGATCCAATGGCCGATGGCTCTTTTGTGCAGAGGGAGGCGTGTAATGTACTGTCAGTCTGTGCTGTGTTTCTGAGCCTCTGTTGACACTGTGTAATACCACCTTCAAAAGAAGATGAATGTGGATGTGGCTGTGAAATCTGTGTTTGTTAAGATTCCTCAGAGTTTGCATAAAATGAAATGCCTGCCACTTTTCATAAGCAGTGCTGTTTGTAAGCACAGTATTAAAGGAATAAATAGTGGAGTGGAGAGTGCAGCCTGGCTTCCTGGGAGGGGCATCAGGCAGTACAGGACGCTTGTGCAGCACAGCTCAGGAGGGGAGGGGCAATCATGGGGATCATGGACTGGCAGAGGGCCCCCAAAGTCAAGCCTGCTGCTCATGTGTCTTGATATCCTCTTTACATTCCTATGGCATAGTTACCAGCAAGAATGATTGACTTGTAAGAGGAAACGAAGTACAGAGAATGAATACTTTGACTCCATGACAAGCTAGAAGACGGATGTGGTCTCCTTTAGAACCCAGTTAACCTTTCCGGAAGCCCTGGGAACACTATTATTAATAAGGGATGTTAACAGGGATTATAAACACAAAGTTTCCTAGAGCAAGGAAGCTTGGGAACGTTGGGTTCCATGAAATTGTTCATGTTTCTTTAGTGTAGGACTTCTCAGAGCCTTTACTGTGCCAGTGTGTTTTCTGGCTCTCCATTAGGAGCTAGAATAGGCAGCCTTTCTCAGAAACATTTGATTACAGCTTACCTTTATCCTGTAGATTGCCTCATGGGGATGTATTTCACATAACCAGTCTGAGAAACGTGTTGGAGGGTCTTCTGTGGGGTAGGTTTCCACGGTTTCTCTTGAAAATCCCCCAGTCAGTTGGTCAGTCCTCATTTTTGTTTATACAGAGTACCTTCGAGTGGTCTAACTCCTGTGATCTGCAGCCTTTGAAGGAAGCTGTGATTATCCCCATTTGAGAGAAGCTCCCTATCCAGTGTTCTTCCGAACCCATCATAGGGTACTAAGACCCTGCCAAAGCACTGCTAGAGGTCACTGAAAACAGCACACGACCCCATCCAGGTCCATTTGGTGGCAGTAGGGCACTCTACTAGTGGCATGCCACATCCTCTGGGACTGGCCATGATCAGCATGGGGAGGCATTGAAGGAAGCCTACGTTTGCTGGCAGAAACCTGCCCTTCCCTCCTGGTCACCTCAGCCTCTTAGCCTTCTGGCATGACCAGGGCTATGTGCACATGATGGATCTGGGCTCTCCCTCCACACACCCACACAAGCATAGTACACCCATTCCTACCCACATACACATACTTGTACGTGCAGGTGAATGCATAGCTGCATGCACGTGTGTATATCTTTGCTCGGGGCCACCCCCACACACAGTCATACACATGTTCCCATCAACACACAACTTTGTGACACGTGCTGGCCTTCAAGAGGGAGTGTGGGTCGTGGCAGGTAACAGGGAGTCACTGAGGTTTTGGGGACCTTTTGTGGGAGGGGGTGCCCTGCCTGGGTGGCTAGTTCTTTTTGCTTGGTGTCCCCATATTATCCTGTCAGGTAATTTCTATTGATGTGTTTTCAGATTTGCTGTTTCATCTTTCGTCTGCTGTTAAGTCCGTCAGTGACTTAAAAATTTCAGATATTTATTTTTCAGTTCCAAGTTTGTGTTTGGGTCTTATAGTTTCTCTTTTTTGCTGAGATTCTTTTAATCTGTGCCTTCATTATGAGCATATTTTTCTTTATATATTTAAGCATAATTATATTGTATTTAAACTACTTGCTACTTTCAGCGTCTGGGTCACTTTAAGGTTAATCTCTTTTTTCTTGAATATGGCTTTTACTTCATATGCTGAGTAATATAAGGTTTATCCTACGCATTGTGATTAAGACCTTGGATTTTTTTGTTCCTTTTGGAAGAGTGTTGGTTGGATCCAGATTCTCCGTTCTGTTCCCTGTGGTAGGCAGCAAATTAAAGTTCTGTTCAGGTTTGTTGGGTTGGTTTGGTTTTCAGTTTTAGGTAGGCTGCTTGGGGTCTGCTTGGGTCGGTCAGAGATTTGGGCAGCTTTTATTCTTAGAATTTGGGGTGTCCTTTCTGTAGCTATCTCAGGCTTAGGAGTTTTCACACTTTCTGCCTATTGTGGTAGCTTTGGGATCTGACGTATTTCTCAGCATGACTGTGGGTTTCTTGCCAAATTTTAGCCACCCCTGATCTCCAGCTAGGGCTGCCCTCAGATGAGTGAGCAGTCACAAAAACAGGAACCTCACCCAGGGCTGTTCCCTTTTTTTAAAGTTGACCCTCCTCCAGTTTCTGCCTGCTTTTGGTCAGTTTCCAGTGCTTTCAGATAGTTGTTTTATTTTGTTAAGAGTTCATAATAGTAATCTGCAAGAGGGTTGGTCTGCTAGGGACTCCGCCATTAAGGAAATCAGAATTGGGGCACCTGGGTGACTCAGTCAGTTGAGCCAACTGTTGATTTCAGCTCAGGTCAGGATTCCAGGGTCATGGGATCAAGTCCTGCATGGGGCTCCATGCTGAGTGTGGAGCCTGCTTAAGATATTCTCTCTCTCTCTCTCTCTCTCTCTCTCCCCCCTCTCCCTCCCTCCCCACTCTCTCCCTCCCTCCCCACTCTCTCCCTCCTTTCTTTTCCCCCCTCCCTCTCTCCCTCTGCCCCTCTCCCACACAAACATTCTCCCTCTTTCTCTAAAATTAAAAAAAAAGGAAATCCAAACTCTCCCATTCCCTCCATCTGGGCTTTCTTCCCTCACATTTCCAATCCTCCACTACACCCCCATTTTCACCTGCTGGGAAGTTAGTAGGGCTTGCAAGAAATCAATTAGAAACCGGGTCTCCCTCCTCTTAGAGTCCTTCTAAACTACACTCGTCTTTTCCATCCATCAAAGACCACACTTCTGTGTGCTAATCTTAGCTCCTCTGCAAGGTTGGAAGTTCAAGGCTGAATCTGAAACTCTGAATAGGAATTAACCATGTAGAAGAGCATTCCAGGGGAGGGACCAGCTCCTCAAGGGCAGGGACAGAGGGCTTGTACTGCTTAGTGATCGACACATAGTAGGCATTCCAGGATGAGGAAGCGAATGAGTATTAATTACTTACAGCGTTTGCCAGAAAGGAGCTGCCCAGCGAAGACCATGACTACCTTGTCCTTGCCTGAGAGATGGGCTCCAGCTGGCAGTGCTGTGGGGCCAACTGCTTGTGCCTCATGTCTGGGAAAATAGATGATGCCCAGGAGCCAGAAATTTCCTGGTAACCAAGGCCCAGCCAAAGCCATCTGAAAAGTTCTTGTTTTTGCTCAGTCCTTAGAGAGCTGACTTTTGTTGTCCTTGTTAAAATGCAAATGAAGTTCCTCTTAAGTGGGCTCTGCTGAGCTATTATGGCTAATGACCATAAGAGTCTGACAATAGGAAGCCAGACAGGATGTGATCCCCACGCAAACCCAATGACAGCTTCAGGGCACAGTGACAGCTTGAGAAATGAAGGGATTTCAAGAAACAGGGAGTACCGCTGAGTAGTCAAAGTAGAGGCTTTGTAGTAAGGGAGACCTGGGTTCGAATCCTGTTTCTGCCACACAGGTCCCATGTGTGGCCTTGGTTTCCTAGTGAGCCTTAGTTTTCTCATGAATAGCACCTTCTGCATACATGGGCATCTCCCTCTGTCTGTCACCCAGGTAGGGAGTCTGCCCCTCCTTCTGGATACCACAGCCTCCTCAGACTGGTTCCAGCACAAGCTCAGAGTCTCGGAGGTTGTTTGCAAACTTGACTGCACAAATGAGTTATCTGCAGGCTTGTCTGGAATTCTGATTCCTTGACTGACACCCCAGAGATTGTGATTCTGTCTGCGTGGGGGCTCAGGAATCTGCATATTTAACAAGCTCTTGATGTGACTCTAGAGCAAGTGGTTCGTGCACTACATGTTGAGAATCACTGAATCACCGGCCAGTGGGAGAGACTGACGGGTGTGAGGTCTTTCCAGTTTCATACAGAAACTGTTAAATGAGGGGCCCTTGAGGCCAACCTGAGGGCTCAGAATATGACTTGCAGAACGTGACTTGCAGGGGAGCTGAATCTGAATAGGTTTTAACCACATGGAAGAGCATTCCAGGGGAGGGAACAACATTAGATAAGGCACAGAAACACAGAGTAACTCTGTGTGTGTGGTGTCTTGACCAGAGCATTACTACTGAAGTATTAAGTAAAAAACTGGACACGAGGGAAATGAGACCAACAAAAGTGAGGGGCAGGCCCTGAACAGTTTGTAAGCCAAGCTGAAGTGTTTGGATTATTTTTCTAGGGTCAGTGGGAGAGTGAAATGGTCAGATTTATGTTTTAGAAAGAGCCTGGTGCTGGATGAAAGATTAGTTATAAGGGGAGAGGCTGAAGGCAGAGAGACCAGTCAGGAAACTGTTGAGGTATTCAGATAAAAGAAGTTGGAGGTCTCTAGTGGGGCAGGCTGGTGGGGAAGGTGAGAATGTGAGTGACATGCTCAGGGGGCATAGTCATCAGCTTAAGGATTCTTCTGATGTGAGGGAGGGGAGGAGAGAGCATGTGAAGAGCGGGGACTCTGGAGGGCTTCCAGAGGCTTCAGGCTCTGGAGTGGTGGAGTCGACATTCATGAAGGGAGGAAAATAGAAGCTGGTTTGGAGGGATATGATGGGCTCCGTGTGGGACATACTGCGTCTAGTGAGATGTCTAGTAAACAGTTGGGTGCTTGGATCTGGGGCTCAGGACAAAGGTAAGGCCTGGGATGTACGATGGAAAGCTGTCGGCACATCCTGTTTGAAGCTGTGAGAGTAGTGAGGTCCCCTGACACATAACAGGGAACACCAACATTTTAGGAACCGGGGAAAGAAGAAGTTCCTGCGAGAGTCCAGTAAGGAACAGCAGTTAGAGAGGCAGGGAAGCCAGAAACAAGTAGTGTCATGGAAGGCAGAGGAAGGAAGGGTGTCAAGGAAGAGGATTGGTCATCAGGGTCAAGTGCATCAATTAGGGCTTGGCTTAACAGTGTCCTTATAATTTGGAGGGGCATCTGGGTGGCTCAGTCGGTTGAGTGACTCTTGATTTTGGCTCAGGTCATGATCTCATGGTTTGTCCATGTGAGCACGGAGTCTGCTTGGGATTCTCTCTCCCTCTCTCTCTGTTCCTTCCCTGCTTGTGCTCTATCTTTCTCTTAAATAAATGAATAAACCAAAAAAAGTGTCCTTACAGTTTGGAGGTGAAATGGTGCCTGGCAATAATGGTAGCAGGTGCACTTTCGGTGGGCGGAGGGCAGAAACCAGACCACCCTAGTCAAGCAGGAGGTGGGAGGAGAGGAAGTGGAGACTGAGTTTGGGGTCCTTTTCTAATAAGCATACCATTCGAAGAGAGATGAGAGATTGCCAGATAGCTAGGGAGCCACTTAGCGACAGGGACATGAGAATTTTGAGAATGCTTCTTGGACAAGAAGAAGGAGTGAGTAGAGCATGAAAGGTTGAAAATACAGAAAGGAAATGGCTGAGAGAGCATCACCTGGGAGGAGGGGGCCAGGAGCCAGGGATCTGCAGGGAGAGGCTTGCTTTGACCAGGAAGAGCAAACATGCAGAGCCCGGAGGGATGTGGGGATGAAGCCTGGCACTTGTAGACAACTTTGCAAATATCCTTTTCAATCCTGGCTCTGTCACTTCCAGCTATTGATGCGGGGCGAGTAACTTAACATCTCTTCTACTCAGTTTTCTTAGTGATGACCTACAAATACCAAAGAACGTAACTTGTAACATAGGTATCAGGATTCAGTTAAGTAAGGTATGTGAAGCGCTCTGCACGAGAGCTGACACATGATGAGTACTCATGCGTAGTCATTGTTACAGTGCTCACCGCTGTTGTTGTGTTAAAGGTTAAACACAAGGAATTGAAGTAGTTTATGCCTAATGTTGGAAGATTTGATACATCTTCTGAGAGGGAGCCATACTGAGGATGGAAAAACAGGGGAGAATGTTGTAAAATTTCGCTGATAGATGGAAACAGGAGGCAAAAGCAAGTCACATGTTTTTATATTTACCTATAGACTTACCATTTTTGGTGCTCTTATATTCCTTCTTTAAAGATTCAGATTTCTTTCTGTAAAATTCCCCTTTAGCCTAAAGCATTTCTTATAATTAGGGCCCACTGGTGACAAATTATCACAGCCTCCCCTTATCTGAAAATGTTTCGCCTTCATTTTTGGAACAAAAGTTTCACTGGTTATTGAATTCCAGGCCGACATGACGGTGGTGGTGATGCTGTTTCCTTTGGAACTTGAAAGATGCTTTTCCATGGTCTTCTGTCCTCCGGTGTTTCTGCTGAGAAATCAGCCATCATTCTTGCCATTATCCCCTTGTGTTTAACGTGTCCTCCCGTTCTCTGGCTGCTATCAAGGTTTTCTCTGTATCTTTGGTTCCGGCAGTTTGACTGTGACATGCCTACCTGTGGTTTTCTTTGTATTTATCATGTTGTAGGTTCGCTGACCTTCTTGGTACCATGGGTTGATGTTTCTAATTAAGTTGCAGAAGAATTTGGCTATTTTTTCAAAAATCTTTTTGCTGATTCTATCTACAGTCTTTATGAGACACCAATTGCATGTTTAGCAGATCACTTGGTATTGTCCTAGAAGTTCTAGAGATTGTGTTCATTTGTATTGTATGTTTTTTCTCTCTGTGCTCCAATTTGAACAGTTTATTCTGGCCTCTCAAGTTCACCGACCTTTCTTTTGCAGTGTTCTAGCTGCTATTATACAAATCCAGTGCGTTTTTATTTCAGGTATTGTATTTTGTGGTGTGATTTTCAGTTTTTGTTTTTAGAATTTCCATGTATCTCTTCAAATTCATCATTCATCTTTCCCTTTATATTTTTAACATATTTATAACAATGATTTTGAAGTTCTTCTCTGCTATTCCAGTACCTGGCTCATTTAGGGGTCTGTTTTCTTGATTATGGCTTGAATTTCCTGCTTCTTTGCATGTCTAAACCTTTTTATTGTGTAGTGGACATTGTGAATACAGGCATACCTTAGAGACCCTGCAGGTTTGGTTCCAGACCACTGCAGTAGAGTGATTATTGTGATAAATGAATCAAATTTGGGACGCCTGGGGGGCTCAGTCAGTTAAGCATCCAACTTCAGCTCAGGTCACGCTCTCGCAGTTCATGAGTTCGAGCTCTGTTCTGGGCTCTGTGCTGACCACTCAAAGCCTGGAGCCTGCTTCAGATTCTGTGCCTCCCTCTCTCTCTGCCCCTCTCTCACTCACGCTCTCTCTCTCTCTCTCTCTCTCAAAAATAAACATTAAAAAAAATGAATCAAATTAATTTTTTGGTTTCCCAGTGCATATAAAAGTTGTATTTATACTATACTGTAGTCTATTAGTGTATAATAAGATTGCATCTAAAAAAATAATGTAGATATCTTAATTTAAAAACCTTTATTGCTATAAAATGCTAACTATCATCTGAGCTTTCAGCAAGTTGTAATCTTGCTGGTGGAGGTCTTGCCTCAGTGGTGGTGGCTGCTGACTAATCATAGTGGTGGTTGTTGAAGGTGGAGGTGACTGTGGCAATTTCTTAAAATAAGACAACAGTGAAGTTTGCCACAGTGGTTGACTCTTCCTTTCACAAATGGTTTCTCTGTAGCAAACAGCATGTGATGCTGTTTGATAGGATTTTACCCACAGTGGAGCTTCTTTCAAAAGTGGAGCCAATCCCCTCAAACTCAGCCGCTGCTTTATCAACTAAGTTCATGTGCTATTCCAAATCTTTTGTTGTCATTTCAACAGTCTTCCCAGCATCTGCACCAGGAATAGATTCCATCTCAAGAAAACACTTTCTTTGCTCATCCATAAGAAGCAACTCCTCATCCATTTAAGTTTCCTCATGAGATTGCAGCAAGTCAGTCTCTTCTTCAGGCGCCACATCTAGTTTTCTTGCTGTTTCCACCACATCAGCAGTTAACTTCCCCCACTGAAGTTGAACCCCTCAGCGTCATCCATGAGTGCTGGAATCAACTTCCAAACTTTTGTTAATGTTTACATTTTTGACCTCTTCTCCTGAATGAAAAATGTTATTAATTGCATCTAAAATAGTGAATACTTTCCAGAAGGTTTCGATTTACTTTGCCCAGATCCATTAGAGGAATTACTATCTATGGTGGCTATACCCACACAAAATGTATTTCTTAAATAAGATAATAAGACTTACAAGTCAGAATTACAACTTGATCCTTGGGCTGCAGGATGGATGTTGTGTTAGCAGGCACAAAAACAACATTAATCTCCTTGTACATCTCTATTAGAACTCTTGGATAACCAGATGCATTGTCAATGAGTAGTAATAATATTTTGAAAGCATCCTTTTTTTCTGAGCAGTAGGTGTCAACAGTGGACTTAAAATATTCAGTAAACCATGTTGTGAACAGATGTGCTGTCATCCAGGCTTTATTGTTCCATTTATAGAGCGCACAGGCAGAGGAGATTTAGCATAGTTCTTCAGGACCCTAGGATTTTTAGAATGGTAAATGAGCACTGGCTTCAAATTAAAGTCACCAGCTGCATTGGTCCCTAACCAGAGAGTCAGCCTGTCTTTTGGAGCTTTGAAGCCAGGCTTGACTTCTCCCCCCAGCTATCAAAGTCCTAAGTGCCATCTTCTTCTGACATATGGCTGTTTTGTCTACTTTGAAAATGTGTTGTGTAGTGCAGCTATCTTTGTTAATGATCTCAGCTACATCTTCTGGGTCACTTGCTGCAGCTTCTCCATCAGCACCTGTTGCTTCATCTTGTACTTTTATGTGATGGAGACAGCTTCTTTCCTTAGACCTCATGAACCAACCTCTGCTGGCTTCCAGTTCTTCCTCTGCAGCTTCCTCACCTCTCAGCATTCATAAAATTGAAAAGAGTTAGGGCCTTGCTCTGGACTAGGCTTTGGCTTAAGAGAATGTCGTGGCTGGTTTGATTTCAATTCAGATCACTCAGACTTTCTCCATATTGGCAGTAAGGCTGTTTCATTTTCTTTTTGTGTTTACTGGAGCAGTACTTAATTTCCTTCAAGAACTTCTTTTTTACATTCACAACTTGGCTACCTGTGTGGTGCCAGAGGCCTAGCTTTCGGCTTGTGTCAGGTTTTGACATGCCTTCCTCACTAAGCTTAATCACTTCTAGCTTTTGATTTAAAGAGAGAGACATGTGACTCTTCCTTTCACATGAACACTCAGAGGATACTGTAGGGCCATTCATAGGCCTGATTTCAATATCATTGTGTCAGGTAAGCCTGAGGAGAGGGAGAGAGATGGAAGAGTGGCCAGTCCGTGGAATAGTCAGAGAATACACACAACATTTATTAAGTTCACTGTCTTATATGGATGCAGTTCATGGCACTCCAAAACAATTAACAATAGTAACACCAAAGATCACTGATCATAGATCACCATAAAAATATAATAATAATGAAAATTTTGACATGAGAATTATTAAAATATGACACAGAGACACAAAGTGAGCAAATGTTGGAAAATTGGCCCCAATATCCTTGCTCTACACAGAATTGCCACAGACGTTCAATTTGTAAAAAACAGTTATCTGCAAAGTACAATAAGGTGAAGCTGGTAAAATGAAGTATACTTCTACTAAGTTGTAGAGATTCTTGGATTTTGTTACCTTCCACTGAAGAGTGTTGAGTTTTATTTTAATAGGCAATCAAATTATGGAGAGCTCATCTTTTGAGGGGAACGGGGGCAGGGATTACTTACCATGTTTAAATTTTGTTAACTTAGGTCTCTTTGGGTTTTCCCCTTAGTCCTCTGGTGTGACCCTCAGTCCTGAGATGATACCCGTTCTTCCAAAGCCAGCCTTTCTGGGTTTCCAATGGAAGGCCTGAAGTGTTTCCCAAGTCTTTCTACCTCATACAACTAGGCAATTACCTCTGGGGGAAAATTGGTGAAATGTAGGATCTCACTTTATTCTCTTTCCTTCCTCCAAAGATTGTAACCCCTCCATTTTCTGCCTACTTTTGATCACTCTTCAGTGCTTAAAAATTACTTCTAGTATTTTTCCACAGTTTATAATAGTTATCTGTGGGAGGGTTCATTTGATAAAAACCACTCAGCCATTATTGAAAACAAAACATGGGAATATATTTTGAGGCAGAGCTAATGGTTCAGCCATTCCCAGGGACAATGCCTGTGCTTTGGCAAGAATCTGTACAGCTGCGGGAGGGTCTTCTGTGGCTCAGTGGCCTGGCTTGGTGGGGACAGAGTGGTCACTTAAGGAACCAGACGTTTTTCTGATGTGGAAAAACCATGAGAGTGAGACTAAAGGTGAGAGAGAGCTGAAGAGGTAGGAAGTTGGCCTCTTCCAGCCTTCGTTTCCTCAGTAATGTGGTCAGGCTTTTGTGAGGGGTGATGGAGACAAGTATGTGGCTGTTCAGTAATGGTGTTTATGATTGTGGAGGCCACTGACTTGAGCTTTGCCAAGGCTTGATCCAAATGGCACAATTCTTGTGTCATCTGGTGACTTTTCAGTCCTTCATGGAAGGAGTGCCTTGTGCCCACATGAGGTAAATTGTGGTTGTCATTGTTATACTGTGATCAAGAATATCACCATCACATCCATGCTGCCTACCTTTGAGGGATATGTTTCCCCTTGGTTCTTTGCTCTATTGGTTAGGGTATTGTTAGTCTGTGGTAAAAGAAACCCAAGATAACTGTAGCTTAAGCAAAGTAGGAGTTCCTTTCTCTCTCACACAGTAGTCTGGGTGTAAGCAGTCTAGACCCAGGTGGCTACTCTGGGTCGGAGACTCAGGCTTCCTCAATCTTGCTGGTCTGTCATCACTGCTATGTCACCTTCATCTGGATGGGCCGACATCACTCAACACCACCCGTCTTCATTCCAAGCCACAAGAAAGGGAAGGAGAGCAGCTGTGGGCGTGTCAGCCCACCCCCTTCCCCCATGAAAGACCCATCTCAGAAGATGCATCCATCACCTTCACATCCCATTGACCAGAATTTAGCTATCCCCCCTGCAAAGGACGCTGGGAAATACCATCTTTATTTGGGATAGCCATGAATCTGTCTACACATCTAGAGTTCTACTGTAGAAAGGGACTGCATGGGTGCCTGGGTGGCTCAGTCAGTTAAACATCTGACTTTGGCTCAGGTCATGATCTCACAGTTAGTGAGTTTGAGCTCTGTGCAGTCAGCTTTGGATTCTGTGTCTCCCTCTCTCTGCTCCTCCCCTACTCACACTCTGTCTCTCCTTTTCTCAAAAATAAACATTTAAAAAAAAAGGGCAGGGGGAGACTGCATATGGGAGGATAGCCACCAATCGTGAGGTCATGTTCCTGGTTTTTAGCTCAAGGGTCACTTTACAGAAGGAACTTGGTGCTCCCTGGAGAGCCCATGGAGCACAGAGGAAGCAAGAGATTTCCACGTGGTCTGCACATTTCCCCTTAAGGGTATCAGAAGACAAGGACTATCACTCTTAATGTAGTTAGTGGATGTTGTGTGACTCAAGGAACACGGTGGGTCCACAAGCTACTTGTCAATTCCAGACATGTTCCCCAGTGACTACACCATGTAGGAAAGGTGTACCAAACTGGGGTAGAAAGAACCCAAGTGATACCATGCTTTTAGTGCTGACCCTTCCACCTTCGCCCCTGACTAGTAAAGTCACACCAGGCGTGTCCTAGTCTTTCATCTCCAAAGTAGATTTGGATTTGGATTGGGGTATGTCTAAGGTGTGTGGCTAGCACCCATGTTCTAGTATTGTAAGATTCCTCAATACTCCACAACTTTGCACTAAAGCAGGCTTCCACAGGGATCCAGCCATGTTAACTCCTTTGCAGAATGAGTCAGAGGTCTGAACGTGCAGGTACCTGGCACGCTTGCAGACCGGCTGGGAGCTATGGTCATGGGTTCTTCTATCTCCATGGGCTTCCCTGGGTTGTGGTCTTGGTAATCAGAAGTCACTACACAGCTTCCCAAACAATTAAATTTAATTTTCAATTTTTATTTTTGTTTCAAAATACTCTATTTCTGCTTCTAGAACTATTACATGTCCATTGTAGAAAATGTAGAAAATAAAGGAAAGTATAACAAAGGAAGCAAACAAAATTACCCATAATGTCGTTACTCAGACTGGCACTATTAAGGCTTTACTGTATTCCTTTAATTTTAGTATCTAAGAAAATATGAAAAATATTTCTATCTCTACTTCAGTTCATCAAATTGGGATCATACTGTATACATGATGTTTATGACCTGCTTTTTTTCACTTGGTGACCATTCCGTCAAATCCTTAAATATTTTTCAAGAATCTGATTGTAAATGACTGCCAAGGATTCTAATCACACGGATGTGCCACACTGTACTTAATCAGTGCCCTGAACATACAGGCTGGGTCTGAGTCTTCACTATTGTTACCTATGTAGCAGTGACCTCTCCATTTCACACTGACAACTTCTTAGCTTCCATCATAGATGCTGTGGGGCAGGTGAGCTCAGAGAGGTTGGATGGCCTGCCCAAGGCCACACAAGTGAGTGAGTGATGGGTCCCAGCCATCTGGCCACAAGGCTGACTCACCCTGCCCAGCCGCCTCTCCCCAGTGCCAGGAAAGAGAGGGCACAGGTGTGGCATAGGTGTGCCGGGGACGGCGGGCTCCTAATGTGCTGCTTTGGGTAGAAAAGAGTCAGTGTGGTTTCCCAGGGAAACACTGTTCTGGGTGGTTTGTGTCGCCCTGGAGGAAAGCCAGCTGCTCTCTGCTGACCACACAGCAGCAAGCCGCTGCACGCCCCACTCCGCCCCTGCCTGCTGGGGGCACTGATGAACCCAAGCCTGGGCGCCTGGGCTCCAGGAGCCTGGAGGGGAGGCTGTGAGGCTGAGAGGCAGGTGAGGCCAAGCAGGCTTGGGCGGGGAGACCACTCAGCACTTGCTCCTCGAGGCCCCCACCTGAGGAGGGCAGGAGATACGCCTGCCAGTGGCCTTGATCCTGGGAAAGCCTCCTCACCTGGCTCTCTCGTCCCCTTTGCAAACAATTTTGTCACTCCCTGAAGACCTGTCCTCATCCTTAGCTCCAACCCACTGCCTCTGAGAGGGACAACTGGGTTCATTCTCGAGTGTATAGGGGAGGCAGGGACAGCAGAGCAGAACCCGCCTTCAGTTTGGCATGGGTGTCCCCTCTTTTGCTGGCTGTCACTGCCTGGATCACTGAGCTTTTGCCCTTACCTGACACCTGTGCTTTTCCCTAATAGGCAACCATTGGGATTGACTTCTTGTCAAAAACCATGTACTTGGAGGATCGTACGGTGAGTGCCTGACTTTAGAACAGGAAGGATGGGGAGGGCCTGCTTTGGAGCCTGTCACCGGACACCACCAAGAGAGTCTGTGCCTACCCCAGAGCTGGCAGTGCCGGCGTCGCAGAGCCAGAGCCTCCCCCAGCCCCCACCCCATGGTGAGGACAGCACTGACCCCCCTGCCCATGGCACCCCCCTTCCTGTGACAGGTGCGGCTGCAGCTCTGGGACACAGCCGGCCAGGAGAGGTTCCGCAGCCTGATCCCTAGCTACATCCGGGACTCCACAGTGGCCGTGGTGGTGTACGACATCACGAGTGAGTATGGGTCTTCAGGGCGGAGGGAGGGTGGCTCATAGGCTCCAGGACCTATGTGTGTGCATGCGTGCAAATGCACGCGAGCACACATGCATGTGTATGCACACGTGTGTGCTTGCCAGCTGACTGCCAGAAGACAGGTCCTTAGTGGTGGGAGGTGAGTTGCCTTCCAACACCAGCATGTCCCCACCTCCCCCCTCTCCTGTGTACAGGACCGAGCTGGCCCTGCTCCCACCTGCCCTCCTTGGCCCTGACAGCTGGAAAAACCCGTGTGGGGCGACTTGTGGGTGTGTGTGTGACCGGATGGGAGCAGATGCTGGTCTCTGGGCCAGCCTTGACCCGGCAGCCATGGTTTTTCAGCTGGCATCCCAGCTCCTCTGTGGGGCTGCTGGGAGGGGAGGCCAAGCAGGTCTGGGAGAGCACTCCTCACACAGTGCGGCTCTTGTAGCCAGAGCAGCTGCTCTTGAGAGCAACTGCACAGCCCCAGGGAGGCCCATCCTGGGGGGGGGTGAGGGTGCTGGGGCAGGTGCAGAGCCACGGCTGCCCAGATGCGTGTAGCAGAACACAGCTGGTGAGCCCTTGTGCTGTGGTGGCACCTGTGGCAGGAAGGCGCCCTGGGTGCCATCCGCAGCACTATCACGTGGGGAAGCACGTGCGGCCCCCTGCTTGGAGCCTGTGGCCCCGGCTCTGCACAGCGCCTCTCTCCACCCCTCCGTGACCACAGGCTGCACACACACCCTGAGGACAGGGGAGAGTGGGGTCTTCAGCCTGGGCTCCTGCAGCCTGATGGGAGCAGGAAGGAGGGCAGGCTGGGGGAAACCGGGGCTTCCTGAGATAGGCTGCCCACCCCCCGCCCCTCAGGCGTGTGCACTGCTGACCGGTGGGCATCCCCCTGCGACTACTCCCCACATCTTATGACTGAGAGGAGGGCTGCCCTGAAATGGCCTTACCTCTCGTTGCTGTTGTTTGTCCTGGGGCCGCCTTCCCCCTCCTACTTGCAGATCCTGAGGGTTCTCTTTGGAAACTCTGGCGGCCTCTCCCGAGCCACCCTGAGCTCCCCTCAGTGGGAGGCCACTCTGTAGGGCCCTCCTCCCCCAGGGGCTCCTATGGTCCCCCTGCCAGTACACACATGTGCGTACATACACGTTTTCAAGCTGAGCCAAAGCCAGTGTACCCATTGCTCACACTCTGTTCTGAGCCCCTAAAGTCAGGTCTGATTCTCAGGTGGGCCCCTAAAACCACTAGTCCCTGTAGCACATCATAACAGTGACCTTCCAGCAGGGTGACTTGCATGGAGTGGTCAGCCACATGTGTCTCTCTGGGGCCCTGAGGCAGCAGCTCCACAGATGCGTGGGCCCCCGCCCTGGAAGGCCCAGACCCAGTGGTCTGGGCGTGAGAATGCACAGTCCCCCTCCCTCCTGCTGCTGGTCTCATGCCCCTTCCCACCTCCCCCTCACCCTGCTGGGGCTGGCTCTCACTCTGTTGTGTCCCCACTCTCCGTCTCCAGATCTCAACTCCTTCCAGCAGACCTCAAAGTGGATTGACGACGTCAGGACGGAGAGGGGCAGCGATGTCATCATCATGCTGGTGGGCAACAAGACAGACCTGGCAGACAAGAGGTAGGTGTGAGGGTGCGGGGTGGGGCACGCCCGGCCCACCTTCCACCCCTCCGCAGCTCCTCCTGGACCAGGAGTTCCGGGAGCGTGTGAGCGGCGAGTCTGTGCTTCTGACCTGTCCCCATGCACCTGGGGCACTGGAGGCTCCGAGAGCACCAGTAGACCCTTGTCCTCAGTGTCTCAGCTGTACTCCCACCTTCCCCTGCCAGCAGAGACACTCCTCCGAGGGATGTCTGCATGGAGCCCGGTGTGCCTGGCCTGGCACAGCGGTGCTTGGTCGGGCCTGGGCATGGCCACGGCGCAGCTGCGGACAGCAGTCCCTTGGGCCTCCATTGGCTTCTGCTCGTGCTTGGTCTCTGCCCACCAGATGCCTACGCCAGTGTGGGGGTTCTGGTCCCCAAGTGTGAACATGTAGAATCTCCTGTTTCTATGTCTGGGTAGGCGGGACACTTCCTCCAAAGAGGCTGCCCCACGGCTGCCTCCAGTGCACAGACAGGGCTGACTTAGGGCCACCTATGTGCATTTGTCCACTTATTTCACGGGACCCGACTCGGTCAGATATAGCGACAGGTCCTGGACTATGGGCTTTGTGAAGTGTGCTCTGACCGCCTACAGAATTCTCTGACTTTGAGCCAGCGTTATTAGGGTCCTGTCCTTGAAGGAAGGGGAATGAGGCTCAAAGCACAGTTCTGTTGTCAAGTAAGCTCTAAGGATAAGGTCGAGGCAGTCACTTCTAACCTCATTGTCCTCCTGTGGAAAAGAGGACTGATGACACCACCCAGAGAGGCGCCGTGTGGTTCAAGGTGCTTTCTAGAGGCGGACGTGCAGGATGGTGGACTCTTGGGGAAGCATGGGAAGGCCCGCTGCTCGCCGCAGGGGCTGCTCCTGAGCAGGAAGGCACCGTGGAAGGAGAGGGGAGAGCTGGGGTCCTGCCGTGCCCTGTGCCCTTCGTGCTGGATGGGGGCCCTGGATGGGAGCCCTGGCTTCAGGGCTGACTAGTGGGCTAGGCTCCCCTCACCTCAGGCTGCTCCCTCCGCCTCTACCAGGGACTCATTTCCCCCCTGCCCTCACTTGCAGGCAGATAACCATCGAGGAAGGGGAGCAACGCGCCAAAGAACTGAGCGTCATGTTCATCGAGACCAGCGCCAAGACTGGCTACAACGTGAAGCAGGTAGGACGCACCTGGTGCTGATTCCGGCCAGCCTGGCCACTGGGCCACGTCAGCCGTGGGCCTGAGGGGCTGGTGACCAGGTTGGGGCAGGCAGCCTGAGCACCATAAACGCCACCTAATGGGGAGCAAGCTAACTACCTCCAGAGCTGGAAGGCACACGAGAGGGAGAGAGTGCTCACTCCGGGGGGTGTCCACAGCATGTCATCATTAGCCACCGTACAAGCTGCCAGCTGCCGTGGCCCCTGTGACATGCTGTGAGTGTCGTGAGTGTCCAGCCACCAACTTCCAGGTGAGAGAAGCAGCATTTCCCTGGCATCTTACCTGTCTTGGGACGGGGGTACAGGAAATACAGTCCTACCAGCATTTTGGGGTTCATGCCTGTGCTCAGCAAGTGCTCAGGGCTGTGCAGGGCCAGGTGGGCTTGGAGGAAGGAGCCTGCCCAGGGTGTGGTTGGAACTTGCAGGGGGTGAGGCCTGGGGAATCGAGCCCATCAGAGAAGCTGTAGTGGGGTTACGGCTGAGCCTTGCAGCAGGGGGCTCCCTAGGTCCCCAGACCCCCAAGGAGCCCACCGATGGGAACCAGCAGGTCAGCAGACTTGGGTGGGAAAAAGCTACCCCTCCGTCTTCACTCGCCTCCTGCTGCTCTTCAGCCCTTCCTTCAGCAATGAATGCAGGCAACAGGACTCTGTGATGGTGGCAGTCCCTGTGACTTCATCACAGCAGACCTCCCAGCCCTGTTCTTGTCACCTTGCTGTGTGACGGGTCCCTTGGCCTTTCCCTGCCTCGCCGTGGTTCACGGGGTTACTAGACCTGCTGCCAGCTCTTGCTGTTCAGCATGCTCGTGGGGAAGCAGATTCGCTGCTGTGTAACAGGCTCGTGTCCTTAGAGAGGTTCTAAGTGTA
Source organism: Cryptoprocta ferox (assembly GCA_028646485.1). NCBI lineage: Eukaryota > Metazoa > Chordata > Mammalia > Carnivora > Eupleridae > Cryptoprocta > Cryptoprocta ferox. Next base: position 121,526,870 of record CM053573.1, read on the forward strand.
TTTCAGTTCTGAGCTGTTTCCTTTATGCCCCTGTATGACTGGTGTCACTTACAAGGAGCCCACAGGTTTCAGCAGACTGCGAGAGAGGGGTCTTTGTTTCAAGAAAGGTTAGGAGCCTCTGCCTTCAAGGAAGAGAGGGCTTGAAGAGGTGAGGAGGGAGAGTGTTGCAGACAAGGGCACCGCGTGAGCAGGGGTGTGGCAGGAGGGGTGCTGCGGCATGGGGAGTGGGGACTGGGCTGGGTGAGGAGCGGGCTCGGTGGGCACGTCACTTCCTCCCTGCCACCCCCAATAGTTACTGGGGGCGCTACGCAGCTGCCCACGAAGCAGCTGGTCTGGATGCAGTGATAGTTCACCCGATGTGGGCGGGGCCCGGGCAGCCAGGGCAGGTGGTGGAGTGGAGAGAGACAGGAGGAGGGGCCCTAGCCCCTCCCCCCCCACCGGCCTCAGTGCCTTCCTCCCCAGTTGGAGTGCCCTCAGCACGGCCCTGTCCATGCCTAACCCCGTCCCAGCGCTGCTGTGGTGTCTCCTGGAGCAGGAGCTGCCTCTCCCTGGGGGCATGTAGGAGGCACCGAGCTGGTGCAGTGTGTGGCCCTGATGGGAAGTCATAGGTGGCGGGGAGGCCACAGGCGGCAGTCCATAAGGCAGGTAGCTTCTGCCCCAGGGGGCAGGGGCAGGGAGACGCTGATGCCTCCATTATTTGGAATGCTCTGGAACCCAGGTGATGGTCTAAGCAGGAGCTCAATGTGGTCAGTCCAGATCCTGTGCGGTTCAGAAGAGTCTTCATGCAGTGCAGACTCCTGGACTCTAAGCCTGATCATTTCTGCTCTCAGAGACCCCATGCGTGACCCCAGGAGGTTCCTTCTAACTGCCAGTTTGGCTAGTGGCAGAGGCTGTGACCATTTTGACAGGCAGAGCAGGGCTGCCTGGGGAAGGCCATGAAGGAAAGCTCCAGAGGAGTGATGGGGCCCTCAGCAACCTCGCTCATGCCTTCCTGCCCGACTTGGAGCCCCCTTTGCAGGCTGCCCACAGGGTCCCATACCCTGCCAGGCCCCTCGGTGACTTCATCACCTTTGGCCCTGCCACCCAGCCTGGGTACGCTCATAGAGCTGGGCTCCAGGGTGAGACCATGAACAAGACCTACCTTCACTGAGTCCCTGGAGTTGGTGTATACGGTGGGAGAGAGGGGCTGTTCAGAACCTTCTGGTGTCTTACACTTCTGCTTTGTACTTGTCACCTCCTAGGTCCCATGCCTGCCCCACCTGACATCCCCACACACCTGTCCCCATGTGCATGCACACGCACACCACACACACACAGTTCTCCCTGTGCACTTACAGACCTACTCACATGTGCACGCACCCTATACACATTACCCCCCACACACAAACTCAGACACCCCACATCTACATACTCCACATATATGCCTCTACATACAGCATACACGTCACACTAACACCCACACCCAAACAAACCCACACCGTCACGCTCACACTCCTGGGTGCTTTTCTCTCAGAAGTCTCTCTTTCTGATGGGACTGCATGGCCCTGGCTCCCAGTACCCTTCTGTGGATGCCTGTGGACTCACAGAACCCCCTGAGGAGAGGGTCATTTGTCTCCAGAGCAGATCAAAAGTTGGTTCCCCACAAGGCCAGTGGGACAGAAGCCCACCTAAGGGCCTAGATCATTTTCTGCACTGGGGTAGGTTCCTCACAGCCGCCATGACCCATACCCAGCTCCTGGTCACCCGTGGTCAGCCTGCCTGGGTGAGAGGCCTGCCAGGGCCCAGACCTGCAACAGGTGCAAGGGGCAAGGGAGAGAGAAGTTAGGTGCGGCCCTTGCCCTCTAGGGCACAGGAGGACAGATAGGAGGGCAAGGCTCGGGTCAGGACAAGAGGCAAGAGGGTAGAGATGTAGCTGGGGGCAGGAGGGACAGGGCCAGGGGTTCATGCTACATCTCCCCCTCTCTCCAGCTCTTCCGACGTGTGGCCTCAGCTCTGCCTGGAATGGAGAATGTCCAGGAGAAAAGCAAAGAAGGGAGTATCCTTTTCCTTTGATAAGTGAGTGAAAGAGATGGAGAAGCCATTTATCCATGGACGTATTCACCTAGTATTTTAGAGCAGTGGGCGAGACTCGCCAGTCTCCAGCCCATCCTTCCCTGCTCATGAGTATGGTGTGGGGCCTCCTCTGTAACACGACAGGGCTGAACTCCAAGGTCTTGAAGACCTCATCCAGCTCTAACAGCTCCTACCTCCAAAACAGTGGGGGGTTGGGTACCAGAGGGATGTGAATGACAGTGTGGGGCGGGAGTGAGAAATCGTAACTCTGCCCGTTTACAGTGAACATCACTTTTGTATTTCATGGACACAAGTAGAGTGTCCGCTGCACAGGAAGGCTTCTGTACTCCCAGAACATGGTTCAACCCACTCTACCTGAGACACTTCCTGCTGTGTCCTGCCTGCTTCCTCGGCCCAGCCCCGCACAGCCCGAGTGCCCACGGCTCCGTGGGGCAGGGTCTGCGTGCCGCTTGCATGGTCCACCTCAAACCTCAGGTAACACGCAGAAGCTGAAATTGCAGTTCAGAGAGGTAGTCTTGATTTTCCCAGTGGGGAGGAAGGCAGTTACTTATACTCTGCCATGTTACAAAAAAAAAAAAGGTGTTCCTGTGTGTGTACACAAGATAAGCATTTGTGTACACACACGTAAGAAAACTGAGGTGGAGGAAAAATAAAAGGAGGAAAAGTCAGAGGTTAAGTCATACTCAAAATATATGCGATAGCCAAAAATTGGCAAGGAGAGAAAATGATGTCTAGAAGCATGGCTCTTTATAGTACTTAAAGCCAGAAGAATCTCTCCCATAGTCCTGACGCAGGGGCCGCAGAAACGCCCTGGGACTGGGACGCCTGCAGCAGGCCCCAAAGCGCTGCCCGGGAAGAGCCCTTCTGCGCCATGATCGGACCTGGTGTGAGCAGAGGAGCAGCCTGGCTGTGCATCTTGAACCCATTCCCCCGGTGGTTCTGAGCGGTGCTCCTCCAGCCCACAGTTCCCGGGCACCAGTGGGAAGGGCAGAGAAGGGGCTGTGCCGAGGCCCTGCCCCAGGGATGTGGCTTCCTCCAGCAGCATCCTCAGAGTCTGAGTGACACGCTCTGACTAGAGTTTGAGGGGTCACTGTTGCTGCGAGGGGCTAGGGCAAGGCACCCCTAGCCCTGTGCTGAGGCAGGACCCATGCATGGCCAGCAGGCTGTCCACCTCCAGTGCACATCTGTAGGGTGGGACTGGTAGGTAACGAGGCTGAGGCACTGGTCACCAGGAAGGCTTCTGAGAAAGGGCCTCTCTTGCCTGTGTTCACATAGTCATCCCACAGCCCAAACGAGCTGTGTTTCAGGTGGGTAGGGGTGAGAGGTTGTGGGAAGAAGAGGGACGGGAGCTGGTGACTCTGCATCCTTCCTGCCCAGGCCAAGCACAGAGCCAAGTCCCCAGGTGTTTGTGGAAGGACAGAGGCTCTGCAGGGGCAGGAGCCCGGGTGGTAGCTTCTCTGAGAGTCATCTTCCTTAGCGCAGCTCCCCCCGCAGTGATCGACATCAAGCTGGACAAACCCCAGGAACCCCCAGCCAGTGAGGGCGGCTGCTCCTGCTAATGCAGCCGGACCTGCCAGCTTCCTTTGACACTACTCGCTTGTTGTGTTGCTTCCTATTGGTTAGCTTCCTAAGGGGGGGGTGGGAAATGAGCTTATCAAGATGGGAGGATTTTTCTTTTCTCTCTGTCTCTAGGAGTAGGGTGGGGTGGGGAGGGAGGCTGGGCATCAGGGATCACGTCACTCTTAACAGCTGTTACTTAAACAACTATTTTTTGGTTTGGTTGTAATATATTGTACTTTATTAAGATTGCCAAAAACTGTTAAAATTTAAAAAAAAATTTAAATCATGTGTATACAACTTTTTGCCAGATAAAAATGTAGTCATTTTTATTTAAAAGATGTGCTTTTTGTTTTTGTATATTTGTAAACTTACAGAGAACCTTTTCCACACACCTCCTCCTTCCTGTCCTCTTTCAACCGTTAATCACCTCTGCCCTCCTCCCATCCCAGCCCAATGAATTACAACACTTAACTGGGCAACTTAATTAATTAGGCTCCAGTCCCAGACCCTTCCGAATAGGCCCTACCTGGTTAAATCAAACACTGAACAAAACAGCCTCTGAAGGGGCAACTTTTAACTCTGTCCTCCCATGGCCAGAGTGGGACATTAGCCATGGCCCTGAGACGAAATTATGACCTTGTGGACGGCAGGGGAGCGCAGCAGCAGGCCGCACTGGAATTGCTTCTGCCTCTCCCCTCCCCTCTCTGAAAAGCCCTGAAGGGGGTGGAAGGCACTTGCCACAGCAACCGATGTTCTCTGTGGGCCAGTCAGTGGCAGAGCAAGGTCATCGGAAGGAAGGACGAGGTGCTGTTGGGGGGCTTGGTCCATGTGCCTTAGGGCACCATATGCGGTTCTGCAAACGTTCTAACCAACTTTCCCATCATTCATCCCATGTCTGGGTTGAATCTAAGGGAAACCTTCCTCCTTGGACGTCGGGGAAGCTAGAGGCTGTATCACCCGGTATTTGTGATTGGGGAAGGGAGGGTTGACTTTGGTACCGCCACCTTGAAGATGCATGTTCAGATCCTCGGTTGCTGATACTGTTGAGTGCTGTTCTGGAAAAGCTGACTTCTCGATGTGTTTTACCCCGCTGGCATAATGCAGTTGTAATCTTTGTGCACTTACCTTTGTGGATATCGTGGCAGCACTCTGGTTGCTTGAGGGTATTGCTGAGGCGGGATCTCCAGAAGGCTGCCCAGAGAGCCCTCCTTGCCATTTTGACTTATTTCTGAGAAGGGCTTAATCCTGAGGACCTGTAAAATCTCTGAAGAGAATTCCAAGTGATGTAACCCATTTGGCCAGGATTCCATATAGACCCATACTTACTGAACCTGAGCCTGCACAGAGCCAGGCCATAGGCAGAACCTCTGTCCCCAAACAGTAAACCCTACCCTCGAAGCTGGCATGGACTCTGCCTCCAGGCTGCTGTGGGCATGTCCTGCGTGAGCTAAAGGACCATCTGGGAGTGGTAGGGGGTGAACCTCTACAAAGCAGGACTCGAACAAGTTACGGCATTAGAACTTCTCAGAAACTAATCCAAAATGGCAGCCGAGTAAGTGGAGCAGAGCCTGGCAGGATTCACTGATATCTGTCCCGTGGGCCTGCCACACACTTTCAGTTTAAGGAGACTGTATGTCTGAGCTGATCCCTAGAGGAATTGATCTTCAGGTGAAGAATAGAGGAAGCAGGATTCACACTGAGCTCCTCTTCCAGTAGGCAAAGACCGATGTACGAACGTAATTCCGATGTCACGTGTTCAGTTTTTATATGTGTGTACATAATTATATATAGAGATAGACTTGTGTATACACCTTCCACACATATTCTCACAGAGATACATGTGCTCAATGTATATTCTTGTTTTTCCTGCTCTCAAGTTGGAACTTACATTGTGATAACAGTTTTGGAAATTCAAAAGTACTGCAACGTGTTGAAATAAGAAATACTTAAATATTGTCAAACTTGTGATTGTCTTGCCATCAATAAACTAATGCATAGATGTGTTAAACTACAGGCAAAAACAGCCATGCAAATATGTGCACCGTATCTCTCTATACTTATATGCACGGGTGTGCATGCCCACGTGGGCCAGTACCCCCACCATGGCACACCCCCAAGTGGTGCTTGTTGGAAGAGTGCTTACTTACCTCGTGAGAATTTCTAGGAGTCCGCGTTACAGCACCCGGCCTGGTTGGCAGTTAGGGCCACTGCTTGTGGCCCCTGGGACAGCCCCATTTGCTGGGCTCTGCATTGGGTCCCAGTGAATGAATGTATGGTGGATTATCACTTTCTTGGTACTAATGAGTAGCTTTTCTTAAATATTACTGTAAAAACAAAGTAGAGACTCTCTTCCCTTCTCATGTGCACACACAGATTAAGGCACCACGAACATTTTTTCCATCACAGCGTAGGAGCAGTAAGAGATGCAGTAGATGTCATTTGGCTCCATGTGGCCTCGGTGAGCCCTGCCTTCCTCCCGCATACACAAGGTCCTCTCTGGAGTCCAGGCTCTCCCTAGCCCTGCGGCTTCCGAGGCAGGGGCAGTTGTCTCCTCTTGTCCTCTCATTTTAGTGGTGCCGGGCCATCCCATGACCCTCCTTCCCTCAGGCCTGATTTCCACACCTCACTTCCTGGTCTGCTGGGGCAGCCAGATCTCTCACACAGACATGGGTTGGCTCCTTGGCTCTCATTTTGAACAGCTGCCGTCACTGTTTTCTTGCCTGTAGATAGTATCTTGACTTGGAGTTAAGGTTCAATAATCAAATGGTCAGGTTCCCTTGAAGAAGAGGTGATAAAATGGCCTCCACATTCCCAGCGAGTGTTACCTCCCGAATCCAGACAGGCCAGCATGAGGCAAGGCTGTTGTTCAGTCCTTCTCCCTAAGGACTAGCCCTCACATGGGAGATGGCCAGGGTCATCATGTGCAGGCCCTGTTTTTGGGAGGGGGGGTCTCAAAAGCTGTCAGTAAAGCTCCTATTGCGCAGGTATCTGAAAAATGAGAGCATCAGATGCAGGAAGCACACGCGTGCCAGAATGAAGGTGTGACGTCAGCAGCTTGAGCGTGTAGTCCGAGGTTAGCAAACTGGGCGACCGTGAGCAAGTCTCTTTGGGTCAAGAGGCCTCTCCGCCATCACTGTCACCACTCTCTTCCCGTCAGCACCCTCCAACATCCTGTAACACTCCTGGGTCCTAGGAGCAGTGGCCAGATCAGTTCAAGTGTCTCAGGCAACAGAAATCAGGATTGAAAGGGCAGTAGCTCAGTAGCTCAATGTACAGACATATCTTGAGTGCAACAAGCCCTGTCCTCCTGCTGGCAAGCCGGTGCTGGCAGCCCCTGCCCTCAAGTACCAGGTGTGACAAAATGGCACCGCTGGCTTCGGTGTCCTGCAGGCAGAGCGGCCTCATTCCTTCACACGGCAGAAGGCAGGTGAGGACGTCAGGAGGTGAGAACAGGCAGCCAAAGACTGAGTCCCCCCGAGCCACGTGAGGGGTGACTTAACAGAAGTAGGCCTTTTGCGTCAACCACGGAGGGCTGCGTGCTCACTATTCTCCAAACTACCTCTCCCCAGGCGTGTGAGGCGTCCCCACCCGGCTACAGCAGCACGAGGCAGCGGTCTCACGACCCTTTCGGCCTTGCAGGCAGGGAGACAGAGGCGAGAGGGTGACTTGCTTGTGATCATCCAGCAAGTCGGAAGCAGTCAGGGCCAAGGTGCCTCCATCCTTCATCCATCGCCAGTCTGTGTGTACACATGTGTGCACCTGCGCGTGAAGGGCTGCTGTGCACAGGGGTTCCTCAGACCAGCTCTGCTCCAGTTAGGTGTACGGTTCTGTCCAGCGTATGTGAGCAAGCTGGGAAAGAATGCACAAACGTTTCACGCTCCTCCATTGCCAACAAGGCCCAGTCCCCAAGTCCACTCTGATTGTCATGGGCACCTGCAGACCAGGGCACCCTTTGAATTTTTGTTTGAGATGAACTATTTAGGTGTTCCAAAACTTCGGGCTCTCGTGTGTAAACTCTCCATGCCAGGGCCCTGCGTGGCCGAAGCTCCCCGCCGGGCACGGCTTCTCCTCAGTGGGGTTTGGAAGCTTCCTTCCAGTGGGAAGCCTCCATGCACGGAAGGCTAGCCAGCATCGCGTGGTGTGTCAGCTTGTCCCCTCACTGTCCCTCACCCATCCCCTTAAAAGTGGTTGGCCATGAGGAGCAGAGAGGGTGGCATTTCCATCTCTTACTGGCTCGGCAGGCGTAAGTGGCCACATTGACTTTACATAAAACTGTGTAAAATGTGGAAGATTCAGCATGTTGATCAAACAATAAACTGTCCTGATTCTCAACACAAAACCTCTTGTCTAATGTTTCTAAGTGGTGCAGTCCTATATGGGGGGTGGGGAGGGGGGGAGGTAGGGCAGAAACAGATTTCTTCAAGTGCCTGCTCCACAAAGACCCTCATCTCCTGTCTGGGTGCTGGGCCCACCACCCAGAGCCCTTTGCTTCTTCCTCCTCTTGACCTGGGTCCTCCACATACTCGGAAGGGGGACACGTGGGACACACTAATGAGGTTAAAGCCACACTCATTTCCATAATCCCCACTCTCCCTAAACACTGATAGAAGGAGAAGCCCCAGGCAGAACTGAGACTCAGGGGTGTGTCATCACTTCTGTCATCCCTGGTCTCCACGTACCATGGCTGGGAGTGTGAAGGGTGGGTACAGGGACTGAATCTCTCTTCTTTCTGGTGATTTCCAGAAAGCCATTTAAAGAATTTAAGGTGAACCATAATCATCTTTCAGGTGACACCAAGCAGCCACAAACTACCTCCTCTTCCCCCCACACTAATTAGAGAATATCCCTGAGAGGCCCCTTCAGGTCTCAGTCATCTCCAGACGACAAGATGCCTTGAAGGCCAGGACAGTTGTGGGACCAATCCAAAAAGGACACAAAGGCCAAAATCAGGCATAGAACTGCCCTGGTTCATGAATACTGGGAACCCTAGAATACGAGGTTTCATTCTTTAAGTTCCATTTCATTATATATCTCTCCCGTTCAAAAGTTCTAAAGTTTCCAGAACATTCTCCAATCTGCCACCTCAAGAAAGGTACCTCTAAATTAGGAGGGACAGGAAATAGATTGTCTGTGCCCACTGCCTAACTTTCCTGGCTGCCAGATATAAAATGTAAGGTAGAGGAGGCACAGGGGATGTCAAGGGGCAGAGGCCTGATGACAGCCTAAGTGTACAGATTAAAGCCAGAGTCCAGCTGTTCCAAGACCAGCAGCCATTTCCCAGGACTACAGTGCTCAAGTGACAGGACTTGAGATAGCAAGGGGAAGGAATAATTTTAGTAGGACACAGCATTCCCCGCACAGCTGTCCAGCACCCCTCCCCTTGCCGGGTGAAGAGAGCACCACTGGGGTTCCCCAGACACACGTGGAAGATCAGAGTGTTGGGGAACGACCTGTCTCAAGTGCCCCGCACGGCACTGAGGGATGCTGCTCAAGGTGGCTTTCCTTATCACTGCAGCCGTGTTGGTGTCCAGTGAGCAAGAGTGGAGAAAAGGGCTTTGGTAATCCTTTGCTAACCTCAAATGCAAAAATACCAAAGTATACTGATAAACAAATATACCAAAAATACCACCAACAAAAACGCATTATTTCAGCTGGAATGCCAGTGCCTCACACATTAACAGAACCAAAGGGGGGACACTGGGATCCCAGGAGGTACCGAGACAGAGGCCATGGGAAAAGCTAAGTGGCAAATCCAGGCACTCCCCGCTAACAACAGCCGTCGCTGGCTAGGACCCCAGCAAACTGGCAGGCGCCTGGCAGTGGAGGGGCTACCTTGGAAAAGGGCTTGAAAAAAAAAAAAAGAGCTGGGCTCAAGAACAGGATGGCCAGCCCCCAAGGCCCCCGCTCTGCATGTGTGCCCCACACCCTGTGGAAGATAGCATGCCAGAAGCAATGGCGCCCAGGGCATATTCATCGCAGCCACCCCCCTACAATGGCATCTCCCCGTGGCCTGCACCTCTCCCTCAGCAAGGAACAAGATCATTGGTATCAGGTGGCAGCCAGCCTGGGGACAGGTCTCAGTGCCCATACACAGTGGCTCAGACACCATGTTCCCAAGAAGGAGCTCTTTCAAGCCATGACTGTCTCATCTGTGACATACAGTTGTGCCTCGTCTGCCAGCCCCCGTGACTGACATCTCTTTCCACTCTGGCCACACTTGCCCCCTACCTCATGAAGAAATGGATGACTTTGGCCAAATGGCTTCAGGGCCACCAGAGGACAGAGGATACCAACAGAGAACACATGTGACCTAGCATATCTCCTTCCCAGCACCCGAGGGAAGTCCCCTCGTGATCTCCTCCTGGCCCAACTGCACAAGAATGGGGTGACTGTAGCGCAGGAGTAGGAAACAGGATGAGAGGGCTTACTTCATCCTGTTAGAAGAACTAAACAGGGCTCGTGGCCCAAAGGACTTAAAAACCAAACTTACTGAAGGCGCATGTGATACTTCAGGGCAGATGACTTCCTAGGAGCCCACGTACCTGGTAAAGCATATGTTAAGCATGCGGATTCCATAGACCACACCGGATCGGCCATTGAATTGAATGTTTAGGAGCAGGAGCCTCAGAAGGGCAGAAGGGCTAACAAGCAGCACGGATAATTCGGAAGCACACCAGCATCTGAGAATCCATGTTTGAGCTATGACATTACTTTTTCAGGAGATCATCTTTCAGCCTTGAAGACAATTCAACTTTGCTCCCCTTGTCACTTTTTTGGTATGTTGCCTCCTCCAATAAAGTATAACAATTTATTAACCAGAAAAAAAACAAAGAAGCAAAACTGAGAGATTATATGCCTCTTAACAGAAGCATCGAGCCATTGATTTTTATTCACACAAGCACCTGTGATTATGTAAACACGTCACATTTATCACAACCCTTTTTGATTTCTGGTTCATTACTCTTACCTATCTCCTTAAATCACTGCTGGCTAATAAGGACAAAAACCAAGAATCCAAAGGACAGAAAGAGCACCAGCAGCACTGAGGCTTTAGGATAATAACTCTGCCAGGGTCAAGGTCCTATGTCTTCCCCATGTCAGCTTGCACTTATTCCATACACAAGCAGCGAGGTGTAGGAAACAGGGTTGAGGGCAGAGGGGAGCTGTAGTCTCAGGCAGAGCTGGAATCACCCAAAGGAAGATGAGATGGCAGCCAGAGGCTTGGGCTGTAGCGCACATAGGGACCACCCGCACTGTGATGTTATCAGCTCTGTGCTTCTACGGACTCCCTGAACCCTCACGGCCAGGGTCATGCCCGTGCTGCGTGCTTGCAGAGCACCCACACCCTCATCATGCTATGACCACACTCTTCTGGGATTAACTTCTCACTTAACCCACAACCACTCTGAGCTCATCTGAAGCTTTAGCTGAACTTGTCCCTGAGTGTGTGAGGTAGGGACAACACTCTGTTGCTGTGTACACTGCAGACTGCAGGCCCTGGAGATGTGGAACCAGGCCTGCACCCTACCTAACACCTGCTCCCATTTGTACTCACTACACCATTCCATTTCATGCTTGGAGCCAGACAGATTGTTTTATTTGCCAAGAAACACGTTAATAATTTATAAAAGCCACTAAAAAAGCCAATATTCAAGAAGACAACAAAGAGCATCACTTTGAAGAGGCGGACTTTTCTTTTAACCAGCAGTGAATACGCACTTTAAAAAACCATGGAGAACTTTTGTCATTCACGTGTTCCACAGCATTCTAGCTATGAATATAAAACAGGGGCTGGTCAAACAGAACACAAACACATCCCAGGAGCCCTCAGCCATCCAGAAAACCACAACAGCTTCTCAATCTCCATAGACTCCTCAATTAAAGGAAACCACCAGAACACACGAGACCCTTGGCACTGGGGATTTAGCATTTACAGTTCTGTCATCTGGGAATGACTCCAAGGGTTCAGGGCATGTTTTTGAAACCTACGTGCTATGGGGGCTGGAGTGTGGACAAGTCACAAGCTGATGAAGAACAGACCTGCTGTCAACACAGCCTTGCTGTTTTCTGTCTTCGTATGTCAGGAGACCACCTTGTAAACTACACCCATACCTCTGAGAATTCACAAAGGACCAGACGATGTACTGCCCATGAACGCCAAGGACAAATGGAAATCAACTGGTCCCATACACAGGTTGTTTTCAGGAAAAGGGACTAAAGCACAGAGGCAGTGGGTAAGAAATTTTCAGATGATAATCATATTCTCATGATAATACCCTCCTGACCTTATATCAAGCATGTGTTAAAGGGACAACACCTTAACAAAGGGAAGACACATAAGTAAATGAAAAGAAAGCACTAAGGGAGAACTAAAAATAAAAATTCCAAGTTACTTTCGACATTGTTTCCAGAACAAGAAAATGTTTCTTATTACATTCTGTACCTCTTCTTTATCAACTCCAGGCTACCACACCCTTTTCCAAAACTATCAGTCACACACATACAGAGTCAACTATCCTGCGCTTTGGCTCTGCCCCTCAGGCGATCTTGGCCAGCCATTTCTCCAGGTCCTGGATCTCAGCAGAGCCAGTGTCCCCTCTTCCGCCCTTGGCACTGCACTCCAGGAACTCCACTTTGAGAGGCAACTGTGAGAACTCAAATTCTTTGCCTTTCTTTCCCAGCTGAACAGGGGCAGGGCTGGAACTGTCCAGTGTGCTGGGGGCAGCAGAACGGGTGACTCGTAAAGTGTTGCTGTCACACAAAAGGAAAACGAGGAGTCAGGAAGAAGACAGTAACTTCTATATAGCAATTAAAGGCCTTTAGGAAACCACATTCTTTCCTAAATATTTCGGCACTCCTTTAAATACTTAACCATAAAACTGTCAATTATGCTTTTAAGACTGTTGAATAACCCTTTGCATTCATAGACTGTTCTCAGACAGGAGATGTGGGTCCAGCCTGACTTGGCTTGCTGAAGAGTAGATCAGTAATGTCCCCGGGTCATGCCAGTGCCCTCCTACCTTCTTCCACCAGGATCACCTCCATGATGCCATTTTTAGACATCTATAAATAAAATCAAGAGTCAGATGCTCAAACGACTGTGCCACCCAGGCGCTCTGAATCTATTTTTTAAATACATGCTATAAGTGTTACAATAACATAAGTCTTTGCAAGTTAACTGTGGGTAGATACAGTATTTATATTTATCACGAGTCTATGTGGATACAGAGCTTAGAAATCCACGAATTCCAGATTCTTCATATGCAGTTTGGGCTGAATCACTATTCTCCAATCTCTTTACCCTCTAAAACCTTCCCAATTTAAGTTGTCTTACTGCTGCCACCTGCTGGCCCGCAAAAAGAGTGCATAGCAGTGCTCATTAGTCTACTCAACCACTTTCTGCTATCCAGAAGCAGAGGAATACATGCTCCCCAATGTGTTTTCTTACAAAATAAAGCATTTCTTGAAGCTGTAAGACTACATGAAAATTAGTGAAGAGTCTGAAGGAAAAACTAAACAATTTTCTTGCTTAGAAACACACATGAAAAAACTATTTTTAAAAAACAATTAATACAAAATTCAAGATATTACTTCTCTCTTGACAGAAAGGGGGAAAAGCTTTTGGGGAGGAGCCTCTAGGGCCTTCTAAGCAAGGTGGTCGGCCCATGGGTATTCATTTTAATATTCTTTAAATTCAGTAGATGTGTCATATGTATCCCTTTATATATAAGATATTTTATAATAAAAAAAAACTTAGGGGCGGCTGGGTGGCTCACTTAGTTAAGTGTCCAACTCTTGGTTTCAGCTCAGGTCACAATCTCATGGTTTCATGGGTTTGAGCCCCACCCTGGGCTCTGTGCTGAAAGCATGGAGGCTGCTTGGGACCCTCTATCCCTCTTTCTCAGCCCCTTCCCTGCTCATGCTGTCTCTGTCTCTCTCAGATAAATAAAGTTAAAAAGAAAAAAAGAATCTATCTTAAGGAAAAAAGGCCAAACATAACATGTACTCATTCTCTTGCCATAAAGCTACATGAACATAGTTAACCTTGTTATTCACAAGACTATGAAATACTTAAAAGCTGATACAGGGCCCAATTTTTACAAACACAGTATTAATCTAAAGTTAGACTCCTGGGGCACCCCACTGGCTCAGTCAGAAGAGAGCACAACTCTTGATATCAGGGTTATGAGTTCGAGCCCCACGTTAGGTGTAGAGATTACTAACAAAAATAAACGTTAAAAATAAAATCAGACTAATTAAACTGATGTTAACCTTCCTAACTTTTACATTTTGCTTCACTACTTTATAATATTTTCTTCCGAATTGCTTTTCTATGGCTCTTTAGAGTGAAAAGCAAATGAACTAAGGAAAATATGGGTTTTGAACACAGGAAGACTTGGGACTATACTGCTAAATAGAAAAAAAAAATGAATACACAAATATTATGATCACTTTTCCCCCCAATTACCAACAACTGCAGAATTTCTAGAAAAACCAAACCATCTAACTGTTCCAACTTCCTCAGTCTAACAACAAGCAATTTACACTCTCAAGAGAGAGAGCATCAAGAGTAAGGGAAGAAATGAAAAATGTGCAATTTCAGAAGGGACACAAACCACCAACAGTGATGTGTGCAAGATGGCAGAATAGCAGTTTCCAGCAAGTCTTCTCACAGAACCATCAACTTGAATAACTACCTACACATGAGAAATAAGGGATCCAGGTCAAAGATCACAGGACCTGGGTGCGTTATACAGAAATAAGAAAAGATGCATTGAAGAGAGTAGGAAGGACAGTCTCATGTTACCCACATCACTTCTCCTGCAACATGAAGAGATATGCTTCACTTGTGCTCACTTCACAGTGAAGTGAGCACTGACTATCCCAGAAAACCCAGCACCAGGCAGGCCCCCATGGCCCCAGCCCACTCCTGTGGACCCAGCCCCAGGACCACCCCAATGGACCCCAGCACCAGGCCTGCCCCAGTAGATCCAGGCATTGGCCAGACAGGAGAGATTCAGGTTCCAGGCTGCCCGAGTGGACTCCAGTGCCAGGCCCACATCCATGGACCCAGGCAGTAGGCCCACCTACCCATGGACCTAGGAGCTAGGCCAGTCTGCCCAAGGACTCCAGCAGCAAGCCCATCAAAGGAACAAAATAAAGCACCAATAACTGACCTTAAAGAAACAGAGATCTACAAACTACCTGACAAAGAATTCAAATTAATCCTTTGAAAGTTCATGAGCTATAAAAGAAAAAGTCAATTCAAAAAAATGAGAAAAACAATATATGAATAAAAATGAGAAGTTCAGGGCACATGGCTGGCTCAGTCGGTAGAGCATGTGACTCTTGATCTCAGGGTGGGGAGTTCAAGCCCCACATTAAGCATGGAGCCTACTTAAAAAAAATTCAACAGAAAGAAACTACAAAACTTTTTTAGGATATTCTGGAGCTAAATAACACAATGACTGAGGTGAAAAATTCTGAGATTATTAATAGCAGACTTACTGAAGCAGATGAAAGAATCAGAGTGCTTAAAGGCAGGTAATTTGAAGTTACCCAATGAGAAGAACAAAAAGAAAAGAAAAGAAAAAAAAAAAAGAGTACAGACAACCTCTACAGGGGCACCTGGGTGGCTCAGTCAGTTAAGTGTCTGACTTTGGCTCAGGTCATGATCTCACAGTTCGTGAGATCTGTTGAGCTCTGTGCGGACAGCTCAAGAGACTGGAGCCTGCTTTGGATTCTGTGTCTCCCTTGTTCTCTTGCCTCTCCCCTGCTTACACTCTGTCTCTTGCAAAAATAAACATTAAAAAAAAAAAGAGAGCCTATATAATTTATATGACATCATTAAAGGAACCAAGTACATCCATTATGGTAGTCCCAAAAGGAGCGAGAAAGACAAAGAAACAGAGAGCTTATTCAAAGAAATAATAAAGAAAACCCCAATCTAGAAAGGGAAATGCACATCCAGATCCATTAAGCCCAAAGAACCTCAAACAGATTAAACATGGAGAGAGAATCTCCATGTCTGATGGACAGCTTTGCTGGGTACAACATTCTTGGTGGCAGTTTTTCTTCTTTGAGCACTTTGAATATGATTCCACTCTCTAATGGCATAAAAAGTATATGCTAAGCCTGAGAAATTTAGTCTTGTGCGGTTTCCCCTGTTTGTGACAATTGGCTCTTTCTCTTGCTTTCAAAATTAAAAAAAATTTTTTTTTACATTTATTTATTTTTGAGAGAGAGACAGAGCATGAACGGGAGGGACAGAGAGAGAGGGAGACACAGAATCCAAAGCAGGCTCCAGGCTCTGAGCTAGCGGTTAGCACAAAGCCCGACGCGGGGCTCGAACCCACGAACGTGAGATCATGACCTGAGCCGAAGTCAGACGCTCAACCGACTGAGCCACCCAGGCGCCCCTCAAAATTCTCTTTGACTTTTGTCAATTTGATTATAGTAGATGCACAAAATAAAAAGAAAGCATAGCATCACAAACAAATCATTAAATTACAAAGAGAAGAAAGGGACAAAGGAATTATAAAACAGAAAACAACAGAGTAAATTCTTACCTATCAGTTAAATGTAAATGGCTTAAATTCTTTAATCAAAACAGAGAGGATGAATGGATTAAAAAAACAAGATTGAACTATATTCTGTCTCCAGATTATAGAGATTTAAGGTTCTACGTGAAGGGACAGAGAAAGAAAATCTGTGCAAATGGTAACCAAAAGAGCAGGGCTGGATAGACTTATTTAAACAAAACAGACTTTAAGTGAAAAACTGTCACAAGAGACAAAGAAGTTCACTGTATAATAAAGGAATCAGTTCATCAAGAGGATATAAAAATTATAACCATGTAAGCACCTAACATCAGAGAATCTAAATACATAAAGCAAATTAACAGAACTAAAGGGATAAATAGATAGCAATACAATGATAGCAGGGGACTTCAATACCACATTTCCAACAATGAACAGATCATCCAGACAGAAAATCAGTAAGAAAATAGCATATCTGAACAAGACTATACACCAAATGTAACAGACAAATAACAAAACATTCTATCCAACAACTGCAGAATGCATTATTTTTAGGTGTACACAGAATAGTCTCCAGGATAGTATGTTAGACCACAAAACAAGTCAACAAATTTAAGAAGACTGAAATCACATCAAGTTATCTTTCTGAGCACAATGGTATGAACCTAGAAATCAATAATAAGAAGGAAAATTTGAAAATTCACAAATATGTGGGGAGTAAATAACACATTTTTGAATAGCTAATAGGTCAAAGCAAACAAAAAAGGCAAATAAAAAAAATATTGAAACAATTAAAAATGGAAACCCAACACACCAAAACTTACAGGATGCTGCAAAGGCAGTTCTAAGAGGGAAGTCTGTAGCAATAAACATCTACTCTAAGAAAAAAGAAAGATCTCAGAAGAACAACCTAACTTGATACCTCCAGGAACTAGAAAATGAACTAATCCCAAAGTTAGCAGAAGGAAGGAAAAAATAAAATCAGAGCATAGATAAATGAAATACAGACTAGAAAACAACAAAAAATATCAATGAAAAGAGAATTGGTTTTTTGAAAAAAAAAAAATGACAAACTCTTAGCAAGGAGGAAAAAGAAGACTAAAATTAATAAAATCAGAAATGAAAGGGCTGGCTTATACTACAGAAATACAAAAGATTAAGACTACTATCAACAAATTAGACAACCTAGAAGAAATAAATTCTTAGAAACACACAACATATCAAAACTGAATCATGAAAAAATAGAATATCTGAACAGACCAATAATGAGTAAGGAGACTGACTGAGTAATCAAAAGCCACAAGGAAAAGCCCAGGACTGGACAGTTTCACTGGTGAATTATACCAAACTTTTTTTAATTAAAAAAATTTTTTTTCTGAGAGAGAGACAGAACACAAGTGAGCAAGGGAAAGAGAAAGAGAGGGAGAGAGAGAAAATCCCATGAGGTGCAGAGGGAGAGGGAGAGAGAGTGCAGAACCTGGAGTGGGCCTTGAACTCAAAAACTGAGATCATGACCTGAGCCAAAGTTGGATGCTAAGATGACCGAGCCACCCAGGTGCCCCTCTAGCAAACATTTAAATAAGAATCAATACCAATTCTTCTCAAACTTCCTAATTAAAGAGGAGGTAACACTTCCAAACTCATTTTACAAGGCCAGCATTACCCTGATATCAAAGCAAGACAAGAACACTACAAGAAGACCATAGGCCAACATCCCCAATGAACATAGATGCAAAATTCCTCAACAAAATACTGGAAAACCAAATTCAACACTACATACATTAAATGGATTGTACACTATGATCAAATGGGATTTACTCATGAAAAGTCCAACATATCAATAAGGTGATACATGTTAACAGGATGAAGGATAAGAATCATATCTCAATAGATATAGAAAAATCATTTGACAAAAATCAACATCTTTTCATGATCAAAACTCAACAAAATAGACAAAGAAATTTAGCTCAAAATAATAAGGGCCATATATGACAGAATATCATAATGGTGAAAAGCTGAAAGCTTTTCCTCTAAGATCAGGAAAAGCCAAGGATGCCCACTCTCACCACTTCTATTCAGCATAGCACTGGAAGTCCTAGACAGAGTAATTAGGCAAAGAAAGAAATAAAAAGCATGCAAATCAGAAAAGAAGTAAAATTATCCCTGTTCACAGATGACTTAATCTTATATATACAAATCCCTAAAGAAACCACCAAAAAAGCAGAGCTACTAAACAAATTCAGTAAACTTGTAGGATACAAAATCGATACACAAAAATCAGTTATGTTTCTATGCACTAACAAACTATCAGAGAAATTTAAGAATTAACAATCTGATTTACAATGTATCAAAAATAAAATACTTAGACACAAATGTAATTAAGTAGGTGAAAGATCTATACACTGAAAACTATAAGACATTCATGAAAGAAATTGAAGACATGAATAAAGGAAAAGATGTACCTTGTTCCTGGATTGGGATAATTAAATACTGTTAAAATGTCCATACTACGCAAAGCCCTCTATAGATTCCATGTAATCCCTATCAACATTCCAATGGAATTTTTCACAGAAATAGAAGAAACAAAGGATGAATGGATGAAGAAAATGTGGAATATACATACTGTGGAATATTATCCAGCCCTGAAAAAGAAGGAAATCCTACTATTTTCAACAACACGGATGAACCTAGAGGACATTACGCGAAGTGAAATAACAGACAGACACAGTAAGACAAATGCTGTATGATCACATTTATACATGGAATCTAAAACACAAACAAGCTGAGTAGAATGGCAGTTACCCGGGGTGGGGGGAGGGAGAAATGGGGAGCCTTTGACCTTTAGGTCAAGGGTTAAAAAGTTTCAGTTACGCAAATAAGCATGTGCTAGAAATCTACTATGCAGCATAGTATCTACAGCTAATGGTATTTTGTACACTTAAAATCTGCCACTGGGGGATCTTAAGTATTCTCAAGAACCTCTCTCACACACACAAATAATTAAGGGACCAGGAGGAAACTTTGGGAAGTAATGGATATTTTAAGGGCCTCAGTGGTGGTGATGGTATCAAAGGTGGATATTTATCCCCAAATCCACTGAGTTGTATGTATTAAATATGCACAGCTTTCTAAGTATCATTTACACCTCCATTAAGGGATTTAAAAATCTCTTGATATTCAACTTGAAGGCATGAGGTCTTTGATAAATCTGATTAAAGAGCTAACTTCACTCATTATATATTAAAAAATTTAAAGCATATAGAATTAAATGTATCATTTTCAATTAAAAGGAAAAACAGGAAGAAACCATAGAAAATGGCACACTAGGCCTGGTAAAATTTTTCTGTAAAGAACCATAAATTAAATGTTTTGGGCTTGTGGGTGACATTTAGTCTCTGTCACATATTTTTCTACTTTTCTTATTGTTTTTGCCTGCCCTTTAAAAATGTAAAGCTAAAAACAATAATAAAAATACATACATACATACATAAATGTAAAACTATTCCTTGTTTGCATACCCTGAGCAGGAATTTGTTAACCCTAAGCTCGTGAGTAGAGGATCGTATTTTCCCCTATAGCCACATTCTAAATGCAGGGCTTGCCATATACTAGATGAATTGTAAGTGCTTGTTAAGTGAATAAAGGAGTAATAAGTAAATCCTAGGGAGAAAAAAATGTGCTCAAAGTTGAAATTATGCAATTTTTCCTCATCAGGTTCTTTTCTTTAATAAAAAAAAAAAAATCTTGAGGTGCCTGGGTGGCTCTGGTGGTTGGGTGTCCAACTCTTAATCTCGGCTCAGGTCATGACCTCATGAACCATGGGATCAAGCCCTGCATTGGGCTCTCCATTGACAGCACAGAGCCTGCTTGGGATTCTCTCTCTGCCCCTCCACAGCTCTTTCTCTCTCTCAAAATAAACATACATTTGAAAGAAAAAAAAGTCCTTACACAACAGCAATAAGAAAACATAACTTGCTTCAGTATAAGGTTGATGTTACCTCCTGGGCAAGAAAGCTGTTAGC
This sequence comes from Cryptoprocta ferox, assembly GCA_028646485.1. Classification (NCBI taxonomy): domain Eukaryota; kingdom Metazoa; phylum Chordata; class Mammalia; order Carnivora; family Eupleridae; genus Cryptoprocta; species Cryptoprocta ferox. The sequence continues at coordinate 121,547,064 of CM053573.1, forward strand.
TAGCTCTTACAAACTGGCAGAGTACAGACATGCTAGATTCCTTAAAATTCAAAAGGTTATAGCTCAATTTACCAATGTTTAAACATTAAAGTCAAGCTAAATAATATTGCCATGTAGCTTGAAAACAATAAAATAAACTAGAAAATATAGTATCACAGATTTTTAAATTCTTCCAAAGTGTTCCTTTGTTATTCTAACAAAAATTTCCATGGCTTTCAAATTTTGTAGTTTCTAAAACCTTTCATATCTACTATAAATGAACTAGAAACAGTGGGAAAATAAATTGAGTTTACAGTCTCAAAAAACCTGAGATCTTCCATCCATGAATTCTTAAAGTATCCATGAACATCCTATTGATGTTCCTAATGATGTTTAAAATTCCATTATTCTTTCGTCTATTATTTAACAAATATATTCATCAGATTATAATAATCATACACAACCAGAGACTTTAAGAGTATAGTCATATTTCCTAAGTGTTAAGATATACATTAACCAATATGACTTATTCATACTTACAGTTCTTTCTCAAGCTGCTGCTGAATTAACTTTGCAGATTTTGCCATTGTAATGTCTGTACAGAAATAAAGACACTGTTATAGTTTAAACCAGAAAGGGTCTTTTCCCAAATCTTCTTGCACATATGGAAAATTCCTATTTAAACTAGTAAGTTTCTTTTCCTTTTTTTTTTTAAAACAGCTTTTTACCATTAGTAGCTCCACTATCAAAGTAAGCTTTATATTTACATGCATGAGTTTTCCTATAATAATGTTACAAATGTATTAAGCTTGTGACCCTAAAATTGACTAGTTCTTTCCTGAAAGTTTTCTACATCTTACAGACCTTTAAATATATATAGAAGTCCAGCCAGTGTAACAGAGAAAGAACACCTACTAGCTTTTTGACTATAACAAAAGCATTCACTCTTAACAGAAATACCCTGTCATATAAAAGTAAACTAAGCACATTTCCAGCTGATACTAAGATGGTATATTACTCAGGTGCACCTTGGTAATAGATAAACGCTGGTTTGGAGCACACCAGAAGCCAAATAAGTATTACCTTCTCTCCTAATATTGAAGAGAAAAAATAGAGAGGTCAGGTAATGATCCTAAGACCGATTCCTGATTAGGCATTGTTAGGATTATTACTACCTGATCACTGAGAAATGCAATGGGCTCTTCATAAGAACCAGAATTTTAATCTGAAAGAGGACCATAAAATGAACTAGTTTATCTTAGTTTAGAGATAATGAAACTGAAGCCTAGTTTTATTGGGTTTGATGAAAAGTTTTTAATGGCTATGAGGTTAAAGAAAAACAACCTCTGCAAACTCTCCTTGAGGAAATGTGCTGGAAGGTAAACTTGTTTGAAAGGAGAGACTCCCCCCGGCCCTCTGCAACTGTGTGTGAGATGACATACTGTCAATCTGACAAAATAACTTGGTAAATAAAGTAAAATGATTTATAATTTAAAAAAATGCAAAACACTGTATCAAAGAAAAACTAATCATAGTCCCTCCTTTGTATGGTAAAACTAATGAAAATGCAGGTGTATAAACAATTTTAAGATTTAAAATTCTTCATACTTAATTACAATTGGCTCTTTTTCTCAATAATAACAATCATAGATAACTATTAACTCTTAGTAGCAATTCCAGAAAAATCTCAATTATGATTGCTGGAAAACATGATGGCACCTTGCTTATTGCAGGCGATTAAGAAGGATGGTGTGTTCTTCAAACTCATACTGTCAATGAGGACTTGATAGAGAAACTCTGCCACATCTTTCACCTCTCGCTGGAAGGCGGCACTATCCACAACAAACACAACAGCCCTGGAGGGGTTGAAAGAAAAAGCAGAATGTGAGCATACCACAGTATACTGAAAAATTATACCCTTAATCTCATCCAGCTCAATCCTAATGAATAACACACAACAGACTCACATGCAGATGTGCACACATGTAATCACACCACACAAATACTTAACAAAGGACTACTGAGGAGACGCCAAGTGAAGTGTGTGCATTTTTGATAACTGTGTACTTCTGGTGACTGTACAGCCTGAAATACTATTTTTCAAAAACTTTTATAAAAATGCAAAAAAACGAAGGACTACCAAGTGTTACTATGTATCAATGACTGATCTAAAAAGATCAGTGCCTGGATGGGTGCCTGGGTGGCTCAGTCAGTTAAGCATCAGACTCTTGATCTTGGCTCAGGTCACAATCTCACAATTTGTGAGATCAAGCCCCACGATGGTTTACACGCTGACAGCGTGGAGCCTGCTTAGGATTCTCTCTCTCCCTGATCTCCCCTCCCCTGAGAGAGATCTCCCCTCTCTCAATATATATATTAATATAATTATTATATCAATTATAGTTATATATACATAATAATTATATACATATATGAAAACGTTAATAGCTAAGCTGAATTTTAGCCAGACACAAAACTGAGACACAGTCTGGAAAGCAGTGTGTATAGAGCACAAAGGAGTGGAACAGCATGGCCTAGAGAACTCAAGGTACGAAAGAGAGAGAAAACCAGGCAGCAAAGGGGAAAGACACACTGAGCTACAGAGTTTATGCTCTTCTGTTACAAACAATATTGGTGCTTAATGGAAGACAGATATATCTAAGAGGGTAATCAAACTACAATCAGAGTGACCAGGCAGGGCCCAACCTAAGGCAGCAACAGTGAGAATCCTCACGTGCCAAGGGGCCAAGATGGCGCAACAGCATCCAAGGTTTTTTTTGCGTGTCTCGTCCCCAGCCAGATCAACACTAAACCATCTTGCAAACCTTGAAAACTGATTTGAGGATTAACACAACAACGCGCACAGCCTGAACCACAGAACTCGGCAGGTACGCGGTGCGGAGAGGTGAACTGGTGGAGAGAGAGGCCGCAGAGGGCAGGGAGCTGTTATTGGTTGTGGAGAGAGGAGGGAGATGGGAGGAGACTATGGGAAAGCACCCTGCACCCCCGCAAAAGCAGCTGGAGAGAAAAGGAAGAGTACACAGGGACTGAACAAAAACAGGAGAAAGGAGAAAAGAGGGAGTTTAAATTCTATTAAGACTCTGTAAACAGGGGGAGCGCAGAGTCTGAAACTCCACAGCTCGACGACTGGTGGTGCTCTGGTGGGAAGAGTGAACCCCAGGAACAGAGAGTGAAGTCCGAGGGATTCTTGGGTCACACAGGTAGAGGTGGTTCCCCTAATGGGAGGACATTTGGTAGAGGCTGTGCGGCATCCCCACCGGCAAAGGTCCCAGCAAACCCCAGAGAACAACCACATTTGCTGGTGTTGGAACAAGGAGGTAAAGGGGGAAGCCTGGTGTCAGATGTGTGTTGTGATTTACCATAATCCCTGAAACTCTGCTGCTACATGATTGTATGAACTTTTACTGGGGCCGTCTGGCCCCCAACCGTAGTCTCTGGTCATTGGCAGCAGCATGGTCTCACAAACATTCCTGGGGGTGGGCGGGCACCTGACCATTGCTCGATGAGACCCTCCCTCAGAGGGTCAGAAGGGATCAAAGCTGCAGTCCCTCAGAAGTCAGGGGCTGGGAAACCCAGCCCCATCTTAGATAAAACTCAGGAGGGAGGCGCCACCTAACAGGTTGGTCACAGACAGTGTAAACGCGAGGAGTGGACAGAAGCCAGATACACAGGAGGGGTGCTTGACTGCTGGTGGGGGAGAGCACAGAGCTCTGACACTAGAGACTGGGTAGCCGGGTAACACCATTTCACCCCTCCCGCACATGCACATGTCTACACATGACACAGCAATGTCATGCCTACACATGACACAGCAATCCACCCCAGTAAGCTAAGCAGCCACCTAGTGGAGAATGGAGCCATTACACTAAGCCCTGCCCAACTGGACCAACTGCCCTCTTGAAGACCACAAGTCTCTGCCTGCTTAGTTTACAGACTACAGAGTGCATCATAGCTTGACTTCTAGGGGAAAATGATGTAATTTCAATCATACTGAAATATGATTCTGTTCACTGATCCATCTATTCAATTTCTTTTCTTTTCTTATTCTTGAATACAGAAAAATTTATCCATATTTTCCATTTTTATTAAAAAGCTTTTTCTTTTTTCTACTATATTTTTAATTTTTTAATAATTTTTTAAAATTCTATTTTACTTCATTTCATTTTATTCTATTTTGTGTCCATTTTTCAAATTTTCTCCATTTTTTTTCCTTCCTTTTTTCCTTTTTTTCTTATCTTTACCTCTTTTCTCTAATCAGCCAAGCTCCTTTAAACAACCAGACCAAAACAGACCTAGGATCTAGCATCCTTTGATATTTGTGTTGTCTTTAATTTTTAATTTTTTTTAAATTTTATTAACTTTTCTTCCTTCAAAATGATGAAAGAAGGAATTCACCCCAAAAGGAAGAAATGACAGCCAGGGACTAAATCAACACAGATACAGGCAAGATGTCTGAACCAGAATTTAGAATCACGATAATAAGAACACTAGCTGGGGTTGAAAATAGATTAGAATCCCTTTCTGCAGAGATAAAAGAAGTAAAAGCTAGTCAGGATGACATAAAAAATGCTATAACTGAGCTGCAATCTCAAATGGATGCCATGGAGGTAAAGAAGGATGAGGCAGAGCAGCAAATCAGCAATACAGAGGACAAACTTATGGAGAACAATGAAGCAGAAAAAAGGAGGGAGACTAAGGCAAACTAGCACAATTTAAGAATTAGACTATCAGTGACTTATTAAAAAGGAGTAACATCAGGATCATAGGGGTCCCAGAAGATGTAGAGAGAAAAACGGGTAGAAGGTTTATGTGAGCAAGTGATAGCGGAAAACTTTCCTAACCTAGGAAAAGACACAGACATCAAAATCCAGGAAGCACAGAGGACTTTGATTAGACTCAACAAGAATGAACCATCAACAAGGCATATCATAGTCAAATTCACAAAATACTCAGGCAAAGAATCATGAAAGCATCAAGGGGAAAAAAGTCCTTACACTACAAGGCTTGAAGACAGATCAGGTATGCAGCAGATCTATCCACAGAAACGTGGCAGTCCAGAAAGGAGTGGCAGAATATATTCAATGTACTGAACTGGAAAAATATGCAGCTGGGAATTTTTTATCCAGCAAAGCTGTCATTCAAAATAGAAGGAGAGATAAAAGTTTCCCAAACAAAAATTAAAGGAGTTGATGACCACTAAACCAGCCCTGCAAGAAATTTTAAGGGGGACTCTCTGAAGGGAGAAAAGACAAGGGGAAAAAAAAAAAGAAGACCAAAAGCAACAAAGACTAGAAAGGACTGGAAAACACACCAGAAACTCCAACTCTACAGGCAACATAATGGCAATAAATTCTTATCTTTCAGTACTCACTCTAAAGGTCAATGCTCTAAATGCTCCAATCAAAAGACACAGGGTAACAAATTGGATAAGAAAACAAGATCATCTATCTGCTGTTTACAAGAGAGCCATTTTAGACCTAAAGACACCTTCAGATTGAAAGTAAGGGGATGGACAACCATCTATCATGCCAATGGTTGCCAAAAGAAAGCCAAAGTAGCCATACTTGTATCAGACAATCTAGACTTTAAAATAAAGACTGTAATAAGAGATGAAGAAGGGCATTACATCATAATTAGGAGTCTATCCACCAAGAAAATCTAACAATTGTAAACATTTATGAGCCAAACATGGCGGCACCCAGATATATAAATCAATTAACCACAAACAAAGGAACTCATTGATAATAATACCGTAAGTAGGGGACTTCAACACCCCACTTACAGCAATGGACAGATCATCTAAACAGAAAATCAACAAGGAAACAATGGCTTTGAACGACACACTGGACCAGATGGACTTAACAGATACATTCAGAACATCTCATCCTAAAGCAGCAGGATACGCATTCTTCTCCAGTACTCATGGAACGTTCTCCAGAATAAACCACATACTGGGACACAAATCAGCCCTCAACAATTACAAAAAGACAGAGATGATACCATGCATATTTTTGGACCATAATGCTGTGAAACTCCAAATCAACCACAAGAAAAAATGCGGAAAGATAAATACTTGGAGATTAAAGACCATCCTACTAAAGAATGAATGGGCTAACCAAGAAGTTAAAGAGGAAATTAAAAAGTTCACGGAAGCCAATGAAAATGATAACACCACAGCCCAAAACCTCTGGGACGCAGAAAAGGCGGATATGAGAGGGAAGTATATAGCAATCCGGGCCTTCCTACAGAAGGAAGAATTTGGTAGAATTCCCCTGGAAAGCCATCTGGCCCTGGACTCTTGTTTTTTGGGAGACTTATGGTATTATTATACCTTCTCCTAAAGAAGAAAAGTTTAGATACACAACCTAACTCTACACCTTAAAGAGCTGGAAAAAGAACAGCAAATAAAACACCAAACCAGCAGTAGACAGGAAATAATAAAGATTAGAGCAGAAATCAATGCTATCGAAACCACAAAAACAGTAGAACAGATCAATGAAACAAGAAGCTGGTTCTCTGAAAGAATTAACAAAATTGATAAACCACTAGCCAGTCTGATGAAAAAGAAAAAGGAAAGGACCCAAATAAGTAAAAGCACGAATCAAAGAGGAGAGATCACAACATAGCAGAAATACAAATAATAAGAGAATATTATGAGCAATTATACACCAATAAAATGGGCAATCTGGAAGAAATGGACAAATTCCTAGAAACATACAAACTACCAAAACTGAAACAGGAAGAAATAGAAAATTTGAACAGACCCATAACCAGTAAAGAAATAGAATTAGTAATCCAAAATCTCCCAAAAAACAAGAGTCCAGGGCCAGATGGCTTTCCAGGGGAATTCTACCAAATATTTAAACAAGAGTTAACACCTATTCTCTTGATGCTGTTCCAAAAAAAAAAAAAAAAAAAAAAAGAAAAGAAAGAAAGAAAAGAAAAAAGAAATGGAAGGAAAACTTCCAAACTCTTTCTATGAAGCCAGCATTACTTTGATTCCAAAACGAGACAAAGACCCCACTAAAAAGGAGAACTATAGACCAATTTCCCTAATGAACATGGATGCAAAAATCCTCAACAAGATACTAGTCAACTGGATCCAACAATACATGAAAAGAATTATTCACCATAACCCCGAGTGGGATTTATACTGGGCTTCAGGGCTGGCTCAATATCTGCAAAACAATCAATGTGATACATCACATCAATAAAGCAAAGGACAAGAACCACATGATTCTCTCAATAAATGCAGAGAAAAGCATTTGACAAAATACATCATCTATTCTTGATTAAAAACCCTCAAGAAAGTAGGGGATAGAAGGATCATACCTCAAGATCATAAAAGCCATATATGAAAGACCCACCACTAATATCATCCTCAATGGGGAAAAACTGAGAGTTTTCCCTCTAAGGTCAGGAACAAGACAGGGATGTCCACCCTTGCCACTGTTATTCAACATAGTATTGGAAGTCTTAACCTCAGCAATCAGACAACACAAAGAAATAAAAGGCATCCACATCAGCCAGGAAGAAGTCAAACTTTCACTCTTCACAGATGACATAATCCTCTATATGGAAAACCCAAAAGATTCCACCAAAAAACTGCTAGAACTAATCCATGAATTCAGCAAAGTCGCAGAATATAAAATCAATGCAAAGAAATCAGTCGCATTCCTATACACCAATAATGAAACAACAGAGAAATCAAGGAATTGATCCCATTTACGACTGCACCAAAACCCATAAAATACCTCGGAATAAATCCAACCAAAGAGGTGAAAAATCTATACGCTGAAAATTACAGAAAGCTTATGAAAGAAACTGAAGACACAAAAAAAGGAAAAAATATTCCATGCTCCCAGACAGGAAGAACAGACATTGTTAAAATGTCAATACTACTCAAAGCAATCTACATATTCAGTGCAATCCCTATGAAATTTAACACCAGCATTCTTCGCAGAGCTAGAATGAACAACCTTAAAATTTGTATGGAACCAGAAAAGATCCCGAATAGCCAAAGCAGTCTTGAAAAAGAAAACCAAAGCTGGCGGCATCACAATCCCAGACTTCAAGCTGTATTATAAGCTGTAATCATCAAGACAGTATGGTATTGGCACAAAAACAGACACTCAGATCAATGGAACAGAATAGAGAACCCAGAAATGGACCCACAAATATATGGCCAACTAATCTTTGACAAAGCAGGAAAGAATGTCCAATGGAATAAAGACAGTCTCTTCAGCAAGTGGTACTGGGAAAAATGGACAGCAACATGCAGAAAAATGAACCTGGACCACTTTCTTAACACCATACACAAAAATAAACTCAAAATGTATGAAAGACCTAAACGTAAGACAAGAAGCCATCAAAGTCCTAGAGGAGAAAGCAGGCAACAACCTCTTTACCTCAGCCACAGCGACATCTTACTCAACACGTCTCCAGAGGCAAGGGAAACAAAGCAAAATGAAATACTGGGATCTCATCAAAATAAAAAGCTTCTGCATAGTAAAGGAAACAATCAGTAAAACTCAATGGCAACCGATGGAATGGGAGAATATATTTGCAAATGACACATCAGATAAAGGGTTAGTATCTAAAATCTATAAAGAACCTACCAAACTCAACACCCAAAAACAAATAATTCAGTGAAGAAATGGGCAAAAGACATGAATAGACACTTCTCCCAAGAAGACATCCAGATGGCCAACCGACACATGAAAAAATGCTCAACGTCACTCATCATTAGAGAAATACAAATCAAAACCACAATGAGATACCACCTCACACCTGTCAGAATGGCTAACATTAACTACTCAAGCAACAACAGATGTTGGCAAGAAAAGAGAAAGAGGATCTCTTTTGCACTGCTGGTGGGAATGCAAACTGGTGCAGCCACTTAGGAAAAACACTATGGAGATTCCTTAAAAAATTAAAAATAGAACTACCCTACGACCCAGCAATTGCATTACTAGGTATATATCCAAGGAATACAGGTGTGCCATTTCAAAGAGGCACATGCACCCCAATGTTTATAGTAGCGCTATCGACAATAGCCAAGGTATGGAAAGAGCCCAAATGTCCATTGATGAATGAATGGATAAAGAAGATGTGGTATATATATACAATGGAGTATTACTCGGCAATCAAAAAGAATGAAATCTTGCCATTTGCAACTACATGGTTGGATCTAGAGGGCATTAGGCTAAGCTAAATTAGTCACAGAAAGACAAGTATCATATGACTTCTATCATATGAGGACTTTAAGATACAAAACAGATGAACATAAGGGATGGGAAGCACAAAGAATAGAAAAACAGGGAGGGGGGACAAAACATAAGAGACTCTTAAATACAGAGAACAAACAGGGTTGCTGAAGGGGCTGTAGGAGGGGGGATGGGCTAAATGGGTGAGGGGCATTAAGGTATCTACTCCTGAAATCATTGTTGCACTATATGCTAACTTGGATGTAAATTTAAAAAATAAGTATAAAGAATTATATTTCAGAAAATTAATACTTATCAAGTATTACTTTCTTTCATATGAGTAACAGTATATGAGAAGCAAAATGTCAAGAAACAAATGGGGCAAGAACCATACAGTGGAGTCAGAAAAACCCTCCCCTTCTTTAAAATAAAGAGGCTAAGTAAAAAAAAAAAAAAAAGGGGGCAGGCTCCATGAATCCCTATAGCCCCCAACAGAAGGAAATTTGAACCCATTCTAGAGAGAAGCTTTCATATCTTAAAGCAGTGAAAACTAGCAATCACAATAACAACAAAATATTAAAAACACAATACCATTTACATTATCATCCCCCCAGAATTAAACTTTGATATAAATCTAAGAAAATATGTCAAGATCCGCATGAGGAAAACTACAAAACTGATGAACAGAATCAAAGTGAAACCAGATAAACATAGACACTCCACAATCATGGATATGAAGACTAAATAGTTTCAAAATGTCTGTTCTTGATCTACAGATACAATTAAATCCAATCAAAACCTCAGCAACTTATTCCATGGATACTGACAGATTCTAATGTTTATATGGAGAGGCAAAAGACCCAGAATAGCCAAAATAATAATGAAGAACAAAGCTGGAGTACTGACACTGCCCAACTTACTATGAAGCTTTAGTTAATCAAGATAGCATGGTCCTGGGGAAAACAGAGATCAACAGAACGAAGTCCATTAATATAGTCAAGGGCTATAGGGCCGTAATATAGATGGTCCCTGACTTACAATGGTTCAACTTACAACTTTTTTACTTTACAAAGGTGTGAAGGCAATACACATTTAGTAAAAACCAGACTTCAAATTTTGAATCTTAATCTTTTCCTGGGCTAGCAATACGCAGTCTCTTGTGATACTGGGCAGCAGCCAGCAAGCCACAGCTCCCAGTCAGGCATTTGACTGCAAGGGTAAACAACCAATACACAGTCTGGTTTTCACTTCAAGGACAGTATTCAACAAGTTACATTAAGATTTTCAACACTTTTATTGTAGACTTTGTGTTAGATGATTTTGCCCAACTGTAGGCTAATACAGGTGTTCTGAACACATTTAAGGTAGGCTAGGCTAAGCTATAATATTCGGTAAGTGTATTAAATGTATTTTCAATTTTCAACTTACTATGGGTTTATCAGAATATAATCCTATTATAAGTCAAGTAAGATCTGTACAATAGAACAAAGACAATCTTTTCGACAAATGATGCCCAAACAGTTAAACATCCACATGCAAAAACATGAATACATACAATGAATAAATACAGACCGTATACTTTTCAGAAAAATTAACTCAAAATGGATCACATATCTAAATGTAAATAACAAAGGCATAAAACTCCTAAGAAAGAACACAGGAGAAAACCCAGATATCTTGGGTCTGGCAATGATTTTCTAGATACAACCCTAAAGGCACAATCCATGAAAAAAAAAAATCAATAAACTGGACTTTATTAAAGATACAAATTTCTGCTCTACAAACGTCACCATCAAAAGAATGAGCCACACACTGGGAAGAAGTATTTGTAAAAAATAGATCTGATAAAGGACTATTATCCAAAATAAATAAAGAACTCCTATAACTCAACAAAAGACAAACAACCCCATTTAAAAATAGGTCAAGGAACTTTATAGATACCTCACCAAACAAGATCTATAGAGAGCAAGGAAGTATATGAAAAGATGTTCCACAGCATATCAACCTCATCATGAAAATGCAACTTAAAGCAGTTAGGTATTACTACGTATGTATTAGAACAGCAGAAATCTAGAACACTGATGACACTAAATGCTGGCCAGGAGGAAGAGCAACAGGAACTCTCGTTTATCACTGGTGAGAATGTAAAATTGTGCAGCCACTTTGGAAGACAGTTTGGCAATTTCTCACAAGGCTAGACATACTTACCATATAATTCTTCAGTTGCACTCATTGAAATTCACCCAAAAACATATGTCCACACAAAAACCTGCACACGATGTTTATATCAGCCAAGAAATCTTTAGGCAGGTGAATGGGTAAATAAGCTGTTTATATCCAGACAATGACATATTATCCAGCATTAATAAGAAATGAGCTATCACACAATGAAAAAACATGGAAGCAATTTGAATGCCTATTAGTAAGTAAAAGAAGCCACTCTGAAAGGCTACATCTTGTATGATTCCAATTATGTGACATTCTAGAAAATGCAGAACTATGGGGACTATAAAAAAGATGAGTAGTTTTCAGGGATTAGGAGACAAACAGGGATGAACTGGCATAACAGGATTTTTAGGTTGGTGTAAATACTCTGTATGATACTATCAATGGTGAATACAGGTCATTATGCATTTGTTCAAATCTGTAGAATGTACACCAAGAGTGAATCCTAAGGCAAAACACAGAGTTAGAGGGGCACCTGAGTGGCTCAATCCGTTAAACATCCGACTTCAGCTCAGGTCATGATCTCATGGTCTATGGGTTCGAGCCCCATGTCAGGCTCTGTGCTGATAGCTCAGAGCCTGCAGCTTACTTCAGATTCTGTGACTCCCTCTCTTTCTGCCCCTCTTCCACTCACGTGCTTGCACGCTCACTCGTGCTCGCTCTCTCTCACAAAAATAGAAAAAAACCACAGACTCAGAACGATTATGATGTGTCAGTGTAGCTTCAATTGTAAGAAATGAACACTCTGGTGGAGGATGCTTATAACAAGGAAGGCTGTGCATATGCATGTGCTGGTGCGGGGGCAGGGAGATGGTGTAATACGGGAAATCTCTGGATCTCTTGCTCAATTTTGCTCTAAACCTAAAACTGCTCTAAAAAGTAGTTTATTTTTTTAAAAATTCACACAAGAGTCTCATCCATGATAGACTGCTCATCATCACCATCTTGAGGGCAAGGAAGAAACAACAAAATAAAAGACACCTTCAAAAACAAGGAAAGAAATAACTACCTCATTCCATCAAACTTAAGATTCCATCTATTAAAAGACACATTCTTATTTCAGGTACAACTAAGAAAGGGAAAAATACTGCCAATTAAACTATGACACAAACAACCATAAAGAGCATTCATTCTACTTTCATAGATACTAAAATGTCTTAAAATCAATGAAATGTGCTATAAAAAATTAATGAAATGTGGTACATTGATTTTCCTCTTCAGTTCTTACCTGTGTTAAAGACAAAACAAGAATAAAGCATCTTCAACTGCAGCACAAGAATTTTAAGAAATAAGAGTAACACTAGGACAATACTAAAAGAAATATGAAAACATTGTTTTGTACTTTTGAGACATGAAATGTGGGTAATTTAGGAACAGAAATATATAATGTTGGAATTAAATAACTTCTACTAGGATTTCAGCTAGCTTTAAAATTCCTTTTTCAGATTTTCATAGTTCTACACATAATTACAATTTGTCCTCAAAGAAAATGAAAAAGGAAATGAAAATTTTATTAACATGGTAAGCGTTAACACAGTCTGAACACTCTTGAGAAACATTTTCAAACGTTCTCATATAATCCTCATAAAATCCTAGTAAAGGTGGGTTTGCAAACCAGAAATGGTTGACTCCAGGGTCCGTGCTTTCCCCTGTAGGGCACCAGGCTGCCTCCCAAATACCACCAGAGCAAATATAGGTGACCTTGATATATAGATTCAGGCAAGTTCACTCTAAACCCTGCTTACCTGGCTGAAGCCTTAAAACGCTCTAAGAATTGAAGTCTCAAGCTCTCGTGACCAGGGAGATCAATCAAGGTCAGGCTAGAACCCTAAGGATGGCAGCAATAACATTAAATGAATACCGTGGTCCTGATTCACATTCACATTATAAACTTTTCAAGTACCAGAACAGTGTCCAATTTATTAATGAACCAAAAAATGTTCACCATAATTAATTAATGAATCAAAGAAAAGTTCACAAAGCATCTTCTATTTATAAATTATTAGTAGAGGCTCCAGGGATTTAACAATGAGCAAAAACAGACATGACCCCTGTTCCAACAGGGTTTATGATCAACAAGGGGTGACTGGGTGGATTAGTCTGTTAAGGGTCCACCTCTTTATTTTAGCTGAGGTCATGATCTCGTGGTTCAGGAGATGAGCCCCACGTCAGGCTCTGTGCTAACAGCCTGATATCATGTATCATGCACAGTCTCATTCTCTTTCTCTCTCTCTCTCATTCTCTCTCTCCCCTCCTCTCCCTCCTTCCCCCCTCCCCCACCTCTGTCCCTCCCCAACTTGAGTGCTCAGGCACTCTCATGCACACACTTAAAGTCTAAAAAGAAAGATCAACACAAAGTAAGATTACATATAAATGTAAAATTACAACTTTGATAAATGCTTTAAGGGTACATAAGAAACCTGACCCTGTGGGGGAGTCACTTAAATGTGGTCCATCTGAGGCTGGAGAAACATACCAGTATGAATAAAAACAAAAACATGAAAATAGCTGTAAATATTCACAAAGTAAATAAAGTAACAGGTGACCTACATTTTATCTTGGCATGCTACAATTACAGGGATCCCCAATCTTTCTAACAACAAAACATTCCGTTACATTTCCACCATAATTTTTTAAATATCTGTCAACTAGACACACCATTTATTTGTTCCAAATGTTAATAGTTTTTGTCAAACACTGAAACAGGGAGGGGTTGTGTCCCTCCTAAGCTGACTCATTAAGCACCCACTTAAGGGCTATTCATTCCAGGCCTTCATTCTTGAGCTCAGGTTCAATGTGGATATGGCTTCACTCATAGACTCTCTGGTATAATCCTGATACACTTATCAGGCCCGTGGAAGCGTTCTCTAATGTTCTACCTTATCCACAGCCAGCCTTAACCACTGTTCAGCAGGAGGGAGTCAGTATCATGCACAGATCTGACAATAATTACAACTGGATTTATTATGACCTGTGACTTAGTCTGTGTCGTCTTTTATGGGTAAAAATATGTGTACTAGCTTTAAAAAAAAAAATACTGTTTAGAGTCTAGGGACCTCAGGTTGGGACCCACTACCACATTTCATAATCAGCACTACACCACTATAAGCAATTCAGAAAGACTAGTACTGATACATTGAAAGAGACAGACTAGATCTAAAACATACCGGAGTGAGGCGGAAAAGGAGTAAAAATAGAGGGGAGGAATGTCCTACATTTTTAATAAAAATATGCAAGCCTCATATGTAATATTAAGTTTTCTAAAAACTGTGTTAGAAAAGTAAAAAAGATATAAAGTTAATTTAATAAATATATTTAACCCAATATATCTAAAATGTCTTTTTAACATGTAAAAAAAAAAAAAAAAACCCTCAAGAAATTGGTGACATTTTACTTTTTTTTTCCCCATGCCAAGTTCAAGATATGGTGTGTACTTTACACTTACAACACCCCTCAATCTGGACTTGTCACATTTGAGGTGCTCAATAGTCACACACGGCCAATGGCTATTCTACAGGTTTAAAGTATACCCTGGGATATCCCACTTAAAAAATCCGGCACAAATGCTCCAAGAATTAAAGACCTCCCAAACCCGAATTTTCAAAATCTAAAATCTTGGGAATTTAAAAAGGACTGGACTAGAAAGAGTGTCACTTTGAAAAATACAAAAAATATCTGTAAGACATTTAATGTTTATCTTTGTTTACAATGTTTCATTCTGGAGGCACCAGAAAAGGAGAAAAGGTCTCTAAGATAACCATTTTAATTTACCCATCTATACATCCACCCCTCCAACCAGCCACCTAGCCTTTCCTCCACTCACCAAATACTTATTATGCATTACAGTCGACTTGGAAGTCACTATCCACATTCTGGGACTGCACATATACACAAAAAATCCTTCTCATGATTCCTTACTGGTATCTTTGAAATATACCCATGTATACTTTTTAAGATATCCATTGCAACATTGTTAAAGGAAAAGACTTTAACAACAAACTAAATGTTCATTAACAGAGCTCTTATCAAATCAGATCTTAATTGAATGGTACAGCCACATACTAGAATACTGTGCAGCTCACAAATCAACCAGGCAGCATTATGTGTACAAATGGGGGAGAAAAACAAAACAACCCAACTGCATCAGTCATATTGTTAAAAAACAAACAAACAAAAAACCAGGGGGCAGAACAGACTATTAAAAAAGAAAAAAGGGGGACCCACGTGGCTTAGTTAAGCATCCAACTTTGGCTCAGGTCATCACCTCATAGTTTGTGAGTTTGAGCCCTGCATCAGGCTCTCTGCTGTTGGTACAGAGCCTGCTTCAGATCCTCTGTCTCTCTCCCTGTACCCTTCCCTTGCTCACACACACACGTGCTCTCTAAAATAATAAATATTTAGAAAAAAAAAATTGAGGTACCTGGCTGGCTCAGCTGATGGAGCATGTGGCTCCTGATCACGGGACTGTGAGTTCGAGCCCCAGGTTAGGTACAGGTTAGGTATAAAGATTGCTTAAAGGGGTGTCTTAGTCACTCAGTTAAGAGTCCAACTTCGGCTCAAGTTATGATCTCATGGTTTGTGGGTTCGAGCCCTGCGTCAGGCTCTGTGCTGAGAGCTCAGAGTCTGGAGCCTGCTTTGGATTCTGTGTCTCCCTCTCTCTCTACCCCCTCCTGCTCCCACTCTGTGTGTCTCTCTCTCAGAAATAAATTTTTAAAAAAATGAAAAAAAAAAGACTGCTTAGAAATCTTTAAAAGAAAACTAAAGGGTACACAGATATATTTGTATATACAGAGACCATCTCAAGAATACACAGGAAAATGGTAAGTTATTACCTCTAAAGAGAAGACCTAGTAGGGACAGGAAAAGCAAAATTACTTTTCACCAAATATTCTCTGTTTTTAATGATTATTTATTTGAGAAGGAGGGAGAGGGAGAGAGAACAAGTGGGGGAGGGGCAGAGAGAGAGAGGGAGACAAAAGATCCAAAGTGGGCTCCATGCTGACAGCAGAGAGACTAATGCGGGTTTAAACTCACAAACTGCAAGACCATGAAGTGAGCTGACATCACTCAACCGACTGGGCCACCCAGGTGCCCCAAACTGAATATTCTTTATAACCTTTTGAAGTTTTGTCCCATTACAGATATTACCTATTCAAAATATAAATGAAAAGGCTTAATGCTCACCCTTAAGAATTCATGGTAAAGTTGGAAAGAAGACAAAGAAACAAAAACTAGTAAAATGTGATGTAGTATCAGTGTGCCTGAGGTACACAGCAGGAGATGGTATGATTGAATCTGCTGCTTGGATGACTGAGAGCAGAATATGTCACATGGACTCTATCCATAAAAGTAAAGTATGAATGGTACCTACACCCTCAGACTAAGTCATCCTACAAATGTCCTTTTCTGACATACCAAAGTTAAGTAAAATTGTCAGACTTCCAACATTCTAGGAACCCCTTACCCTGGTATTGTTGACTCTGTACAAAGCAGAGCTGTCAGTGATAGACGTCTGAGTGTCCCTGTAAAGGCCAGTTAACAACTGTTAAAAAAACAAAAACAAAAAATATGAGGAAGATCAGAGTAAATATATAAATAGCAAATCTAAAGAAAATAATTTTGTTCTAACTCTCTGATGGGTCAGGTCAAATAAATGAATATTGCTTGCAACAACTGAAAAGGACTATATTGTTTTTCCCTTGTGGAAAAATCTAATTAATTGCATCTTCATTCCCCTCTCCACAATCAAAGGACGGGGGGTGGGAGTGTGGGGACTACTTTCAAATGGTTAGTGGCCAAATTTACCAACGTTTCATAAATATTTTTAATCATTACAAATGACTACAAGTTATATTTCTGTAGTAGAAAGGAAATAATTTATCATCTCAAAAAGAAGAATAAGAAGAAAACCTCTGCTATGCTCTGTAACAAAAAAGTTTAAAATACTAAATAGATTAAATATTTGTGAAAAGATGGCTAAGTAGTCCAATATGTCAAAGAATCAATCTTTTAAAAAACTTCCTTGGCAAGTTCTCAGAAGAGTTTGTTACACAACAAATTATATACCCTACACACATCACTGTCTTTTATCTCTTCAGCTTTTCTAGCATCCTTGGCCACCACATGAGGAGGGTTACATAAAACCACTAAATGGGATAAGGACTAAATGTCAGTATCTGGCAAGTGCAATGAAATAGAAATGGTCAAAAAAATTCAGTTCATGAGTTTTTCAGGAGTCTTATCAAGTTTTTCAAGTCTTTTCAAGTGAGTCAAGAATAACTCCCCAAGTTATCAGCATCACCCTCCTTTCTAAAAAGAATTATGACCTCACAGGAATATCTGGATGGCCTAAAATTTCCCATCAAGTTTAGGAGAGAGGTAAATCAAAGTATTTACTCTGACAAAGAGCAACGTTTTCCCAGAGTCACAAAGGCCAACAAGAAGAACAGCTCTTTGACTGCTCCTTCTGCTCCGGATGAACTTCCAGAACACTGTGGAACAGAGAAAAACAACCAAAATTATGGCTTGTAGTATCAATAACGCCTGTATGGTTGGGGTAGGTGAAGTTAACAGAAGTCTACCACAGAACACTTCATTCAGCTGGAACTTCTTACTTTTTTTTTTTTTTTTTTTTTACCACCATTATAATCGTTATTGTTCTTGTTACCAGTGAGAAGGCCTGCGTTGTGTAAATGGACTTCAGGGTTCTTGGATTCCCCATAAACGTGGGATGTTGTGCCCCCAGGCTTCTAATGTGTAACCTATTTATCACCGTCCTTGCCCCCAGCTCATGTGTAACTAATTGCCCACTCTATCATTAGGGACTCCACTGAGTGCTCGCCACTATCAACTATCAACCTTCCTGTGTCTACATCCCCTATCCCGACTGTGGCCTCCTCAAGTGCAATCTTGTCTTACTGTGTATTCTCAGTTCCCAGGATGCAAACTCGGAGTAAAGAGCCCGAGAGTCTTGGTAATAGGAGCAAAAAAAGGAAGACGGGATGGGGGTAGTGACCACGCGCTCAGGCATAACAAGAGTCAATGGAGGTAGAGAAACCCATGCTCCCAAGGGCCAGGACGTCCAAGGGTCACAGGAGATCCTCTTTAACGCAGCACTACTCCGGCTGCTTCAGGTAACAGGGCAGGCTGGTGTAAGAAATGACTCTCCCGCTACAGATGCCCCCCAGGTGCCTTCGCCGCCGAGCGTCGGCGGTCTGCACAAGCCCAGTCCAAGCCGGGAACCCCGCCCGCCGTGCACCCGGCAAAACCACCGGCCGCCTCTTTACCCAGCGTCAGCAGCACCGCGAGAAGCGCCACCACGACTGACAGCAGCGTCGGGTCGCTCTGCTGTAACTCCTGCCGCAAGGTGTCTAGGTACGGCTGGAAGACGCCGCCGACACTGCCACCATTCTCAACCCGCCGCGGCTCCGCGGAAGCCATCGCGGAAACGCTGCCTCCAGCGCCGCGAAAGCAACGTGGCTCTGGGCTCTGCGCAGGCGTCCGAAGTGGAGCATCACGGGAGTGGTAGTTCGTAAGTTGTATTTCTTCTTTCAGGGGCGGGGATCCCGAAGGTCCTGATGGGAGTTGCAGTTCTCATGGACACTTTTCACCGAGCCAGCGGTCTTTCACGGTATTTCACGAGTGATATTCTTATCCCCTAACATAGGAGTTAAATGTCGTCACCCCCTTCATGGTTGTTGACGGAATGATGAATGAGTAAAATGAATGGCTTAAGAAATCTGCACTGAGGATTTCCAGTACTCCCTCTGTGAGGTGAGTCTTGTGAGGAACTCCAGCATTACACAAACATTTCATCTGACTATAGTATGGCATGGGATGTGACAGAGGATGTACGGTGCGATATGGGAATACAGAAAGGGACATTTATTCCATCATAGGTTCAGATAAAAAGCTCCTGGAGCAACGTGACGGAAACTGTGAGAGATGAGTTAGCCTCTGCAGGTGTAAAAGGAGAAAGCTCTGTGTAGAAGAAATTGAGCAATTCTGTGTCCCTATACCGTAAATCTAGGGCTGTAACTGAGATTTCTACATGGAGGGAAGCAACTAGGAAATTAGAGCGTGGGGTGGAGCTGTTGAAAACTGCAGCTGCCGTTCCTGTCCGGAGTGGGCAGCCACTATGCCACTCAGGTATGTGGGACTAAAGTGGCCCATCCTTCCAGTTTTTCCAGAGAAGCCAGAAAGGGAAATGTCCCATTTTTCAAATTTCACCAAGTCATGAAAAACATTAAAAAAAAAAAAACTCGCCACCCAAATAAAACACCTATGGGGCCAGAAGTGGCCAGTTTAGGGGCTGCCCCTTTGCAGTCTGTCATTAAGCTGGTATCATTTCTGCAGAAGTGGCAGGAGATGAAGCAGGAAAGTTGGCAGGAATGACCTGAAGGGATTGTGTGTTATCCAGAATGCAATAAGACTTTATCCAGAATGCAATAAGAAGTGTCCGTTGAGGGTAATATAAATGACTGGAAATGGAAAACTGTTTTCCATTTGTTTTCCATTTGAGACAGGAGAAACTGAGGCAGGGAGATCAGCTGGGAGCTGGTTCAGTGTTTTGGCAAAAGATGCACAGGGTCTGAACCAGGAACAGAGGTAGGTATGGAAAGGAGGCCACAGATTTGAAAGATGTGTAGAAGGAAAATATATAGAATGTGGTGATTAATTGGATATGCTGAATTAAGAGGGATAGTTATCAGGACTGCGTCTAAAGCAGTTGGTGTGGGGTACTGGAAAGATCAGAGTGCATAAAGTGAATTAAAGAGGGACTTCGGGGCTGAGGGCATAACCAAAATGAAAATTGCCTCTGTTTTCTATATATTGAGTTTCAGATGCCTCTGAGTGTGAGGAAATAGTTTCTACTGACGTAAACGAGTTAGAAAAAAGCTTAGGGCAGAAAGCTGCCACCATGGGGCAAAAGTGCCTGAGGTTAGCTAGCGAGATAGTGTAATGGGATCACGAGTAACTTGTTATATCACCTGCAGGAAATTACTTCCCATCTGGCGCCAATGTACCTTCATCACAAACTCCACTTGCCCCCCAGACCTTTTACTTCTTACACACACAAGCTAATGATTACTATCTGATTGTTTTCTTCACGTTCACCACGTGTGTAAGATCTTGTTTTCTTCACGTTCACCACGTGTGTAAGATCTTGTTTTCTTCACATTCACCACGTGTGTAAGATCTTGAGCGCTCAATAAATATGGCGATGAACCTCCTCCTCGGGGCTCTTGTCTTCTCTCGGACGTTAGCCTCTCTCATAGTCTATTCTGTGTCCACTCTCTTGCTGGATAAGACAGAACTCCAGACTCCTAGTCTGTCACATCTGAGAATTCTAAAATCTTATAATAAGCTGGTGATCCAGTAAACAAATGTAAAGTTTCAGCAAGAGGTGCTATGTTTTCGTCTTGGTGTTAAACATAAACTAGTGGTCATTAAAATCATGGAGAGAATGGAAAGTGAGGAGAAAGGAACTCACAGAGAAGCCTAAGAAGGAAGAATCAGTGGCAAAGGAGTAAAACATATCCTGGAAGTGGTCAGCAACATGTCTTGTAATAGAGAGGCTCCTGTGATGAGGGCTTGAATGAAAAGTAGCTCAGAGGGAACAGTGGGTAAGTGTGGGGGTAGGGGTGTGGTATGGAAGCAAGACTATGGTAGATGGAGAAGAAGGGGGGTAATGAAGATAATTGTCAACATCAATGAGTGCTTGCTAGTGCCAGGCATTGTTTTAAATAATTTTAATTTATTGTTTGATCCTCACAGTGATCCATTATTCCAATTTTACAGAGGCAAACTGAGGCAGGGGTTAAGTAACTTATCCATTAAGCCCAGGCAGTTGGGCTCCTTTATGCTTAACTATATGCTCTAACATAATACAATTCATTTTCCAGGCATTCCATTGATAAATGTAGGCAATAGTCACTCCAGATTAAGAAAGGATGTTTAGGATGTGAGGCTAAAGAAAGTAAACCAACTACTTTAAAGTAGCATTATCAATTAAAACTATCAGAACTGACAATAATTTTCCCACATTCTCTTTTTTTCTTTCTTATCATCTTGGTCTCTGTATCTGTGCGCTCACACGCGCGCACACACACACACACACACACAGGCCCTTTATAATAACCATTTATTCCTCTGTTAGGCACTAAAAATGCAGGGAAAGAAGAAGGGCCAAACAGGAGAATACTCACCATAACTGTCCTAACTGTATAAGAATTTTTGGTCAGAGCTATATGTGAAAGAAAAAGTGCTGCCTTGGTGGTAAAATTTGGGAATGATCAAAGAATGGTTTAACAAGACACAAGACTTTTTTTTTCCAGTATGTTTCCTGGGTAAAGGCAGAAGAAATGCCATTCTTAGGAATGAAAGCAGGTGGGGATCAGCTGTTTCCTGTCCTCTCACACCTCCATCAACACATGCTTCCAGGAGGTGTGTGGAGAAGGACCCAGAGAAAGGACAGGCAGATACTGACTGCTGCTTGCTGAAAGTGTTCTCCTTTATTCAAATGGCAAATGAAGAGAGTTAAAATGACACAAACATAGTGAGACCATTTTTCCCCTCTCTTCCATTACTTAAAATATCTCATTCACCAGACACATTTTTCCCTCTTCTTCTATTCCCAATAACTCCAAAGCACAATGGAAATGACCTCAGACTTGGGGACATCAGTCACGTGATTCCCATACTCTGGCTTATCTCTTTAACTTTGTTTCTTTGAAAACAAATACTTAGATCATTTTTCTAAAAGAATTAAAATGAGACATGGATGACATATTAAAAACTGAAGGAATAATGAAAGATCAAAGAAAGCTACAAATCACTTCAGATTTATGCCTGTAGTATCTGGTGAACATCAGACATTTTTCTGTACATCTATACTGATAAGGCGATCTCAAGAGAGAAATCAAAATAAACAGAAATCATTTTAAGAGACTATAGTATGCATAGCTGCATGTACAGTCACTAGAACAGTGTCAGGCTTGTGGTAGACACTAAGTACATTGTTGACAAAAATTAGCTTTGTTGGCTCATTGCAAAAAGACCCCAGAGGAACTGTTTCAACTGAACAAATGTAAAGAGTTGTTACAGGATTTAGGGTAAGGGTAGAGTTTAGGTGAATATCAAATAAGGCAGAGTGTTGATAGGCTCAAAGCTGTGTGTAAAAGGTCAACATCAGGTCTTGACTGCAAAGTGGACCCAATGTCCTGTTAGAGATATGAACTATTGTGTCCAGAAATCCCCCATCTGTGGCTCTACCCCTGAGTGTTAATTGAGGCTGTAGTAGGAATGAAGTAATAAAGGGGCAGACTGGAGAGTTGCTTAGAAGGCAAAATCAACAGAACCTGCTGGCATTGGACACGGAGTGAGGGAAAACAGTGAATGAAATTTGACTCCTTGGTTTATGACTCTGGTGAGCGGATAGAAGACCATGTCTTCAGCTGTTGTGAAATATATGGAAGTGACAGTTGGACAGTTATGGAAGCAGGAGAGGGAAG
Organism: Cryptoprocta ferox; assembly: GCA_028646485.1. Classification (NCBI taxonomy): domain Eukaryota; kingdom Metazoa; phylum Chordata; class Mammalia; order Carnivora; family Eupleridae; genus Cryptoprocta; species Cryptoprocta ferox. The sequence continues at coordinate 121,570,009 of CM053573.1, forward strand.
AGGCAAGATGATCCCCTCTATTTTCTATTTGTTGGGCTTCTGATTGCTGTGAGAACTGTGTAGTATAGATCCATAGGCAGGAGGAAGTAGGAGTATGGGGACGCTGGAGCAGGGGCCAGGAATATAGTTATAGATGTAGGTGCCCCACAGTCATTCACATTGTTTAGGGAGGGCCTAGAAAGTGAGAAGAGCATTGGATCAAGGAAAGAAGCCCAGGAAGATGTCCCTACAATTTCAGGGCTGGTAGGATGAGCCCAGAGTAAGACCACAAATGGACAGAAAGGGGTAGGAACCAAAACAGAGAGCTGCCATGGCAGAGAAGTTGGGGAGAGTTCCCAAGAAGAGTGAGCAGTCAGCCATAGCAAGTGCAGTAAACAGACTCAGGAATGAAAGAATTAAAATTGATTTTTACAAAGGTCACCTGGGTGGCTCAGTCGGTTAAGCTTCTGACTTTGGCTCAGGTCATGATCTCACAGCTAGTGAGTTCGAGCCCTGCATCAGGCTCTGTGCTGACAGCTCAGAGCCTGGGACCTGCTTCAGATTCTGTGTCTCCATCTCTCTCTACCCCTCCCCCACTCATTCTCTCTCTCTCTCTCTCTCTCTCTCTCTCTCTTTCTCTCTCTCTCTCTCAAAAATAAATAAACATAAAACATTTTTTTTAATTGGTTTTTACAGATGGCAGATGGGCCGTGACCTTGGCCAGGGTAGCTGCAGGGAAGTGAGTGGAACAGAAAACTGATTTCTGTGTGTTGAGCCTTTAATAAGTAAGGCATGGAAAGAGTGAGCCTCCACCTTTCAGAAGAAGGAGAGGAGACAGGACAGTGACTACTGTGGGAATCAGGGTCAAGTGATAATTTTCAGATGTTCCAGTAATTCACTTTCTCAACCCGTTAGAATCAGGACCTCAAGTATACCTGACAAAATTCATTAAAATTTTTTTTATATTTTTTTAATATATAAATCGTCTATATTTTTTTCAAGGCAAAAATAGCTGTACTCCACTGAACACTCCATTTCAATAATTCACTCAGCACCCTCCTTCCTGCCTCCTCCCTACCAACACACACACCACACAGCTGCATACACTTGATTCTGTTACAGTGACCATGCAGACCCTTTTCAGAAAGAATTCCTACTTGGACTGTACCCAGGAGGTGTGGCTGTGGCACCACAATCAGAGCTGTGGAAGACATCAGATGCACTTGAGCTCTGAAAGAAGGGCACAGTTGCAAATGTATTTAGTCAGTTAGTATTAAAAAAAAAAAATCCTTCCAGGCCAAACATTTAGAAAAGAATGAAGTTTTTAAAAGATAACACCAATAATAATTTTTATTTTATGCTCTGCCGAGGTACCACTGCCAAACTGTGAAGCCAAACAAACCACTCAGGCCATCGAGACCCAAAGGGAAGCTTATGGGTCCCATGAGCTCCCCCCTCCATCTGCTGTGGCTCCACCTCTTGAATTTTAATCTTTGTGGAAAGTACAGGCCTCCAGGAGTTCTGTGGAGCAGAGAAGAGAGGTAGGACAGTCAAAATCGACTTATATATATTTTCTGTTGTGTGAATGAACAGTTAAGCCTGATACAAAAGCACTCAGACTCACTGGGGGTCTATGGGTGGACTAGGGGGTCTATGGATGGACTAGGCCATTCTCTCAGTGGCCTTCTCCACTTGCTCGCCCAGCTCCTTTGTCTTTCTGGGCAGTACTGTGCACCAAGAATGGTAGCATGGTTTTCCTGCCCTGTATCATCCCCCACCTTGTGTCTTATAGGCAGGGTTCCCACACCTAAATCCATGTAGCTGGAAGGAGCCTGGTAGGATTGTCCTCTCTGACCTCCCTAGTCAGGTGAGGAACCAAGATAACAAGTCATTTTCCAAGCTAGGTGCTGGCAAAGGAGCAGAGAATAGCAAACCCAGACTCTCTCCCCTTATGGAGGTTATAGGTTAGGTAAATGTAACCTGGGTGCTCACAACAGTGGCTGTGGGTAAGCACGTTCCTTACGTTGGAACTATGGGACCCTGGCACAGACTTGCTGAATCAGTATCCCCAGGGCCTGTGAATCAGTATTTTAAGGACCATGGCTCACGTGCATGCACACACGAGTTAAAGAATAACCTCCCTCCATCCACATGTTATTCTCCCACATCTTCCAAATGACTTCAAGAGATTTAATGATGTCCAGCATAGTTATAGTGCAAAGGTGTGCTTTATTGTTATTTTAAGGCTTAGAAAACTGGTATTCTCATTGAGCAGTAGGTATAGCAACTTTATGGTTATAAAACTTGTCATTGTTCAAGCTCTCAAAAGCAGCACTGTGTAAGGGAACTTTCTGTGATGATGGAAATGTTCTGTTTGCTCACCTATCTGGAACTACATGTAGCTACCGAATGCTTGAATTGGGCTGGTGTAGCTGAGGAACTAAATTTTTAATTTTGTTTAATTTTAATTAAGTTTGAATAGCCATAGATAATTAAAGACTACTATATTGAACAGTGCAGCTCTATTTAAAAAGGAGTTTAGTAGGGGCAACTGAGTGGCTCAGTCAGTTAAGCATCCCACTTTTGATTTTGGCTCAGGTCATGATCTCACAGTTGTGAGATTGAGCCCTGTGTCAGGCTCAGCATGTGGATCTCGCTTGGGATTCTCTCTCTCTCAAAATCAATAAATAAACATTTTAAAAAAATTTTTAAAAAGGAGTTTACTGCAGAGCAATGAGCATTGGGTACATACAACCTCTTCCTTTTCCTAGTAATAACATGGAATTCTTCATGTCTGGGCAGTTCATTACCTTAGTGATGGCCTGTGTCCACCTTACCATTCTGCCCATACAAGAAGCCTTTGATGTGTGCTGGGATTACGGTGTTCTCTCATCATCTCATTTTGTCTATCGGACATCCCCAGAGGGCCACAGCCCACTCTTCCTTTTCTACTCACCACCTAGAATCCCACCCATGTTTGCTTGGCAGCTTCCCCCATGCTGTTCCTCCCTACTCACTTGAGGTGGAACATTGTCTCAGGTTAGCAACAGCCGTGATATACTCTGCTCCTAAGTAAGATTCATATGTCGTGCTTTCCGGAAGTTTGGCCAAACATTTTGTGTCGTCCCTGAACAGAAGGTCCTTGGTGTCGGAGTGGAACATACAGAATTTGCTTGAGCAGTCATTTCCAGTTTTTCCAAACAAACCCTGTCAGATAGAGGGAAAACACATGAGGGCCTGTGGCAGGGAGCAGCTGAGAATGCAAGGATCAGGCTGAGGGGAATGAAAGCTGGGAACCAGCCCTGGGGAAGAAAGAGAAGCTGCAGAGGATGCCTCAGGATGTTTCCATATCCCTCGCCTGGCATCCACCCATTTTTGGCCCCAGTTTCATGCTTTCATGAGGCCCCAATGTCTTATATAGGGTCCATCCTAGTCTCACCTCCTCTGGGAAGTCCCTCCCACCCACCTAGTCACTCCTGACTTCCCTGATCTCTCTTCCCCACTTCATTGGCTGTGGCCTTAGGGACTGCTTCCAGGAAATGAGAGTACAGAAACATGTTCTTTCCAAGCATTACTATCGAAGAAGATATTAAACATGAGCTCAACAAGGGGTGGTACAGGTAGTTGTTAAATTTCATGTTTGACTGCATCTTTGATCCTGTCTTGGGCAAGAGCCTTAACTCTAGGCCTTGTAGGATTATAAGTGAAATGATGATTACAGAAAGTTTAACATTCCATCTAGCACCTAAGTAATGTTCATTAAATGCTAATTATTATTATCATTTACCTTAAGAGGGATCACGAAATATACTATCTTCATTTTTTTTTTAAGGGAAACTAATGGCAGGCAGGAAGCTGTTGTTGAGGAGAAAGTGGTGTTTGTGGGTAGAGGATTCTCAGGATTAGAATACTCAGGCAGCCTCTCCCCACCCCCCAACAAGGCTGGCCTTGGGTTGCTTGCTCTCCCCAGAGGACAAGCTGCCTGAGGATAGAGGTCATGTGTTTTTCTGGCTGTTGCAATGGTTCTCAGTCTCTCTAAACAAGAGAAATACAGTCCACATTTCATGACTTCTATCAAGGAGAGCTGGGACACAGGATTACTCTCCTTCCTTTTCAAAAAGGATAGAAGTGGAGAAAATGAGAGTACCACAGAGCAAGGTCAAGGATGAGCAAGAAAGCAGATGCATGGACCCAAGAGCCAGTGGTCACATGGGAACTAATCTCCAGTGACCTGGAGATATAAGCAGACCTGGGCCTGGGAGATCCAGTTCCACAATTGACAGTCTCCCAATTCTAGTTTCTAGAAAGAGAATGCTGGAGTGGGGGCTGCGCTCAGCACTGAACTCCCCCACATAATCCACATGCACCCAGGAAGAAAGAATGGGAGGCCCTGGCTTGTCCATACCTGCTGCTCAAGTAACATCTTGCTAACACAAGCTGCCGTATCTTTCCGTGAGACCACAGCATGATTTGGGGCCCGGGCTAGGAAGCAGTTCTCAGGCTCTGTCACAGGCTTCCTGCTGCCATCAGGACACAGCAGCTTATAGTCGTCCTGCTTCAGACCCTTAGCCCAATCTTCATTGTTTTTTCCTGGGGACAGAGAAAGTGGGTCAGCCACAGCTGATAGCTTTGGTCAGGCGCCCTCACTGAGGGGACATAACCAACCCACTGGCATGTGAAGGACCTGGAGCCATTGGCCAGCAGAAGCGCACACACTGGGGTCACAGTGATGTGGAGAGGAAGAGACACTCACATGTATATAGGTCCAATTCAACAGATTCAACACTCAACCAAGAATTCCTAGTGACCACCCCTTCCAACCTGCCCCACCCAACCAGGAGAAAGAGAAATATTTTCTGTGGATGATGTTAAAAAACATCTTCATTCCTACTAAATTCCAAAGCATCTGGACTTCTTGCTCTAGCACAGGAAGAACGTGACCCTCTGTACAAAACAATCTGGCATCAGGAAGCAAAAGAACTTTCCCAGGGGCCATTTTGCAAGCTGGACCAGTGTTCTAAATCTGACATGCTCATTCTGGTTCTACATGAAAATGTGCACATGCTTCTGTGCGTACAGGTCCATATCTTGTTCTCAGCTCCTTCATTGTTTCTATATTCTCCCTGAAAAAAAAGGAAATCTCACCCATTTTCAAGGTTTCCACTCCTTCCTGCTAAGGCAATTCTCAAATAAGTATATTTTCCTAGTTTTAACTTCTCATCTAAAAGGCAATCTTTTTCTTAATTTAATTTTCATTTAATTTTATTTAATTGAACTGATGCATGAATTAGCTATCATAAAGCTGTATATTATTTATATATAAAGGAAAAATGCCTCTTTCCCTACTCTCCCCAAATATAGCCTTACAGTTTTAATAAAAAACTCCAAATTGCCTGCATCTCTCCCATGAGTAACTGCACACATCTTTGCTCACCTTCTAACATTTATTTATCCTGCCCTTTCTTACCAGTCCCTTCAACTCAGCTCCCTCCAAATGAAACCCACCATCATTCTCTCCAAATCAATTCTGTTCTACTTCATAATTTAAGCATTTATTCAATACTATGTTGTCTACCCTCTGTCAAAGACAGTCTTATTGGAGGGGGAAAATAGCACACATACCAAAAGCAACAATTCCGGATGCAGATAATAACATTTTCTATTTCTATTTCTAAATGCTATGTGAGTGGAGAACCAGCTTGGTGAGAACATATTCATTAGGGAGAGCTGGCTGGAGGAGGCATGGTTTTAGGTGTGTAACCTGTGTTACACATCCTGATCAGGAGACTAACCTAGGCCCAACTGGCAGGGCAGATGATAAAGTCCTCAGAGGCTTAGAGGCTGAGAAAAGGAGTGGATTTTGAAAGAAATGGGAGGAGCTTGGACTCATAGAGGTTGAGGTTGCAGTGCCAGTGAACTTTGTATATAAAAGCGACCAGATGACAAGTAGAGACTCCAGGGTGTTCTTTAGAAGGGAGGTTAGGCCTCCACTCTACATTCTCCTCAGGGGGTAAGGCTTTTGAAGTCATTGCAGGGTGCAGAGGTGAGACCTAGAAAAACCCTACTCAGAAGAGTACCAAAGGAAAAAAAATCAAGGGGTGACAAAGAACCAATCTTGGGGTAACACTTGAGTCATAGGAAAAAGGGCACCCTTTAAAGGAAAAAGCAAAAGTAATAGGAGAAAAGAAAGAAAAATTAGCCAACACAGTCGTCCTTCAAGTAAGTACTTAGCAACTTCTGTGTGCCACTTACCATAGTTAGTGTTGGGGTATAAAAGAAGGAAAAAAAGAGCTCAAAGAGATTCTGTAGCCACAGTTTTTTACAGAATGAGATGAACCCAATAAAACTAGTCCTATGGATGGAAGATTCTGTTGTGGGATGGGGGTATGCCACCTGGGAAGGATTCTCGGAGGAGTTGGTGCTGAGCTAGTTCATTCTAGATGAATTGCTGGGATGATCTGGGGTTGGGTGAAGGGACATGAGAAAAGGAGTGAGGTAATACCTACCTGGACCGTAGCAGGTTCTCTAAGCAGTTAGTGACAGGAGGGGGCAGGTGGAGTGCTCATTCTTACTAACTTTTAAAAAAATTTTGTTAGTTTTTTTTTTAAAGTCACAGCATCTAATATTCACCCACTAGTTTTAGTACCCATTCATGATTCTTGCTTGAAACAATTACTACTATATTGTTTGCCAAATGATAGTTTTTTAACTTTATAATTACAGTATTCCTTCATTTGTTCTTGTTCTGCGATAAGGAAGATCTTTCCCTTCATCCTCATTTGCTTAATCAGGATATTATTATCCTGTATTCCCATTTTATTCAACAAGTCATTATCTTACTACCATTATTATTTCTCCTAGTGCTCAAAATGTCCCAGATTTGGCCAGTGGGGGATCCTTAAAAATAGCTTCTGTATATTTTGATATATCCCAACGTCTTCAGCATGATGTTCCAGGCTCACCTTATATTTTTTTCCTGTCCCAGCCCTAGAATCAGCTATTTTTCCAAGGGCCCCTGGCTCCTTCTATTGGAGAATGGTTCTAGAAGCCAAGATTTGGTGTTCATTCCCACTGGTGTACTACCGTCTCTAGATTTTTTTCAGTGGACCTAGAATATATTTGGAATATATATATTGGACCCAGAAATACAGGAAATAGTTTAAAAAGGACCTTTTGGGGATAATTCACAGAATTTTAGTATGGGCTGTGAACATTGTGAATCTTAAATGCATGTTAATATCAATTTCCTGATCTTGGTAATTACAATGTAGATATGTAAGAAAATGTCCTCATTCCTACGAAGTGTGCACTGAAGTATTTAGGGAAAAGGCAATGCCTGCACCTATGGGAGGGTTCCCGGGAGAGCATTCAGGGCCACTAGAAGAACCTCATGGTCGGTACCATTCTGCCTATCCAGGTGAACTCTTCTCTCTTCACTGAAAAAACAGGTCGAGGGTCAGAGCTCTGGAGCCTAACAGAGTACATGGACTTCCACAAAGGCATCGTCACCATAAGTGAACCCAGCAACCCCAATTTGTACGGACAGAAGAGCACATGAACATACCCCCAGTGTTCTCTTTGACAGTCTGGTCTTTCACAAAGGCCACATCTCCCTTCTCAACCAGACACCTGCAGCGTGCCAGAAAGAGAGAAAAGAGAAGGTCAGAGAGACACATCTGTCATTCAGGAGGGCCACCTTATAGATCCAGGGCTAGCCATCTGATATCAGCAATTGTCACTCCCATTCTATCACTAATCTTACATAATACTAATATAAGTAATAAAGAAAAGAAAACAAAACCTCCAATTAGCTTTGTGGTTATACAATCTCAGTTCCATACACTAAATGCTACGTTCTGGCATAGTTTCTCCAACAGAGCTACAGCATTTCCCTAGAGATATTAGAGGGCAGTGTCCCAGTACGGTGATTCCTTACTCACACGCTACTTTGTAAAAACTGGGAATCTGTGGACTGTGAATTGTATTTGCACTAATTCACAAGGTGGCTCTATCTGGAGAATTAGAATAACCTTTCTTTTCTCCTTCACTACTGAGAAGTTCAGTTAGAATACCACCATCATTGTGCAGTTGATGGACTCATGAAATACTAACACAAGACCGAATCAGAAAAGATTAAAAGCAATAAGGTCATAAGGTGCACAGACATCTTTATATAAATAACAAATGCAGTTGGGAATGTAGAAATCATGTACATTACTTTTGTATATTTCCAGGTGAGTGTGGCAATAGGTTCTCCAGAGGTGCCTGGAAAAGCAGACTCCTGACTCCTGACTCCTATATTCAACCTTGGCAGGGTTTTCTCACCTTGGCAATAGTGTTTGAGCCAAACAATTCTTTCTTGTAGGATACTGTCCTGTGCGTGTAAGATGTTTAGCAGCCCCTACCAATTAGATGCCAGTAGGACCCTCCCCCCAACCCCATTTGATCATCAAAAACATCTCCAGACACTGCCAAATTTCCCGAGGGGAAAATCGCCCCCCTGTCAAGAACTTCTAATCTGCACTGTACTGTCAGTCTTTGCTATGACAGCCAGGTCTGGAGATAGTGTCTTGGGGGTACTTGGATGCTTCTTCACACAGGGTTCTAATATAGTTGCTGAATGTGGCACCCTAATACATGCAAGACTAATAGGCCAGGAACATAACAATCGCACTTTAGTTCCTAAAACGCAATCTTGTCAGGGCTGCGTTTATCATTATATTTGTGTCAGGATTAAAATACTCACCTGAAAGCCCCTGTGTAACCATAGTATCTCTCATGGCTGTTGGGAATACACTCCTTTCCTGGAGTATTTGCTGAGCCAACACACAGAGCACAGAGACTGGAATTTCGCATAGATCCAGGGGCACAGCTCTGCTCGAAAAATTTATCTGTGTGGAAGGACAAGAGGAAGTCAGCTCTTCCTGAGTCAATAGGAGTAGCCTTCATCTAACACATAACAGGTGTGTATGGCCCAGGATCCATGGAACATATTCATTCTGTGACCTGCCACCAAGTCAGGACCTGCCAGGCTCCAGGCTTTAAAAGAAAATGTAATTGAGGCTGGGTCTAGAAGTCAGTAGAGCATTATAAGTCAGGTGGAGAGGATTCCATGGGCACCCTGATAGTGTCATCTTTATCTAAAGAGAGAAGAGAAGGAAGAGAAGGAAATGACATGAAAATTGACATAAAAGGGATAAAATTGACATAAGAATGTTTCACTCCCTGAGCTTGTGCCACCTGTTTTCAGGATTTTCTTTCCATTGCTATATTTTAGAAGAGACTTTAAATAGAACTTAGAACTCCAAACTCAATTAAGAGCTGGGGAGGGGGGGACGTTCCTCACAGCTCAGCTGCTCTCTGATGGCTGCGAAACTTCCAGGAAACTCAGAAGAGCAGAGGTAGTGCCCTTGCTGGTGGGGAGCCAGAGCTTTCTGGATATCACCCCAGCCATACTTTGCCTCCTCTCAAATTGCTGTCAGAGAACACCCCAGGGCAGAAATGTAATCTCATTTCCCAGTCCCCACACACAGGACTTGTCTGGTTCATAACTGTCTTTAGAGGACTGTTTTAAAGCAGTTACACATATTTGGAGGTGGCAAGGAGGAAGTACTCAGGAATTTGATGTAAATAACCATTAGAAAATATTTGTCTATGGTTAACTTACATATGCATTTTTCAGAGGCAGAACAAAACCTATACCTGAAGATGTTCAGTGGACACAGAGAATAAACTGATTTTCACCCCTTTGAAAGGACCTAAGAGCTGGGCAGCCCCTCAGTGAGATTGCCAAGACCTTAAAGAGATCCGAGGATCCCGCACACTCACATTACCTAGAAAGCCCAGTGACAGGGATTCTACTATCCACCCAACAGCCATTTCCCCTTATTCCTTAGTAACAAAGATCTAGGTTTTATTTTTTAATTTTTTCTCCATTATTTTTTATTGGGAGATAGTTGACATACTAGTTTCAGGTGTGCAATGTGATTCGCTATAGCAATATATTGCAAAATGATCCCCACAGTAAGTCTAGTTAACATCCATCACCACGTATCATCACAAAATTTTTTTTCATGTGATGAGAACTTTTAAGATCTGCTTTCTTAGCAACTTTGAAAAATGCAAGACAGTTTTATTAACTATAGTCCCCACGCTGTACATTACATTCCCAGGACTTATTTAGATTATACCTAGAAGCTTGTATCTTTTGCCTCCTCACCCAGTTTGCCCATTGCCCCACCCCCTACCTTTAGCAACTATCAATCTGTTCTCCATATCTATGAGCTTGGGGTTTTTTAGATTCCACATATAAGTGAGAGTATGCAGTATTTGTCTTTACCTAAATTCCTTCACTTAGTATAATAACTTCAGGGTCCATCCATGTTATTGCAAATGGCAAGATTTCTTCCTTTTTCATGGCTGAATAAAAGTGCTTTGTGTGTGTGTATGTGTATATATATATATCTTAAACTTTCTTTATCCATTCGTTCTTCAGTGGACACTTAGGCTGTTTCCATGCCTTGGCTATTGTAAACACTGCTGCAATAAATATGGAGATGCATATAATTTTTGAGTTAGTGTTTTCATTTCCTTTGGATAAATACCCAGAAGTGAAATTGCCAGATCATATGGTAGTTCTATTTTTAATTTTTGAACAAAGTTCTAGTTTTATTTGGGACAGAAACATGCCCAAATAAAAGATGACATTCTCGAACCTCTTTTACAGCTAAGTGTGACTGTGTGCCTGAGTTTTGAGCAATGAGAAGTTACATGAAGTAATTGATTTAGATTTCCTGGATAGCTCCTTTAATAAAGTGACAGCAGGTGGCATTACACTTCAAGTTGTCTTTATTCCTTGCTCCTTGAGGCTGCCTGAATCATGGATGTGATGGCTACCATGGTTGACCTTGAAGACAGAGGCCCCATGCTCAGAATGGTGGAGCAGAAAGAGAGGAGCCTGGGCTTCTAGTGACCATATCAGCCATGGACTGCTCACCTCTGGTTTTTTCATGAAAGAAGTAAACATATATTTACTCAAGCCTTTTGTGTAACCAAAAAGAACCAGTTTTATTTAGCTCCCCAGCCCTAGTATCCCTTTTAGCTATCTCGAGGTTCGTTTTAACCAAATTTTACTGTTATAAAAACCAGGGCCACAACATTTTGCACGAAACCACTCTTTTCTAGAATACCTCTTTCCAGCCTGGCCCTGATCACAGCACCCTCCCAAAATTCACTTACCGAATTCACAGTTGTTGATCCTATTGTAGAGTAGGCCCATGGGGATGTTCCAGCCAGCAGTTCTATCTACTGCAGTGTGGCAGGACTTCCTGCCTTTCAGATTGTTCCAGGTGAGGGAGTCCTCTGCTGATGCTTTAACCACAGCCACAGCAAGATATCCTACAAGAAAGACACCAAAAAAGAAAGTATTAACACCCCTGGGCCTTCCAGAGTATCTGTCTGCAATTGAAACCTGCCATTTCCCTATGGAAGCAAAATTATCCTGAATCATTCCTTCTGCCTTTGAAAGGGTCTTCCCAATAACTGAGATGTAGCACCTGGCTGTCTCAGTCAGTAGAGCAGGCAACTCTTGATCTCAGGGTTATGAGTTCAAGCCCCACATTGGGCATGGAGCCTACTTACAAAAACAGAACAAGGGATGCCTGGGTGGCTCAGTCATTTAAGTGTCTGACTCTTGATTTTGGCTCAGGTCATGATCTCAATATTTGTGAGTTCGAGCCCTGTGTCAGGCTCTGTGTTCACAGTGCAGGGCCTGCTTGGGATTCTCTCTGTCTCCCTCTCTCTTTTTGCCTCTCCCTCACTCGTGATTTCTCTCTCTCTCTCTCTCTCTCTCTCTCTCTCTCTCAAAATAAATAGATTAATTTTAAAAAATTAAAAAGCAAGACTGAGATGAAGTACCAGTCATTCTGTCAGATGGATATTATTCTGAACTTAAAAAACAAAATAGTAAGAAAACATCATCATCAGAAGAATGGTTGGTATATAAGTTGGCATAAAACTACTAAAGTTATAAGCCAGCAACTCGCCATCCGCTGTGGAACATCAGAGGAATGGATACTGAAGAGCATATGTGACTCCAACATTTTATACAGTCACAATTAGGAAAGGGTAGCAAATGACCAGATAAACTACAGGGAATATTCTGGCCATGAAGAGAATACAGGTTTGCACCAAAATAAATATGTGAAGTAGAAATTCAAAATCAAGTCAGCTGCCATCTGTAGCAGGTAATACATTCTACTCCTTAAACTGTGAATAGAGTATCAACCCATGATTTCAACTTTCCAATTTAGTTAATTCAGTCAACTGTTCACACCAGAAAACAGAGAAGTCTTATCTGTGGAGTAAGACCAGGTCTTTCTATTTTCAGCTAAAAAGTGTGGCTCCCAGAATGAGGGGGAGAGACTGAGAGGTTGTAACAGGGGAAGTTACAAGGACAGACTTATGCACTAACGGCTGGAAAATGGCTGGAGAGGTCGGAGCACTGGAGCTCTGGGACCCAGTCATCACCTTGGCCAAATCCAGTTTTGTTCCTGTCCCATCTTTCTAGATCCACCCCCACCAGAGTATTAACTGAGAGCCAAACTGGCCTGGGTTCCTGGGCCCAACTCTGGCTGGGAAGCTGGGTAATTTCATGCTCCTAGACATCTGCCTGTGTGAGCCTCTCTGCTCAGGCCTGCCAGGCACATATAAGCAGGACTCCTGGTGCTAACTCTCATCTAAAACTGTCCAGGCCTCTTGTAATACAGAGTTGGGAGTGGTGGGGTGGGTGTAAGTTTGCTTGCTGGATATAGGAGCCTACACAACTTGTAACCTCTGTGAGCTGTTGGTCCTCTTATGGCATCCTTAAAGGATGACAACACCTACTTCATAGGACTAAATGAGAAATCCTGCATGCAAGTCCTGGAAAGTATAAAAGAGTAACCATCATTATCAGTTATCATCCTTCTATGGTTCTTTTGCATTCTAAAAATTGGTCTCTTCTATTGCCTTATGTACTTTTGATTCGAATTTAAATATACATTACCCTTTCCCAAAAGTAATAAGAATTAAACTCCTGAGTTTACCAGTCCCAACTCACCTTTCTCTGGTGTGCTGTGACAGTGAGGGCCTTCAGTGTCTGGAGGAAAAAATTAAGACGCCATTAAACATTTATTCATTGGAAGTCAGCCATTTCTATGTGCAGCTCAGAATTTTTTTTTTAAAAAGCCAGGAAAACAATCTACATATCACCAGGTTTCCAAACAGTCCAGGCTGTCTGGATAATTCAAGTTCACTTTCGCTCACTGGCCTCTGGAAGTTAGCCAAAAATTGCACATTTCAAGTTTCCTGCCCTGTTTCGACCTGTGGCCACAGTGGTCCATGCCGGCTATACTTGAATCCCTACACTGAGACAACAGAAGTGATTTTGGGAAGCAAGAAGACCTGCCAGGAATACCAGCTGAGAATCCCAGCTGTCCTTTGCAGAGAGGTCACTTTTAGGTGGAACTTCCCAGTTCCAAGCCTCCTTCCCCCGCTGGTGGAAGGTATGATAGAAGATTCTGTCCTTTGAGATGACTATGGGGATTAGAGATGAGGGGGGGAGCCCAGAGCCTAGGCAGTAGGAGGTGCTCAGTAAGCAAGAGCTTTGTGGCCAGTGTGGTGTGAATCGGGCTATGATTTTCTCATCTCACTGCCCCAAAGGAAATAAAACACTCAGAGGCACCCCCTTCACTTACTGTAGTTCTCTGCCAGGACAGGCACTAGACCACACTGGCCCGCTATGTAGATGAAGCCTCCATCCAAGCTCATGGCATCAGCTTCTCCTTTCTGCAAAGACACAGCGCATTACAGCAGGTGAAGAGGCTATCTCCTGTCCTTACCTGTCCTACCAGCTGTTTGCTTGAAGCAGCCTTTCCAGAACAGGCCATGAAGGCCCCAGGAGATAGCAGGTGCTCGTTCCAGACCCCCAAAGGATCTATCAGTCAAGAACACCCAGCGCAGAAAATAAAATGTACTCTCATTTTCACCCAAACCATGATGAACTGATGATCTATTTGGGGTGCCTTGCTTAGCTTCTTCAGGAGCAAAGACCCACATTTAAGTCCCCCCATCCTCTCATAAGGATACACTGTCCTACAGACATTTCTACAACAACTTTCTGAAAACTGAAGTTCTTATTTGTTTTTTTTTAATGTTTATTCAGAGAGAGAGAGAGAGAGAGAGAGACAGAGCATGGGTGGGGGAGGGGCAGAGAGAGAGGGAGACACAAAGTAGGCTCCAGGCTCTGAGCTGTCAGCACAGAGCCCGACGCAGGGCTTGAACTCACAAGCTGCGAGATCATGACCTGAGCTGAGGTTGGACGCTTAACTGACTGAGCTACCCAGGTGCCCCCCAAAGTTCTTATTTGTAATACAGATGAGTGGCATCAGGGGCACAAGGCCATGTCTGTGGCATAGAGAAAGCACCTCCTGATGGAGCTCCAGCCATGAATCATGACCATGTGGTTGAGTTCTGTTTCAGTGCTTAGTGTAGACAAAGTGTTAATGAATGAGTAGAATATTCTTGAATGACCTAATTGTCAGGTTTATAAACCCTGAATTATAGAGATGCTTAAATTCCACAAGATTGCCAAGCTTTCCATTGGCCTGGCAATATACTTTTTTGAAATACACCCTAAAGGAATAAATAAATATATGGAAAACTATCTCGGTAAAATGTATGATTCATAAAATGTAAAACATGCAAGTATAACCCATAACAGCAAAAGATAGAAAGAGACCAAATGATGCTATGGGTAATATGGATAAATGGTTACATAAACTGCATCATATCCACACTATGAAATAGATTACAAGATCAAAAGATCATGTTTTCTAAAAAATGATTTGTGACATAGGAAAAGCTAACTAGAAATCAGGTGATAAAAGTACAGTAAATTGTGGATATGATATGATCCGATTTAACAGGATTTTCTCTGAGTTAGAAGATTACAGGTACTTCTCATTTTCTTTTTTTATATCATTCAGGATTTTCAAAATTCCAAAAGCAAACATAGAATGCTCTTGTGATCTTCCACCTGCTTGCACAATCAGCACAGCCCTGTCACACTTGTCTCAGGCACACCCACACCATGGTCCAGCCTCCCATAAGCCAACACAGCTCAGAGTGCTCCCCACCGTGTACTAACACCAGGAGGAAACAGAGCCCTAAGGAGCCCTTCAGATCCATAAAATTGAAAGTATCGAAGCTCCTGTGGGGCTGGGCTCCCGCATGAGGGCAAGGTTCCTGGGAACCCAGGTTTTTATATCATTCCTAAGAACACTCATTCAGCCTTAGGGACAGGCAGGCAGCAGTGGCGAGATGCTGCCCTATGGAGGCAGGAATGACATACCGCGATCATGGCGATACAGTCTTCAGTGGACTCTGCCGATTCACACTCTATTTTCCCTGAGCTGGTTACACTCCACATATCACACTTGGCCCTCTCATGGTGACTTATTGCACACCATTTCACCTTCTTGCATTCATCCTTTGAGGTATGAGGGCCTAGGGCGTAAGGAAGAAAACCAGATTTAGACGAAGCCTTAGAAATTCCTGCTGAGTATGAATACTACCTTCTTCCTGAAAATGCTGGGATTTTGCCAGCAGTACACAAACAGATCCCATTCAAGGAATGAATAACCTTAGAAAACAAAGGCAGTAACAGTCTCTTTGTTGGCTTTTATCATTTAGATGATAATTTCTTCTAAGAAGCCAACTTTAGTCCCAACATCTCTATCACTTCAGGCTCTTTCTGGCTTTTTTCTTCTTTTTGAAATAGCACTTAACCACCTGAGTTGTTTTTTTTATTATTACTTTATTTTTTTGAAGTTATTTATTTATTTATTTATTTATTGAGAGAAAGAGAGAGAGAGAGACAGAGAGAGAAAGAGCAAGAAAATCCCAAGCAGGCTCCATGCTGTCAGCGCCAAGCCCAGTGTGGGGCTCAATCTCATGACC
Source organism: Cryptoprocta ferox (assembly GCA_028646485.1). NCBI lineage: Eukaryota > Metazoa > Chordata > Mammalia > Carnivora > Eupleridae > Cryptoprocta > Cryptoprocta ferox. Next base: position 121,585,987 of record CM053573.1, read on the forward strand.
ATGAGATCAGGACCTGAGCCAAAATCAAGAGTCAGGCGCCCCCTGAGTTGTTTATTTATTTGTTCATTGTTCATTGTCTGTTCCCTGCAGGAGAACATAAGCTCAGCCAGGGCAAGGGCTATGCCTGTCTTATTCTCCAAGGCACCCTCATTATTCAAAGGCAGTGCCTGGCTTGTGGTCAGTGCAATAATGTCTGCTGAATAAATGGACATCTTTTCAATTTTCAGACTCAATTCAAGTCACTTCCTCAGGGAAGCTTTTCCACAGCCCCAGGATCTATTTTTCTTTGTTTTCACAGTCTCATCAGACCATGACATTTTGTTCTATTGTGTTTGTTTTCCCTTCTTATGAGCAAATCTCTCATTTTTAATCAATCATTCAGTAGAGTGACTGTTCATTATTTGTTTTCTCCACTGGTGAGAAAGTTTCATGGCAGTGGAATCTTATATATGTTGGTCTCACCATTGTATGCCCAGCACATAGCACAGTTTATGGCTACATGATCAATAAATGTCTGTTGAATGAAAGAATGATCAAGCATTGGATCCCCCAATGATCCAAGGAAGTTCAGGAGCAGAATTAACCCATCCAGAGCTCCAGCTTCATTATGGCACATGTTGATCGTAATATTGGCTGCAGATGTACAAGTCTGTAGCAATTTTGTTCTATTTGCCTTACTTCGTGACAGGCTAATTGGCTTCACAAAGTGGGCAGATAGGGTGGCCCTGATTTACACAAGGGAAATAATGCTAGTGTCAACCCAAGTCATTTTAAGCATGAATTTCCTTCAATGCCTTTTGGTGATGTCCAGGCCCATCTCATGATGACCAACACCATTTAGCATCAGTCCAACACTGGGCAGCAAAGCTGGGCAGATAAAGAAATGTCAGGGTGGGATTCCGGTACCTGGAAAGAGTCTGTTGCTGGTTCCTGCCCTTACCAGGTTTCCCAGCTCCTAAGGTCACATGAGCCTTCCCTAGTACTTACGCATATCTTCCCTTAGATTCCGAACAGCAGTGACATACTCATATCCCAGGTACAGCCAGGTGTCCATTTTAGGGGGAATCCTTAAAAGCCCTTGGGCAGAGTCCTTAAACAGCAGGTCCTTCCCCAGAGTCGAGCTGAAGAGCTGGAAGGCTGTAGATTTGTCTTTGCCATAATGTTCCTGTGTATAGTAAAACACAAGAGTAAATGGCTATAGCAACAAGGAATCCTGCAGAAGGAGACTGAAGAAAAACAAAAACCCCAGAAAATGAAATGAAATTAAAACCATGGAATTTTCAAGATTCCAGGAGAGAAGGCAGACAGACCTGCTCTTTACCATCCAGCACCTTCCCACTCCCAGCCCTCTTGCAGTCATGCAGCAACCTATTTCTCAGGACATGTTTCTGTGGCCTATCTCCCTGGCTGTGTTGACAGCTCACTGAGTGTAAGAAATGGATGTCCTTCAGAGGCTGACTCTGTGTGGTTACCACTTAAACTCTTGAAAAACAGACGGAAGGGCTGGATGAGAGGAGGTTGGCTCAGTGCTGGGATTCTGCTGCTCTAAAGCCAGCTGTGTGTGTGGCACCCCTGCAGTCAGGCTGAGGGACATTGGGAAAAAGATCATCTTCTGGGGAGGTCATGGAAGGCCTTATGGGGGAGGGGATATTTGCCCTTGGCCTAGAAATCCTGGTTTAGATAGTAATAGAATTAAGCAATAAGGAGCATCTTCATGTCACTAGTCCAAAATGTAAAGGTCTGACAGGCAATAATGCAGGACTAGACCCCTTGTGACTCTGAGTCCCTGCTGGGCACTTTCACACAAGTGGATGATATGTGGCACAGTCCCACTATGTCCTGAAAACAAGGAATTCCATAGTGGCCAGAAGGGAATGTAGGAAGAAGCCCCAGATCCAAGCAGGGACCACTAAGCAGGAGGGAGAACAGTGAATTCAGTACCTGGGCCTGGTTGAGAAGCTCCCAGATCAAGTCCTCCTTGCCTCCCACACTTCGGGCCACAACAGCATGGGAAGGGACTCTGGCCAAGTGGCATTTATTAAACTCATCCACTGATTTCCGAGTGTTGTCTGGGCAGAGCAGCTCATACTGGTCCCTGTCAGCTTTGTTTGGCAGGTTCTCTGGGGGAAAGAAAGCATGGATGAGCCAACTATAGACAGGACAGAGCCATGAGCTGTAGTCTCCCCATCCCTTGCAATCCCAATAAATCATAACATGTATGAGCTGAGATGCCTAGAGCAAATGAGAGCCAGAGCACATAAGGAAACTGAACTACTCAAGATCCCACAATCAGTCACAGGCAAGGAAGCTTCTGATGCCTAGTGCAGGGGTGACTGCCCAACACCCCACAACAGGTCTCATCTCAGCAGGCCAAGTTTAGGCTGAAGTCAGCCAGACCAGCTCCCAATCCTTTGCTGTGGCAACATTGACCAAGAAGAAGGGTCCCTGTGTCCAGGAGGTTGAACTACGGAAAGAGGTCCAGGAGTCCAGGTGGGGACCCCATAGGCACACAACTCTGCACAAGTAGAAGCCCAAGCAATGATAAAGGAGGAACACAGTATGTGCATATCTGACTACGGTCCATGAAGAGGAGTGTAGAAGGGGGAAAAAATCCCACATCCTGGAGGAGATATGCAAATTCTCCTGTCACTTACCCAATACTGTGGTGTGCTTGACAAAGGCCACTTCCCCAGCATCCTCCATCAGACACCTGTGGGAAAGAAATACATTAGAAGGATTACTGCAGGGCAGACCCTTCTCCTTAGGCTTGAGGGTCTGTCTGATCACATCGTCCAGCTTGGGGACAAGGACAGAGCCTGGTGGAGGCCTCTCTGCAGACCCACAGCTGAGGAAGCACCATGGGGCACTGATATGACACTAAGATGGGGTGGGGGGATGAGCTCACAGGAATCCCTCATCATGTTCCCCAAAGCAGCAAAAAAATAATCATTAAAAATATTTTAATATAGAACAGAGTTTTCAAATTTCTGAAATGGAAGACAGATACATCGAGTCTCCTAAGAGAGGAAATGTGCCCTTGGCTGGCTATCAAATTTTAGGATATAACCAAGGCAAAAAATGGAGTGAAAAATCAGCCACATCAGCTATCTACATAGGAGTAGTGAGGGGAGACAGGAGAGAGGCCAGTGCATTGAACGGGAGACGCTGCTACAATAGAAAACAGAGGGTCAGTCACTGAAGAATGGTCCAGACACTAGGATGTGCCTGTCCCTTAGGCTCTGCCTAGTCCAGTGAGAGGACACATTGGGCAGGTTCAAGGGCTCTGGGGAGATAGGGTCTCCAAGAGAGATGCTTCCCTGTCAAATATCACATTAAAGGTGTATGCACTGGCCTGACCTGGAAGAGAGTCCCAGCTGGATCACTGAGTCACTATGAAGAAATTAGGCCTCCTGGACACCTCTTTGCAGGCTGGGCTCTGCTGTGGACCAGGTAGGGTCTCACAGCCTGAGGACATTGGACACTTTGGCCACCATAGAGTAGTGGCTAGTCTCACTCACTTGAAGGCACCTGAGTAGCCGAAGTATGGTTCATGGTTGGAGCAGGCACACTTGTCTGTCCCTTTTCCCGCACACAGCTGACACAGTTGGGGGAAGGCTGTCCGATCCACACAGGGAACACAGCTGCCCATGAAGAAATTGGACGCTGCTGCTCAACATAAGACATGTAGCACAAGCCATGAGCCACCCTGGCCACAGGCAGATACAGCTCCCAGTCCAGGCTCATGAGAGAACAGAGAGTGACTAAAGCAAAACCAGTACACCCAGTCCCAGCACACCGTTATATGTGTTCACTGATCAAGATCAAGTTTCCCAAAAAGGGACAAGTTAACCTTTGTCCTCCCACCTCCCTCCCCAAGAACTAGGTCTGTTCCTGTCATTGACCCAGGCCTGTCTCAGGTCGCTGTCAGCCCCCCTCTCTGCCTATCAGACTGGAACATCTCAGAGAGAGGTTTTCTCTGGCAGTCCTATCAGAGATTGCAGACCCACATATAGAGGTACAGGCCAAGTTCATGGCCAGCCGATGGCCACCAGAAAAACTCCAGCAGAATGGGAAACACATCAGCCACAGACAGGAAAGAACCCCAGGGAAGTGAACAGTAGGGCCCAGCAAACTTGACCCTGACTGAAGCCCTCCGTCAGGCTTGATGCCCTTCCCCCCATTCCTCAGAACAGCCTCTGGTTGGGTGTTAAGAGCTCAGAGAAGAAAAAACACAGCTAACACCTTCCAAGGGCTGCTGGTATGGCAGAACTGACCAATTTAAAGCTGGTACACTTACCACCTCTACCCACAAGACCCATCACACATGATCACCTGATCGTGTCTGAGTGACCCCAGTGTGGCCTGTGTAGGCCTGCCTGATAGTACTCACTCTCTTGCCCACTTACCCCGCTGAAGAGATTCACGAGGCTCAGGCAACTTCCAATAAAGTAAGCCCATGGGGATGTTCCACCCAGCAGACCTGCCAAGGCCTGTGTGGCAGGATTTCTTGCCTTGGAGCTGGTCCAGTGTGAAGTCACTGGTCTTTTTCACCACGGCCACAGCATAATAGAAGGTTTTTTTATCTGCAAAGGGACAATGTGAATGAAAGACCTTTAGCCTGGGGCACTGCCGGAAACATCGCTCCTTACTGTTGGGCTCCTGAGTTGAAAAACGGAATCCACAGGGCACATTTATGTTGGGCTGGGTCATAAAGAGAGAGAGATCAGGAAAACCTGCCTGGACTTGCAGGGGAAAGAAGGCACCACAGAGAGAACATCTGTAATAACTCTCTAGGCAAACACAGGGGCAAGAAGGCCACGTGCACATGTGGCCCAAATACTTTTGCCTACCATGGCCCTGCAGGGTGTCTGTCTGCCTACACCTACCAACCCAAGCCCACCAGGAACCTGGAGTTGTGGCACAGGGACCACATTCATTCTAAGTACTTCCTGTCCCCTGACACAGGCCCAGGGACAGCTGGTCGCTCTCAGAAGAGATGCAAGACTGTTGGGGCTCCGAGCATGTGCTCCAGTGTGGTCTCGCCCCTGTGCGTGGCACCTATGGTTCTGGGAGGGCTCCTCCGTGTAGCTCTAAACCGCTGTGGTTCAGGTTAGGCTGTACACAGCCTGCTCTGTTTCTCCAGGGAGCACATTTTCTGGCCCAGAAGGTCAGTGTCAGGAGTACCAGTCCTCAACCATCCCAAAGCCCCAAAGACCTCGAGCTGTGTCTTTGGCAGCTGAGAAGGCCTCTCGTTCCCCAATGACACCCAATGGGGAATGCTCATCAGTCTTTAATCTCTATTACCTGCCTGAACAATACAAACTCAACATCTACCAGGAGAGAACAAGAGCAACAAACTCTCTCCTGGGTCCCCAGGAAGAACTTACCATCTTGTGACTCATAGAATTCTGCCACTACAGGCTTTAGATTGTAGGGGTGGAGGCCCGCCTCGAACACCAAACCTGCATCCAGTGTCACAGCATCTGCTTCATTTGTCTGAAAGGGATAAGACCAGACCCTGATGAAGTACTTAACTTCTGATAAACTTTTGATAAACTAAAAGTATATAGTAAAAATTTAAGGAAATCATTAAAGAATATAAATAAAGTGGAATAAAGGGAAAACAACACAAATGAACACACACCTATGAATTTAATTTTTAAAAACAGAAAAGGAAAAATCAGAAAATGGGAAATGGCTAGACTAAGAAATCAAAAGTAATATGGCAGAAACAAATCCATATTTACCAGTAATAAAAATTATTAGTGGTCTAGTTTACCACATAAAATAAATGAAATTGCCAGAATGCATTAATAAAAGCCAGCAATAAACAGTTTTCATAAGATGCACCTGAAACAAAAGCACACAAAAAGTTGAAAATAATGCACTGGAAAGAGCTATAGAAGAAGACTACTAAGCAGAAGAAAGTTGGTGTATTATGATAATATAAATAGAGTTTAGTCAAAAAGAGATAATTTAATAATGATAAAATACCAAATTCACCAAGAATGATAGGATTATTCTCTCATACGCTGCTGGTGGGAGTAGAAATTGAAATAACCACACTAATTGTCAACTACACCCCCAAAAGAAAAAAAAACAACATTGAATTTGCTTAAAAATCAAACACATTTCAAATTATCTTAAAAGTCAAATTCATATCTCACAGCACAGCAAGTCTGCTTCTACATATATATTTTTTTCAAGAGAAACTTAATACTTGTGTCCCAAGAGATGTATATAAAAATATTTGTCACACCCTGATTAGAATAACAGAAAGCTGGAAATAGCCCAAATGCCTAATGACCAGAAAAGATAAAATAAATTGTGGTGTACTAACATAATGGACTATTGTAGAGCTCTGAAAATGAATGAACAATGGCTATATTCAACGATATGGGTGAATCTTAGCATAATATTGAGGAGGAAAAAACAAGTAGGAGAAGACAACACATAGCAATGTCACGTTTATGAAACTTTTCACAAATCAAAACTGTGTAGTGACATGAAACGATGCTCAGCATCACTCATCATCAGGGAAATACAAATCAAAACCACACTGAGATACCACCTCACGCCAGTCAGAGTGGCTAAAATGAACAACTCAAGAGACTATAGATGCTGGCGAGGATGTGGAGAAACA
>CM053573.1:121592729-121658264 GCA_028646485.1 Cryptoprocta ferox
TTGTGGGAAAGAGCACTGGGTGTTATATGGAAACCAACCCGACAATAAACTATAAAGTTAAAAAAAAACTGTGTAGTGATTCACACGTGCCTATATACATCTTAAAATGAAAATAAAAGGCAAGAAAATTTTAGGATTCAGTTTGCTCAGGAGAGAAAAACACATTGATGATTTTAAGTAAGGTCAGTAGGTTATACCACACTAAGTGGGGCCATTCCCATAAAATCCAGTACTGCCACACAACAGCCCTAGAAGTAAGCTATTGGCAGTGATGAAGTTTTGAGAATCTGTGTTAGGTTCATGGATAATATTATGTTATTAACATTTAAAAATAAAGAGGGGTATGCATGGACTAAAACTGAACAAATCATAATTCAAGGGGTAGAATTAAACCATGTCTGTAACTGAGGTCCAGTTAAAACAGACACACACACACACACACACACACACACACACGCACAGCAGACCAGCTGTTCTTACCAAATCACTGATTCCTTTAGTGAATCATGCTCCATCTGGCTGAGTCTACCTCTCCCATCTCATTACTGCTTCCAGTTTCCTGCTTGCTCTACTCCTGTCACCCTGACTTCCCTACAGCAACTTCGAAAAGCTCATCTCTCCCATCTCAGGCCCTTTGCAAAAATTGTTGTTCACCACCCGGCATATTCTACCCATGGCACCCAGCAGTCTTACCCATGTTCATCCTTAGGGGCTCAGTTTCTTTGCTTCCTCTCAGCGAGATTATCCTTGATACTCAGGCCAAAGCATGTTTCTTCTGAAAGTCTCTGTCAGAGCATTCTACTCTTTCCCTTCACTGTACATCACACAATTTGAAATTACAATCTATTTGTTTGCATGTTTTTCTTCTCTCTTGACTATACTGTAAACTCCTCAAGAGTAAGGACCATGTGTGTTTCAATTCACCACTGCAGCCCCATTGCCTAGCACAAAGTCTGACCCACATTCAGATGTGCATGGACAATGATGAAGGAATGAAGAGTTTGGGGGAAATCTAGAAAACAAAGGGCTCAGCAATCATCTGTGGTTGGCACTGTATTTCTCTTCCCTGGAAGCATCATTCAACTTCCTGTGATATGTCAAGAACTTCCAAAACAATGTCATATAATAATTTTGATATCAAACATTCTTGTTTTTTCCCTGAATTCAGAGAACTTAGTATCTCAAAATTGTCCATTTTTCAGAGCATTAGATTTTGCTTCAAGACCCCTTAAAAATGACCACTCCGATTTCCCTTTCTGAAGTGCTTTTATTAGCATTGGAGGTTGACTGTCACACCACCAGCCTCCTACCTGTGAGTAAAGAGTTGTTCCAAAATGACAGAAGACAAAGAGAAAGTATGGATTTTCTTCCGCTCTCTTTTAGGCAATAGTGACTTACCGAAATGGCCCTGATGCACTCAAGGTAGGAACTTTTCTTCGCACAGCTGACAAAGGGACCCATTTCAAGGACTGTTTTCATATTCTCAGCGAAACTGGAGCACTTACTGGCTTCATGATTTGAGACAGTGCACCATCTCACAGTTTTCTCAGGGGAGACAGCCAGACACAGCCCTAGGAGAAAGAGGCCAGAAGTCTCTGTGCTAGTGGAAGAGACATCAGCACCCTCTGAAGGGTCTTGAAGGCTCCATTCCCTCTATCCTGCCCTCCTCCCACTCCTCCCTTTAACACCCTAGGGCACAGAATCTGCCACCTTCTGAGGCTGGGGACAAGAGAAAGGAACCCTAATGGCCTCCTAGTCACCTGCTAACCACCCTGTGCTAGCCAGAGGGATGTGGGCTTGACTATCAACTCTCAATTGGAGACCACTGTCTACTCCTCTCTGTTCTCCCTGCCTCCTTGCCTCACCATCTTGGGACTGCCAACTGCCACAGGACATCAGCCCTATCAGTGTGACAGGGCATTTTCAGCTACTTGAAGGTGTTGGCTTGATACAACAACTTGGGGAAGCTAGCAAGGTAGGAATTACCATCTTTTATTTATTTATGTTTTTAATACAACTTATCGTCAAGTTAGCCAACATGCATTGTATACAGTGTGCTCTTGGCTTCGGGAGTAGATTCCCATGATTCATCACTTACATACAAGGAATTACCATCTTTTAAAGATGATGGAACTGGGCTCAGAAAGTGATGCTTTAGCCAAGGTCACCCAGCCTCTTAGTGGCCGAGACTGGCTTAGATACAAGGTCTCCAAGCTTTGGTCTCTACCCAGGGAACAAAAGAAGATGACAGTCTGAGTTATTTTCCATCTGCTGCACCAGTAGGTAGGGGCAAATGATTAATGAGATAATGAATTGTCTATGATACTCTTCTATCATCCTCTGTTCCAGGAATAACTAGAACTCCATGCAGGTAGTGGTTCTCTCTGTTTCCAGTGACCCCTCCTTCAATTTTCATCAGTCTTTTGGGCTGCCATTAGGGGAACCTAAAGCCAGCCATGTCTGTAGCTGGTGTGGTTGCACTACTCCCAAAGTCATGTGGTTGCACTACTCCCAAAGCCCTCTGTCATCTCTACTTTCTGTGGATCAACAGCACAGGGCTGACTCAGGGAAGCTGATGAATATCCACAAATCACAAAGCAGGAAAGGGGAAAGGCAACAGTTCTCCAGAATGCATAAAGAGGGGTCACAGGGAAGTCACTGCCCCAACCACCCTTTATTCCACCTGTGCCCATGAGAAGTCACAGGAGGCATCAAGATTCAGTGGCAAACCCTCCCTAAACTGTCCCTCCTGCAGTCCCATGGGCAGGAATTTGTCCTGAGTCCTGCATTTACCTTGCACAGCCCTATGAGGTGCTTTGGGCAGGCAGGGGAAGTGGGGATCGGGGGAAAGGCAGGGCCAATTGTCAAGAGTAAACTTTTCTAGGAGAGACAAATAACTAAACACAGAATGCTCCAAAGATGTAACAAACGCACCAGGAGTAGCAGGCAAAAGTTAAAGGACAGAGGGAGCCAAACAATCTCAGGAGGTGATGGGCATGTCAGAGGCCATCCAGTGGCAGGCCACAGCCAGGATGCGCTGGTGCCTGGATCCATGGCCTCATTTACCCTCAGCTGACCCCTCAGGCTAGGGCTGTACTGCCCTTCTCACTGGTGAGGACACAAGAAGCCTGGCTTCAAATATGCACCAAACACCTCAGCGGCCCTGCTCTTAGCAGGATATCATCAGTGCCAAGGGCACCTGTGGGACATCAGACTGCCAAGGGTGAGGGTGGGGTCAGATCCCAGAGGTCTTGAATGCCATGCTCAGCAGTTTAGACTTGACTCAGGAGGCCTCATAGAAGGGATCTGATAAACCATGATGTAAGTGCTCGAATTTATTATATTCTAATACTACGAGATTTACTGGACAACGAGGAGGAGGAAAGCAAGGAGAGGAAGCAAGGAAGCACAGCTGGACAGGCGCAAAGCGGCAGAGGCGCAGAGGGGAACCTGAAGCAGTCCTGAACTGGTGCAGGGGTGCGGTGTCAAAGAGCGAAGGAAATGCTCAGGGAACCCAGGGGGGCGGTATGTGGGAGCGGAGGGTGCAAAGAGCACCGGGCTGGCGACCGTGAGGGCCTTCCCTGCACCGGCACTCACCCAGGACCGCGCAGGCCAGCAGGGCGCGGATGGCGAGCCTCATCTTCTTGAGTCTGTGGCTTGAAGCGGCAGCGAGCACAGACCTATGGGCTTCTGCGCCGCCTCCCAGCCCTCCGTGCCGCTTTATCCTCCGCACCCCGGGCCAAGCAGAATCTTTGACCTCCTGTGTTTGCACAGCCCGCTTGCCCAATCACCCCTCATCCCGCCCCCTTCATTCCTTGCCCAGACCGATCACCTCATTTCCTGAGCTCTGGAAAGATGCACGGATGGTATCCAGCACAAAAATGCTGATTGTAAGGGAATTAAAGAAAAATCAACCCTTTGTTAATACGGGATCTCTCTGTGCCAGGAACAGGGCTGCAGCCGGAAGAGGGTTGATGGGGGAGGGTGGATCTGCTCCTGAATCTGAGGATGCCAAAGCTGGTCCTGGCCAGCTTTCATTCCACAGATAATAGAGGAAAGAAACTACCCCAGATCCAGACTAGAAACACAGAATGACAAAGACTTTCCTGAGAAAGGGTGTCAGAGAAGAATAAAGCTGGCCTCAAAGACAAGTTCAACACCCTTTACTTGTTCCCGGGTGACCCCAAAAACCCTGCCCCTGGGCTTTCAAAGGCCGTCCTGACTGAGGAACTGCTCTCTCCCCATGTGCCCTGCTGAACTAAGGCTCCTGGACTGAAAACCTTCCCTTCATGCAGCCTGCTGGACACCTTGGTCTAGGAAAAGATTCACAGGGGAGACGTAGGGAGCTTTCCCATAGGAAGCTACCCAGGAATGTGATCAAGATTCTTGAGACTCAGAACAAAAGTGTCACATGAGCACAAAGCAAGGGGCCCAGGGGAGGATGTGGCCTGGTCTCAAGGCTCTAGGTCATCCCTGGGTCCCTCCAGCTAAGTAGTCTCCAACTGGCTTTGGTTGTACATCCTTATCAGGAAAAATAGTGAGATTGTACTTTCTGTGTATGTACTTTTTAAACTAATACATTGTGTACCTTTCAGCCATGTGAGGAATAGAAATTTATAAAGCAACGAGACAAAGATGAAGCACTCATTTTAAAATGTTCCTTTGTTTATTGTGCCTTGTATACAATGAAAAATATCTCAAGGCAAAATCATACGTCTAGGGAAATGGCAAGTTTCCTGATAGTAGATATATATCAATACTCCAGAAAGTCATCAAGATAATTTTAGGGCTCTCTAAAAGTTACTTCTTTTCCAGTCATCAGATAATTGTTGTTTTGGGCTCTATGTACACTAATTTATAGCAAGCCTATAAGATGTCAGTACTGTCATTTTATTTTTGTTCATTTGTGTCTGTGTCATCAAAATCATCTAATTCTAGTTTCTTTGCAAAAATTTTTTTTAAATGTTTATTTATTTTTGAGAGACAGAGAGAGACAGAACATGAGCAAGGGAGGGGCAGAGAGAAAGGGAGACACAGAATCCGAAGCAGGCTCCAGGCTCTGTCTGAGCTGTCAGCGCAGAGCCCAATGCGGGGCTCGAACTCACAAGCTGCAAGATCATGACCCGAGCCAAAGTCAGACGCTCAACCAACTGAGCCACCCAGGCGCCCCACTTTGCAAAAATATTTTTAAGGCACATGTGCATTTGATGAGGTTTGGTGAATTAAACCAAATTACCTAATGTGTGCATCCAGTTTCCTGGGCACATGCGTACCACAAAATGTGAAACCCCACAAAAGGCAAAGGACAGGTCAGAGGATCACAACCACCCAGCACCCCCTTTCTGACTCCACTCCTTGTGAGGTATTCCCCATCTTCCCTCAGGATACTTCAGAGGCTCTACAAGACATGGGTCTGTCTGGCCTACAGACCAGTGGGAGACACTGCCAATCCTCACACTAAATAGTAGTGAATGTTCACTTGTTAATCTTTTGCATTAAGAATAAACATAACTAGAAGTTAGGTTATCTTCTCTCACACCCCAGTAGATTGTCTCATATACAAGTGGTTAAACACACCCCACTTTAGAGAGCATTGCTATAGCAGGGACTTTCCATTTACATTGGAGACATAAGACAAGCCTAGCCAGCCAAACACCTGTCTCACCAATGAGAAAGAGTGACTGCTGCTGCCCTCCTTCCCTGCCTATACTGGGCCCTCCTGCTTAAGTCATGAAAAACCCAGGATCATGGCAGGAGGGGGGTATTCTGACTTGCCCCTGCAACAGGCATTAGGGGTGGTCTGGCTTCCTATGGGAAACCTTGAGGTACAGAGATGAAGATAGAGGGAGAAATTCGGGGAAGGGCTGGCTGGGAAGAGTCTGTATAGAGGAGGCATGCCCACATTCAGGGGATGCCTCCTTAGACCCTGCAGTGAGCTTGCAGGGTCTGCCCAGAAGTACCAAGGAGAGTTGCCCAATGCCCACTAATCCACAAACTCAGGGAAGCTCTGTGGAAGGCATGGAAGGCAGATGGACCATGATTCTCACCCCTAGGCTCCTACTGTACTTACTATCAGAGGGAATAGTGAGCCTTTCCTGAGGCAGCTCCTCCAGGGACAGGCCCACAGCCAAGCTTGAGCCCCTCAGAGGGAGCACCCTCTGGCCAGTGTACTAGAATCCCCATTTTATGTTCTTTTTTTTAATTTGAGAGAGAGGGGGAGGGAGAGAATCTCCCCACTGAGCATGGAGTCCAACTCTGGGCTAGATCCCAGACCCCAGGATCATGACCTGAGCCAAAATCAAGAGCTGGACCCCCAACTGACTGAGCCACCCAGGCACCCCTAGAATCCCCATTTTAAAGATGAGATGAGGAAACTGAGGGGTTAATAACTTGTCCAAAACCAACTGGTGAGTCAGATGCAAAATCAAGCAGTCTAGTTCCAGAGTGCGCATACCCATCGGGGATATACAGAGACCAAGGGGTTCATCCGGGCTCACACTGAGAGGGACAGACAGGGTACCCGAAGCCCTGCCATTTCTCCATAGACACATGACCCCACACTTCAGTTTGCAGAGGGGCTTGTCCCTCTCAGAGAGGTCTGAGTGCCCCAACCGCAGAACCTCAAGCATGCACTGGGGTTTTTTGCTCAGATGGAAGGAAAGTATCACATCTTCCGTCCTTCCATGTGCCAGGAACTGTTCTGGGTCAAGATCTTTGTGATCTTGACCAGCTATCTTGAGAGGTGAGATCAGTTCCCCATTTTTCAGATGTGGACACTACACTAAAATGACAGGTCCTCCTTCACAAAGCTCTGGGACCTGAACTCAAATCTTCTAAGTCCCAGCCTCCTCTAGACCACAGCTGCCTTCTGGATATTTATCTTCTCTTTACTTATCCAGAAGACGAAAAGAAGAGGGGAAGGAAGGACATAAGAGGGTGTCGGGGGGCGGTGTGGGAATGAAGAGAGCTTCTAGTTATAGACCAAGCCAAGTCATGACCCACATCTTCCACCATAAACTGAATAAAACTCTTAAGTTTCAGTGGGATTGGCCCTTTTGTAGAAAGAGCTGAACTTGTGTGTACGTGCAGGGGGGTTGGGTTGCTGACCTAATGGGATGGGCAGGAATGCATTGGCTCTCTGAACCAATATTTGTTGTTTCCAAATGTTGCCTCATTTACAAAGAAGCAGAGCAAACAAAGAACTTCTGTCTGGTTGAACTAGTCCATCTTTCCCTCCCCCGCTCATTGCTCTCTGCCCAGCACCAGAGCTTCTCCTCTGAAAACCTGAGTCTGGGTCTTCGAGAAGGTGGGATCAGACAGCCTGAGAACTGATGTTTATAGACCCACTGTCCCACAGACCAACTGGCTTAGGGAGAGTGTGGTAAGAGGTGAGAACCAAGGGCACTTGATGTTAGAAAAAATGTCAGGCCATTTGAAATGCCATACACTACCACCTTTCTCTCTCCCTCCGTCCTACCCCTCTGAAGTTCCTGGACAAAGGAAGATTCTCAGGCTTCCATTCTTTTCCCAGAGAAGTCCATAAAAATATCTCTTTCATGAATAGTCAAGGGCCAGACAGCTTCACCAATGAATTCTACCAAACATTTAAGAAAAAATATAACAATCTTACACATACTTTGCAAGTAATAGAAAAAGAAAGAGCATTCCCTGACTAATTTTTGAGGCTGGTAAGTATAGTTTGAAAGCAAAAACCATCAAGGACATCATGACAAAGTTAAAAAAAAATACCTTTTATGAACACAGATGCAAAAATTCTAAGCAAAATGCTAGCAAATTGAACCCAGCAATATCTAAAAAAGAATACTAAATCACTACCAAGTTGGATTTATTCTAGGAATGCAAGTTATCTTTTGAAAAGTCAATCAGTGCAATTGATCACATTAACAGAATAAAGGAGAAAAATTAAATGATCATGTCGGTTGTAAGGAACAGCATTTGGTTAAACTCAGCTACCATACTTTTTAAAACCTCTTAGTAAACTTATCCTAGGAAATACGTTTAATTTCATTGTATATTTCTGGGAGCCGCATCGGCCTTGTTGGATGACACAGTCACAATGAGGAAATGGCAGACGTTTGCACAGCTCCTGCCATGAAGCAAAACTGGTATCTCCTTCTATTATTGGCTCATATTGGGAATGCAACTGCTGTTATTGATTAGGCCTCACAATGTTCCAAATCAGACCGATATTCCCCACACAGATACCTCATGAGAAGAAGCATATTCCCACATCTACAAAGAAGATTTTAGACAAAGCACTGCAGATGTTTGCCAAAAGGCTCTTCTAATGAGCTTTGCAGATCCAAGACATAAACTATGGGGGGGGGGGCTAAGAACACAAGAGTTACAATTAACTCTGGCCCGGAGAAGAAGAGAAGAGCCTAACTTAGAGATAAGAAACAGATAAGGACTGGACATAAGTTGCTACATATACCTTTGTTAATTGGAGCCACAAATACCTTCCATTACACTGACATCTGTAATGAAGTTGGATAATGAGGATGGGTAAGAGTAACTAAAACATAAACCCATATATACAGGCTGACACATTTAGGGCCCCTATGGTATTTGCACCCTCAGCATCAAACAAAAGGGTTTACACAAGCAATCTACTACCCATTCCAAATACATTCTTCCTCTTGTAAGCCAGACAAAATAACTCCTAGCCTGTCTATATATTACTCAACCTATAACTTAATCTTAGCATTATTGATGTAAACAAATGTGTATGTTATCCGCTTTTCACTGAGAACATCCTGTTGTCTTCTTAGTTGTGAGATTTACTACCAGTTCAAACAAATGTATATGATATCTCCTTTTCACTTAGAACATCCTGTTTTCCTCTTAGTTGTGGAATTTACTAGCTCACTGTGATTAGGATAGTTTTGCCAAATGCCTCTGTAAATCTTGTATCTGTACACTTTTCAAAGCATCCTATCACAGAGATTTGTTTGTTGTAAAAGTTCCACCTGCTGATGTCCTGTTATCACTTAACCTAAAAATAAAGATACGAAAACCGACAGAGCAGAGATGCCTGCCTGGTGATCAGAAAGAAATTCGAGGCTGTCTCACTCCCTTTCGCTGACACCATCCATCCTTCAGGGAAACCTGGACCTTGCTGGAGCTGGACTCTGGCAGTGTATGTGTGTGTAATACATATAAATACATAAAAGAGATGTTTTATATATATATTAAATCATCATGCTCAGTGGTGAAATGGTGAATGAAAGTTTTCCCTTTGAGATCAAGAAAAAGATCAGAAAGTCTACTATTATCATTTCTACTTAACATTTTACATGTGGACCTTGTCAGTGCAGTCAGATACAAAAAGATATAATATGTAAAAGAAGTAAAAAGGAAAAAATAAAACTGTCATTTTCTTCCCAGTTTATTTCATTAGAAGGAGTACAATAATGATTTGTTCTCATCATCAATTCTGTTAACTTTGCTTGCTTGGTTAGGGTGGTATCTGACAGGTTTTTACACTGTAAATTTCCCATTGTAATTAATGAGTAGTTTGTGAGAAGATACATTGAGACTATTTAATATTTTATTCCTCATCAGATTTTCACCCCCTAGTTTTAGCATCCATTGATGATTCTTGCCTAGATCAATTATTACCAAGTAGTGATTGCCAAATAGTGATTTTCTGATTGTATCATTCCTTGTACATATATCAGTTGGCCACTAACAGTGCACAGGGCTCCAATTTCTCCACATCCTCACCAACAATGACTACTTTCTGGGTATTTTTTGTTAATAGTAGTCATCCCAGTGGGTATGACATAGTATCTCACTATAAATTTGATTTCCATTTCCTAGTGATTCTTGTTGTTGAGCATCTTTTCATGTGCCTATTGACCATTTTATGATTTATTTTCAGAAAAGTCTATTCAAGTCATTTGCCCATTTTTGAATTGGCAATTTGTTTTTCTGCTGTTGGGTTTCAAGAGTTCTCCATATATTTTCGATATTAACTTCTTATCAGTTATCTGATATGCAAATACATTCTTGTATTCTGTGGGTTGCTTTCACTCTGCTCATAGTGTCTTTTGATGCACAAAACTTTTGATCCTCATAAAGTTCAACTTGTCTATTTTCCCTTTTGTTGCCTGTGTCTTGATGTCATATCCAAGAAATTATTGCCAAATCCAATTCCATAAAGTTTCTGCCCTATGTTTTCTTCTAAGAGTTTTTTTTTATTTGCTTGTTTTTAACTTGTAGGTCTTAAGTTTAGATCTTTAAATAATTCTTAGTTAATTTTTGTATGTGGTATTGAGTGAGAATCCAACTTTATTCTTTTATGTGTTTATATCCACTTTTCCCAGCACAGTTTCATGGAGAGACTCTTTAACCCACTGGATGTCCTTAGCCTCTTGTGGAAAATAATTTAACCATGTATGCACATGTTTATTTCTGGGCTCTCTATTCTATTCCATTGGTCTATGTGTCTGTCTTCATACCAGTACCATACTCTTGATAGCTGTAACATATGGTAAGTCTTAAAATCAGGAAGTATAAGTCCTCTAGCTTTGTTCCACCAAGAGATTTTAGCTATACAGAATCACTTGAGGTTTCTTATGAATGTGGGGATGTTTTTCTATTTATGAAAAAAAAAACGTTGTTGGGATTTTGATAGCAATTAATCTATAGATTATTTGGGGTAGTATTTACATCATAATAATGTGAAGTCTTCTATTCCATACTTGTGTCTTCTTTAACTTCTTTCAGCAGTATTTTGTAGTTTTCATTGTACAACTCTTTTACCTTTTTGGTTAAGATAATTCCTAAGCATCCTTGTGATACTATCATGAATGGAATTGTTTTCTTAAATTCCTTTTTGGACTATTTGTTGTTAGTATATAGAAGAACACTTATTTTTGTTTGTTGATTTTGTGTCCTGCTACTTTGCTGAATTTGCTAATCAGTTCTAACAAAAATTTTTGGTAGAATCATTAGGGTTTTCTACATATAAGATCATACTATCTGCCAACAGAGATTATTTTTTCCTGTTTGGATGCCTTTATTTTTATTTCTTGCCTAATTGCTCTGAATGGAACTTTTGTGTTGCACAAAATGTATGGAAGTGAGCTTCCTTGCCTTGTTCCTGATCTTAGAGGAAAAGCTTTCAGTCTTTCACCATTGAATATGATTTCTGCTTTGGGCTTTTTATATATGGCTTTTACTACACTGAAGTAATTTCCTTCCACTCCTAGTTTGAATGTTTTTTTTTTTCATGAAAAATTTTTAGATTTTGTCAAATGCCTTTCTGCATCAATTTAGATGATCATGTGGGATTTTTCCTTCATTCTGTTAATGTGGTGTATTATATTCATTGGTTTTCATATATAGATTCCAGAAATAAATCTCTCTTGGTCATTGTGTATAATCCTTTTAAAATGCTGCTGACTTCAGTTTGCTAGTATTTTGTTGAGGATTTCTGAATCAATGTTCATGGGGATATTTGTCTGTAGTTTTCTTTTCCTGCAGTGTCCTTGTCCAGCTTTAGTATTATAGAATAAATATAGTATCATTAATAAGCCTCAGAATAAGTTAGAAAGTGTTCCTTCTTTTTAAATTTTTTGGAAAAGTTTAATAAGGATTGGTGTTGGTTCTTTAAATGTTTGGTAGAATTCACCTGTCAAGCCATCATGTCCAGGGGTTTTCTATGTTGAGAGAATTTTAAATACTGATTCAATCTCCTTACCAGATAAAAGTCTATTCAGATGTTCTATTTCTTCATGATATAGTCTTGATAGGTTTTGTGTTTCTAGGAATTTGTCCATCCCATCAAGGTTATCCAATTTGTTGATATGCTATTGTTCACAGTAATCTCATAATCCTTATTTCTGTAAAATCAGTAATGTCTTTGCTTTCATTTCTGATTTTAGTAATTTGAGTCTTATGTTTTGCTTAATCAGTCAAGCTAAAGGTTTGTCTATTTTGTTGATATTTTCCAAGAACCAACTTTTGGGTTCATTGATTTTTCTCTAGTTTTTCTATCCTATTCTCTATTTCTTTCATTTCTACCTTAGTCTTTATTATTTCCTTTCTTTTACCAGGTGAGTTTACATTGTTATCCTTTTTCTAGTTCCTTAGTTTGTGAAATTAGGCTGTTGATTTGAGAACTTTCATCTTTTTAAATGTGTTTATAATATAAATTTCCCCCTTTGGACTGCTTTTGCTGTGTCCCATAAGTTAGGTTATATTTTCATTTCATTCATATATAAGTATTTTCCAATTTCACTTGTGAT
This sequence comes from Cryptoprocta ferox, assembly GCA_028646485.1. NCBI lineage: Eukaryota > Metazoa > Chordata > Mammalia > Carnivora > Eupleridae > Cryptoprocta > Cryptoprocta ferox. Next base: position 121,605,005 of record CM053573.1, read on the forward strand.
TATTTTCATTGATTGATTGGTTGTTTAACAGCATATTGTTTAACTTCTACAAATTTGTGAATTTTCCAGTTTTCCTTTTGTTACTGGTTTCTTTTTTTTTTTTAAGTTTTATTTATTTATTTTGAGAGAGAGGGAGTGAGAGAGAATAAGAGAGGGTGAATGTGAGTGGCAGAGGGGCAGAGAGAGGGAGAGGGAGAGAGAGAGAATCCCAAGCAGGCTCCGTGCTGTCAGCATGGAGCCTGACGTGAGGCTTGATCCCACAAACTGTGAGATCATGACTTGATCCAAAACCAGGAGTCAGAGGCTCAACCAACTGACTGCGGCCACACAGGTGGCCCTCCTCTTCTTATTGGTTTCTAACTTCATCTTATTGTGCTTAGAGAAGATACTGTGTATCATATCTATCTTTAAAATCTGTTGAGACCTACTGTGTGGCTTAACATGGTATGTCCTGGAAAATGTCCCATGCGCATTTGAGAAAAAAATTGTACTCCATGGTATTGGGTAGAGTGCTCTGTAAGTATCTGGTTTAATGATTTGTTCAAGTCCTCTCTTTCCACACTTATCTTCTGTCTTGTTGTTCTGTCCATTAGTGAGTGTGGTATTGAAGTCTCCAGCTATCATTGTAGAACTGTCTATTTCTCCCTTCAAGTCTGTCAGTTTTTATTTCATATATTTTGATGGTCCGTTATTAGGTGTGTAAATGTTTATTTTTGTTACATATTCTTGCTGTATTGAACTTTTTATTAATATACAATGTCATTTTTGCTTCTTGTAAACTTTTTTGACTTAAAATTTGTTTTACCTGATATCATTATAGCCAACCCCGCTCTCTTTTGGAATATCTTTTTCCATCCTTTCATTTTCAATCTGTGTCATGGATCAAAGTAAGTCTTTTATCCAGTGTATAGTGGGATAGTGTGTTTTTTTCCATTCCGCAAATTTCTGTTTTTTGACTGGAAAGTTTAATCCATTTACATTTAAAGTAATTACTGTAGTAAGAAGGAACTTGCTTCTGTTATCGTATTATTTGTTTTCTATATACCTTATAGCTTTTTTGTCCCTCATTTCCTGCATTACTATCTTCTTTTGTGTGTAGTTGATTTTTTTGGTAGTGAAACATTTCAATTCTCTTCTCATTTCCTTCTGGGTATATTCTATAGCTATTATCCTTGTGGTTACCATGGAGATTATGTTTAACATCCTAAAGTTTTAATACTCATTTGAATTTATATAATCTTAACTTCAATAACATACAAAACTGCTCTTTTACAGCTTTACTACCCACCCATTTCAGTTGATGTCATAAAATTACATCTTTATACCTGTGTGTCTAAAAACAAATAATTAGTTTTTTAATGCATTACTTTCATATGTTATATTACATATGGTTTAATGATGTGTTCAAATCCTCTATTTCCACACTTATCTTCTGTCTGGTATATACTTGTGTATGTGTGTGTGTGTGTGTGTGTGTATGTATATATATATACACATATATATATAAAAACAAAATGTGAAGTTACAAAATATTATCTTTTATAACTGCCCACTTATTTTCCCTTACTGTGGTCTTTATTTCTGCATAAGATTTCATATTATCATCTAGTGTCCTTTGATCTCAACCTGCAGGACTCCTTGTAGCATTTTTTGTAGGTCTACTAGTAACAAACGTTACCAGGTTTTGTTTATCTGGGAAAGTCTTAATTTCTCCCTCATTTTTGAAGAACAATTTTGCTTTGGATATAGTATTCTTGATTTATAATATTTTTCTTTTAGCACTTTAAATGTATCAGCCCACTGCTTTCTAGCCTCCAAAGTTTTTGAAGATGAATTTGCTAGTAATCTTATCAAAGATCCCTTGTATGTGATAAGGCACTTAACTCTTGCTGTGTTCAAGATTCTCTTTTTATCTTTGGCTTTTAACAGTTTGATAATACTATGTCTTGGTATGGGTCCCTACTTGAGCTTCTTGGATATTTATATTTATGTCTTTCATCTAATTTGGCCATTAATTCTTCAAATGTTTTCTCTACTCATGTCTCCCTTCTTTCTGTGACTGCCACAATGCATATATTGTTCTGCATTTTGATGTCCCACAGGAGGTCTCTGAGGCTCTGTTCATTTTCATCCATCTTTTTTTTTTCTGTACCTCAAAATTGATAACTTACATTTTCCTGTCTTTCAGTTCACTCATTCTTTCTCCTGCCTGTTCTAATATGCCTTTGAATCCCTTCTAGTGAATTTTTATATCAGTTGTATTTTTAGCTTCAGAATTTCTTTTTTGGTTTCTTTTTAAGTTTTCTGTCTTTTTATTGATATTTCCATTTTGTTTATATATTATTTTCTTGACTTTCTCCACATCTTTTCATTCTTTGTACATTTTTAGGACAGTTATTTTGAAGTCTTTGTCTGGTAGATCCATTATCAGGTCCTTTACAAAGACAGTTTCCATTGTCTTATTTTTTTCCTTTGAATAGGCCATACTTTCCTGTTTCATGGTATGACTTGTGATTTTTTTGTTGTTGTTGAAAACTAGACATTTGAATCTAATAATGTAGTAACTCTGGAAATCAAATGCTCCTTCTTCCCCAGTGTTTGCAGTTTTGTTCTGTTTTGCTTTTTATTTCTGTAGGCTATCTCTGCACCAAAGATGAGATTGAAGTGAAAACTTAAGGTCTTTTCAGGTCTTCTTTGATCCTGCTCCTTTCCCTCAGTTTGTGGAGTAACTTTCTAATTTCTCCAGAATATATCATCACTTTTGAATGTCCTAGTCTTAAATGTATGACTCTGAAAATGGAGAAAGAGAGAAATATGGAAAGGGAAAAAGGTGTTAGCTCTTTAAATTCTCTGGAAGTTGAAGAGGAAGGTCTTGCAATAATAAGGGGAGGTACAATAATGAAGGCCTCCCTCCTTTGTGTCTGCACCTCCATGTTTAGAAGCAGCAATCAGTGACCATAACACAGATCTCTGATATTTGCATGACAGGATCCTTATTGCCCACCCTGGCTCCCAGAGCTGTGTGCTGAAGTATGTGCTCCTGAAACATGTGAAAAGCTGCCTGATGTAGGGTGGGAAGAGGAGGATGGGTAGCCACTGCCAAGCTAAAAATTGAAATTGATGGCAATTTATCTTCTTTACAAGACTTCCCCCTAGATGTTGGAAGCCTTCAATAGCCTCCATAATTCCAAAGTAATTGCATCAAATACATCTTACCAGTACAGTTGTTATCTGGGTGGGGAGACAAATTCCTGGTGCTTCCTACTCTGCCATCTTCCCAGAATCATCCTCCTCATTTATTCTGATGTTCAGATTATTTTAAATTTGGCCACTGGGTGGCCCTTCAAGCTTGCTCCTTTGTATATTTCACAAGCTGCATTATTTAATTAATTTATTTGTTTATTTATTTATTTAAATTCAAGTTAGTTAACATACAGTGTGGTATTGGTTTCAGGAGTAGAACCCAGTAACTCATCATTTCCATATAACACCCAGTGCTCATCCCAACAAGTGCCCTCCCTAATGCCCATCACTCTTTTAGCCCATCCCCCCACTCACCAGCAAACTACAGTTTGTTCTCTGTATTTAAGTCTCTTATGGTTTGCCTCCCTATTTTTATTTTTCCTTCCTGTTCCCTATTTTCATCTGTTTTGTTTCTTAAATTCCACATATAAGTGAAATCATATGATATTTGTCTTTCTCTGACTTATCTCACTTACCAGAATACACTCTAGTTCCATTCATGTTGTTGCAAATGGCAAGATTTCATTATTTTTTATTGCCGAGTAATATTCCAGTGTGTGTTGTGGGGAGTGTACACACACCACATCTTCTTTATTTTTTCATCAGATGATGGACATTTGGGCTCTTTACATAATTTGGCTCTTGTTGATAGCACTGCTTTAAGCCCCATTATTTTTTAAGCATTTCACTTTCTGGCAGAATAAGACATTCAGGCCTATCTTGTAGTTTCCCGTCACCACCCCTGGAATCTCTGTTTCTGGAATTTAATTACTCTAAGAAACTTTATCCTTTTAGTATAGAATGGTATTTAGGAACCAAAATCTGTATGCTAGGTGTGGTAACAGCTTTAGAGAGAAATTGATACTAGAATCTTTCAACAGAGCTGGAATACGTACACACACACATAGACACATTCATTCATAACATACGTCTACATCTATTTCTCTCTTTCCCTCTCTCTCTCTCTCCAACCATGAGTTCATATTCTTCCAATTCCAGTTGAACACCATGGCAAATCTTGTAGTTTTCTTTCTCCCTATATTTGCAACTTCCTTCTCTGACAGTGAGAAACCTGAATCCCCATATTCTCAATATTTTTAGGTCTTTGTTCACTTTCTCTGTACGTAATCAATCTCCTGACCTCCAGCTGACTCTTTGCCCCAGTCTCTCAGGCTCCACTGTCCTGGCCACCTCAAGGACAGAAAGGTAGAGAGCAAATACATGTTTCTTAAAAGAACAAAAAAAGAAGGAAGGGAAAAGAGAAAAAGTAGGAGTAAAAGGGAAGCCTTTTATCTGTCTCCACAGACACCTGGTATACTGTGAATAGCAGAGTGATATACAGACTGAGGAATAACTGAGCAGAGACAGCATCATTAGATGTTACAAAGCTCTGGGCTTATTTTCTCAACTCAGTCATTCTTCTTTAATACACTGGGAAAGACAGCAGGCTGTTTGTCCTCATTTCAAAATCTAGGGATATCCATTTTGTAAGCAAAAGAACCTCCTAAGAAAATCCTGTTCCTTGTCAGTATAATGTTCAACCTAACCCAGCTGTACCTGACCTCTAGGCCAACAGGTGCAGAGGCCACTGACCCTGGAGCTGAGTAGACTCTGGAAACTGCCATGTGTAAAGGAACAAAAGTCACTGATCAAAGGTAGGCGTGCAGTAAAAGCTGGTTTTCTCTGGCATGCCATTTGCAGAACACCTGGACATGCTTGGCAAAGATGGGAACAGGGTTAGAGGTCAGGGCCAGGGGCATAGTTTAGAGCTCCATGGCAGAGCTGCCTTAAGGCAAAATTGTGAAACAGGCAACACATTACAGAAGCTGCTTCAGTCCCTACTCCAGAGGCCATTCTGACAATTGACCTCTCCCTGACCACAAACTGAGATACTAGGGAGGGGAAAGAAAGGTTGAGGAATTCAGAGAGCCTGGTATAAAGTGGGCCAGGACACCAGAATATCAAGAAGTCTGGATTCTAAAATAAGGGAAGGATCCCAGGTATAGGAATCTGTTCCCAGAAGTAGAGTTTATTCCTAGATTTGTATTTGAAAATCATCTGCCCAGTGAAAAGCAGGAATGTAGTGGTAATAAAAGTAGCATTAGGTAGTGATAGAAATAAACATGAGAAATGTTCACAATTGCAAAGATTAGGACAAGAGAAGAATGTGGCCTTGGTTCTCCCTGACAGACAACACCACTAAAGCTAATGTGTCATTTACTTATATACATTCACTTCTATAGAGTAAGACTTTGTTATTCAGTGAATTAGTCAAGTTACTTAACTCTTGGTACCTCAGTTTCCCATCTAGAAAATGGGAATAATAATAGCTACTTCATGGGCTTGTTATGAGAACTAAATTAGCAATTAAAGTAAATCACCTAGAACAGTACCCGGCACATTATTGTCCTTTTATTTATGTTTTTGTGTGTGTGTGTGTGTCATGACCAGTATCTCTCCCCTTTAAGTCCTGTGTATGCAGTGAGCCCAGCCCCTCAGGTCACATCTCATTAGGGAATCCAACAAGTGTGCTGATCACTAAATGCTAGACAACGTATCATAGACAATATGCCAGACAGAGGCTGACAGCATTATTTTGTCTGTATATTAGTTATCTGCGCACTCCTTTTATTCACCTGTCCATTCTTGAGGGCAGGTACTAAGTATTATCATGTGCAGTCTGTGGAACAAAATGAATATGAAATTAGAGTCAGAGATTCCTGGGTTTAAAACATAGGCCACTTAGAAGCTACATGATGTTGGACAAGTTACTTATCTATTCCTATACACTGTTTTCTCATCAGTTATAAGAATATGAATACCTATCTTCTAGGCTCATTTTGAATATTACTCACAGTGCTATTAAAATGTTGGCCTTGCCAGTACATGGCAATGCCTATCATTATTACAAAACACCTAGTATGGACTAAGTGCTAACAACATGTTCAGTGACTCGATGAAGGGACCCTACATAATTTCTTAAGAGCTTTTTCTATTGCTGATGGGCCCTTCAGCAAAACATATCCTGCAAGACCATTTAGTACAATGAGCTCATTTTACAGAGAGAAAAACTGAGACCTAGCCAGAGGACATAACTTGGTAGAGTGCCCAGCAGGGCAGGCAAAGTGAGAACCTACTTTGGATTCAGCATCCTGAGCTCTCCTCATCATCCTGTGACTCACTGTCCTGGAGTGTCAATCAATTTTCTAACAAGGTTATTTAGGGATTTTATTTCCCATAGCTCTTTCACCGAGAAGCTAAGTCCTAAGGTCTTCAGGTGGGCCCGTGAAAAGTGGCTGCTAAAGCTGAGCATAGTCTAGTACTCCTGAGGCAAAACAAACAGATCACTGATCCCTCTACTGTTCCACAGAGAATGCCACTGTTTGATGTCCCTGCTCTCCATGGAAAGAGAAGAGTAAAGTCCACCCGTTTTCTCAGCTGTTCCAAAATAAACCTCTGGCCTATACAGATCTGTAGATAATTGGTGTCAACTGTTGGTTTCTACAATTGAATGGTTTTACCCTTTTAGTTGTTCTAAGTGTTCCCACAGATAGGCCTTTTACATAAACATGTGCAACTTGCCAATATGTGTAATTTAGTAAGACTTATTAGCCCCACAGGGTAACATCTGCCTGAAAACAAGTTAACTAGCCTCTATCTTCATTCCACCCCAGAGGAAAGTGGTATGAGGTCACAGAAAAATCACTGGACTGAACCTATGAATACACAAAATTGTACACCAAGTAGTGTGAGAGTGTATGTGCGTGTGCGTGTGTGTGTGTGTGTGTGTGTGTTACTAGGGTGAGTCCCAGGGTTTTATTAAATCTTAAAGGGGTCCATTGGTAGCCTAAATATGCTGAAATGTGAAACATTAATTATCTGTCTTAATTTCAAGTTCTTAAAATTTGGAGACAATAGGGGCAGGGTACTTGACAGCTCTTGCCCAGTGCCAGTGAAAGGTCTCTGTTGGACCAGGGTCTTTGAGTTCTTGCTTCAAAGTTATGACTGCAAGGTTGGTTCTCTGGTAGAGAAAAGTGGCAATAGAAACTCAAGCCTCTCAGAGCCAATAGTCTCTGAGGCTTTGGGTAAGACAACCTGAGGACTTTGTAGCAGGTGAAACTCTAGGACTCTTCCTGGCTGAGAATGCAGGTGGCTCCCTGGGGGCAGCCTGCAGGGAGATGACCTAGGACTAGATGTGAAAATACCTTTCCCAAGAAGGACCCAAAGGATCTGGAGCAATCTGGAACTAGAAGTAGAATCAAAATTGTGCAGAAAAGGGACAAAAAAAGATGAAGGGACAAGAAGATCTAGATCAAAATAGAAAAGGGAATAAAACCAAAAAGCCCTAGAAAGCAAGCTAGTTTGTTTTTAAATAATACAAAAATGACAGAAGAGGGAGCTCTGTGAAGTAAGAACCCCTTTCCTAAAAATAGCCTTATTTTAGAAGTTCAGGGAAGCAAATCTCACCTAAAATTGAACAACAGAAAGTACCATGGTCAAAATACCATATAAAGTTATTGCAAGAAAAAATTATATATCCACGGACAGTGAAAGCCTACCAGGAAGATGTGCCCTCAAAACACCTAGAATCTTTAATCTACACAAAAGTATGAAGACATACAGAAACATTAAAGATGTAAATATTATTTTGTCATTTACAAATTTCATTAAAGATAATTGATGCTTGATATAAAAATAATAAAAATTATTGTCAAGTTTCTAAACATGATAAATGCACACAGATAAAAGAGGGAAATCAGTGGGGGTAGAGCAGTAAGCTTATGCTGGCTCACAAAAGCTGATTGGGTAGTTCTCTTCTAAACTCTGAATTCATTGACATCACTTTGGTAGCTTGAAATCATCTGTGGCAAAAGTATTTGCTCCATGGAATTGGCAAAAGATGCAGATCGGGGCCTTTTGTTTACCTCGAAGATCTGATTATTAAAAGTTTATCCACACATCACTGGGAAAAGTGGAACTGTAATATTACAGGATCTTATATACCAAGTCATGTAACATTACTTTTAATATATTTTTTATTGAAGTATAATTAACATACAGTGTTATTATTAGTTTCAGGTGTACAATATAATGATTTGACAATTCTATATATCATTACACAGTGTTCATCAGGATAAGTGTATTCTTACTCCCCTTTATCTATTTCCCCTCTTCCCCTGCCAACCTCCCCTCTGGCAACCATTAGTTTGTTTCCTGTATTTGAGAGTCTGTTTTTTGTTTGTCTCTTTTTTCTTTGTTTATTTGTTTTGTTTCTTAAAGTCCACATATGAGTTAAATCATATGGTGTTTGTCTTACTCCAATTAATTTATTTCACTTATATTATACCCTCTAGGTCCATCAGTGTTGTTGCAAATGGCAAAATATCATTCTTTTATATGGCTGAGTAATATTCATTATACACATACGCCGACCACATTTTCTTTATCCATTCTCTATTGATTAACATATTGATTAACATTGCTTCCATATCTTGGCTATTGCAAATAATGCTTTAATAAACATAGGGGTACAAGTATCTTTTCAAATTAGTGTTTTCATTTTCTTTGGGTAAATACCCAGTAGTAGAATTACTAGATCACATGGTAATTCTATTTTTAATTTTTTGAGGAATCTCCTTACTGTTTTCCACAGTGACTGAAACAATTTGCATCCCCACGAACAGTGCATAAGGGTTTCCTTTTCTCCACATCCTTGCTAACACTTCTTATTTCTTGTTTTTTTTTTAATTTTAGCCATTCTGACAGGTGTAATGTGGTATCTCACTGTGATTTTGATTTGCATTTCCCTGATGATTAGTGATGTTGAGCATTTTTGCATGTGTCTGTTGGCCGTCTGTATGTTCTTTTGAAGATGTCTATTCAGGTCTTCTGCCCATTTTTAGTTGGATTATGTCCTTTTGGTGTTGGATTATTTTGTTTTATTGATGGTTTCCTTCACCGTGCAAAAGTCTTTTTATTTTGGTATAGTCTCAATAGTTTAATTTTGCTTTTGTTTCCCTTGCCTGAGTGGACATATCTAGAAAAATGTTTCCATAGCCAATGTCGAAGAAATTACTGCCTATGTTTTCTTAGGAGTTTTATGGTTTCAGGTCTCACATTTAAGTATTTAATCTATTTTGAATTTATTTTTGTGTATGGTGTAAGAAAGTGGTCTAGTTTCATTATTTTGCATGTAGTTGTCTAGTTTTCCCCACACCATTTGTTAAAGAGGCTGTCCTTTCCACATTATATGTTCTTGCCTCCTTCATCATAGATTAATTGACCACATAAGCATGGGTTTAGTTCTGGGCTCTCTATTCTATTCTATTGATCTATGTCTATTTTTGTGCCAGTACCATATTGTTTTGATTGTTACAGCTTTGTGGTGTATCTTGAAATCTGGGATTGTGATACCTCCAGCTTTATTCTTCTTTCTCAAGATCGTTTTGGCTTTTTGGGGCCTTTTGTGGTTCCAGACAAATTTTAGTATTATTTGTTCTAGTTCTGTGAAAAACGTTGTTGGTATTCTGATAGGGATTGCATTAATCTGTACATTGCTTTGGGTAGTATGGACATTTTAACAATATTTGTTCTTCCAATCCAGAAGCATAGAATATCTTTCCATTTGTTTGTGTCATCTTCAAGTTCTTTCATCAACGTTTTATAGTTTTCAGAGTACTGGTCTTTTACCTCCTCAGTTAAATTGATTCCTAGATATTTTATTATTTTGGGTGCAATTATAAATACAATTGTTTTTGTAATTTCTCTTTCTACTTTATTAATGTATATAAATGTAACAGATTTCTGTATATTAATTTTGTATCCTGGAATAACATTATTTGACACTAGTATTAAACTAAAGATAAGTATTGCAAACTTTGGAGAATACACTAAAAAATAAAAGAATAGATAAAAGCCAATTGCGAAGATAAAATGGAATACTAAAAAAATATTCAATCCAATAGAAGCCAGAAAAAGAAAAAGCAAGAAACGAAGAACATATGAGACAGATAGAAAACAAATATTAATAATTACATTATCTATAAATGAACTAAACACATCCTTTAAAAGGATAAAGATTATCACACTGAATGAAAAAAGAAAGACCAAACCAAATGCTCTTTTTAAGAAACCCCCCATAATATAAATAGATGGATTAAAGTAAAAGAATGGAAAACAATATGACCAAGGATACACTAGTCATAAGAAAGGTGAAGTGGTCATATTAATATCCAATGAAGTAGACTTAAGAAGTATTACCAGGGACAATAGGAACATTTCATAATGATAAAGCAGCCAATTCATCAAGAAAGCCTAACATCCTAAATGTGTACGTCCTAACAGAGAAAAATATATAAAGCAAAATCTGACTGAGCTGAGCAAATCCATACTTACAACTAGAGATTTCAATCTCTTCTCCCAGTAGTTAATGCAAAAAGTAGACAGAAAATGAGTCAAGACGGAGTATTTGAACAGTAACATTAATCAACCTGACCTAATTGCTATTTATAGAACTACACTATATATTGCAGATCTACACATTATGGAATTACACCCAAAAACACAGAATACATATTTTTTCAAGTGTACATGGAACAACCACCAAGATAGACCACAGCTGGCCATAAAAAAAAACAACAACTCAGTAAATTTAAGAGGATTGAAGTCAAAAGCATGCCTAGAAAATCACCAGATATTTGGAAATTAAAAATAACTTTTACATAACAAACAGATCCAAGAGGAAATCTCTGGAAAATTAGTAAAATTTTACCTAAATGATAATAAAAATATACCAAAATTTGAGGGATGCAGCTCAAATAGTACTTAGAAGGAAATTTATAATTTTAAATGTCTACATTAGAAAAGAAGGCTGTTCTAAATAATTAATCTAAGTTTATACCTTAAGAATCTAAGAAAAAAAGCAAATTAAATGAAAAGTAAGTAGAAGAAAGAAACAAGGTAAAGAACAGAAAATGAGATTTAAAAAATAGGCAAATAGTGAAAATTTTAAAAAACCAAAAACTTGTTCTTTGAAAAATTCAATAAAATTGACAAAGCTATAACTGGACCAATAGAGAAAAATGAAGAGAGAAAACGCAAATTACCAGTATGGAGAATGGAAGAATAGATACCACTATACATCTTGTAAATATTAGAAGAATAATAAGGAAATATTTTGGACAAGGTTATGGCAAAAATAGACAAGTTAGATGAAATTGACAAATTCCTTGAAAAATACAAATTTTCACTGGGTCTTTTTTAAGCCTTCCACTTTTTTCTTTGCTACATTCATGTTTTCATTTAAATCCTTGGGAATGTTTATAACAACTGTTTTAAAGTTCATTGTCTGAATACCATCATCTCTTTGGTTTCTAGGTCTGTTTCTATTAGTTGATTTTTCTTCTGACTCTGAGTCACATTTTGTACTTCTTTGCATACCTGGTAATTTTGGCATTTGATACTGGATATTATGTACATTACATTGTTGAATATTTAGATTTTGTTGTCTTCCTTTAATGTATTGAGGTTTATTTTAGAAGGCAGTTGGGGTGCCTGGATGGCTCAGTCGGTTGAGCATCCGACTTCAGCTCAGGTCATGATCTCACCGCTCATGGTTTGAGCTTCACATCCAGCTCTGTACTGACAGCTCAGAGCCTGGAGCCTGCTTCAGATTTTGTGTCTCCCCCTCTCTTTGCCCCTCCCATGCTCATGCTCTGTTTCTCTCTGTTTCTCAATAATAAGTTTTTTAAATGTTTAAAAAAAATTGTTTTAAAGGCAGTTAAGCTACTCACAGATCATCTGGATCCTACTACCAAGGCTAGTGTCGCTCTTAGTAAGGGCAGTATTAGAGTAGCCTTTAGTCTACAGCTACTTTATTTAACCTCACATCCAAGGCCTGATGTTCAGTGAAATCCTTAGGTGTTCAATTAGGTTCGGTCTCTTCATTCCAGTTAGTAGGAACACAATGGTTCCTGGCTTTGTGTGTTTACTGGTAATCATTCAACTAGCTTATCGGTTTTTCACAGTTATTCTTTGCCTACTCTGATGGATTCCAATTTCATTCTACACTCATGCAGATTAGTAGTTCACCAAACACTCAATGAAACTCTTATACAGATCTCTTCTGTATACAAACTTCAGTCATCTTGCTCCCCCAAGCTCTTATCTCTGTTTCCTCAATTCAATGTGACAGGCTTTCTTGGGTTCCCCCACCCTGTGCCATCATCTGGAAATTTCCTCTAGGCAAAAAGTAGGGTCTTACTTCTGCTTACCTCTTTTCTTTCCCTTCTTTCAGGGACCAGAGTCCTGTGCTGCTATTGCCCAAGGTTTGAACACTGTTGTTTCACATACTTTGTCCAGTTTTTCAGTTGTTTATGGAAGGAGGGCAAGTTCTGTACTGGTTACTCTTTCACAGACAGAAGCAGAAGTCCACACTCCTAAAACTAACATTTAACAATATATAACTTAGGCTCCCATTTGACTTTTACTGAAGCACTATCATAAGTTGCAATTATGGTAATACTAGATACGGTAAAATCTCTGATAAGAAACTGACTTAAAAGAAATGAGTATAAATCCCACTTTAAGGAAGTTGACTATAAAAGGGTAGTAAGATTAGATTTTTGCAGTAATTTTAATGTTTTCCAATTAATCTGAGTCAGGATTTTTATTCCACTTGACATTGTGAATTTTAAACGTTCAAATATATTTTTAAAATACACAAACTCATTCCTTATCCTTTGTTTTTATTATGTAAGTCCTTGATACTGCAACACTGATGCCTTTTTTTTTTCACACTTGTAATCATCACTCACTCTTGGATAAAATAAAGAATGGGGAGGGAAGGTGAGCTAATCTTATACAGTTCTTTACAAAGGTACAATTTAATAGATATTAAATTCAGAAGCATAACTCTAGTATAAAGACATAGTTTTCTCCCCTCAAAAAAATCTGAGAACATTTAATGAAGTTTTCTGAGAAGACACAATAATTTTCATTCATTTTAATTTTTGTATCAGTTCCAGCACATAACTATAAAATAACTGAGGTTAACACAGGCCCACATGCGGACAAGTGAGAATGTGGCCCCACCATATTTGCAGGCACTGAGCATCCCCGTGGTTGTCCACTTTGATCAGCGTTTAATGCACATGGAATGTACAGGCATCCAGAAGTTCTGTGAAGCAAAACATAAGAGAAAGAACTTCAGGTACTTTCTATACTTACTAAACACAATTCTGTTCCTCTTTTCTAAAAGTAAATACTAGGTAATAACAATTTTTTAAAAAATCTCTCTCTCTCTCTCTCTCTCTCTCTCTCTCTCTCTCTCATAACTGATGTCAGTGGTATCCTCAAATACCAACATTTTCCTTTCCTCCTGCTTTCATCATCCCCAATGCACAATATAATTCAACAAAAATTCAGGCACAGTCCCAGCAATTTGATTATCCCAGCTCTAATTTTATTTCTCCAGCTTAATCCTTTTTGAGGCAACTATGCCATTCTAAAATACATACACACGTGTGTGTGTGTGTGTGTGTGTGTGTGTAAACTATGCCATTTAATAAATATTTGTATATCTTTAACTATAAACATATATGTAGATATAAAACTAGAAAGGGCATACTATAGTGCTAACTTCATTTTGTTTCTATTAATATTATTTATACATTTGACTTAAAATCTTTGAAAATTGATTCTCTGTGAGTCATGCTATGGGTCATCTCCCAACCTTCTCCCTACATTGAAGTGCTCACACATGTGTACCTTTTTGTTTTGTTAGCAAAAAAATGGAAATGCACAAGTAAACAACTTCAATTTCCAAATTATCTCAAGTTCTATTGCATTCTCTGTCTCCTTCAAATGATTTGGTCTTTTTTTAGGTAGTGTCTTATACTCTTGTCTAATTGAGTTGCCTCACTGGTAAGTCTAAATCCTCCTGCAGGGCCAGGAGCAAGCCCTCTCCATCTTTGTGTTCCTATCAGTACAGGCCCAGGGCTTGGCACACAATGGTTCTTAATACAAACATGGTTACCTTGACCCCCCAGCCCCATGTTATTGCTCCTTGGTGTTTTATTCTACTTACCAGAGTGTAAGCATGGTTTCATGTTAGCAATAGCCATAAGATGCTCTTGTCCTAAGTATTTTCTGTAAGTTGTTTCGTCCTGAAGGTTAGCCAAACATGTGGTGTCATCACTGAAAAGCAGATCCTTGTTTGAGGATTCAAACATCTGGAACATCCTATATTCAAACCCATTTCTTCCGAAGAGCTCCTGAGTCAGAAAGACAGAGAGTGAACAGCAGCACCAGGGAGCACAAGGCTGTATATTCTGCCTCAGAAGATCCAAGTCTGCTGGGCCACTCAGCTCCAGCCCCTGGAACCCTGGGACACAGTAATTGTTTAGGAGGCACCATTAATGGCAAACAGCATGGCCTCTGGGTTCAGATCCTGGCCCTAGCTTTTCTTTGTCATGTGTCTATAGGAAAATTCTTTACTAAGTTCAGTGAACCTCAGTTTACTCATTTGTAAACGGAGATAATAACCCTAAATAGTAAAGATGATGTATGTAAAGCAACTGCTAAATAGGAAAAGCTTCAAGTTGGCCACTGTATCACAGCTCCACCAATTTTCAACTTTCTGGGTCATACTTGCCTGTCTTCCCACTGACCGAAGCCCTTGCTGCCTTGCCTCATCTATTCCCTAAATCTGCCCCCAGGCACCTGATCATTTCCATCTATTCCTGCCCCTCCTCTCTTTTCCTTTGTTCAGCCCCCCTGTAGCCAACAGGGCAGCTTGCCCTTTGGGAGAGGCACCCCTTCAAAAGTGCATGACCGAGAGCCTTTTGTTTTGCCAGTTCTCCCTGGGTGGTAGTCCTTTAACTGGGATGTGTGAGCAGCATATGCTAAGACATGGAGTACTCATTTGGGGCTCTTCCAGGAATGGGGAGTATGAGGGCAAAAGGCAGATGAAGCTTCGGGTTTTCCTTAATATCATTCGATTTAGGCATCTTGCTAATCCATAGCCCTTGTTGGCTGCCTAATAGAGGTCATGAGTTATCTGAATGTTGGCTCTGGAACTTTGATGAAGCCTGAAACAGTGCTCAGCATTCCCAGGTTCATTAATGCATTGGGACCCACCCTAGGTCAGGTAGAGCAGACTCCATTCTGCTCTTCCCACAAATACCTCACCCTAGTGTGAAGGGATCTGAGCCAACTCCCTCATTTCTGTGACAGAAGAAGAAAGAGATAACTCTCATGGAGGAACTGAACAAGTCCAGGAGGTACCAGGAGTCTGCTCAGAGAGGCAAGTGAGTCTCAGGGAGACACTTCAGATACCCACCTGTCCAACGCTTTTTCAGTCCACTTTGATATCCTAGACAGCCCCAGAGCACAAAGTGAACATGGCCACCAGTTAGCTTTCTGCCTTCATCAGAGGCAGGGCTGCAAGAATCTAGTTCCACTTTCCAGGGATAAAGGGTATGAGACTGGGCTGGGTGTGCCTATCAGCTCTGCAAGTGACCTGAGCACTAAGTTGGAGGGACTGTGTGGACAGGACCTCCTGTGTGCCCATACCTGTTGATTGAAGAGCATTCTGCGAACAAAATCTGCCTTATCTTTCCTTGAGACCACAGCATGATTTGGGACCCTGGCCAGGTGGCAGCTCCGAGCTTCAGTCACAGGCTTCCTGGTGCCATCGAGGCACAGCAGCTCAAAGTCTTCATGCTTCAGATCCTTAGCCCATGCTTCAGAGTTCTTTCCTAGGGAGAAGGAAGGTGGGTCTGCCACAGCTGACAGCTTTGGTCAAGGTGGCCTCACTGGGGGGGTGTGAACAACCACCAATGTCTGGGAGAATCACAGAGACATGGAAGAATGAAATAATAAAGCTTTAAAAATAAAACAGAAGAGAAAAATTCATAAGCCTATAAATTCATAACCTTTCTTGTTAGTGCCTTTTTAGTCCTGTTAAAGGCAAAGATTTATTTAAAAACCTTGAAAAAGCACTAGCCAAAAAGGAGAAGATTGGTTGAGCTATATAAAAAATTAAAATGTTCATCAAAAGATATCATTAAAGTGAAAAGGTAAGCCTTTCAGAGAGGGACAAGATATTTTCAATCCATATAGCTGATATAAACTTGTATCCAGAATACATAAGGAATGCCTATAAATTAAGAGAGCTAGAACATGCTTTAATAAACTTCCCTGGTGCCCCGACTGGGGAGTGACTTCCCATAAGAGACTCAGCTTTTTCCAAGGGAGAAAAGGACAGCACAGACACATACCGTCAGTGTTCTGGAAGACCGTGTGATCCTTCACAAAGGCCACGTCTCCCTTCTCAACCAGACACCTGCACAGGGAGGGTCAGGTCAGCGAGGAGGACCAATAGGAGTGAGAGGGAAAGACACCCAGAGAGAACCACCTAGGGGTTCACACGCCCTCCACCAGAGCCACTGGACACACCTAACTCTGACCACATGCACACACACAACTGTAACACCCAACTGTCCCTGGGAATTAGAGGGGAAATGTAATAGAAAAAGAAATTTGCTTGGGGTGCCTAGGTGGCTCAGTCAGTTAAGCATCTGACTTTGGCTCAGATCATGATCTTGCAGTTCCTGGGTTTGAGCCCTGCATCGGGCTCTGTGCTGACAGCTCAGAGCCTGGAGTCTGCCTCGGATTCTGTGTCTCTCTTGCTCTCTGCCCCTCCCCGGCTTGTACTCTGTCTCCATCTCCCTCTCAAAAATAAATAAACATTGAAAAAGAAATCTGCTCATTTTGTTTCTATTGTAGATAACCATTGTTTGGTTTCATATCTGAAATACTGATTGGTTTCTCCAGAGAAGATGCTTGTGTTCTCCTATTAACAGGGATACTCAAGAATGGCTCTTTGGTTGGATCAAAACTCACATCAGAGATTAAAGTCAGCATGGAAGATATGATTTTGAAGGAGTCTTTTCACATCCATATGTCTAGTGAGCTTTAACAAAAGTTAATGTGCACCACTTGGATATGTTTTCATGGTTAATTCCCTGAAAAATGTTTCTCTGCATTTAAGGTCCATTTTTTATGAGAAATGTTGAACACATTAAAAATCAGTTCTATGATATCCAATCAGTTGGCAATTGATATTAATGATTCATTATCAGGAGTACCTCTCTAGTTTTCTCTAACCTCAGGTCCCTCTATTCTTAGCTAGGATCAATTACTTCCATTCAATTTGTCTAAGCTCCCTTGCCCTATTTCTTTCCTCCACCCACTCTCCATATAGTCCCAGTCCTGAATAAGCATGACTGTTTGCCTCAGGTGTGTCTGCACCTCAACAGGGAGGCAGACCAGAGACCCTCCTGATCATTAACTTCTCTGGGGCATTCCTGTTTTCCTTGCTCTACTCTAGAGCTGTGATTCTCAATGTGTGGGCTGGCATCAGCAGTATAGGCACCAGCTGTGAACCTTTTAGAACTGCACATTCTTGGGCCCCACCCCAGACCTACCAGATCAGAAACTTCTGGGGGTGGGGCCTAGAAATCTGTGCTTTAGCAGTCTTCCCAGGAGATTCTGTGCTCTAGTGGTGAGAACTACTGTTTGAGACACCCACCTCCCCATTCTATAGAGCGGTGACTAAAATGTTTTTTCAAATTACTGCATACTTCTATCTCTCCACATTCCCTCTCCCCAACACTCACTCTGACATGTCCTCCTGCTTCCCAGAGAAAACACGGATATCATCACATGGGCTTTCTTCCAGCCAAATCTGTCAGCCCAAGTCTCCAGTGCTCTTCTCCTGCCCATCAGGCACAGAGAGGGAACAAAGGTCTCCCATCCAGCAAGTGTCCTCCTCAGGAGCCTTGCATCCCATCCCTGCCCACGCTCTCAGGCACATTCTGATACTTTTCCTCTTTCCCTTAAGCAATTGGAGTCTTTCCCTGTTCACCAGGCTCTTTTTATCAGCATTTATATTTTTCTTTTTTAAAAAACAATAATCCCTGTTTTGATCCCAAACTGCCCTCAGCAATGGGCCTCATCCAAACACCTAAAAGGAATCATTGCACTTACAATCAGCATCCCTTCACACCATCCTCGCTGACCCCTGCCAGTCAGCTTATGGGACTGACTCACTATTGAATCTGCTCCCACCAGATCCAGGGGCCACTCACCATACTCATTTTATCTGATTTCTCAAGTTCATCCTTCCCCCAGTTTGAAACGTTATTTTTGTTATAGACCAAATATTGTGTTTCCATGTATAAGTCTTGAAAGTCTATTCTCTACCACGGATTTGTCATTCTTGCATCTAAACAAGCCTATACTGATCATAGCATTACAGTATTATATAGTATTACAACGTGATTTTTATATCTAGGAGAACAAAATTCCTTTTACATAATTTTATTTAAAAATTCTTGACTTTTGTTTGTCTACCAAGCTTTAATATTTTGAGAACTGACTCCATCCCCCAGTCTACCTGGTCACGGTGGAGGCAGCTAAAACTTTATAATACAATGTCACTGCATGAGTTGTGTGAACTCAAAGCTTTCACTGGAACTAGGCTGACAATTCCATTTCTTGGGAATTGGGATGAATATATTATAGTCTGTGTTTGACTGCTTCTTTATAACTGAGAAGCTGTAATAATGTTAATCACAGATATTTCCTTCCATGTAGACTGAGAAATAGACAAAACCATCCTGCAGAGAAAGAGACAATAAGGCAGATGTGGAGGGAGGTGGAAAGGAAGAGAGAGAGAGAGAGAGAGAGAGAGAGAGAGAGAAGCAGAGTATGTTCCCTTTTGCTAAAAATTAACTCACTGTTTATCTAGAATTCTAATTTAGCTGGACATCCTAAATTTTATCTGGCAACTCTTGCCTTAAAGTATCTTGGTTGTCTCCGGAGGCTCCTTATAAGGGAAGCTCCTTGGGTTTTTTTCACTTGCAACCAAAAGAGTCTTTATTCATTATATTAAAGGGGGAAAAACATTAAACAAGTAGATAAAATATATAGTATTCTATAGAGTGAAAAGTGCTAAAAAAAAATAGAACAAGAAAGGGGGATATGAATATTGGTACAGGCATGTGTGTGTGTGTGTGTGTGTGTGTGTGTGTGTGAAATTATAGTGGCCAGGAAAGAGTCTCTGATAAATCCTAAAGGAAATGAGGGAACTAGCTATGATATGAGGAAGAAGAACACTCTAGATGGGGGTAAGAGCAAGTGCAAAGGCCCTGAGGCAGGAGTATGCCTGATGTCTTCAAGGAATAGCTAGGATGTCAAGATGGCTGGAGTAGACAGAACAAGGGAAAAGATGCAAGAGATGAGGTCACAAAGGGCCTTCTCAGATTACAAAGAGGCCTTATAGGTCAAAGAAGGACCTAAATTTTACTCTGAGTGATACGGGAAAGTACTGGAGGGTTTTAAGCAGGGAAGTGTGATACTCTGATTTATGTTCTAACAGAATCACACTTGCTGATATGTTGGGAATAGACTGGGTGTAGGAGGGAGAGGAGGCTAGGGCAGATGCTTCCTAACCCTGTTAGGAGTGTGTGGTAACAATCTGGGGAGAGATGAGGATGGTTTGGATCAAAGTGGTATCAGTGGAGATGGGTGATGAGGCCAATTCTGGTTACCTTTTGCAGGTAGAGTCAACATGATGTGATGAAGGACCAGACATGGAGTCTGAGAGAAAGAAAGTAGACATAGATAACAGAAACTAAGGTTTCCTTTTTTCCAAAAGGAAAAATGGAGTTGCCTTTAACTGACATATGTAAGACTGATGGAGGTACAGGCTTGGGTGGGAGTGTATGAAATTTCAGAAGCTCAGTTTGGTACATTTAAATTTGAGAGAGTGATGAGAAATCCAAGTGGAGATGCCCATTAGGCAGTCTGGGGTTTCATCTGGAGTTCTGAAGAGACCTCTGAACAGGAACATAAATTTGGGATTTGTCAGCATCTAGATGGATCGAGTAGATAAAACCACCAAGGGTGTGGACATGAAGAGAGAAGTCCAAGGACAGAGCCCTAGGGTGCACCAACATGTTGAGGATGGGGAACTGAGGTGGAACCAGCAAAGAGACAGGTGCAAGAGCAGGAGAGGGAGGAGGGCATCCAAAGAGCGTGGTGTCCTGAAGCCAAGGAGGAAAATGCATCCATGGGGACGAAGTGATGGGTGGTACCAATGATGCCGGTAGATGAAGCAATGCAAGGACTGAGAACTGATCCTTCATTTAGGAATGAGAGCAAGCTGTGTTTCAAGACAGAGCTCTGACAATTCCAGATCCTCTTTGATATTATGTTAGTACCAAGAAGACCATCAACCCTAATACCCATGCACTTTCTGATGTAAAAACAAAAAAATAAAAACTATGTTAGCCTAGGTTTCATGTTCAGCATATATTGTTGTAGTGAATCTGGAAAATATATCATTTATATATGGCTTATGAAAGAGAAAACTTTGGAGATGGCAGGATAAGTCATCTGACATTGTGACAAATAAAGGGATCCTTCCTATAGAGGCTCACACATTCTCCACACAGCAGCCACACAACCCTAATTCACACAACATGCCTACTGCCCCAAAGTGTCTCACGCTGCTCAGCACACTTAGAATTAAATTTGCCTCCCTGGTCAGATCAGTAGGGCATGGAGACATATCCAATGCTGCAGCTCCAGCCCCTGCACACCCCTGATGCACCCCACTCCCATACACCCCCCTCCCCTTAGGGCCTTCTTTTCTGGCCTCAAACACAGCACAATTTGTCCCGCCCCATGCCTGTATCCTTGCTGTTACTTCTTCCTTGATACTGTTCCTCCAGATTTTCTGAGGCCTGATTCCCTCTCAATATTTAATACTCAATTCACACAGTCCCTTCTGCTTGTTGTTAGCAAAACTGTCCCCTACCCAAGTCACTACCACACTACCCCGCTTTGTTCCTTTGCAGCACTTAATCACAGTAAGGTAGTGATTGACCCTTATTTATATGTTTATTGTCCTAATCATGAGAGCAGAGAGTGGGAGCTATATGTGTCTTGTTGCTGCTATAACCCTCTACCTAGACCAGTGCCTGCCACATACTAGGTGCTCAATAAATGTTTCTTGAATGGTTGGAGGAGCCTATGAATATCTATTTTTAAAATGTACTCATCAGCCAGGTGTAAGAAGCATGTGCCCAGTACCCCTCCTCTGATTTTAAACCAGGGCTCTGAAAGTTTCTGTGACTGTCCACAATCACACAGAAGAAAAAAACAAAAGTTGAACCAGGGTTGTGACCCTGTACCCCTCATTCTTGCCTCTGCTCAGGTGCCCTGAGTCAGCTGGGTCTGCAGAAAAGTGTTCCAGAAAGGAGCTGGACTTGAGTCCTTGGGGCTGTTGGGAATCTGCAGTTCTGTTTTCTAATTCTGGCTCCTCTTAAATGCAGCACCCAGATGCTGGGGTGATGGAAAATATGAAAGGACAAGAAGTTCACTGGGTTGGTGCCAAAGAGAAAGGTGCACAGGCACTACTTGCCTGAATGCCCCACTGGAGCCATAGTATCTCTCGTGGCTGTTGGGAGCGCAAGTGTGGGCTGGGTCGCTGCCACCACTGCACAGAGCACAGAGCCTGGAATCTGGATCAGCCCCAGGGGCACAGCTTTGACTGAAGAATTCATCTGTGCAGGAAAACACAGGAGGTCAGCTCTTCCCGCCAATGTTAGCAAGAGACCCTCAGATTTTGTCCCTAAAATTGCCACATTCAGGTGTTTAGTACCATATTATTAGAAATAAGAACCTTATGGAATAAAAAAAAAAAGGTTGCAACTAGAGCAAAGTAAAGGGGGACTAGCTGAAGTTGGGACAAGGATCTGTGGAATAGAAGTGGCACAGGGCAGAGGTGTGGAAGGACAGACACAGATGTAATCCTAAGAGAGACAACAAAACTAAAGTCCCAGCTGGTTGAACCTGTCCCCCATTTTTCCTGACCTCTGCTGCCCTTGCCCTTCCTTACAAGGTATTCCATCTTGACTCCAAATCCAGAAAAGAACCTGAGAGACCCAGCTGCCAACCACTGTGCTGGCCCCAGGGCACTGTGGTGAGGACATCACATAGGCCCTGCGTTCCTGGAACTCAAGTTCATGAGCAACAGTCATAATTCAAGTAGCCACACCAGTGAATTTATCCACCCATCCCCACTAACCCCCACTTGCTCTGGGAAAGAAGAATATGGTTCTACACAGCTGCAGATAAAGGAATCTAATGCAGACCTGGGAGTCAGGGAGAAGCCTTAAGTCGAGAGATGAAGAATGAATAGGAACAGGTCTTCCAGATAAGGGGGCAGCATCTGCAAAGGCCTAGGGCAGGGGTTGGGGGTGGGGGGCAAATGACACAGAAAGGTTAATAGAGGCCATTGAACTGGACCACCCACTGAGAGAGTGAGTGGGGAGAAGCCAAGGTCCAGATTCCCTTTTACACCTTTATGTAGATTTTGTTCTTTATCCTTAGAGAAATAAGGAGCTTCTGAAGGGCTATAGTAATGCTGGGCCAGGTATAGTGGGCAGGAGATAGCCAGATCTGCACTTCGCAAAGACTGGTCTGGCAATGGGATGGCTGGAATCCAGGCCAGATATGGTATGCAGGCAGCAGGTTACCGTTGTAGTCCAGGGGACGTGAAGGCAGCTTGGACTAGAGTAGCACTAAGGTGAGGGAGACAGTGGAGAGGGAGAGAAACTGACATCACAGGTGATGGATGGGTGCATGCATGATGACAGCTTGGTTTCCAGCTGGGGCAAGCAGATGGACTAAAAGGTCCTTCACCGAGCTAGGCAGCCTTAGAACAGGACCAGACTCAGCAGAGACGATGCGTTCTGTTTTGAGCTTAATGTGCTTTTAAGATATTCAACTAGATAATGTCAAATAGGCAGTTCTGGAGGTCAAGGAGAGATCTGTACTAGGGATAAAAATGTAATAGTTATCAACATACAAACATAATAATAATAGTGATAGCAGCAAACATTTATCTAGTACTGGCTATGTGCCTAGTTTTGTATGTATAATATTATTTGGTTAGGTAGTAATCGATGCTGTAGGCATGGATATGAGTGCCTGTGGATTGAATTTAGAGTAGGGGGGAAAAACTTGATTTAAGCAACTGAAACATTTATTAACCAGACTGGGAAAGTGCATTCTGTAGGGATAGGAGAAAAACCAAGCCAATGTGTTTTTGCAAAAGTCAGGAGAGTGTTTTAAGGTGATCTGAAGAAAGAGAAGTCATGGAGGAATGGACTGGAGGGTGACCTTTCAGCTGAGCAACATGGAGGTCTTGACCAGAGTTCTTCCTATGAAATGACTCAGAGAAGCCAGAGGGCAGGGAGCAGAGGAGTAAGCGGGAGGTGATTGGGTCAGACCTTGCTGCTGGGAAGTCTGGCAGTAAAGAGGAGTAGAAACAAGTCAAAAGTGGGAGGAGGCTGCTGAGAGAGGCAGGACTTTTAAAAATGGAAGACATTGGGTGTGTTCATGTTGAAAGAAATTATTGGCTATACCAGAGAAAGACGTAGTAACCAAAAGTGTGAGGCTCCAGGGAAGGGTGTGGGGGAGGGGCCCCACGCAAAGCACAGGTAGAGGGAAGCTGAGCAGATATAGTCATCAGGAGGCCCACAGCTTTGGCAGTGGGATGGTGAGGGGAAATTTTTCTGATCATTTCAACTGTCTCTGCAGCTGAGATGAGTCACCTGCTGAGAAAGGGTGGTAGATGGGTATGGGATGGAAATGTGTGGACAGTGAGGACATCAGGATAATTATTGGGAGGTGCACGGGGGTTGGCGTTGAGACACAGTGGGGGTGTTCATGAATGCCAGGGGCCCACTGAGGCCAGCAGCTGGAGCATTTCCTGCGGAATGAACTGCCCAGCCCTGTGACCTCTCCAGCCATGTTTAGCTGCTAAGGAGCAGAGGGTGAAGAGAGCAGGGAATAGGATTCACATAGGAATGGGATTTGTGAGATGGCTGGAGAAAGCAGGGGACCAGGGGCCTTTTAGGTATTGGCAAGAGTGCTGCTAAAATGATGAATATGAGAATCTAAGAGAGATAAGGGTGAAAGTGAAAGATAAAGTGTCCAAGGACTTACTGGTATAGGTTTTCAATTTTTAAAAAGCAGCCAATCTAGTTTATATGGGAAAACAGTACAACACACACACACACACGCACACACACACACAACACACACACACCCCACTCTTGCTCTGTAACCCCAGGCTTGTTCCCTGAGCCAGCTGTAACACATAAAGAATGGGTATTTCCCTGATATCTGCCCTTTGGGCCAAGCTGCTCCCCTCAGAAGTGAGGAGGTGAGGAGAGAGGGGAGCACCCGTTCAAGCAAAGGTGAAGTTCACCTGTAATGTCTGCCCAGCCCTTGACCCCACTACCCACTTATGTCATCCCTTGGCATTCCTTGCTATTGAACTGAATTCCTCTCCTACACAGGCACAGGCCCAAGGAAGGGGCTGCCACACCACCTCCCAGAACATACTTACCAAATTTACAGGACCCAGTTTTGTTGTATATTAAACCCATGGGAATGTTCCAGCCTGCAAAAGTACCAACTGCGGGGTGACAGGACTTCCTGCCTTGCAGGGAGTTCCAGGTGAGGTCGGGATCTGGTTTCTTAACCACTGCCACGACGTAATAACCTTGCAACACAGATAGATACCAAGATGCAACTTCAGTAGCTCCAGGACCCTCTGAAAATGTATTCGAGAGCTGCTACAGTTAGCCCCTGCC
The DNA here is from genome assembly GCA_028646485.1 of Cryptoprocta ferox. Lineage (NCBI taxonomy): Eukaryota > Metazoa > Chordata > Mammalia > Carnivora > Eupleridae > Cryptoprocta > Cryptoprocta ferox. The sequence goes on from CM053573.1 coordinate 121,629,985, forward strand.
TGCCACTATCCCAGGGGAGGGGGAGTAGCTTGAACCCCTCACCTGACTCTAGCAGATGACCTTCCCAATAACCATCATTATTAGGTATGGGGCCAAACAGTCTGACCACTGCTCTCCAGATACGTCTACATGCACGCATCCAGAAATATTTACACCTGTATTTCATACTTTCAGTTCTATCCTGCTATATATTCTTTACTACAAGATGCTTATTTTCCCTCAAGGATATATTGTAGGCACCTTTTCGATTCAGCAGAAATATATACAACTATCTCATTCTGTTTATTGCTTAAATCTAAGTTATGTTCCACTATATGGAAATACCGTATTTTGGAATCCCCCTACTGGTGGGCATTTATGTTGTGACCCACTTTGCCAGATTACAAATTATCTATATAAATATATACATATAAGTGTGCCTCTGTTGACATATTTCTGTTGAACATAAGTCCTAAAGAAAGAGCTTTAATGACTTCTTTTTTAAAGTTAAGTCTCAGAGTACCTGGGTGACTCAGTCTGTTAAGCGGCCAACTTCAGCTCAGGTCATGCTCTCATGGTTTGTGAGTCTGAGCCCTGCATCAGGCTCTGCACTGCAGAACCTGCTTGGGATTCTCTCTCTCTCTCCCTCTCTCTCCCTGCCCCTCCTCCAGTTGTGTTCTGTCTCTCAAAATAAATAAACTTTAAAAAGAAATAAAGTGTCTTGAGTTTCTAGATTTATAACAATATCATTTTCTCTAATTTTGACAATTTAATCTTTTTTCCAATATTAAAAAATTTCTAATTATATATATATGTATATATACATATATATATGTATATATATATGTATATATACATATATATATGTATATATATATTCCTAATTATACTGCATTCACTTCCAAAGTAATGCCAAGTGTCTTAGGTGAGAGTCTTACTGTCTTATTCCTGAAAATAATGGGAACACCACTGATATTTCACATATTCCTATCCCAATAGTATGTAACTGAATTGTGCTTATTAAGTGAGGCCTAAATAGCAAAGCTGAATTTGTAAGATTAGAATTGTAAATCTTCAGGATTAGAAGCTAATATGGCTCTCCACCACCACTCCGAACCCCCCTCCCCACTGCACTCCCTTTCTTGCTGTTGTGATTCAGGTCTCTAAATATTCAAGCCTGGAAAAATTGGAAGTCAGCATGGCAGGTGGAAGACCTTCCTTGCCAGTTATTTCCTAAATGGCCTCAGACAAGTCACTTCATACCTAGGATCCCCAGTTTCTCCTCAGTAGAACGGTGACAATGACACTTACCCCGGGGGTGTGTTAGGGGGATCAGATGTGCTAATATGGGCACATTGTACGTTAGACCAGGGCGGAGAGGTTACACTGCTGGGTTTCCAGCCCTGCTGCTAGTGGCACGAGCAGTACCAGAGCTCTTCTCTCACTGCAGCGGATTCTCCCGAGGCCACAGCAAGTCCTTGCTTACCAGACTGTGCTCTATCACACCATTCCAGCAGCCAGATACTGTTACAGTGCCTTTCCTGAGGTGTAGCTATTTCTGCACAAATAGCATCAATTATTGTCCCCTGGTGTGTGTGTGTGTGTGTGTGTGTGTGTGTGTGTGTAGGTGTGTGTGTGTGGCTTTGGGGTTGATCCCTCTCCATCTCTACTCACATCTAACTTTCTCCATCCCAGTCAGCCACCCTGAACTGTCTTCTAAGCATCTTTGTCCACCTGCATTTGCCTATCCCTGAAGTTCCTGGAAATTTCAACCATTCTTCAAGCAGAGTTCTTTCTGACTTCACATATTCTATAATTGATAGACTGCATTCCTGACAAAAATGCCAGCTGTTAGGGTTGAGGACGAAGACACAACTCACTGAAGACTGCTAGCCATGAAAGCAGAGGGGCAGAGGGACAGCATCCCCTAGGACTTGGGTCCTGTTGCATATTTAGGGGAGCAGCTTTGCACCCCAGCCGGCTTGGTGGAGCGTGGGCACTGCAGGTCCTCCATGACCCCATGCTCAGCAGGGAACAGGGATGCTGCTGGTGCTGGGGTGCTCCAAATCCACCCACCTCCTCCAGCTTACTTGTGTCGTAGGAAACTCCAAGCCCAAATGAGCACCTGTTTTCACCTCAGGATCCTCTGTCACCCTTGTTTTCAACCCCTAATGTGTATCAGAATCAGCTGGAGGGCTTGTTAAAACACACAGCAGTAGCCCTGTCCTTGGAGTTTCTGACTCAGTGGATTTGGGGTGGAGCCCAAGAATTTGCATTTTTCATAAATTCTCAGGTGATGCTGCGGCAGCTGGTCCAGGCGCTTCACTAGATTAAGAAACACTGCTCCATTTCCCAAGAGTAGGTACTTCAGGGACAGATACAGACTCTCTCTGCCCAGAGATACAGATGGGAGAATTTGTCACCTGGTCTACTCTAAAGATGAGGTCAGCTCCTCTGCTATTAAAATCAGCTGGCCAAAAGCTAAAGGGTTGGGCTCATCTTCCTCCTCTTCTTCATTAGAGCAGGTATGACTCTCCTCCTCTCGCGAGGTCTCCACTCAGCCCGGAAGTGCTGGGAACACCCCCCTGCCTCCTGGCGCAGAGATGGGCAGGCAGTGTGTGACAAGGAGCAGGGTGATGTGTCAGGAAGGCAAGGGGATTCCAGTCACACCACTTCTTCTCCAGCCCAGGTGCAGGCCCTCCCTGGCTGTGTGGCCCTTGGTCTCACTTTCCCCATGTACACAACACGGGATAAGGATGCCTACATCCTAGAGGACCCCTGAGAAGAGTAAATGAGAATAGTGTGGGCAGGAGTCCTTTGTTGACTGTAATGTACCCTACAAACAGTAATTATTGCTACAGCTTCATGATGGATATGCTCCTTAACAATAAGTTGTGGTGGTGGCAGCTTCTCATCATCATCCTTCTTTTTATTTTCTTACAACTCTAATAACTTTGGTTTATTTTTAAGGCTCTCTCCACCCTCTCCCCCAACAATGGCCTTTATCTTTGAGCCCAAGTGTTATTGATTCTGACTCACCTTCCATGGGTGTATTCACACACCTAGACTCATCCTTAGGCACTAAAAAGAAAAAAACCAACCAGTTTAATACATGGCATTAAACTCTTATATTACTCAGTCCAAAGTCATGAGCTTCTCAATCTCAGGAGTGAAGGATAAAATTAAGCAGTTTGTCGTTTGTTATCAACAAGCCAAGATTCTGCAGGCCCATTTTACTCCCCTCTGCCTGATCTTTGCTATTTGAACATTAGATTCCACCTCAGACTCTCCCCAACCCTCAGGGAGTTACAGAGAAAGAAAATGAGATGCCCTTTGAAGAGGGGCAGAGGCCACTAAAGATCCTGACAAAGATCTTTCTGCATTTGCTACATGATTCAAGTCATTGTGACATCTTTCTTCCCTGCAGAGCCCTGGACTGGGGCAGGCAATCATTATATTTTAATTATGCTGGAGGGGAAAAATCGAGTCCATGGAGTCAGAAAACCCTGGATACAGTCCTCATTCTACCTTGGACACATCATTTAATTTCTCTAAGCCTTAGTTTTTATATCAGTAAAATGGAGATACCATTATTTACTTCACAGAATTATTCTGTATTGAAGGATAATGTATGGTTTCTTGCTCAGCGCCTAACAGATGAGGTACTTCATAAATTGTATTAGTGAAATCCTCTTTTCCCCAGCTTTATTTTTTTTATGTGAAAGGATCCCCACTGAAGAACATGACCCTGTAGCGCCACCCCTCAATCTTCAGTTAATTTTGGACTAGTAAATTTGGCACAAGTATTGAGGTACATGTGGCTCAGCCCCTCCTTTCTTTATTAAAGACAGTAGGGAGAGAGTGGTTTAGATCTTTTCAATGAAGTTTTATGACAATATGTGTTCTCCTCTGCCCTCAGCCATGGGGTAAGCCAACAGACCCGTTCTCCTGAACTAGTGGGTAACTCTAACTCAAGGGCAATTTGGCAAGCCCTGCAGCCAGCTCTGTACCATGCCCTCCATTATCACCTTTTCAGTAATAAAGGTCTCCTTTGATCTCATTCTGCCTTATTCCTGTATCCATATCGTCATTGGTTCTGGCTCTGGGGAAGGAGGATATTATCTGCTAGCCTCTTACATTCCAACAGTAGTTATTATTTCAACAGTGAACTAAATCGTTTCTTCCTCTTTCTATGTCAATGGCCTTGAGGAAATAAAACAGCGAGACGCACCCCCTCCACTTACTGTAGTTCTCTGCCAGGACAGGCACTAGACCGCACTGGCCTGCTATGTAGATGAAGCTTCCATCCAAAGTCATGGCATCAGCCTCTCCTTTCTGAAGAAATAAATCAGTAGCACAACAGTGAGGTTGCTTCCTCTCTCACTGACCCTCAGAGGTTTTCTGTCTCATTGGCTTTATGTCATGGACATGTACACATGTACTTTTGATTAATCAAATCGTGGATCACCCAAAACTTCTGCCATTTAACCACAACGTTTAGAAAGCTGGACATGTTGACCCAGGAGCAAGCACCCAACCCAGATCATGCTCCCTGGCATCTCTGACCTCTCATTAGACCCATGTTGAGTACTGAACATGCCCTCACCACAATTTATTTGTGACTGTTATCACTCAGCAGTTTACATGGCCAGACTCAGGGATTGTATTTACTAATGTTTCTATGGAACATGTTTTCTTCTGTATGGTGGAGTTGAACTCTGTTCCCATAATCCCATTAGCACTAACTCAGAGCACTACCGCAACAAAGATGTTCGATAAACTATTTTTCTAGTTAAATAATTCATTAATAGTTAACTTATTATTTTCATCAATGAAATCTTCCAACAGCAGAGCAAAAAATGTATAGATAAGGTCATGTGATAAAAACACACAGATACATACACACTCTTTGCTTTTGATCTATTAACTGCCCTTCTAGAAATCTATCCTAAAACAGTAGCAACTATAGAAACAAAAATTTACCAAGCTCTTACTATATGCCAGGTCCTTTCTAAACACCTTCCAGTGATTATCTCATGTATTCCTCACAAAATCTAACAAGGTAGGTGCTATAATTCTCCCCCTTTTATACATTAGTGAACTAAATCAGAGAGAGCTTAAATAATTTCTCCAATAGACAGTCACTAAGACTAAAACATAGTTTAATTCCTTAGCTTCTGCTCATAACTATACCACACAGCCTCCAGGATCTGACTATTTTAAAGGACACATACCTCAAAACTATTCTATATACATTTTTCTCATCCATAAAATGGGCTCATGGGCTTATTATGAGGATTAAATGAATTAATGCAAGTTAAGAGCTCATAAACATACTTGGCACATAGTAAGTAGCTTCACAAATATTAGTTATTATTACTATTAAAGATATACCTGGAAATATTGAGATTATAGAACAAAAATCTTCAATTCCATATTATCTACAATAGCAAAGGATTTGGGAATAATTCAAATGTAGACATTTAAAAATTAAATAAATTGAGGCCGAAATACTTAGTGGAATATTATGCAGCCATTAAAAACATATTTTAAATGCATATTTCATTACCTAAGAAAGTATACACCTTCTGTGCTGACTTTAAATAATAATAATAGATAACATTTATTGGCTGCTTACTATATCTAGGCAATTTCCTGAGGACTCAAATTCATTTAATCCTTGTAGCTGACAAATTTAGGAGACTGTATAAATTGCCAGATCTTAATGTACAGGTTAGTCCCAGGAAGGTTTATCAAAATACAGATCTTCTTTCTTCAAGAAGACTGTGTGTCTCCTAGGTTTCTGTCAATTTTTTAGTCTTTTATTTATAATTTTCTTTTTCTTTTTTTTAATGTTTATTTATTTTTGAGAGAGTACCAGCAGGGGAGGGGACAGAGTGAGGGAGACAGAAGTGGGCTCTGCGCTGACAGGCTGACAGCTGCAAGCCCGATGTGGGGCTCAAACTTACTAACCACAAGATCACGATCTGAGCTGAAGTCGAACGCTCAACGGACTGAGCCACCCAGGTGCCCCATAAATTTATTTTTTCTAACCACAAAAATATTGTCTGCTCTTAGAGAAATGGAAAGTTAATAACAACACAAGTTTATAACTCAGAAATTATGTGGTCATGATCTCTGAGTTATGAAGTTGTGAATGATTTTATTTATCTTTCATTTCTCTTCTAGCATAATATTTTTGGCACCAGAAAAAAGTTTAACTTAATGACTCAAGGATTGAGAAGGCTGATTTGCTTTTGCAATCTATACCCTGGGATGCCACCCCACTTCCTGCATCTCCCAGGACTCCAGAGCTCACCTAAGAAGTCTGGGTCTTGGGCCAGCCTGAGCTGGAGGGGCACATCGGGTGGAGTTGGGTGGGGCTTTGGAGGGTGGGGGCAGCACACAACAGGTACATCTTAGCCTCATGGCTGACAGGAAGACATATGGGAAGAGGGCAGAGAGGCCATGTGTCTCAGGGTCCAAGCCAAGCCGTGGAGGTAGGGCCCTCCTTACCACTATGGCAGCAATGCAGTCCTCAGTGTTCTCCTCAATGGTGCACTGTAAGGCGCCACCACTTACAACACTCCATTCATCACACTTGACCCTCTCATGGTGGCCCACTGCACACCACAGCACCCTCTTGGAGTCTTCCACACCTAGGACAGATGGAGAGAAGCCCAGCATCCAAAATAAGTCCTAAGATATGTCTGTGAGTTTAGTGCCACAGGCTGCAGAATGGCTGCCCAATGGTGCCCTCACTGACAGCAGCAGAGTGGGCATGAGACATCACTGCTCATTCCCTGCCTATCACCCTCTGGGGGAGATGGGGAACTCAGTACTCAGAAAGAGCAGTGAAGGCAGAGCGGTCCCCCTCCCTACTGACCTCACCTCATCAAGTACACCCATCTGAGGAGAGGCCTTTCTGAGCACTAGCCCAGGTCAGGACCTTCCGGGGTTTGCTCTGACAGGACTGGGTTCTCCCATCCAGCAGCATCACCCAGTTGGCAGTCATGTGTTCTCTTTGGGGTGGGCCTAATTGTTCTCCCCTCACCCAATATCTGCTTACCACAGTATGCCCACATCTAACACAGTGGCTTTTGTAGGTGCTCAATAACTATTGGTTGACTAAATGAAGAAAAAAATAAGGAAGGGAGGAAAGAAAAAATGAACCCTAGGGATCCAGAGGAAGGCAAGAGCTGGATTAACACCCTCTGAAACCCTAGTTTCACTTCTAATAGTGGCAGAGGCCATGTTCTGACGTCAGTTTGGGATGTGCTATTTCCCCTGTCAAATAGACATGCCACTGGGCAAGGTGACCCTAGCTAATACGCAGGAGCGAGAACCATTACTTCAAGTTGACTGTAATCTGAAGGTCTTCAAAACCCTTTTGTGATCTCATAATTCAGGCCTTTTCCGCAGCTTAGCAAAAAATCCCTTCACTATCCCAATGCAGTTGGTAGCTCCCTTGGGCTCCACGGGCCAGTGAAATTTGGGTGGGGTGAGGCTTGCAGGCACTGGGAAAGCTTCTCTGGCTTTCCTGCTCTGCTGCCCTCCCAGGACCTTACACACCTATCCTTAGACGCTGAATGGCAGTAGAATATTTATATCCCAGGTATAGCTTGGCATCCATCTTAGGAGGAACTCTTAAAAATCCATTGGTAGCATCTGTAAACAGCAAGTCCTTCCCATTAGGAGAGGCAAAGAGCTGGAATTCTGTTGACTTGTCTTTTCCAAAATGTTCCTGTTCAAAGGATAAAAGAAACAGAGAAGGAGGGAGGCTGGCATAGCAAGGGAAAGGGAAAACAAACCCAAAACCAGATAAGGAAAACTGAAAGGGAAAAAACATGAGCACCTGAGTGTGAGGACAAAGCACCTGGCCGCCCAAAGTCCCTGTGGTTCCTGGCTTTCTCATGTCTCTCTCCAGGGAATGCTTTACCCAAATCCCAGCTGTCTGCCATGTGCGTCTTCAGGGAAAGTTCCAGGGGCTGTCCCCCTGAGATGCGCACCAAGAGGTTTGGGTTGCTGTGGGCCAGGCAGATCCTCCTCTCCAATGTCATGTTCCCGTGGGGCAGGCAGTGAAGGCTGCCTTATTCCTGGCCATCCAACTGTCCCTAGGGGCTCTAGTGGTCTTCGTTCTGGAGCGGCTAGTGGTCCAGCACCTGCCACTAAGCCTGGAGGTCAGGGGTCCTGGGCTCCTCTCCTACCTCAGGCCTACTACTGAAGGACCAGCTGGAAGCTTTCGGGCTTCCAAACAATGGAAGGGCCCTTTGCCTACAACTCCCACTAGCTGGCCCAGTGCCATTCCTATCATATCTACCCCCAAGGTCTTTCCAATATCTGTCCACCTTTTGCTTTTGCAGTGGCTCTACATGAAATGTCACCTGCTGCCCCCTCTGTAAACCCCCCTACCTCCTAGGGGTACACACAGCTTACTTCCCAGGGCTCAAGAGTCTTCCCTACAAACCAATTCCTCTGTCCTCTACAAAGTGCACAATCCAGGTCCCCAAGGTTGTACCATTTCCTCTGGTGATTATTTGTATGTATACTCATCATATCTTCCACACTCATCTGGGAGCAACTCAGGGCAAATCATTGTCTCCTTCATCTCTGAATCCCCAGTGCTGAGCAGAGAGCACCAATAGGGAGGGGTCTGGGGGATGAATAAGGGCTGGCTGGGAGAGGCTGCCACCAACACCAGACAGAGAGAATGCTCATGGCCAGAGAACCTGCCACTGAGGGAAGTCAGCAGGGCAGGATCACATGCCAGTATGATAATAGAATACTCCGTGGAGGAGGGGCATCTGCCCTGAGGACCCTTTAGAACTGGAAAGAAAAAAAAGGAGCAATGAGGCACTTCTATGGAGTCTTTGGCCCAAGGGGTCAATGATATAAGGTGAGGGTTTTATGGCCGCTGCTGTCTATAATATATACAGACTGAGCGGCTTTTCGGTGAAGTAGATGATGTATGACATGGTTCCTGTCCTACACCCAGAAGAACTTCCAGAGTGGCTAGAAAGGAATATAGGGAAATGCCCCAAATCTAAGCAGAGACACACCCTCCCCCAAGCAGGCAGGGAGGATGGTGGGTGGGAATACCTGGGCCTGGTTGAGAAGCTCCCAGATCAAGTCCTCCTTGCCCCCCACATTTCGAGCCACAACGGCATGAGAAGGGAAAAGGTCCAGGTGGCACTTGTTGTATTCATCCACTGACTTCCGGGTGTCGTCCAGGCAGAGCAGTTCATACTGGTCCCTGTCAGCTTTGTTTGGCAGGTTCTCTGGGGGAGGAAAGCCCAGATGAGCCAACTGCAGACAGAGCTATGAGCTGTGATCCCTGCTGCTCCCTGAATCACAGACTGTTTGACCTTGTTGTAATAACTTTCTAGGCCCAAGATGAAGCTGCTCCTGCCCAGGTGCCACAAAAGCAAAACAAAATTTAGATTAACTTTTGTGTTCCTGTAAATGCTCTGCTTGACCAGAAACTAAGTCTATTCAATCAGCCAGTCCCCAAACACCAAGCCAACTCTGGGCCTTCTAACCTAGACAAGGTTAACTCTATGGCCCCAGCCGATCAGATACTTTCTTTTTCTCTCTTCCTTGTTTATTCATTTATAGAGGCTCCCTGACTTCCGCCCCATTTTGCAGTTCTCCAAAAGAAGAGCGTCAACTTCATGAAATGTTAAAATTTGTCTGTATCACCTAATTTGTCTTTAAATTTTTTTAAATGTTTATTCTTTTGAGAGAGAGACAGAGAGACAGAGCAAGGGAGGGGCAGAGAGAGAGGGGGAGATACAGAATCCAAAGCAGGCTCCAGGTCTGAGCTGTCAGCACAGAGCCCAATGCGGTGCTTGAACCCACAAACGTGAGATCATGACCTGAGCCGAAGTCGGACGTTTAACCGACTGAGCCACCCAGGCGCCCCTAATTTGTCTTCTTTAATAATTTTCTAACAACCTAAAGAGGACTGAAAGAAAATCTTTTCCAAATACATTTTATACATATGAGGAACCTGAGGCCTCAGGAGGTGAAATGACTGGTTCACACTGCAGATAGACAGGGGCCTGGGAAGCATGCTCGGCCCAGGGCCCCTCCGACTACCCCACGTATCTGTAACTCTGCTGATATGAATGATGACAGCAAATGTTTTCTGAGCACTCATAGCACACCAAAGACTGTGCTGAAGGCTTTCTATGCTCTATTTCATTTAATCCTCATAGCAGCTGAGGCCAGTGAAACGATGACGCCATTCTAGAGACGAGGAAACTTAGGCTCAGAGAGTTAAGGTAACTTGTCAGCTAGTCTGAGGCTGATGCATCACCATGCTAGGACAATCCAGGTCCCCCACTAAAGCGGCAATACTCCCCTGGAGGCAGAGCCTGCTGGGGAAAGGTGGTGAAAGAGTTGGAAGAGGCACAGGGCCCCAGTCAGTGTTCTCTGCAGGTACAAAGAAGACCAGAAAACCTTGTGAGGAAAACAGACTCTTTGGTTCCCCTTGTCTTGGTATTTGAAAGTGTTCTGGGTTGAATCATGTCCCCCTGAAATTCCTATGGTGAAGTCCTAAATCCTCATTACCTGAGAATGTGGCCTTACTTGGAAATAGAGTCATTGCAGATGTCATTAGCTAAGATGAGGTCACGCTAGAGTAGTGTGGGCCCCTAGTCCAGTATGACTGGTATCCTGATAAAAATGCTGCACACGTGGGAGAATGCCACGTGAAGAGGACTTAGGTTGGGCTGATGTGACTCCAAGCCAAGGGACGCCAAAGATTGCCGGCAAACCACCAGAAGCCGGGGGAGAGGTAAAGAACAGATTCCCCCTCAGAACCTCCAGAAGGAACCCACCCTACTGACACCTTGATCTTGGACTTCTAGCCTCTTGAACTGTGAGGCAATAAACTTCTGTGACGTAAGCAACCCAGTTTGTGGTATTTTGTCACGGCAGCCCTAGCAAACTCATAGAGAAGGTCTTTGGGGTTCATAAACTCTCACACTGAAAGGGAAGGAGTACAATTAGAGTTCTTGTGATGGTTACAAGTTTAATTAGGTAAGTCACAGAGAAAATACATTTTAAATCTTTATGTTGAAAGAAAAAAAATTTAATGATTTAGTAATGTCGGAATTAAATTAAAAGAATCAATATGGTCTAATAGCTCCAGAAAGAATTTTACCTCAGTCACTCAGGGGCCCAGTGGTAGCAGCAGCTCCCCAAGCATTCACTTGCACCCCAAAAGCCTGGTGGATTGTCTCTCATAAACTTCTACTTAAAAGGCAATGAGTAGGGGTGCCTGGGTGGCTCAGTTGGTTAAGCGTCTGACTTTGGCTCATGTCATGATCTCACGGTTCATGAGTTCGAGCCCTGCATTGGGCTCACTCCCGTCAGAACAGAGCTTGCTTCAGATCCTCTGTCCCCTCTCTCTCTCTGCCCCTCCCCTGCTGATCCCCCACCTTTCAAAGTAAATAAATAAACTTTCTTTTAAAAGTAATGAGTGATCTATATTAGCAGGCAAGTGACTTTCAGCAGACAAACCAGGACAATCTGAGACAACCTGATGTTTTCAGAAAGTGAAGATTTTTTTCAAATGCTTCAGGGTGAGTGTTAGAAGATGCTGCCCACTGGCATAGTAACTGTGACCACTTGAGCAGCCAGAGGAAATAAGAATAACAATTATCTGGAACAACCTGATTCTGGGAAATGAAACCCATGGATGACCCCACTAATCAAATTTACTGATAATAAGACATGCACCAATTGCCAAAATGCTAACAAACCAGGTCAGTGTGTAATAATGAGGGGACTGTGAATTCTGAATGGCTGAACAAAGCAACAAAGAACCTCGAACTCCTCTTTCATGCTACAGAAAGACACTATGTTGTAAGGAACTCTGTAAAAAGTGAGAACTTAAAATTTCCTTTGAGGTAGCAGACATTTATCTTAAAAATGAACCTAGCATACTAAATATTCATTTGGTTTAAACATTTTGAGTAATACAAGTGTATTCTGTATCTGATAGAAATTTAATTGGTTATAAATCAAAACCCAGATTCTGTAACTTCAGTTTGCCTGAAATACTATTTTGGTTTTTTGTTTGTTGTTTGCTTCTTTCTGATAAATTGCCCCAAACTCTTAAAAGGGTCTTTTTTTAATGTAGAACCACAAAAGAAATATATTTTTGTACACAGTAATAATACTTTTGCAACACATCTAATTGTAGATGTGCTAATAAGTTCTGAAATCATTATAATAATCTGTGAGTATGTTTAAGGTGTTTGAAGCATTACCGAGCCATTTATACTGAAGAATTCGGGAGAATGTGATTACATTTGAAATGGATATTGCAGTGGCTAAGAGAATTGAATTATTACAACTTGTTTTATTAATTGATAAATACTGTTTCAATTTGTTTAGTAGATTTACAAACTGAACAAACTGAACACCAAACAAAGTACAAATAATAGAAATGATTTTTATACAGAAGCTCTCCTGTATCTTTAACGGTCTTTTCATCACCCATCTCTAGATGTAAGGAAACTTTCAGGCAACAACCAGTTCCCCTGGCCAGGGTATGGCTCACGTGATTCTTCCTCCATCCAGCACTTACCAAACACTGTGGTATGCCTCACGAAGGCCACATCCCCCGCACCATCCTGCAGACACCTGAGGAACAGGACAGCGATAGTCAGGTCAGTGTCCATGACTTGGGCTCCCCCCTGCCCTGGCAACCCCCCTGAGGCTCTGCCCTGACCACTGGCTCATGGGGATTTGCCCACAGTTTCCCAAACTTCAGTGTGTCCCCACAGAGGCAATGGCCCTCGCTGAGGGGCTTTTGAATCTTCACAGCCATCCCGGGTCTGAACTAGGCAGGAGCTCTGTAAGCCACAACCCAGGTGACTTTGGGAGGGATGGTGTGAAGGAAGGACCCTCATCTTTCCCTTCAAAGGCAGCTTAAAGTGACTTTTTAAAAATAAAGTCTTCAAGCCTAATACATGGAGGATAAAAACTCAGGATAGCCTTAGATTCCTGGTGAGTTTTGTTCTGGTTTTGACCAGTAGCCAGCCATTTCTCTTATAGACATGGAGAGGTGCTTGTAGAGGGCTGAGGGAGGTGGGGAGAGGTGAGCACATGTCCTTGACACAGGGAGATGCTCATCCAGAAATAAGCAAGCTGAGGTGTTGGCCTTTGGCCCAGCCAGAAGTCGAAGCCTATGTCTGTGGATCCCAGAGACCCAGAGACAGGTCTAGCCCCTCAGCCCTCTCTGGTCCAGGAGGGTAGCACACAGAGCCCAGGCCCTGGGGAGCGAAGAGGGGCTCCCACACAGAAGACTACTCCTCAGGATGGTTAGGAGTGAGGCTGGGCCATGGGAGGCACTCAGGACCCTGGGTTTTACACCGACACTCCAGGTGGTCTGGGCAGGCCCTGTCTACTCCTGGTGCCTTAGTTTCCCCATTATCAGGGTGAGGAGAAGAGGGGGCCACACTCACTTGAAGGCACCTGAGTAGCCGAAGTACGGTTCCTGGGAGGAGCAGGCACACTTGTCTGTCCCTTTCCCCACACACAGTTGACACAGTCTGGGGAACGCTGTCCTGTCCGCACAGGGGGCACAGCTGCTGGAGAAGAACTTGGCCACTTCTGCTGTGGCTGCTTAACACAGACGTATGGACCTCAGGGCATGAACTGGCTATGGGGGCCTCTGGGTTGTGCATGTGTGTGAATGAGTGGTCCTATGTGAGAGCCCAGGAGGGTGTACATACTTCTCAGGACTGTCCTGAGGAAGCAGATGTCCAGAGGTGGCCAACAGTGACCGTGGCCAAGGAAGTGGATGGCTCCGGGTCCCCATGTGTTCAGACATCACACCAAGGCGTGGGCCTGGGGCTCCTAGCATGTCCACTGCAGGGCATGAGAGCCACCTACCTACACTGAACCAAGGGGCCACTCACCTTGTTAACTCACCACCATGGAGGCTCTAGGTGTGGCAGGCAGAACTCTAAACACTGCAGGAGCTCCAACAGCCCTTCCTTACCTCGGGACATGGTCCCGCCCACCCCTCTCCCCTTTGGATCCAGGCGCTATGGTAGTTGATGGGGATTACTCTTCCAGGAATCCATGGGAGGGAGTTGGAATAATTTGCCTGGTGGTTGGTAGGGGTATGCCAACAGTCACAACTTTTCAGACAGATGTCCAGCAGTGTCAGACACTGAGGCAAGAGAGACTCCAAGAAAGGGCAAACATGGCCAGAGGTGTGGCCCCAGCTGTAGCACTCCATCTGACCCTAGAAGCCCCTTGTTCCTATCACGGACAAAACATGGATGCTGCAGAGTTGGCAGGGATCAAAAGCGCAGAAAAATTTGTCCATCATCTTTCAAGGGCTAACGAGGCACCCTAGACTCCCTTGGCTTATCATAACTGAACAAGAAGTACACAAAAAAATCTTGGCTTCAGTCCTCTCCTCCCTTCTAGCCCTCATCCCAAGCCCTCACCCCAGGCACTGAGGCCTGACTGCTGGTGGTGTGGCTATAATCCCTAGTGAGCCTTCCTGGGAAGCTGGAAGGGAGTTCCCCTTTCTCACAAGCCTCAGGGATGGCCCTTGTCAAGCCAAACATCTAGGGTTACAGTGAATGTGGGGTTGTCAGAATCTCAGAGACCAAGGCACCTTTGCTGAGAGAAGACTCAGCTGCCAGGTCCCAAGCTAGTCACATTTAAAGCAGGCTGTCCTCTCCTCATCTTGCAATGATACTTGATGCCTAATAGTGATTACACGGCCCCAACACAATCAATGAGGGTAAGGGGAGTAGGAGTCCTGCCTGAGGGCACCCAGCCCTCCAGCCTTCGCAGGCTTACCTTCTTCAATGGAGTCAGAAGGAAGAAGTACCCCAATGGGGATGTTCCACCCAGCAGACCATCCTAGGCCCGTGTGGCAAGACTTCTTGCCTTGGAGCTGGTTCAGCCCGAAGTTGCTGTCCTTCTTCACCACAGCTACGGCATAATGATAGGTTTGTGGATCTGCAAAGGAACAGAGATCTCGAAAGATGGACCAAAGGAAGATACCACAATGTTGTTAACTAATCTTCCAGAATGCGTGCAATGGGCAACTTCAGGGAATCCTAGGATCTGCACCGTTCCCTGGTGAACAGGTAGAAAAGGAAAAAAATTAGCCTTTGATTCACAGGAGCGGGGGGGGGAAAGTCCCTTTTCAGGGCAATGAACACCAGTTCTTTTCTGCCAGCCCTTCCCAGCCAGCGGATACGTGGGGGTGGGGGCCACCAGCTACTACAGGACCTGCAGGGCATTCTTAGGGAGACCTTCAGCTCCCAGGCATTGTGATGTTACTGTTTCTCCCCAAAGGCTTTTCTCCTTTCTCTGCTTCTCTGCCTGCAGCCCAGACACAATGGTAAAGGTGTGAGAAGAAGGATGCAGGGGTGACTCCAGGATTTCCCCAGGGCCCTGAAAGTTGCTGGAGTCAGATAGAGGTGGGCTGTGTTCATGCACCTACTGATGACATTTATGGACAAGTATGGGGAGGAGGCAAAGCCTTATTCTTTGACTCCCCCAAAACCTCTCCTCACATCATTCACAGATCCATGTTCTGTAGCAACTGCAGGGGTATTAGCACAGGCAAGAGGCTGTCCAGATCTGTGTGTCTCCAGAGATGGGCCTCCCAATGGTGCAACCCCACTGGGTAGGCGATGGACTCTGGACAGCACTGACCCCTCTTATCCAGCAGTGCCAAGGGCATTTCCACCAGTATGCATACAGTCATAACTTCCCAGGGAGAGTCAACATTCTAGCCCTCGTAGGTCAGTGTAGATGACAGACTCCTTCAATTCAAAGAGCTCCAGCAACTCTGTTCCCTACAAGTATACTGCTGACAGAAACCCTGCCTCCCCCCATGGCTGCAGTATCAGACCAGAGACCTGGGGCCCCAGGGAGAACTCACCATCTTTTGATCCAAAGAATTCTGCCACGATGGGCTTCAGGTTAAAGGGGAGCTGGCCTGCCTCAAACACCAAACCTCCTTCGACAGTCACAGCATCTGCTTCGTTTGCCTGAAAGAGAAGAGACCAGACCATGAATGGAGCCCCTAACCTAGTCCTCTGCCAGGGACACTTGACCCACAGATATCTGCATGGGTCAGACCTCATTCCCTCCTTAATGTCCACTGAAACGTCACCTTCTCAGCAAGGCTCCCTTCAACCACAATACTACCACTCCATGCACAATTGCTGGTCCCCACCTCCACTGCTTTTTCTTTTTCCCCAGTCAACCACCTGACACACTTTCATTGTTTATTGTTCTCTTCCCCTTTGGAATGCAAGCTTCACCAAGGTGGGGATACTTTTTGGTTTGGTTGGCTTTTTCCTGCTGAATCTCAGAACCTAGAGATTCTAGGTTCTACAGGTAGGTGTTCAATAGATGTTTGTTGGAGAAGTGAGTGAGTGAATTGTTGAATATTTCCATCCATATGGTTTGCACTCACAGATCTGGATTCTCTCTTCAAGTATCTGTCAGCCTAGGATTCCTTCCTTCTTGTGAGAAGCAGCAACCTCACAGTCTCTTCTCAGAAGTAAGGTGGATCATTTCTCAACTCATCATAGAAACCTTTTTTTTTTTTTTTTTTGAAAGAGAGAGAGAAGGAGAAAGAGAATCTTAAGCAGGCCCCACACACAGCACAGAGCCTGACACGGGGCTCAATCTCACAACCATGAGATCATGACCTGAGTCGAAATCAAGAGTTGGACACTTAACCAACTGAAATCATTTTTTTAATTCATTTATCAATTCACATTTGAAGTACCTTGGCTTTTTTTTTTTTATCATGTAGACAACTAGATAGATGAATGTATATATATCAAGCTGTAAGTATGTGTGAATTTTGTTTGCTTTCAGTCCTCCTAACATCTGCACCAGGACCCTGGTCTTTGTAACACTGCTATTTAAATATTTTATACTTTCAGGTAGGCCTCCGCCACTCCGTTGCTAATTTTCTTTTTTAAAATACTATTTATATTCTTATCCCTGTGCTTTTTCTTAAGATTTTATAATTATTTGACTCTTTTAAAAGGATATACTTTGATGAAAATCATATTAAACTTATTAACTTTGGGAAAATATGAAACTATTTGATATTTAGTCTTCCCATCTAGGAATATGTCATATGTTTTAATTTATTAATAAATATTGTTCATTTATCCTAGACCTTTGTATTATATTTGTTACAATCTTGCAGATCTGTTATATGATTTTTTTCCTGAAACATTTTTCTGTTATAGTAGAATATATTACAGCATAATAGAATTATAGTATACTATTTAAAACTTTTTAATGTTTATTTATTTTTGAGAAAGAGAGAGAGCACACAAGTAGGGGAGAGGAAGAGAGAAAGGGCCACCCAAGTGCCCCTATAGTGTATTATTTTAAATTAAAATGAGTCACAAATTTGGGTTACTTTTCCCTAACTAATGACTGTTGTATATGCAAATGACATTGTGATATGTTTGTCTTTTTATAAACTAATTTATTCATTAATAATTATAGTCATATTTTTCTTTTTTTATGGTTGTACCATAATTTGTTTATTCATTGACCAGTTGATGGACATTTGAGTTGTTTTTAATTGTAACATTATGAATAAAGGAACTGTAAACATTAACATACAGGTACTTATGTAGACATATGTTTTTATTTTGGCAGGGGGGAATAGATACCAAAAAAGATAGTATGATAATTATATATTTAACTTCAGGAGAAAGTTCCAAACTGTTTTCTAGATATGCTATTTTGCATTCCCACCAGCACTAAGTCCCTATTAGCACTTAATATGATTAGTGTATTTTATTTTGACTAGTTTAGTAGATATGTAGTGTTATTGTCTTAATTTGCATTTCTATAATGAACTGATAACTTTGGATATGTTTTCATGTGCTAATTTGCCATCTGTATGTGAGGAGATGTCTGTTCAAATCTTTTGTTCATTTAAAAAATTGGGTTGTCTCATTTTTATTGGGTTTTAAGTTTTTTGGTTTTTTTTTTTCCAAATTTATATCCAGATTAGTTAGCATATAGTGCAATAATGATTTCAGGAGTAGAATCC
Organism: Cryptoprocta ferox; assembly: GCA_028646485.1. Classification (NCBI taxonomy): domain Eukaryota; kingdom Metazoa; phylum Chordata; class Mammalia; order Carnivora; family Eupleridae; genus Cryptoprocta; species Cryptoprocta ferox. The sequence goes on from CM053573.1 coordinate 121,648,049, forward strand.
AGTGGTTTATCCCCTCCATGTAACACCCAGTGCTCATCCCAACAAGTGTCTTCCTTAATGCCCCTTGCCCTTTTAGCCCATCCCCCACCCATAACCCCACCAGCAACCCTCAGTTTGTTCTCCATATTTAAGAGTCTCTTATGTTTTGTCCCCCTCCCTGTTTTTATATTATTTTTGCTTCCCTTCCTAACTTATGTTCATCTGTTTTGTATCTTAAAGTCCTCATATGAGTGAAGTCATATGATATTTGTCTTTCTATGACTGATTAATTCCATCCATGTTGTTGCAAATGGCAAGATTTCATTCTTTTGAATTGCCAAGTAATACTCCATTGTATATATACACCACATCTTCTTTATCCATTCATCCATCGATGGACATTTGGGCTCTTTCCATACTTCGGCTATTGTTGATAGTGCTGCTATAAACATTGGGGTACATGTGCCCCTTCAAAACAGCACACCTGTATCCTTTGGGTAAATGCCTAGTAGGGCAATTCCTGGGTCATAGGATAGTTCTATTTTTAATTTTTTGAGGAACCTCCATACTGTTCTCTAGAGTGGCTACACCAGTTTGCATTCCCACCAGCAATGCAAAAGGGTTCCTCTTTCTCCGCATCCTCACCAGCATCTGTCATTGCCTGAGTAGTTAATTTTAGCCATTCTGACTGGTGTGAGGTGGTATTTCATTGTGCTTTTGATTTGTATTTCTCTGATGATGAGTGATATTGAGCATTTTTTCATGTGTCTGCTAGCCATCTGGATGTCTTCTTTAAAAAAGTATCTATTCATGTCTTTTGCCCATTTCTTCACTGGATTATTTTGGGGGGCGGCAGTGTTGAGTTTGATAAATTCTTCATAGATTTTGGATACTAGCCCTTAATCTGATATGTCATTTGCAAATATCGTCTCCCATTCCATCAGTTGCCTTTTCGTTTTTTGTTTCCTTTGCCATACAGAAGATTTTTATATTGATGAGGTCCCAATAGTTCATGAAAGTAATATTTTTCTTGATTCTACTATACTTTCCAGGCATGCAATCATCTGAAAATATTGATATTTTATTTGTTTATTTCCATTTTATGTGTATTTTGTATCTTATTGTATTACTGGAAAATTCCAAAAACAATGCTAAGTAATAATGGTGATACTAGAGCTTCTTGTTTGCTTCTGACTCTGTATAGATTTCTCTTCCAGTGCAATTCTGGCTTAGCTGTACTGCTGGCATTTTCACTGAACCCTTCTCTATTAGTTGTTTAATTACTATTATTGTTTTTACTATTAATGAATGTTGAGCACCTATATTTTTCTCCCTATACAGTCCCTGTACTTTCAGGTCTTTAGCTTATTTCCTTCTCCTCTAAAGCATGGTCTAGTTCCTGTGGGAAGAAAGTTGTTCTGAAGCATAAACAATAACAAGTGCAGAAAAAGGAAGTATGAGTTTTTCTTCCACTCTCCTTTAGGCAGCTGTGACTTACCTGAATGGCCTTGATGCACTCAAAGTGAGAGGCTCTCTTCACACAGGTGATATGAGGACCATCCGCTGGAAGGACTTTTTTCATATTGTCACTGAAATCAGAGCACTTACTGGCCTCATGATTTGAGACAGTGCACCACCTCACAGTTTTCTCAGGGACAGCCAGACACAGACCTAGGAGACAGATGCCAGAGATGTAAGGGACCCACAGCACTCATCTTTCCCTGCTGGTAGAAGAGGTTAAAGACAAGGTAAAGGGTTGCCTGAGTGGGATAGACCAAAATTGGATTGGCTGCATGGCCCACATGAGTTTTCAGGTCTCACTTCTCTGATTGTGCCTTTCCCCTTGCAGAAACAAAACCAAAAGCACCCCCCAAAAAGTAAACAGAATTACCACATGACCCAGAAATCCCACCCCTCAGTATATATCCCAAAGAATTGGAAACAGGTACTCCAATACACATACACAAATATTCATAGTAGCACATTCACAATGGTCAAGAAAGGCAGAAACAACCCAAATGTATCTCAATGGATGAAGGGATAAACAAAATATAGTGTATCCATACAATGAAATATTATTCTGCCATAGAAAGAATGGAGTACTGCTATATGCTACAACATGGATAAACCTCAAAAATAGTATGTTAAATGAAAGAAGCCAGGCACAAAAGGCTACACATTATATGATTCCACTTATATGAAATATCTAGAATAGGTAAATCTATAGAGCCACAAAACAAATTGGTGGTTGCCAGGGGCTGGGGGAGAGGGGAATAGATACTGACTGTTTAATGGGCACAGGATTTTCTTTCGGCATGATGAAACTATTTTGGAACTAGATAGAGACGGTAGTTGCACAACACTGTGAGTATACTAAATGCCACTGAATTGTATACTTCTAAATGATTAATTTTATGTTAATTAACGTCACCTCAGAAAATAAAAACTATAAAAGAAACCTATGGGAGGGTGCCTGGGTGGCTCAGTCGGTTAAGCATCCAACTCTTGATTTCGGCTCAGGCCATGATCTCGTGGTTCATGAGTTCGAGCCCCACATTGGGCTCTGTCTGCACTGACAGTGTAGAACTTGCTTGGGATTCTCTCTCTCTCTTCCCCTCCCCTTCTCTTGCTCTCTCACTCTCTCAAAATAAGTAAATAAACCTAAAAGAAAAATCTATGGGAAGAAATCTTGAGCCTCCTGATTTAGTCATTCTTTTGACATTAGACACTCCAACCTTATATGGTACTAATTGCTGGGGCACTAAAATCAGTACATGTTTTATTCATTTTAAGCTATAGTAATAAGTGTAGAGACTATTTTAAAGGCAAAACACCATTTACAAATCTGTAGTATTTGAGCCAGATGTTATTTTAAATAAAATCTAGAAGATGAAAGTACAGCAGTAGCAGCTCCCAGTTTTTGATGAAGTCCTGTGTATCAGGCAATGTGCCAAGCACATTACTCTGCTCTAATATCCACAAATCTCCTGCCATTTAAATATTAGTGTTTCTGTTTGTAGATGAAATTTAAGAAAAAAACTATCAGGGACATAAAATAACTTGAGATGAAGCTAATATTTGAACTACCCAAGTCTGGTTGACTCCAAAATCTGTACTGCCTTTTAAGTGTCTGTGAGTAAGAAATATCAAAAGAAATAGGACAGGAGATGCCAAATTACCTTAGACAGAATCCCATACGAAACACAGAATGACATATGGAGCCCCTCAACCCTATCTGAAAAAGCCTTTAAGAGTAGCAGCCCAAGGAAGGAGAGCAAGCTAGGGAATGGAACTCTGGAGGCCATGTGCCCTTGTGCAGAATAGAAACATTTGGAGTATTAGCTTTCATTTGCATTTTGAGCCTTTCAAAGCATGTTTATTCTGCTTCCTAATATACATTGCTAAAACATTTTGTGCTTAGAAAAAACTGGCAACCGTAGAGACAATACAACTCTGTAAATGAAAATAGCTTTGTTAGCAGGTTAAATTATACAAAGAGCTACTATATCCAACTGCAGTGTTTGTTTTTCTTTTTCAAAGGTATGCACTTTTTGGGAAAGCTTTTTTGAAAGTTTATATTTTCAGTCATCACTGTGCTTATGTTCAAATGATTAAAACTAGTTTCTTCACTTCTAGTTTTTTTTTAACTGTGAGTACAAAACAGGGTGAATGAAGTTTGTATTATTAGGGGAAAAGTGAAAGCCTTGACAGAAATAAAACAAAAAAGCCAAAGGCAGGATGGACTTTTGCTTCTACCTGTGAAAGGGTAACTGATATGAGACTTGCTCTAGTACTTTAAACAACTAAAACACACACACACACACACACACACACACACACAATGTGGAAAAAACCATATGAAGAAAAGTTTTAAATTATTGGACAATGGACAAAAGAAAACCAGAGTAGCAATATTTATATGGGACAAAATAAACTTTAAAACAAAAACTGTAACGAGACAAAAAAGGACACTATATAATAATAAAGGAAATAATCCAACAAGAAGATATAACAATTGTAAATATTTATACACCCAACATAGAAGCACCCAAATACACAAATCAGTTAATAACAAACATAAAGGAACTAATCACAATACAGTAATAATAGGGACCTTAACACCCCACTTACATCAATGGATGGATCATCTAAACAGAACATCAACAAGGAAACAATGACTTTGAAGGACACATTGAACCAGATGGACTTAACAGATATATTCAGAACATTCCATCCTAAAACAGCAGAATACACATTCTTTTCAAGTACACATGGGACATTCTCCTGAATAGATCACATATTAGCCCACAAAACAAATCTCAACAAATTCAAGATCAAAATCATACCATGCATCTCTTGTGACCACAATATTATGAAACTAGAAATCAACCACAAGAAAAAATCTGGAAAGACCACAAATACATGGAGGTTAAATAACGTGTTATTAAAACAATGAATAGGTCAGCCATAAAATTAAAAAATATTTAAAAAGTACATGGAAACCTCTGGGATGCAGCAAAAGTGTTTCTAAGAGGGAAATTTATAGCATTTACAGACCTACCTCAAGAAACAAGAAAAATATCAAATAAACAATCTAACCTTGTACCTAAAGTAACTAAAAAAGGAATAACAAACAAAGCCAAAAACCAGCAGAAGGAGGGAAATAATAAAGATTAGAGCAGAAATAAGTGTTATAGAAACTTTAAAAAAAAAAAAACAATAGAACAGATCAATGAAACCAGGAGCTGGTTCTTTGAAAAAATCAAAAAAATTCAAAAACCTCTAGCTAGACTTTTCATGAAACAAAGAGAAAGGACTCAGATAAATAAAATCACAATGAGAGATGAGAAATAACAACCAAAACATCTCCAATAAAGGGGTACTATCCAAAATATATAAAGAAGCTATAAAAACTCAACACCGGAAAAACAAATAATCCAATTAAAAGTGGGCAGAAAACATGAACAGACATTTCTCCGAAGAAGACATCCAGATGGCCAACATGAAAAGATGCTCAGTATCACTCACCATCAGGGAAATGCAAACCAAAACTACAAGGAGAGATCACCTCACACCTGTCTGAATGGCTAAAATTAACAACACAAGAAACAGGTGTTGGCAAGGCTATGGCGTAAAAGGAACACTCATGAACTATTGGTGGGAGTGCAAACCGGTACAGCCACTGTGGAAAACAGTACAGAGTGTCCTCAAAAAGTTAAAAATAGAACTACCCTAGATTCCAGAAATCATAATACTGGGTATCTACCCAAACGATACAAGAACACTAATTCAAAAGGACACATACACCCCTATATTAATAGCAGCATTATTTACAACAACCAAGATATGGAAGCAGCCCAAGTGTCCATCAACAATGGACAACAATGGAATATTATTCATCTACAGAAAAGAATTAAATTTTTTTAAAAAAGAATGGAATATTGCCATTTGCAACGACATGCATGGAGCTAGAGAGTATAATGCTAAGCAAAATAAGTCAGAGAAAGATAAACAATATATGATTTCACTCAAATGTGGAAGTTAAGGAAGAAAACAGGCAAAAGGAAAAAATAAGAGAGACAAAGCAAAACACAGACTCTTAACTATAGAGAACAATCTGATGGTTACCAGAGGGGATCGGGGTGGGGGGATGGGGGAAATAGGTGATGTGAATTAAGGAGTGCACTTGTCATGATGAGCACCAGGTGATGTATGGAATTGTTCAATCACTGTATTGTAGACCTGAAACTAATATTATACTTAATGTTAACTAACTGGAATGAAAAAAAATATATAACATAACATAATATATTGGACCATGGAAAGTGCAGGACTATAATCTCTGAGAGAAGGGAAACAAATAACGTGAGTCCTATAATCACCCTAACTTTGTTCCTGGACCAAATTTCCCAATGGCAGAGCAGAGAGAAGAAAACCAAGCAGCCTGATCGGCTTACCAAGTTGAGGAAACAGAGATCATAGTTAGGTAAGGCTAAGACAATTAGAATTTGTAGCACAGATTACCAAACAGTAGTGAATGCCAAAAAGGAGAGAAGAGAGAGAGAGAGAGAAGACTGAGATCCAGAATCTACATACTTTTGAGATTCTGGCTAAATACCAACTTGAGCATTGTAGAAGCCAGGCAAGAACAATTGCTAAAGAAAGAAAATTCAATGGGGAGCTTAAGCCAAATATTTTCCAGAACTTGAATAGGGTCAAGAATCATCTCAAGTTCCCACGATTCAGAATGGAGAAAAATCTCGTTGCATAAATAGTGCATTTATTAAAGTTTCCAGAAGTAGGCTAAACTACCCTAGAATAAAGAATATTCTAGACACAGACTAAAAATCTTAAAAACTAGTTTTGAAAGAATTAAGTTAATCTGCATATGACTGCCTGCCAGAACGAAGTTTAACATTTTTTAAATAAAAACAACCAAATTAATTTTTTTAAAAAACCACACCAAATTCCAATACTCAGCAAGGTAAAATTCACATGTCCAGCAACCAACAAAATTACTATGCAGGTGAAGAAGCAGGAAAATGTAACCCATAACCAAGAGGAAAACAGTCAACAGAATCAGAACTAGAAGTAAAAGGGACGATGAAAGTAACAGAAAATAACTTTAAAACAGCTATTTTAAGTATGTTATAAGGATGCTCAGAGATTCAAAGGAAAGCTTGAATGTAATGAGGAAACAAATGTAAGCTATAAAAAGAGCCAAAAGGAATTGCTAGAGATAAAAAACAGAACATCTGAGGGGCACCTGGGTAGCGCAGTCAGTTAAGCATCTGATTCTTGATTTTAGCTCGGGTATGATCTCAAGGTTTGTGGGATCGAACCCCGTGTCAGGCTCTACACAGTGCAGAGACTGCTTGGGATTCTCTCTCTCTGCCCCACCAGCTGCTCACACTTGCTAGCTCTCTCTCAAAATAAATAAATAAACTTAAAAAAAAAAAAAGCAGAACGTCTGAAATGAACATTTAACTGAATGAGATTAACAGCAGATTACATACTGCAATAGAAAAAAATAATCCGGAAGACATTACTTGAAACTCTCTGAAATGAAGCTCAGGGAGGGGGAAAAAAAAAAAAAGGATGAAAAACCAATAAACAGAGCCTCAGTGACTTGTCACACAATATCAAGTGATCTAACATATATGTAACTGCAGTCTGTCCTATGAGAAAAGGTGGGGGGGGGGGCCTGAAAAAAAATGTGAAGAAATATTTGGCCAGAATTTTCCCAAATGTTGTGAAAACTATAAACTCACAGTTCTAGAGCAACCAGAGAAACGAGGCAAATTAAGTATAGAGGAACAAATATATACCATGGACTTTTTGTCAGAATCCATATTAGGTCATAGAAAAAGTACTAAAATAAAAATAACCTGTTAACCTAGAAATCTATACCCAATAAAAATAACTTTCAGAACTGGAGGCAAAAATGAACTTTTTCAGGCAAACAAATGTTGAGGGAATTTGGCAACAGCAAATTTGCACTACAATATGTATTAAAGGAAGTGCCAGGCCCAAGTGACTATACTGGTGAATTCTATCAAACACTTAAGAAAGAAATAATACCAATGCAACAAAACTATTTTATAAAATAGAGAAGGGAGGAAAACTCCTTACTAATTTTCTAAGGCCAGTATTAACCTGATATCAAATCCAAACAAAGACATTACAAGAAAAGAAAACTACAGGCAAATATCCCCCATGAATGCAGACACAAAAATTCTTTACAAAATTCTTTACTATGCAAAACCAATCAGTAAAATTCACCATACGGAAAAATTTTTAAATCCATGATTATCTTGATACAGAAGATGTAGTTGTCAATTCAACACTTCAAGCAAAGGTCTACTAATAATAAACCCCTTTCTTTTTATCTTTTTAGTTTTAAACTATTTTGGTTGCATTACTGTCATTTCCCATCAGAAACGTTTTTGTCGGAAAAGAACACTGAGCTTTGAAAAGACAACATCCTAGACTCCAGCCTAGACCATATCCAGTGGCTCACTGGGAAGGACTATGGGGGTGGGGATGGGGGAGATAGGCAGCTCTTGCCTCTGGTTTGTAAATACAAACCCGATTGGGAAAATGACCTTTTGGTCAGTGTCTGGCATTTCCAGGAAAGGAGACAGAGGAAGAAAAAAATAACACAAGCCCAGATCAGGAGCAACTAAGGAACAACCAGGGGTCTTTGCTCTGGATTCCCCGGTGGCCGTAGTTGCAACACAGCTGTACTCTACTTTTCCAGCCTTTCCCAGCCCCTGCAGAGCTCCCTGTGTGGCCCTATGTGGCACTCCTTGCCCTTCCTGCCTTTTCCTCTCCCCCCCCCCCCCCCCCGTCACCTCCACGTTACCCCCTCCTCAAGTACGATACCTTGCCACTGCAGAAGTTATTTAAGATAGCCTGAGAACAGACAGAACAAGGCTGGGAAGAACCAACAGTTGTGGAGCCATGCAGGGTTTTTCACATGCATGAGCTCACTGACATTGTACCATTGCCTGCATTCCTACAGTTACCCAGCCAAGAGCCCTGGGCTTCCCCTGCCCAACACCGGAAGAGGCCTGCTACATTTATGTTCAGGATTTTTACCAATGGCAACTCACCCGTGTCTAGAGTTCTGCCATTACTTACATTATGTCATTTCACTTTCACAATGTTGGTTGTGAAAAAGCAGTTCCTACTGAACTAATGAGGAAACCAGTTCAGAGAGGTCAAGGGATGGCCCAGAGTCACACAGAACTGAGTAGAAGGTGGATCCTATTCTAGGGTGATTGCCTTTCCCGTACATTCCTCTACCTCCCTGTTGTGTGATAGGGATGAGAGATGTACAGTTCAAAGCAGGAAAACCCTTCTGATAAGGTACCTGATATGTCAAGCATACCTGACATTAAGCCCCTCCCCCGCTTAATAATAAAACAAAGCCGTGAGCACTGGGGAAAAGTCTTTCTCTCCTCTGATCCTATCTCCTTCACTGTGAACAGAATCAATGGCTTCTAGGCTAAATGTCCTAAGTCTTTTATGTAATGGGCTAATGAGTAAATAGTTTAGGCTTTGTAGGCTATAAGGTCTCTGCAGCAACTACTCAATTCTGTCCTTGAACCCTGAGCGCAGCCATAGACAATACTTACCTGAACGAACATGATTGTGTTCCAATCAAATGTTACTTATGGACGCTGAAGTTTAAATTTCATATAATTTTCATGTGTCAAAACTATTTTTCTTTTTCTTTTCTTTCAATCATTTAAAGATGTAAAAACCATCATTAGCTAAACCAGCTGTACAGCATGCAGCGACAAGCGGGATTTGGCCTCCTGCCCTATGCTACAAAAGTTTGTCAGGTGCCTGGGTTCACCCCCACCCCCACCCCCACCCCCACCTCAGGCAGAGGCACTTTGGAACTAGCCGGGCGCTGCGGCTGCTTCCGAGCCCCTTAGACCCAGGCTGTGCAGTTCCGCTATGGCTGACTCTCGGCTGGCACCCGGTCCGCGCCCTGGAGGGCCAGCCCCCACCCGGCTCCCAGTGCGCACTCACCCAGGGTCCCTGCGCACAGCAGGGAGCAGATGGCGAACTTCATCTTCCGCTGCAGGAACGCGACACTGAAGCGGGTCCGGGCCCTTAGGCTGGCTTTATCTGCCCCTCCCCGGGAGGGGGAGCGGATCCGCCTCCTCCGAAGGGTTCACTTTTTGGACAGATCGTCCTCGCCACACCCCCGACCATCCACGGGGGTGTGGAGGGCTGCAAACTCGAGCCACGCTGCTGCCGACCCGCGGCCATCCTGTCCGCCCAGCTCCCGGAGCTGCTAGACTGCAACTAGCTCGCGGGTTAGGGGTCCGCGTGACGGGGGTGCGAGCGGAAGCAACCTCGGAGCCCGCTGGACTGGCCGCCTTCACAGAGGGAGAAGGGGTCCCAGATGAGTTACTAGGACTTAAGTTCCCTGACCCCTGGGCCTTCATCTAGCCATGCTACTCTTAAATGTTTGGAAAACACGGAGTCCAGAGGAATGGGGGGGGGGGGCAGTCCACAGGATGAAACCTGGGGACTCTTCCCCCAAGAAAGCACGCGCACACAGAAATGGTCTCAACATCATTTTCAGGCATCTTCAGACTCTTCCTCCGAAAGGATGGTCACCCACTCCGGACGCCTTCCGGAACACCCCCCTCCCCCCCCCCCCCCGGCCGCCAAAGACACGGTTCTCTGCAACCCTCTGATGAAGGCTGAGGTCAGG
>CM053573.1:121658364-121710327 GCA_028646485.1 Cryptoprocta ferox
ACATCCTAAGTGTACAGCTTGATGAAATATCACCAGGTGAACCAGCACCCACGTCAGGAAACAGAACGTTCACAGAGCAGAGATGGCCCCCTGGTGCTTTTTCCAGATGCTTTCCATGCCCCTCACAAAGATACACATTTTCTTGACTTCTAATAACATGGACCAATTCTCCTGGTAGAGATGGAATCATACAATATGTACAATGTTGTGTCTGGCTTCTTTCACTCATGTTTATATGTGTAAGAATCATCTATGTTGTGTATAGCTGTCCTTCACGTGTTCTCAGTGTTGCATATTATCCCATATTTCACTTATCTTTCCTGTTGATGATAGTAGTTTCTAGTTTGGCCTCTTATAAAGAGTCAGTGAGTCCTGCTATGAACATTCTAGCAAGTCTTTTAGTACATGTAGGTATGCATTTCTGCAGGATATTTCCCAGGAAGTGTAATATCTTGGTCATAAAGTAGAAAATATGTCTAACTTTAATACATACTGCCAAACAGTTTTCGAAAGTGGCCGAACCAATTTACACTCCCAACTTAAGAGTATGAAAGTTTGGTTGCTCCACATATTTACTCTTTTGGTGGGAGTGTAACTGGTTTTGCACTGTAATTTTGCGTTTCTCTGATGACTAATAAAGTTTAGCAACTTTTTATATGCATATTGGCTATTTGGGTGCTGTCTCGTTTCAAGTCTTTTGCACTGAGTACATTTTAAATAGGCTTTCTGTTGAATTAAGTTTTGGGACTGGCAATACGATTATTCAAACTACAAAACCAAGGCTTGTCTAGTAAGTATCCATACATTTGGGCCTTAAGAATGTAAGACTGTGTTATTTTAACCCGTCATAACTCTTTATTCTGCATCCTCTTCTCATGTGCAAAGGCTGAATCTTTGCTAAGTAAATATTGTTGTTTGTTTCAGCCCCAATTAAGATTGTGACAAATTCTTCTCTCTCTCTCTGGCAGAGACTAATCCTGCCTTCCACTGAGGCCAGAGACAGTGCTGAAGGAATTAGAAGAAATTGTAAATCACAGAATTCATAAGGTCGAGGGCTTGACACCTTGATATACAAACCTGGGCTCTCCTCTCTTTCTCTGTAATACACATGCATGCGCACGCATGCGCATACACACACACACACACACACACACCTCGAAGTAAACAGCCTATCCTCTTCCTTCTGCACCCTACAGACATCAACATCTTTGGACAACCCAACTGGAGATTGTCTGAATTCCTCTCCCCCTTCACACCACCTCTGGCCAACTAAGCTTTCAATTTAAGAAATGTAGGGGCACTTGGGTGGCTTAGTTAAGTGTCCGACTTCAATTCAGGTCATGATCTGGTGGTTGGTGAATTTGAGCCCCACATGGCTCACTGCTGTCAGCGCAAAGCCTGCTTCGGATTTTCTGTCCCCCCTCTCTCTCTGCCGCTCCCCTACTCACACTCCATCTCTCAAAAATAAATTAAAAAAATACTTGGTTTGGGATGAAATATAAATTTAATTTTTTTTTAATTTTAGCTCTTCTGGAGCACAGATGCAGTTCATAGTAGTTTTAATATTAATTTCCCTGATAACTAATAAAGTTGAATACTTTTTCATGTTTATTGACAAATTAGCATATCTTTTGTGATGTGTGCATTTTCTATTGGATTATTTGCTTTTTTTATTGAGTTGTAGGAGTTCTTTATATATTGTAGCTATGAGAACTTTGTTGGACATACATATTTCAAGTATTTTCTTCCATTTTGTGGCTTGCCTTTCTCTCTTTTAATGGTGTCTTTTCATATATAGAAATTTTAAATATTTCTGAGTCCAATTTCAACGTATTTCTTTATGTTTAGTACTTTTTGTATGTCTAAAAAGTCTTTGCCTGTGCCAAGTTCATGAAAACATTCTATTTCCTTCTGAAAGCTTCATAGTTTTTTTTCATGTTTATTTATTTATTTGTTTATATTTTGAGAGAGAGGGAGCCAGATTGCAAGCTGGGGAGGGGCAGAGAGAGAGGGAGACACAGAATCTGAAGCAAGCTCCAGGCTCTGAGCTATCAGCTCATGAGCCGTGAGATCATGACCTGAGCCAAAGTCAGATGTTTAACCAACTGAGCCACCCAGGTGCCCCTGGAACTGATTTTTTTAAATACACTTACTTTCCATTCATGTTGCAGTGAAATTAAGTTAAAAGAAGCAGATGACGTCTCTTACTGTGACATTTTTTTGTCCCAAATATTCACTCATTAGGTCTCTTCGAGTTTAACAAAGGATTTATAAGCCCTTTAATTTATGCTATATAAATATAATTATAAACTGAATAACTTGGTGAGCTAGTATAATGTCAAGGAAGACAAAGCTAAGCCATGTGGCCTAAGATTTTTGGGAATTGATATTTGTGAATGATGAGATAGGAGCCCGTGTTCATGTTTTCTACCATGTATGTCCAATGGACCCAACACCAGTACTGGAAGATTATTCTTTCCTCACTGCCCTTTAGTACAACCTTTGTTAAAAATCAGACAATCGAATATGTGCTACAGGACTCTCCGCTCTGTTCTACTGAGTTGTCTCAGTTTCTATAGCTTTATTGTAACTCTTGATATCTCATAATGTAAGTCCTTGATTTGTTCTTCTTCAAGACGGACTTGGGTTTGTTTGTTGTTATTGTTTTGGTGTTTGCAGTTCCACGTACATTTTATAATTGACATGTCAATTTCCAGAAAAAATACCTGCAGAGAGTTGATTGGAACTATACAGAAGTATAGATAAATTCGGAGGGATCTGACATCTCCACAATATTAACCCTTGTAATTCATAAATATGGCCTATCCCTGCAGTTATGAAGTCCTTCTTTACTAGAGCTTCTCTTGATAATATGTTGTAGTGTTCAGTTTATAGGCCTTGAACATCCTTACTAGATTTGTTCCTAGATATTAACTGGCTTTTGATGCTATTATAAATGGGATCATGATTTTAATTCATTTCCCATTTGTTTGTTGCTGCTATTTGAGAAAACAATTGGGTTTTGTATATTGACCTTGAATCCAATGTCTTACTAAGTTATTTTATTAATTATTATAGTTTCTTTTGGATTTTCTTTGTGCCTCTGTACATAATTTTTGTTTTGTTTCTTCTTTTTCAATTCTTGTAATTTTTTTTTCTTCATCTATTACACTAGTAGAACTTCCAGTACATCACTGCATAGAAGTAGTGCTAGAGGAGTAATGTTTTCAATAATTCACCATTGGGTAAAATGTCTGCTGGTGCTTTGTTTTGTCTTAGATATTATTTACCAGATTAAAGAAGCTCCCTTCCTTCCTGGAGTTATACATGAGTTTAGCTTCAGTCCTTCCATCTTGACCCAGAGTTTACCTTCTGGGTCTACCCTTGGAGGGCTACATAACTATCCTTAGGTGCAAGGAAAAAAAACCAAGAGGTCAAGGGTTAATGTCCCAAGCTACTGGTTGTTTATGATACACTTTGCATACTTTGTCCTTGAGATAATGGCTATTCCCTTGAAACTCCCCTACAACCCTAAACCGTGCCTTCAAAATAACAAATGTCCTACATACCAGGATAGGGGGTGCCCTCTTTATCACTTTGTAACTTTTTACAGTAACCGCTCAATTCTGCCTCTTTCCTGCCCGCTTGCCTGCTTGCTGATTATAAAAAGCCCTAAAGTCCTTGGTCTCGGGACCCGCACATTTAGTGTTCCCTGTTAACTCTGTGCGGTCCTGGCAGGTAATAAAAGACTCCCTTAATTCCGCTTCAGTGGTCTCGGTTGGTCTCTGTGTCTCTCCGCATAACACTGGCTTGACTAATTTTTTCTTTATTTTTTTTAAAGGAGTTTATTTAAAAAAAAATTTTTTTTTATGTTTTATTTATTATTGAGACAGAGAGAAACAGAGCATGAGCGGGGCAGGAGCAGAGAGAGAGGGAGACACAGAATCCGAAGCAGGCTCCAGGCTCTGAGCTGTCAGCACAGATCCCGATGCAGGGCTCGAACTCTTGAACCGTGAGATCATGACCTGAGCTGAAGTTGGATGCTTAACCGACTGAGCCACCCAGATGCCCCTGACTAATTTTTTCTTTAAATCATGAATGAATGCTGAATTTTTATCAGGTTTTTTTTCTGTACCTATTGAGATAATGATTTCTCCTCCTTTTTCTGTTGATGTGAACTATTCTAATATTAAACCATGATTATATTCCTGAAATAAACCCCTATTTGGTTTGTTAAGTACAATGCTTTTAATATACAGCAGAACTTGAATTCCCAACATTTTGTTTAGGATATTTTGCATCTATCTCATCTTTTTTTTCAGGAGAGAAATTATTCTTCAGTTTTTCCCTTATTTTAATGTTCCCATAAATTTGGTTTTAAGGTTATGTTAGCTCCTAAAATAAATTTGGAAATGTCTCTTATTCTTTGGAATACATTGTGTAAGAGTAGTGTTATTTTTTTTCTTAAATCTTTGCAACGTTTCACCAGTGAAGCCACTCATGCCTTGAGTTTTATTAGTGGAAAGTTTTCAATTCCAGATAAAATTTCTTTAATGCCTAGGAAAACATTCAGATTTCCTGATTCTTCAAGTTCCTTCACATATTGGTAAGTTTTGTTTTCAAGAAATTTGTCCATTTTATCTAAATTTCAAACTTACTGATGTAAAGTTTTTGTCAATGTTATCTTTATTATGTTTACCAGTTTATTACAAGGGTTATTATATTTTGTTAATTTTTTTAATGTTTATTTATTTTTAAGAGAGAGAGAGGAAGAGAGGAAGGGGCAGAGAGAGAGGGAAACAGAATCTAAAGCAGGCTCCAGGCTCTGAGCTGTCAGCTCAGAGCCCAACACGGGGCTCAAACTCACAAACTGTGAGATTATGATCTGAGCTGCAGGTGGACACTTAACTGACTGAGCCACCCAGGTGCCCCTACAAAGGATACCATAAAGGGTACGGATAAACAACCAGATGAAGAGGCTCATAGGTTAGGTCTGAAAGGGTCTCAAGCACAGGAACTTCTGTCCTTGAAGAACTGGGACGCACCACCTTCCCAGCATATGGATGCATTCATCAATCTGAAAGCTTTTGAACATTTTTAATGTGTGGGGATTTTTGCCACGATCCTATTTTTCATTGATGATATTGGTGATTCATGTTTTCTCCTTTTTGTTGATTAGAACTGACAGGGTTCTATTTTATTAATTATAAACAGACAACTTTGGCCTTTCTTGATTTTCTCCACTGAAAATTCATTTATTATTGCATTTCTGTTCTCTTGACTCTTTTTTGGTTTTGTTCTTTTCCTAGTCTTTGTAAAAGTAAGTTGAAATCATTGATCTTCAGGCTCTCTTCCACTCTAATATATGCATTGAAGGCTATAAATTTCCATATAAGCATTCTTTCTCTTGATATGTTGTATCTGTATGATTATCCAAAATATTTTAAATATACATTCTAATTCAAAATATGTTCTAATTTTCATTTTGTCTCTTATTGGACTCATAGTTTATTGAGAGGGTATTGGTTGATTTACAGTGTTTGCAATTTCCAAGCTGTCTTTTGCTGTTTATGTCTAGTGTAATTCCATTATGGGAGGATAAGATGCTCTGAATGAGTTGAAATGTGTGGAAGACTGTTTGGTGGCTCAGCATACAGTCACTTTTTGTTGTTTAGTGTGCATTGGAAAATAATGAGCATTCTTTTTTTTTTTTACATTTTATTTATTATTGAGAGACAGAGAGAGACAGAGCATGAGCAGGGGAGGAGCAGGGAAAAAGAGACACAGAATCTGAAGCAGGCTCCAGGCTCTGAGCTAGCGGTCAACACAGAGCCCGATGCGGGGCTCGAACCCACGAACCGTGAGATCATGACCTGAGCCGAAGTTGGACGCCCAACCGACTGAGCCACCCAGGTGCCCCAAATAATGAGCATTCTATTGTTGTTGGATAAAGTGTTTTATTTGTAAATATATACACAAACATTTATTTATATATAATGTATAATTATATATATATAATGTATATTATGTATATTACATTATATATAAATATATATCTGTGTGTATATATATATGTATGAAAATTGTGTTGTTTCATCTTTGATTTTTTATCTGATTTTTCTATTAGCACTAGAGAAAGTTGTGTTAAAGATTCCTACTATGATTGTGGATTTGTCTATTTAATTTTTTAATTCTGTCAACTTTTGCTTTATATATTTTAAAACTATATTTTTGAGTGCATACCTATTTGGGACTATGATATCTTAGTGGTGGGTTAGTCCCTTTGTAATTATGATCATTATGAAAAGCCTCTTTTTATATGTAGTAATGTTTCTTGCCTTAAATTCTTATATAATATTGGTATAGTTACACTAGCTTTCTTTTGGTTATTATATGCATGATATATGTTTTAATCCTTTTGTGTTCAGTGTGTGTATGTCCTTATATTTAAAGTGTGTCTTTTACATGAAAAGATGCTCAACATCACTCATCATCAGGGAAATACAAATCAAAACCATGATAAGATACCACCTCACACCTATCAGAATGGCTAAAATTAACACAACAAACAACAGGTGTTGGCAAGGATGTGGCGAAAGGGGAACCCTCTTGAACTGTTGGTGGGAATGCAGACTAGTGCAGCCACTCTGGAAAACAGTATAGAAGGTCCTCGAAAAGCTAAAAATAGAACTACCCTACAACCCAGCAATCACACTACTATGTATTTACTCAAAGGATCAAAAATACAGATTCAAAGGGGTACGTGCACCCTGATGTTTATAGCAGCATTAGCAATAATAGCCAAAGTATCAAAAGAGCCCAAATGTCCAACGACTAATGAATGGATAAATAACATGTGGTATGTATATATACCTATTTATATATATACACACATATACATACAATGCAATATTAGCCATCAAAAAGAATGAAATCTTGCTATTTGCTACCATGTGGATGAGGCTGAAGTGTATTACACTAAGCAAAATAAGTCAATCAGAGAAAGACAAATACCATATGATTTCACTCAAATGTGGCATTTAAGAAACAAAACAGATGAACATAATGGGGAGTGGAGACAAAGAGAGGGAAAGTAACCGTAAGAGACTCTTAAAGACAGAGAACAAACTGAGGGTTGATGGAGGGAGGTGGATGGGGATGGGCTGCGTGGGTAATGGGTATTAGGAGGGCACTTGTTATGATGAGCACTAGGTATTGTATGTAACTGATAAGTCACTAAATTTTACTCCTGAAGCCAATATTACACTATATGTTAACTAACCCGAATTTAAATAAAAATTTGAAACGAAAAAGTGTGTTTCATAAGCAGCATATATTTTAAAAATTCTGACAATCTTACACTTTAATTGTCATATATAATTTGTTGATATTTGATGTAATTACTAATATATTTGAGTGTTATCTACCACCTTATTATTTGTTTTCTATTTGGCTAACCTGTTTTATGTTCCCTTTTCTCTTTTTCTTGCCTTCTTTTAGAGTAATCAATCTTTCAATTACTCCATCCTTTCTCTTCTATTCACTTATTAGTTAAATATTCTTTTCCTGTTCTTTTGTGGGTACCCAACAGATACAACACATACTTTTAATTTACTATAGTGTAAGGAACTAATGTGCCTTCTACAACTTCCTTGCTAATGCTAAGGACTTTATAACATTTTAAGTTCATTTATTCCCTTTTGTCTGTTATGCTATTGCTATGTACGTTTAATTACAACTTATAGTTCAGAATGCCATAGAATCAGTAAGTCAATATTTATAAATATTAAATAAGTATTTATTTATATTTAACTGCATATTTACTCTCTTCATTACTCGTCACTACAGCCTCAATTTCTGTGTTTCCATCTGAGATCATTTTAATTCTGTCTAAAGAATTTCTTTCCCTTAGTACAAATCTGGCAAAGAATTTTCTCAGGGTTTTAAGTGTTTTTAACTAACAGTTTTGTAGGATTTTTTTCCCACTGAGTATATTTCACTCTGTTAGCCATTTTTGTCCACAAATTTAATAATGTTACTCTACTGTTTTCTTTTATCCATAATTTCTGTTGAGAAGTCAACTGAAGTTAACTGTTGTTCCTTTGAAGGCTATGTGTCTTTTTCTCTGGCTGCTTTTAAAATAGTCTATCTTCTTTATGTTTTTTGACTTAACCATGGTATGCTTAATTGTGATTTTACTCTAGCTGTGGGCTGCTTTTCATCATTTTTAGAAATTCTCATTGCTTAAATATTCCTCCTGCCTATTCTTTGTTGACTCTACTTTTATACTTCTATAATTGTACATGTTGTAATGTTTTAAAACTGCATACATGTATCATGCCTTTTTCTGTATTTCCATTTGGTTTTTTCTCACTGTGCTTCTGCTGGATATTTTATATTGACCTGTCTTCCAGTTTACTAATCCTCTCTTCTATGTATCTATTGTACTGTTAAATCCATTTATTGAGAAATTACCATCAATTATTACCTTTTCATGTAAATTCACATGTAAAATCAAGTAGATTGCTTTTTGGAGTAAGAGTTTTTTTGCCATTCACAAGATTATTTCTGAATTGCAAAATTTTTCTCTCCATATTTTTGTGATTCTTGTGTTCTGCCATTCAATCTTGGCTGTCACAATCACAGACAGAAACTAAAAGGACACTTTTTCTTGCATTCATAGGGGAATTACTTCCTGTCTCACTTCTAGAATTTCCATCTGATTTCTTCTTCCTAGATTTCAGTTCTCCAATTAAATTCTCCATATTTTCCACTATTCTCACCATCTTTTCCTCTGCTGTCATCACATTTTTCTCTATTTTCTTGGCCCTATTGATCATAGTTTTTAAAGGTCTGTGTCTGTCTGCTAACTATAATATCTGGGTTATTTGTAGATGTATTTATTTTTGTGTGTTTTTCTGTTAGTTTCTGGACATCTAGTTCTCTTGGCACGCCTTTTATTTTTGCTTGAACAAATGGACATGTTTATAAATTTCTTTGGAGTCTCCAGATGATACACCATAATTTCCAAAGTGATTTTGTTGCTTTATTCTGCTAAGAAGATCAAGTGGGACCTGGTCTCTTTCAACCAAATTTGGGCTGAATCAAGACTGGGTTGTAGTTTTGGGGCGCCTGGGTGGCTCAGTTGGTTAAACGACCGACTTCAGCTTGGGTCATGACCTCACAGTTTCTGAGTTCGAGCCCTGCATTGGGCTCTGTGCTGGCAGCTCAGAGCTTGTAGCCCGTTTCAGATTCTGTGCCTCCCTCTCTCTCTACCCCTCCCATTTCCCTGCTCATGCTCTGTCTGTCTCTCTCAAAAATAAATAAGCATTAAAAAAAAAAAAAGACTGGGTTGTAGTTTTGGTAGGCTCCCATGGCTTCCAATTGAAAGCCTGGTATGGTAAAGAGAAAATGACCCCCCAAATATATCCATGTCCTAACCCCATAAACTGTGAGTATGTTATGTTACACAACAAGGGAAGATTAAGGTTGCAGATAGAATTAAAATTGCTAATCAGACAATTTCAGGATAAAGTAACTATCCTAGATTATCTATCTGGGTGGGCCAATGTAATCACAAGGTCCTTTAAATGTGGAAGAGGGAAGCAAAAGAGTTAGTGTTTGAGTGATGTGATGCAAGAAAGACTCTGCCATCTGGCTGTTTTGAAAATGGAAGGGCATGGGGTTGTGAGCCAAAGAATGTAAGCAGTTCTACAGCTGGAAAAGGCAAGAAAATGAATTCTCCTGTCAAGTCTTCAGAAAGGAGCCCAGCCCAGATGACACGGTGAGACTTACTTCAAACTTCTGACCTACAGAACTGTAAGATAATAAATATGTGTTAAGCCACTAAATTTGTGGGACTGGTTACAGCAGCAATAGGAAACTAATACACCTGCTTCTAAGGTGTGGGATTGTCTTCCTGCTGGAGCTGGACTCTGGCACTTTACCTCCTGTTCCATGGAGCTTCAAACTATGCCAAACATCTCAAGGGGAAAACTGGTGATTTGTCTGACCTAGTTCTCTGTACCTCCCTTCTCACTGAGATCTTGCTTCTGTTTCTGTTTCTCCATCCCTGAGACTGCCATTAAGTTCTGCCGGCAGTGGCCCTTTGCTCATGCAAACCCAGATACCTTTTCCCTTGTGCCCAGAAGTGGCAAATTTCCCCAGGGAAATGTGGTTGTAGAATGTCATCTCACCCCTTTATTATCCTCTCCCTTTTCTAGAAATTTTGCACCTCTAAGTCTCTAATGCTCTTAAATAGATGTTTTATGGTGCTTTACCCACATCTTCTAGATGTATTCAACAAGATACAATTCCTACATAAGCTACTTCATCATGAAAGAGGCACAAGTGAGGACTACGTTGGCTACTAATTTTTAATCTTTATTTTTTAAGACTCTAGTATATTACTACTGGATTAACAAGTTTTATGGGTTATTGTGTCATTTATAAATGCTCTATCTCTTCCTTAATTTATTCATACCTTTGAAAGTAAATAGGATCTATAAAGGCAGACATCACATTTTTCTTGCTCAACATAGAAACCCTAAGGTTGGAAAATAATACCTGGTATATAGGGCTCAAAAAATTATCAAATAGATGAATAAATGCACATAAATGTTTGTCTCAAGAGTGGTTTGAGCAATCTCTGCAGACCTGTGGACCAAAACCAAAGAGTCAAGGCGTGAACATTTCTCCTAAGGTTAATGATCTACCCAAAGCTAACAGAGCCCAAATCCAATAGGGCCAAGGTACCCTCTGACCCCTGCGTGGAGCAAACTCTGAAAAGTTCCTATGTACAGGGACAAAGTCATATTGCAAAGGAAGAACATCCAAAGTGCTAAAGTTGTCTCCATTGCTTTGGCACAACCTGTCACAGTAGTGGAGCAAAAGGTTAGAATATTATATTTTTTTGTGGGAATAATTTAAAGACTTCATGACAGCCTTTGGAAAATTAGCCTTTTGTAAATTTATCATTAACTGTATACCAGGCACTGAGATAAGTGCTTTTCAAATATTAATTTATAGTAACCCTATGAGGCAGATGCTATTATTATCCCTATTTCATACAGGAAGAAAGTGAAGCACAGAGAGGTTAAGTAACTTGCCCAAGGTCAGACAAGAGTACATGTCAGAGCCAGTACTGAGACCCGCTTCCATAGTCCATGCTCTTTCCCATGTGGCTTCTAGCATCTTTCTTTGGAGTGATTTTCCTCTTTCCGCTTCCCAAGGGCCTTTGTGGTAATAAAGACGATTTCTTTAAACTTTGCCAAGTTTAGAATTGATGAGGTTGAGTTGGTACTAGTTGCCATAAAAGATGAAACTCCAAATCTCAATGGTTTACCACAATGGAATTAAGCCCAGTCGAGAGCCGTGGTGGTGCTTTGTTAGAGAGGTGGGGGTAGGGAGTTCACCTGCACAGCTCTGGTGAGTCAGTCAGAGGTGGAGGCTGAGAGAGAGGCTCTGCCGTTTTCAACACGTGGCTTCCAAGACTGCCCTGTATGTTGACACCCAGAGTTAGAAAGTATGGAAGGCAGTGCGAGGAAGTGTGGACCACTTCTACCTATGTTCTGTTGGCCATAACCCAGTCACATGGCCCCACCTAGATGCAAAGAGAATGGGAACTGCAATCCCTGGCTGGACAACTTCCCCACAACTACACACGCTATGAAAGGGAAACTCACGTCTTGGGTCTTTTGTCTTAGTTTGACTTCGCCCCAGAAAACAGACTCTTAAATAAGACTTTTCAAAAGTTGTATTTGGTAGGTGAAGAAACCCAGGTGAGAGGATGAGAAAGTGGGATAGGAAAAAGTTTGAGTCATTGTTTGAGGATTCTTTCCTGCGTCATAATCCTGCCCTGTGGCCTGCGTAGGTGGCAAAGCAGACTCCTGGCATCAGAGAATGCCTTCATGCAGAGAAACACAGATGCTGGCACTTGGAAGTTTGCCAGTGTGCTTAAGCATTGAAGGGGTGTGTCTGGAGCATTAAAGGTCTGCTACAGTCTCTGCAACAATCTACCTTACGGTCTAATGACATATGGACTGAAAAGACAATCTGTCTCCCCACCCCTGCCCAAGTACATACCTGACATACGATGGTGAAACAGGAACAGAGTTACTACAAAAAAACTCCCTTTCAGAAAGGGGAGGAGTAGAGCCCCATAGCTGTTGCTGGTCAGTATCAACTTTGAAGTTCTCCTGGGCAGGCACTGGGCAGTTTCCCTACCTGATTAGATTCAGATTCTGCTCTTCGAAACTATCTTTTTGTTCATTGCCTTCCATGGATGCCTCAATGGCATCTCCCTCTGGGAGGGTCTTCCTTCTCTGTTATCCTCTCTAGCCACATCTGGATAGGGTATTGAGGAGTTTGTGCTCCTTAGGGGCTGTGTGACTTTTCATCCATTTCCTATTGTGCAAGCTTGAAGATTGTGTCAAAGTTTGAGTCCTCCAGATTTCTGGCTGCCTTCTCCAAAGCAATTATTTCAAAAGCTTAAGTAACCTTCATATTTGCTTCCAATCAGTTTCATGTGTTAGTCATCAACCTAGACGCATATAGGGCAAAGGGAAGTCCTGACTGATTAGCCTGGTAAAGACACATGAGACACTTTTAGATCATCAATTACTTCCACAGATAGTAAAAAAGAAGAAGCAAAGGTGCCAGCTCCCCAGGCCCTTGTCCCACACACCAAAAGGGATGACACTGAAACAAAAGGGCTGAGGACTGTAACCTGAGTTGTGGGAACCCCACCACTGAGGAGCCAAATCTAGACAACAGCCAAGTTGGGGGTGGGGGGTGGGGAATGCACAGAAAGCCCCATACAGCATCAGAATCTGGGAGGCCATGAGAAACTACCTGATCACGGCTTGCTAGGGGAGGCAGGAAGACGGGTAGAAAGTGGCCTCTGAGCTAGCAGCTCCTTAGAGCCCCCCATCTTTTCATGTTCCAGCAGGATCACAAGGTGTCTGGATGAGCCTCAGATATGCTGCAGTTCCAACCCCTTCCCTATATGGGTACGTGCAAGGATTCCAGGAAGTCATGGCAGAGCTGTCGGCTTATGATAGCAGCCACACACACAGTTCTGTCCTAGACTAATTTTCCAGCCTGATTGCTATTTTGGCCCACACCTTTCTCTCAGCTGATAGTACCTAACCAGGTTGAGGGGGATGACCATCTCTCAACTAGACCCTTCCCACATGGATAGGCTATCATTGACATTTGTTATGCAAAACCTCTCAGGTTCATCTCTTGTTTTTAGGGCCCGGATGTTGTCAGCTTTTCCAATTTTGCACAACCCCACATTTTTGGATTTTTAAATTCCCTTTTATTTTTTTGCATGCAAACAAGCCAATTCTTCTCTGAGTTTGTCTCTTTCTTATAGTAACTAATTAAATGCAGCAACTAACATGACACTAACATTCTATTTTACCTCCTCGTCCCTGCACCTCAGCAGACTCAATATGCTTATGCTCTACTTTGTAGGTTATTGAATACAACAGTTTAAACAAATGTTATGCCACTGCAAAGGTGATTTCTGCAGCAATAAAGATCATTTGTTAATCTCATTTTAGGTTATAATTCCTAAATTTGTCCATTTACAGTGTTAAAAACTTAAATATGAAATCCTATCACTCAAAAATGCATATTTTTAGTTTATATTTTAATTTTCAGAAATCTTATCAATGTAGCAAAATATAACAAGAAATACTGATAGTCCATCCATATTTTAAAAGTCACTATCTTGTCATATTTGTTTCTTGTGTTTTTTCATTCTACAAACAGTTAAATATCAAGTTCCCTTTAATCCTACTCCAAGCAGGGCTTAGAGTGTCTGACTCTAGGTGATAGAAGTGCGAAAGAAACAGGAAGATGACGCTGAATGCCAGAGAAGTGAGGGAAATGTAACTCTGAGCCCCATCTTCTGAGGCAGCTGCCTGTAGGCACATCTCTTCTGTTTCCCATTTTCACCAAACCTTTATGAACCACAACTGATATCATCACTTTCATCCTTGCCTCAGAGATGCTATTCAGGCAAACTTTAGTGTGATCAGAATCAGCAGGAGGACTTGTTACAATGTAACGCTAGGACCCACAGCAGAGTTCCTGACTCACCAGGTCTGAGGTCAGGTCCATGAATTTTCATTTCCAACAAATTCCTGGTTGATGCTGCGGCAGCTGGTCCAGGCGCTTCACTAGATTAAGAAACACTGCTCCATTTCCCAAGAGTAGGTACTTCAGGGACAGATACAGACCCTCTCTGCCCAGAGATACAGATGGGAGAACTTGTCACCTGGTCTACTCTAAAGATGAGGTCAGCTCCTCTGCTATTAAAATCAGCTGGCCCAAACCTAAAGGGTTGGGCTCATCTTCCTCCTCTTCTTCATTAGAGCAGGTACGACTCTCCTCCTGTCGCGAGGCCTCCACTCAGCCTGGAAGTGCCGGGAACACCCTCCTGCCTCCTGGCGCAGAGATGGGCAGGCAGCGACAAGGAGCAGGGTGATGTGTCAGGAAGGCAAGGGGATTCCAGTCACACCACCTCTTCTCCAGCCCAGGTGCAGGCACTCCCCGGACTTTCCCCATGTACACAACACGGGGTAAGGACGCCTACATCCTGGAGGACCGCTGAGAAGGGTAAACGGGAATAGTGTAGTCAGGAGTCCTTTGTTGACTGTAAGGTACCCTACAAACAGTAATTATTGCTACAGCTTCATGATGGATTTGCTCCTTAACCATTTAGCTGTGGTGGCTACTGCTGCTGCTTTTACAACTCTAGGAAATTCTTTTTCTTTTTTTACTTTTGTTTATTGTTAAGGCTTTTCTCACCCTTTCCCCCAACAATGGCCTTTATCTTTGAGCCCCAGTGCTACTGATTCTGACCTTCCATAGGTTTATTCGCATAATTAGACCCAAGTTGCTTATTGCCATCATTAGGCACTAAAAAGAAAAAAGAAAGGGGTGACTGGGTGGCTCAGTCCATTAGGTGCTGACTCTTGTATTCCACTGAGGTCATGATCTCATGGTTGGTGAGACTGAAACTTTGAAACTCACATCGGATTCTGTGCTGGGCATGGCGCCTGCTTAAGATTCTCTCTCTCTCCCCCCCGCGTGTGCTCACTTTATCTTTCAAATAAAAAGAAAATCAGATAGATGGCATTAAACTCTCATATTACTCAACCCAAAGTTATGAGCTTCTCAAGCTCAAGTGCAAAGAATAAAATTAAGTAGTTTTTTGTTGTTGTTGTTGTTATCAACAAGCCAAGGTTCTGCAGTTCCATTTTACTCCTCTCCCCCTGACCTTTGCCATTTGGACATTAGGGTTCCACCCCAGAGTATCCCCAACACTCCAGGAGTTAGAGAATGTGAGATGTTAATTGAAGGGGGCAGAGGAGAGGGGTGCACACTGAAGATCTTCTCAAAGACCTCTTTGCACTAGGTGTGTAGTTCAAGTCATCCTGACATCTTTGTTCCCTTCACATTATTTTGCGGGGGTAGGTGTTTATATTCCTGCAACATTGGAGGGAAAAGGACCTTGTCTGTGGAATCAACAAGCCTTGGATGCAGTTTTAATTCTACCACTCACTGTGTGAACTTACATCATTTATCTAAGCTTCCGTTTTCACATCTGTAAAACGGAGATACCACTATTTGCCTCATAGACTTGTTTTGAACCGTAATATATGGTTTAACGCGCACTGCCTGGCATACGGCAGGTGTAAAATATGATTAAGGACACCTTCTTTTCCCCAGGACTTTATTTTTCGATGTATCAGGTCTTCCCATGAGCAGTGTGTCAATTCCCAGAGGAGCCCAGCGCCCACTCCACCAAGAGTCCTAAACCCCCGTAACCCGTAACCAAGCTTGCAACAGCACCAACGCTATCGCCGCCACGACTTTAGACATCTCCGCCCTCCTCCCGCAGCTGCGGGTCGCGTCACTTCCGCCGGAAGAGGCGGGCGCCTCCGCGCGGTTGGCGCGAAAGTCGGTTCGCGGCCTCAGCAACTTCCGGGTTTTTACGTTTGCTTCGGGTCGGGGGCGCCGCCGGCTGCGGCGGGTGTGCGCCGCGGTGGCGCCCGACCCCAGCCACCGTCCTGCTGGCCACGCGCCTTCTAACTCGCCGCCCGAAGACCCCCAGGCTCCACCGAGGTGAGGGAGGCACGGAGAGAGGACCCAGCTCCCTCCTCACCCTAATTGGGGGTCGCTACACTTCCCCTGGCCTTCGGGGCCTTCGTTTCCCCCGCCCGTGTAAACGGCCCGCGTACCGGCGGGTGGGGCTTTGAAGCCGGAGAGGACGTGGCTGCGGTTAGACCTAGAGTCAGGCCTTTCCCTGGGAGCTGGCGAGCAAGAGCATTCGGCCTTCTGGGGGCATGACCTTGCTAACCGGCTTTCCATTTATATATTGAAGTCCGTTTTTTGAGGAATGAACAAACCTCGGGGGTCGTGGACAGTTTCGTTCTGTGTGTCTTTAAGCTGAGCGCAACTGAATGCCCAATGGGCTTAGGGGTCTTAGAGCCCCATAACAAGAGCCCTGAATGTTTTCAATTTAGGGACATTAACGTCGTTTTCTGATTTGCAAGGATTGTTATTGTCCTCTTTTTTCTTGACTTTTCCTACATTCTAGCGTTTCTTAGAAACTAAGGAACGAATTCATGGGCAAAGCCAGAATGTCTATCCTTGGCCGTTGTTGTCTGCACAGAAAAATAGCTGCTTTTAACATTTAACTTCATACAGGATGTGTTTTTGTCCTTGTTAATGGCTCCCTTGTTTTGACAGTTCAAAAATGTCCAGAAATGACAAAGAACCGTTTCTTGTGAAGTTTTTAAAGTCTTCAGACAATTCCGAATGTTTTTTTAAAGCTCTTGAGGTAAGGGTGCTTGAAAACACCTTGTTTGATGTTATGAATTCATTTTCGCTTCTTTAGTCTTTTTGATTTATTGGGTTTCTTATGTCTTAGTTATTTTTTGAAGTTTTACTGTCGTCTACATTGATATAGATGTGTTGTTACATATTTTGGGGTTGATGTAAATATATCATTACTGCCTGTTTTGGAGAGAGTAAATCTATGGTGACATTTTTATTGAAAGTAACACACCTGTTCTTGGAAGTTACATTTCTTTCTGTGTGTACTAATCAGAGTAGATCTTGGTGTGTTGAAGAAATTTGAGTCTGTTGTGTACTGGTTACACTTGATTTTTTGGCGTTAAACGTATGTTTCATTACGTACAATGTAATATGGGAAGATGTGGGGGGTTTTGTGGAGCCTTGCTACTCACAGACCCCAGTAGCATCAGTAGAGTTGTAAATGCAGAACATTGGGCCCAAATGAGACTTTCCAATTAGCACTTGCGTTTTAACAAGATCCTCAGCGTGATTATTGTGTAAATCGAAGTTTAAGAAACATTATTGTAGCAGGTTTTTCTCTAAAGTTCATTCAGGAAATAATTGAGTGTCATGACCTGTTAAGGACTGTTCTAGTACTTGGGATACATCAGTGATCACAGCAGGCAAAGATCCATACTCTCTCAGAACTTACATTCTATTTTAGCAGGAGGGACTAGACATAAATTAGGCAGGATAAATGAGTAAACTATAATATGTTACAAGGTGCTAAGTGATATGGGAAGAGAAAAGAGCAAAACAGGTTCACGTTCTAGAGGATGTTTGTTGGGGGAGGAGAGAAGGTTACAGTTTTAAGTGGAGTGTGATCAGTGAAGGCTTTATGGAGAAGATGATAACTGAGTGCACTTGAAGGAGGTGAGATAGTTAACCATGTGTATGTCTGGAGTGAAGCTTTCAGGCAGAGAAAAAACAACAACAATCACAGGCCCCTGAGAAAATACTTGGAGTGTCTATCCAACATTAATGTGGCTGTCGTGTAGTGAACAAGGGATGGGCGAAGAATATTAAGGGGTGCTTTAGAGAGTAAGAGTAAAGAGGTCATGGAAAAAGCCTTGAGGGCCATTGTAAAGTCTTTGACTTTTTCTTTTTCATTTGAGCATATCTGATTGAAGTGAGGGATCAAGTCAGGTAAAGACCTGGGAGAAGACTATTCCAGGTAGCGGGAACAAGAGCAAGATCTCTAATGAGGTCATGCTTAGCTTGTTCCAGGCCCAGCAAGAAAGCAGGAGGCTAGAGAAGAGTAAGCAGGAGAGATGAGAGGTGGAAGGTAATAGTGGGGAGATAGGCAGAGGCCCAGACTCATCACCTGATTTGTATTATTAAAGAGATTACTAGCTGCTGTGTCGAGAATAGGTTTAGGGCAAGGAGGGGAGAAGGAACCACTTGGGAACTTCTGCAGAGGTTTAGGGGAGAGATGATGATAGCTTTCAAAGGGGAAAAGATTGGATTGGAGATGGATTTTGAAGGTTAAGTTCATAGGACTTAAATACAGGTGAAAAATTTCAGGTGCATTCTTTCATTTTTTCTTTCAGTCAATAAAAGAGTTCCAATCAGAAGATTATCTTCAGATTATTACAGAAGAAGAGGCATTGAACATAAAGGAGAATGATAGGTCACTGTATATCTGTGACCCATTTAGTGGCAATGTCTTTGATCACCTCAAAAAGGTTTGCTAACTTTTAGTTTGTCCCTTTCGTAGTCTGATTTTTGTTTTGTTTTTGCTTCAGTGGATATAAATTCTTTACTGACCATGAAGTATTATGCAAATTATGAATATAGAGGAATCCTTTGGGTTTAGGAGACCAGAATAATACTTTTAAAGGCTAATTATGTTACAATAGGCTTTTGTATTTCAGGAGATTTAACTTCATTTAGTTTAAGTGAACCCTATAGTAGTGAAACATTTTAGTGAAGAAGTTCTACTGTACTTAAACTCAGTTTGATTGCAAGATTTTCAGTGAAGAGCAGGAAAAGATCTCAGCATAACTCTTGCTTACTTACTGTCTTTCCTATGTGCTCTTACACACAGAATTTTAGTACCTGTACCTCGTGTAAGGTCTGAAACCTATGCTAAGAAAGAAGCATTTTGGAGATGAGTATTGCAATATACCAATGAGCCATCTTATTTCTTTTTGTTGATTCCAGAGTCTACTGACTCATTACTTTTTTGGTGTCGGGACAAGAGAGAAGCATTGAAATAAAAGTAAACTGGCTGTAATTCCATGCAGATTACAAAGAAGTGATTCTTGTTTGAAGGAGAAGAAAACATAGAAGAGTAGGTAGATGCAGTGTCTACACAATTTATGGAAGGTCTGTGCCCACCTTTGCCAAAAGCATTGTTGGTCTTACCCTCCTTTTGGAAATAATACTCCTTGTCAGATAGAATCAATAGCATTAAAAACTCAGATTGTCCTATGGCTGAACAAAAAGATAGCAGTAATCTTTTGCCTTTTACATCTTTAAATCACCCACAGACTTCTGAGTTCCAGCTTGAATGCACTGATGTTGAGCACGACTGTCACTTTTCTTAATTTAGTTATCAATGAAAATGAAAGGTCACTTTTTTAGCAGTCTGTAATACCTTAGAGAAGTCTTTGTGTCTTACTTGGAAGACATTGAGTTGCAGCCAAAGTGTTAAAACACAGATGTAGAAACTGCCTAGGATTATTTTTTGTGTGTGACAGTGTAGGTATTTTAGAACGGGGTCAGTGAGGCTCTTATTATTTTAAACTGCTTGATTGGCTGGGTACTTCATTTAAAAAGTATATATGGATATTTTCTAATTATTGTAGCATAAGACTGTTACTCATACATCCTATCATTAAGGCTGTGTTTGTTTCAGAGATTAAAATTTGGTGGCAGCTTTGATGTGGCTCTTGAAGCTTACTTCTTTTGATAGACTGCATTGTTTGATTTGCATGTGTGTTTATTTAATGTGTAGTGTCCCTGAGAAATTAAATAAATTTTCTTGTAACAATTCGGTGATTTTTCTGCAGTGGTCATCACCTTCTGTGAATAATTGGTAAACGTTACAAAATGAAATTTCATAATACAGGACGTCTTTTCCTACATACTAAACTTTCTCCTCTTTTTACAGCTTGGCTGCAGAATTGTTGGCCCTCAAGTAGTCACATTTTGTATGCACCACCAGCGATGTGTCCCAAGAGCTGAACATCCAGTTTATAATATGGTTATGTCTGATGTAAGTGTATCTTGTACAAGCCTGGAGAAAGACAAAAGGGTAAGTGTTGAGGAATATCATGCTCTCTCTATATATATATCTATATATCTCCACTCTTAATCTTCTACTATGTAGGAGACACTTGGAAAAACTTTGTAGTTGGTGTTCTTGGCTTAAACAAAGTCAGTATACAATAGTGTACATGTTTTCTATTTTAACGAATACAGTAACGGCTGATTAATTGAAAACTGACTACTTGAAAGAAAATTCCCCATTTCCTCTCTGCAGTCGATGAGTTTGAGTCACATTTTTTCCACTCTAGGTGGTTAATCTTATAAAAAAAAACGTTGACAGGTAGCATGGGCTATGGGTTTAGCATTAGCTCCAAGGTAAGAAATACTTGGATAATGCTTTCTAAGAGATAAAATACGTGTTTTTATATATAGTGTATAAAATTTATATTTAAAAAAATAAACTCATTGAGTTGAAAGAAACAAATATAGGAAAATAATGTGTGACGGTAATTATTTTTGAATTAATATTTCATATTTATCTTTATCCAAAAAGTAATTTGATTATTTTTTATAATGGTGAGAATACTATTAATGTATTTTCTTTTGGGTTTACAGGAAGAAGTTCATAAGTATGTACAAATGATGGGTGGACGCGTGTACAGAGATCTTAATATATCAGTAACTCACCTTGTTGCAGGAGAAGTTGGCAGCAAAAAATATTTAGTTGCTGCAAACCTAAAGAAACCTATT
This sequence comes from Cryptoprocta ferox, assembly GCA_028646485.1. Taxonomy (NCBI): domain Eukaryota; kingdom Metazoa; phylum Chordata; class Mammalia; order Carnivora; family Eupleridae; genus Cryptoprocta; species Cryptoprocta ferox. The sequence continues at coordinate 121,679,203 of CM053573.1, forward strand.
TTACTTCCTTCTTGGGTTAAAACACTTTGGGAGAAGTCACAAGAGAAGTAAGAAAGACATTTAGTTGTTTTCTAGATTTAAAAAAATGATACGTTTGATCATTTTGGCATATTGTGGGTTTTTATAGGGAGGTTTTATGTTGTCCTTTCGAAATTTGCTATTCAGGGACAAAAAATAGGGTTATTACCCTTCAGTGAAAACAAGAGAGCAGAATCTACAGGCTCTTATTATCAAGGTACTAGTTGATAGGTAGAATAGGCTATTGATTGAATATCAGCTACAAGGTAAGAAATGCTTTGATAATAAAATTGTTTGCAGCAGTAAATGCTTATAAAATAGTTGAGAAGATCACTGTAGCAACTGTAGCTTTTAAGTTGCATTATCCTTTCACTACTCTGCCCATATATTAGAGAGTGAATTAGCCATTTTGACAATTGTATTCCCTCCCAAAGACGCCTGCCTATGTAAAGTTGAATGTAAACGTATGTAAACCATTGACTAAGTTGTGGTCCTTCAGTAAATGTTAATCGAGCTCACTTTATGTACCTGGCCTTAGCTAGGCATTAGATATACATAGTGAGCAAAGCAGGATACATGCTAGCCTTCATGCTTGCTAGGCATTTTTCCAGTCTTCCTCTCAACACTATCCAGCATATCCTAAACATGTCTCCTCTTTGGAACCTGCATTCCCAGCATGTCTGCCTTGCATGGAAACAAAATGGTAATGACATTTTTGTTGGTATTCAGCCAAAAATCCTTGCTTATTATCCATATAATGGAAGGATAAAAAGTCTATTTTTCTAGTAGGCAACCAAGATCATTTGTGTTTGCAGGGATTTTAGACCTAAAATCCACCTAAAATCCTAAAAACACACCACTTTGACCGCCATGGATTTAAAGAGTTCATGAAATATATTTTCCCTCAAAACAGTTTTATTTGAGAAACTCTATCCGAAGTGTTCCTTTTTACTAGTGACATGGTGTTGAGCAAGATGAGCAATTTCCCTTTTCTTAAAAATGATTAAAATCATAAGATTAAAATCCTAAAAACTGAGGAAAGCCTTAATGATTTTCTGTTGTTATTATTCTTGTAAACTTTAAACAATAGTATATTAATATGTTTATTTTTTCCTTCTTTTAATTTTCCCCAGAAAAATAGTCAGATATACTGACGTAAACATGGAAGACTTTAAGTGTCCTATTTTTCTTGGTTGCACAATCTGTGTGACTGGCTTGTGTGGCTTAGAAAGAAGGACAGTTCAGCAACTCACAGTTAAGCATGGAGGTCAATACATGGGACAACTGAAAATGAATGAATGTACACACCTCATTGTGCGAGAACCAAAAGGTAAAACTATATGGAAAAAAATACAGAATTTTCTCTAGGATTTAACATTTGAAGATGTTTACAGAATAGCTTTTGCTTCTGATATAAAATCTGGTATATTTTTTTCCCCTGAAATCTTACAAATGTACTTTGGTTCACAATCTATAGAAAAATTACATGACTATCCAGGTTTATCCAGGTCACTGGAAAAACTTAGAGGACAAGAAATTTGGTAATAACAAAAAGGCTAGTAGATGTAGCTAAATTACATTTCTTTCTAACGACAAAAGGCTTGGCTTAGTTTTGAATTGAACGAACCAGCTTTATTAGATGAACTATAAGTTGTAACTTGAAGATATACCTTGCAGTACATGAGGCAGTTAAAAGAAGAAAATTCATTACCAGGGGCACCTGGGGGGTTCGGTTGGTTGAGCATCCAACTCTTGGTTTCAGCGCAGGTGGTGATCTCTGAGTTTATGGGATCAAGCTCCCAAGTCAGGTCTTTGCTCTCAGTGCAGAGCCTACTTGGAATACTCTCTCTCCCTCTCTCTCTGCCCCTCCTGCACTCTCACATGTGTGCTTTCTCTCAAATAAATGAACATTTTTTTAAAAAAGAAACTATTCTAAAAGAAAAATACATTACCAGTAAAAAGAACTCCTTAAAATTGCATTTAATTTTGGTGTCCTATAACCTTTATATCTATTTTGGAAGTTTTGTTTTTTATTTTAACCAGTTCCCTTAAAATATATACAAATTGATGAGAGAGGAATTTTCTTACTCTTCTTATTCTCTTTATTCTGTGTTTTATTAAACTACCTAGATAAGAGACAGAATTAGAAAACTGCTAAAATTAATTGGTAATTGTCTTTAAATCAGAACTTCGGGTATAGCCAATTATGATATTGTGAGTAGCATTGGTAATTGCTATTGGATTTCTGAATCTGAAGGCAGGTTATCTCTTGGCCCTTAAGAATGTCCAAAAAAAATCCTTTCATGTTATTGTTTACTACATATTGACCTCAATTTCTCTATGATACTGTTTGAAAGTACATTGTGTTAAAAGTTGTTTTAAGGCAATAAAAAGATACCTTTTAAAGCTATAATTTATTTGCCTATTTGAACTTTAAGTTGAATCCTATTGACATTGGAATAATCTATTCAAAGATGGTATATATAAGGTTACTTATTTATTTTTGAGAGAGAGCGCACGTAGGGTAGGAGCAGAGAGGGAGGGAGACAGAAACCCAAGCAGGCTTTGCACTATCAGCACAGAGCCTGATGGGGGACTCAAACACACAAACCATGAGATCATGACCTGAGCCAAAGTGACATTTAATCGAGTAAGCCACCCAGGCACCCCAAAACTGGTATTTTTTTTTTTTATATTATAGACATTTACAATCTTCACAGTTGTTTTATGCAGTCTTATTAACCCCACATACTTCTCTGAGTTATTCCCTGGTTACAGGTTAAGAAACTGGTTTAAAGAAATTAAGAAATGGAGGCTATACTCAAACTAAGTCTAATATTTCAGTTACCCCACATTTATTCCTCAGTTTTATTTTATTTTTAAAATGTGTAGTTATTTATTTTGAGAGAGCGAGCATGAGCAGTGGAGGGACAGAGAGAGAGGGAGAGAATCCCAAGCAGGCTCTGTACTGTTAGCACAGAACCCGACATGGGGCCCAAACCCACAAACTGAGATCATGACCTGAGCCTAAACTCTCAACCGACTGAGCCACCTAGGCGCCCCATAAATTACTCAATTTTAAGAGATTAAACTCCCTTTATGGAATGTGTATTTACACAACACGTGGAAAATATAATTGAGTAATAACTTAAAATATTACTTCTTAATATACTGTATAGCATACTGTTTGAAAGTAAGAATAATTAGTGGTATTTTGTTTCAGGTGAGTTTTTTCCCATAACCTGTCATACTTTGAATATTTCTACAGAGATAGATTTTAATGGTTTACATTTCTTTGTTTCTTAATGAACATAATAGGTCAAAAATATGAATGTGCCAAGAAATGGAATGTACACTGTGTGACCACACAGTGGTTTTTTGACAGTGTTGACAAAGGTTTTTGTCAGGATGAATCCATATACAAGACAGAGCCTAGACCGGAAACAAAGACTGTACCTGATACTTCAACTCCTACTGGCCAGATCAACACAGTTGATAGTAAGTCACAGTGAAATTAAACAGTCATTTTTAACACTGTTTTCTACGTAAGAATTGATTTGTAAATAGAATCAGTGAGATATAGTAAGGAATGTCATCCTTTCTTGATACCCTGCCAGGCGTAATTGTATAATAACTAAATTGTATGAAAATTAGTCCAGAACTCCTGGTATTTCTTTTTATAATGAATATTTTTTTCTTTTTCTGATTGAATGCAAAAGATGATTAAAGAAATCAAGAATACTAAAGACTTAAAAGAATTTTTGAAAACTTGACTGATGCCCAAATAGTAACACGTTTTTATTAGTTTGCTGCAATTGTTACAGACCATCAGTATTCGTATAAAATTTAAAGCCATTTCTATCTTATAGGTGCCATGTTGGCAATTCAGCAGATGTTATACTTCTTTCTTTCCTGGACCCTACAGCTGGCAACTTCACATTTTTAGTGGAACCAAGCCACAATTAAAATGTATTAAATATATTTTTATTTGAATAAGATATGAAACTTAGTTTCATTTTCCCTTCTTGTACTTGGCCACCAAGACTTCAGTAAAACATTTGAATCTTACTTTGGAAATTGTTCACAGCCCTTTGTGTATAAGAAAAGTTAATCTATAGAAAAATAGGTAATCACATTTTTATCTCCATAAATTTCTACATCTTTGATACGTAGGTCGTCCTCTTTCAGATGTCAGCCATATTTCCAACATCAATGCCAGTTGCATAAATGAATCGATATGTAATTCAGTTCTTAATAGCAAAGTGGAGCCTGCACTTGAAAACCTAGAAAATCTGGATGTCAGTGCATTTCAAGCACCTGAAGATTTATTAGATGGTTGTCGGGTATGTCTTTATCATGTAATACGTGCAGTGAAAATATACATCAGTATTACCTAGCCTCTTTGAAGACACCTCAGAGTTGGGCTTGCTCCTTATCTACATAAACCCTTCACCCTATCTAAGCAGAGGCAAACTTTAGGCCACATCTGTCCTTTACCTGTCAGGGTCTCTCTGCCTGGGATGTGCCTTCATTTGTAGCTTTCAGAGTTTTTATTATTTTCAATTCTGAGCCGTCTTAAGTGCAGTAATCTTTCTACTCTGTTTTGAGAGCGCTTAGTTTCTGAATCACTTAATGGATTTTCATTTATAACTGTTACTTAAGTGTTTCTGATATGCTATACTCTGCTAATCAATTCATATATATTGTTAATATGTTGTGTATAATCTCATTTAATTCCCGCAAATCTAAAATGGGTATTACCCTGAGACTGAGGCTTAGCAGATTAAAATTCTTACTCAGAATCACACAGACATTGAGTAGACAGCCATCTACTCCAAAGCCTATATTCCTAACCATTAGACCCACTGCTTTGTTTAATGTCCCTTGGGCTACTTAATTTTTTAATGAATGAATAACTATCTTATAAGTGCCTTGATGAAAATATAATATGCTATATATCTCCTAGAGCTGAATACTTATTTAGTATATTTCTACTTGTAAGCGTGCCTGGGTGGCTCAGTCAGTTAAGTGTCCAACTCTTGATTTCAGCTTAGGTCACATTTTCACAGTTCGTGGGATCCAGCCCTGCATCATGCTCCATGCTGTCAGCACAGTTTTGTCTTTCTCCTCCTGTCTCTCTGCCCCATCCCCACTTGCATGTGCACTCTCTCTCAAAATAAATAAACTTTAAAATATGTATATATTATCTTTCTACTTGTAGAGTGAATAGACTATACATTAAATCTCAATAGCAAAGATTTAACCCCGTTTTATTAAGAGAGGAAATTGGGCAAATTACCTTACCCTTCTGTACTTTTAAAACTTACCAACTTATGGGCCACCTGGGTGGCTCAGTTGGTTAAGTGTCCAACTTTGACTCAGGTCATGATCTCATGGCTCATGAGTTCAAGCCCCGTGTCGGGCTCTGTGCTGCCAGCTCAGAGCCTGGAGCCTGCTTTGGATTCTGTGTCTCCCTCTGTCTCTCTGCCCCTCCCACACTCATGTTCCGTGTCTCTCTCTCTCTCTCCCCCCTCCCTCCCTCTCTCTCTCAAAAATGAATAAACATGAAAAAAAAATTTCAAAAAACTTATCAACTTATTAGCAGAAGAGAGAATGTCTTTTATAATCTTTTTATCCTAGACCCTGCCAATTCTGGATATGACTTTTAATTATTTTTATAGGAAATTTAGGATTCCTCATTTTTGATAAAATGTATTCTAATAATGGAGGTTATTTAATTTGGGATATAGATGCAGTTAGGAATAGATTTGTCATTTGTAAGAAATTTTTTTAAAGACACGTGTAAAATAGAGATGAAAAAGATTTTTATATTAAATTAGTTTAAATACATACATATTGATAGGTAAAAATGAATTATTGCATATGTATTATCATCAAAGCAGTGTCCTCAGCTTGACTTAATTATCTTGTGTAATCAAGTCTGTGTAAAAGGTATCTCAATTTATGGGTAAGAAATTTGATTTAGAGAGCTTAAGTAACTTATCGTGGTCATGTAGTTAATTATTGGCAGCTGAACCAAAATTTAAACCCAGGTTTTCTGAATTTAGACATATAAAGTCCAGTTTATTTCTATAATCTAAAATTTACAAGTAGTAAGATCTTTAGTGTTTAAGCTACCTGCATTTTAGACATTGTTGTGTACTAATATTCAGAAGATCATTGAAATCTGGCTTCTATTTTATTAAAGCCTCAAAATACATATCAGGTGTCTACTGTGAAGGATGATGATGGTATAGAACTGTGAAGAAGTAATAATAAAAAATTCATAATTGTTTAAAAAAATCAAAGTTTCAGAATATATTCCATTCTTAATGTATTTTAAATGTACACGAGTTGTCTTATTTATATACGATGGATTTAGATTTTTTTTTAATTGTTTCTGTTGAGAAATAAACCATCTTCAATGCATTAATCTAAAGTAAATATTTTCTTTCTTTGCAGATATATCTTTGCGGTTTTAGTGGCAGAAAGCTAGATAAACTGAGAAGGCTTATTAACAGTGGAGGTGGAGTTCGTTTTAATCAGCTCAATGAAGATGTAACTCATGTTATTGTGGGAGATTATGATGATGAATTGAAGCAGTTTTGGGATAAATCGGCCCACAGGTTTTGTCAGTTTTTATATCAAAGCATTTTCTCCTCTGTAATGATTTTTCTCAAAATTGCATATCCACACAGTTATGGAAACTGCATGGCAAGTGGGATGATGGTCTTTATAGTTTAAACTAATATATAATTATGTGCTATTTTTGTAGGCCTCATGTAGTGGGAGCAAAATGGTTGCTAGAGTGTTTTAGTAAAGGTTATATGCTTCCTGAAGAGCCATATATCCATGCTAACTACCAGCCAGTGGAAATTCCAGTTGATAAACCTGAAAGTCAAACAGTCCTTTTAAAAAAGAACAACAGCTTCTCCAAGAAAGATTCTACTTCTGATGGAAAACATGAGCAAGCTGATGAAGATCTGCTCTCTCAATATGTAAATAATAACACGACAGCAGGTAATAAAGTTGATTATTATTTACAGTCATTAAGTGTTTTAGAAGCAGAATATATACATATGTACATACATATGTACATACATATACATATGTAGAAATACATATTTCTACCAGGTTTTCTAGATTTTAAGTTAAACCTTTTTCTTAATGTTTTATGTTGGTTACTTTTTCCAAGCAGGCAAGGCCAAGGGGTGCTAAACCCTCTGATCTCCTCTCTTTAACTCAGTCTCCACTTTGATCTGTTTTATATACCAGCCTCACTTTGTGTGAGTTTGTAACAGCATGAACTTCTATTTTAACCTTGTAATTAATTACCTCTTACTTGGTTATTATGATCTTTAATGCATACAGTGCTGCACTGTGGTCTGCGACCTCTGTATGTAGTCTTAGAATGGGAAGGAAAACTGCCAGTGAAGAGTTGTGAGCAGCACTTCTTTTTTAACAAATCACTGTGAAATATTTAATACGGTGAAAAAGATAAAAAGAATAATATGCGTAATCATATGCTACTACCAAGGTATAAAAAAAATAGAATATTGCACTAAACCAAAAGCCTACTGTGAGTCTCCCCATTTTCCTTAGTTTACATGTGTATGTATCTATATTCAATATATATTCTCTTTAATTGGTGTGTATTTTAACTTATATAAATGATATATGGTAAGTACTTTTTTTGCTATTCTCCTCCAGCCATGAGAAAACTTTATCTAATCCAAGTAACTGGTTGTGAGTACACCACAGTTTATCCATTTTCCCATCTATAGACATTTTTATTGTGACTTTTTTTTTTGCCAGTGCAAACAGTACTGCTGAGATTGTTCTTACCCATGCCTCTGTGATTGCATGGAGGTTTCTATACATACATGTGATACCACGTTTTGTCTGCTCTGTCTGAATTAATAAAAGACAGGTGTTAAACTCCACCACCATAATGGTGGCTTTGATGGTTTCTCCATGTAGTTCTGTGAGATTTAATTTTTTAATGTATCTTGATGTTTTATTACATGATCCTCGTTTTCCTCATGTTCTTCCTTAAAATCTGTTTTATCTAATATTAATACAACTATCCTTACCTCATGTGAGTCAGTATTCATTTAGTGTGACTGGTTAACCAGAAATTTGGTCAATTTACATTTATTGTTATGTGTGATATATTTTTATTACTTTATACCATCTTATTTTGTGCCTTCTGTCCCAATTTTCTATGCTTCCTTGTTTAACATTTTTGCCTTCTTTTGGATAGCTTGAGCTTGCTCCCTCTTACCTCAGTCTCCCAACTCCCTGTCTTCCTTCTACTAATGTAGAAGTTAGATCTGTCTTTATTTTTGTGATTACCCTTGGAATTTAAAGGTACATCATAACTTGAAATCTAAAGTTAATCAGAATTTTGATCTTCATCTTGAATATAAGAATTTTATAAAACTATCTTCAACATCATTGCTAATCACACCCCTCTACACATACTCACTAGTATACTCAGTTTATGTGATTGGGGCTAGTATTTTCATTGTCTTTTTTAATCTCACAGACACTTAGTGTTTTATGTGGCCCATATTTGTTTTGATTTACCAACATGTTTAGTGATTTCTTAGCTTCCCATTCCTTGTTGCATCTGAGACCTCTCCTCTGGAATCATTTTCTTTCTTCCTATATAATATATCTTTTAGAAATTCCTTTAGTTTCTGTTAATGTCTTTATTTTGCCTTTGCCTTAAAAAATAGTTCTGCTCTGAATACAGTCCTAGACAGTTACTTTGAGCTCTTTGGAGATGTTATTTCATTGTCCTCTGTTTCTGTGGCTGGTGGATAAGAAGTCAGTCTAATTGTTATTCTTTTGTAGGAAATTTTTTTCTTTCTTTCTGGCCTTTTTAAATATCTGCCTTTATTTCTTGCATCCTAGAGTTTTACCATGTACTTGTCTACTTGGAATTCATTGTGCTTTCTAAATTAGAGATTAGTGAGGGTTTTTGTTTTTTTACTTCATTCTAAAAATTTTTCATCTATTTTCTCTTTGAATATTGCTTCTTCCTCACTCTCTGTATTTTCTAACTCCCATTAGCTCTGTGTGTGGATCACTTAACTTGCCTTTCTAGCTTCATCTTTTTGTCTTTCTGTGATTTATTATGTGTAATCTCTTCAGGGTTTCCTTCCATATCACTGTTTCTCTGTTCAGCTATTACCTAACGTGTTTAACCCATCCATTAAATTTTTTATTCCAATAATTATTTTTCAGGTTCTTAGAAGTCGTAGTTCTCTTAATAGTCTTATTCTGTGTTCATGTCTTGTTAATTATTTCTTGAAACACATTAAACATACTGCAGTATCTGAATGGAGGGGAGAAGTAGTTCTCTTCATTGGTCATGATGCCTGGTTTCTTCATGTCTTTGTGGTATTGTAAATTCATTCTTATCAGAACTCTGCGAATTCTAAGAAGCTTGAAGGTGAGGGTTTGTTCCTCTAGAAAGGGTTCATATTTAAATCTGCCAGAAGTCTAAGAATTTTCCAACTCAGGATATGTCTCAGTTTATTGGCTAGATGTTTTTTGGACCAGGCTAGTGTAAATTTGTACCCTTACCTACTTTGAGGACCCAGCCTATGATAACAAATTGTCAGGAGAGATATTTTTCCCCCTGACCCAAAGCCAAAGTCAAGTATACTGGTCATCTCCTTTGCAGGGTAGATTTTTTTGTTGTTTGATTGATTTTGGTCTGCATTGTAACTAAAGGCATTTCCCTTTAGGGTTTCTGGGTTTGTTTCTTCATTGTGTACTCTGCCCCACCTCTAATTTGTGTGAGACCAAAGGCTTAACTTGTTTCCCTCCGTGTGATGTTCTTAAATTCTGAGAGTCTATTCTAGAAAAATAGATTCAGGGTGACCATTAGATTTAGTAACCACTCAGTGCTCTGGGTTCATGCTATTGCTTCATTTTCAGTCTTTGAGGATTTCCCTTGCTTTCTTGAAAATTCAGCTCTGCCTTTATACTGATGCCTGCAATATTTTATCCTATACTTTCAAGTGCTTTTATTGAGAGGGTTTTGACTGTCTAGCCTATCATATTTTTAGAAGGGAATTTGCAGTATTTTATCTTTTTTTTTATTTCCAGTAGTTAACATGTGTTATACTAGTTTCATGTATACAGTATAGTGATTGAACAAGTCCATCATCACCTGGTGCTCATCATGGCAAGTGCACTCCTTAATCCCAGTCACCTATGTAACCCATCCCCTGACTCACCTCCCCTCTGATAAACACCATTTTTGTATAATTAAGAATCTGTTTCTTGCTTTGTCTCTCTTATTTATATATTTTTGAGTTTATTTGAGAAAGAGAGAGCACAAGCAGGGGAGGGGCAGAGAGAGGGAGAGCGAGAGAATCCCAAGCAGGCTCTGCTCTGCTAGTGCAGAGACTGACCCGGGGTTCAAACTCATGAATCCTGGAATCATGACCTGAGCGAAATCAAGAGTTGGAGGCTTAACTGACTAAGCCACCCAGGCATCCCTGTCTCTAATTTTTTTTTTCCTTTTGTCTCTGTTTTCTTTCTTAAATTCCACATATGAGTGAAATTATATGGTATTTGTCTTTCAGTGACTTAATTTGCTTGGCATTATATTCTGTAGCTTCATCCATGTCATTGCAGATGGCAAAATTTCATTCTTTTTGATAGCTGAATAATACTCCGTGTGTGTGTGTGTACGCGCGCGCGCTCTACGTCTTCTTTATCCATTCATCAATCAGTGGACACTTGGGCTGCTTCCATATCTTGTCTGTTGTAAATAATGCTGCTATCAACATAGGGGTTCTTGTATCCCTTTGGATTAGTGTTCTTCTATCCTTAGGGTAAATACCTAGTAGTGCGATCACTGGATCATAGGGTATATTTTTAACATTCTGAGGAACCTCCATACTGTTTTCTACAGTGGCTCCACCAGTTTGCATTCCCACCAACAGTGCAGGAGGGTTCTCATTTCTCCACATCCCCACTAACATTTGTTTCCAGTGTTTTTGATTTTAGCCTTTCTGACATGTGAGGTGATATCACATTGCAGTTTTGATTTGCATTTCCCTGATGAGCATCTCTTCATGTGTCTTTTGACTGTCTTTAGATGTCTTTAGACTGTCTTCCTCAGAGAATTGACTGTATCTTCTGCCCATTTTTTAATTGGGTTATTTGCTTTTTGGGTGTTGAGTTGTAGAAGTTCTTTATATATTTTGGATACTAACCCTTTATTGGAAATGTCATTTGCAAATATCCTCCCATTTCATAGGCTGCCTTTTAGTTTTGTTAATTGTTTTCTTCTCCGCAGATTTTTATTTTGATGTAATCCCAATAGTTTATTTTTGCTTTTGTTTCTCTTGCCTCAGGAGACCTATCTAGAAAGAAGTTGCTATGGCCAGTATCAAAGGTTACTGTCTGTATTCTTTTCTAGGAATTTTATAGTTTCAGGTCTCACGTTTAGATCTTTAATCCATTTAAGTGTATGATATAAGAAAGTGATCCAATTTCATTCTTTTGCACATTGCAGTCAAGTTTTCCCAGCACCATTTGTTAGAGACTCTTTCCTATCAGATATTACTTTCTGCTTTGTCAAAGATTAGCTACGTAATTATGGGTTTATTTCTGGATTTTCTGTTCTGTTCCACTGACCTATGTGTATGTTTTTGTGCTAGTGCCATACTGTCTTGATGACTATACCTTTGTAATATAACTTGAAGCCTTAGAATTGTGATACCTCCAGCTTTGCTTTTCTTTTTCAGGATTGCTTTGGCTTTTTGGGGTCTTTTGTGGTTCCATGCAAATTTTAGAATTGTTTGTTCTAGTTGTGTGAGAAATGCTGTTCGTATTTTGATAGGAATTGCATTAAATGTGTAGATTGCTTTGGGTAGTATAGACATTTTAACAATGTTCTTCCAATCCATGATCATGGAATGTCTTTCCATTTCTTTGTGTTGTCTTCAGTTTCTTTCATCAGTGTTATATAGTTTTTGGAGTACAGGTCTTGTACCTTTTTGGTTATATTTATTCCTAGGTGTCTTATTAAATAGTGCTGTTGTCTTAATTTCTCTTTCTGCTGCTTCATTATTGGTGCATAGAAATGCAACAGATTTCTGTACACTGATTTTGTATCCTGCAAGTTTACTGAATTTGTTTATCAGTTCTAGTATGTTTTGGTGGATTCTTTCAGGTTTTCTATATATAGTATCATGTCATTGGCAAATAGTAAAAGTTTACTTCTTTACCGATTTGGATGCCTTTTATAATTTTTATCATCTGATTGCTGTGATTAGGACTTCCAGTACTGTGTTGAATAAAAGTGATGAGAGTGGACACCCTTATCTTGTTCCTGACCTTTGGGGAAAAGTTCTGTTTTTCCCCATTAAGGATGATGTTAGCTGTGTGTTTTTTATAAATGGCCTTTATTATGTTGAGGTATGTTCCCTCTAGACCTACTTTGTTGAGAGCTTTTACCATCAGTGATTGTCGTACTTTGTCAAATGCTTTTTCTGTGTCAAATGCTTTTTCTTTGTCTATTGAAATGATCATGTTGTTTTCATCTTTTCTCTTGTTGATGTGCTGTGTTGATTGATTTGCGAATATCGAACCATCCAGGAATAAATCCTACTTGATTGTGGTGAAAGGTTTTTTGAATGCATTGTTGAATTTGATTTGCTGATACTTTATTGCAAATTTTGCATCCATGTTTATCAGGGATATTGGCCTATGGTTCTTTTTTTTAGTGGTGTCTTTATCTGGTTTTGATATCAGGATCATGCTGGCCTCATAGAATGAATTCCAAAGTTGTCCTTCCTTTTCTATCTTTTGGTATAGTTTAAGAAGAATAGGTTTTTTTTCTCTTTAAATGTTTAGTAGGAATCACGTGTGGAGCTGTCTGGTCTTGGGATTTTGTGTGCTGGGAGTTTTTTGATTACTGATTTAATTTTGTTCCTTATTACCAGTCTAGGCTTTTGGTTTTGGGGATTTTTTTTTTTACCCACACTATTTGTGTTCATGGAATATTAAAAAATTGGTTTTTCTCAGACTATTTGCTTGTGCTTTAATAGTACATTATGTCAGGAGATCCTCAATTTTCTAGGATGTTTTGGCATTAAAAAGCCACAGATTGACTTAAAGCAGTTTTATGCATTATCTTTCAGCCAGGGGTACATGGTGGAACCAAGTGATTAGTTTCTCAAATCTTCCTTTCTCTGGCAGTTAGCTGCCTACTTACTTCTTTTAAAAAATTTTTTTAATGTTTTATTTATTTTTGAGACAGAGCATGGGGGGGGTGCAGAGAGAGAGAGAGGGAGACACAAAATCCGAAGCAAGCTCCAGGCTCTGAGCTGTCAGCACAGAGTCCGACACGGGGCTTGAACCCACAGACTGTGAGATCATGACCTGAGCCGAAGTCGGAGGCTTAACTGACTGAGCCACCCAGGTGCCCCAGTTGTCTACTTATTTTGAAAGTGTTTAATGATAGTGAACCTCACAGAATCCCCAAGCTCCTTAGAAAGAAGGTAATCAAGTATTTTATAGTTCTTAAAGCAGAATTATTTTTGAGAGTGCTTAGAGGTTTATCAAGAAGTGTCTGTTGGGCTCCTAAATGAGATCTGATGGAAAAAGGGGTTATGTTGTTCAAATAAATGGAAAGGACCGCTGTAGAATATGCTAATAACTTTAGGGTTTTACTTATAGCTTATAAGAACTTAGTTTTGCCAGTTTGTTTTTATGTATTAGTTTAAAATTCCACATGGTTCCCATCTTCCATTTCACCAGCAGGATATAGACATCAAACAAAGTTGTTTCTTTTCCCTTCTAGATGTGATTGGAAAATAATTATAAATGCAAAAGAAAAGTCTTTTTATATTAAGAGTAGCTATATTAAAACAGAGAGGGAGGCAAACCCCTCTGAGACTCTTAAATACAGGGAACAAACTGAGGGTTGCTGGAGGGGAAGTGGGTGGAGGAATGGGCTAAATGGGCGCTTGTTTGGATGAGCACTAGGTGTTATTATCTAAGTGATGACGCACTAAATTCTATTTCTGAAACCAATACTACCCTATATGTTAACTGACTTGAATTTGAATTTAAAAAAAATAGCTATTTTAAACATTGTTTTCCAGGGTATTTTCCATTTTCATATCGCCTTTGTGTATCATACCACCTTTGTTTCCTTCTAAGCTTATTAATCCTCACATATCTCTAAAGTTATAAATACACTATTAACCCTTTTTCTTTATATAATGAAACTGAAGGCCCAAAGAATCTCCTGACCTATTGATCAGTAAACGCTCTAGATAAAACTGTGCTTCTTCAGAGTATCAGTAAGAGTAATCTAAATGCTTGTATGAAGTAGGAAAATTTTATTTATAAAGTTTTACATTTTTATTTTATATGGCAATAGTTTAAAAATTACAGTGTTGATGTCTATTAGAAATGAGGATAGAAATGAGAAGGTGGCACTATAACAATGTTATGGGGCTCTAAAGTCAGACAGCCTGTGGTTTATATATCATTTCTGCCAGTTAACTGTATGCCTTTAGGCAAATTACTTAACTTCCTTAAGGCTGAGATTCCTCTTGAAGAAAGTGCATAGATATACTAGTATTAAATCAACCTCATAGTGTCACAAGCACTGATTACATGCATGTAAAGGACCTAGGCACACCCCCTATACAGATGAATAAATGAAGAATCCGTTAATAGCTTCCAGGCTTGTTTAGATCCCGTAAAGCAGTGGCAAACTTGTAAAGGACTGGATGGTAAATCCTCTAGGCTTTGTCAGTCATATTCTGTCTATGTATTCTATTTTTTTTATTATGTTTTTATAACCATTTAAAAATGTAAAGGCCATTCCTTTTTTTTTTTTTTTTAAATGTTTTTTTATTTTAGAGAGAGAGAGACAGAGCATGAGCGGGGTGGGGGTAGAGAGAGAGGGAGACACAGAATCTGAAGCAGGCTTCAGGCTCCAAGCTGTCTGCACAGAGCCTGATGCAGGGCTTGAACCCACGAACCATGAGATCATGACCTGAGCCGAAGTCGGACGCTTAACCAACTGAGCCACTCAGGCGCCCCTAAAAACCATTTTTAACTCACAAACTGTGTGCCCTGTTTGGCCCCTATGCTATAGTTTGCCAATCCCTGTACATAGCACCACTGGGGTTTCTAAAATACTTAACCGAGTTTTGACCTTTTAAACTTTTAGCCTTGATTTGACAATGTTTATTGCAGATTAGGGATTATATACTTTAGTTTCTGACATTTATGTTTTTATACACGGGTGTTTTTTTCCTACCCATCTATCAGCCAACTTGATTGTAAAATGAAATAATTGAGACCATTTGCTTGGGTTCATAATCAGTTCTCTTAAATCCATATAGTAGTAGCTAAGTAGCTGCAGTTTGAATATGAAAATTTTAAAAGTATACTTCTGTTTTTTTCCTTAATGATATTTTCTCAATTCCGTTGTGAACTATTGAAACCAGTTTTGGAACTGAGATAGGCCCAGAGAATTATTGGAGCTTCAAAATTTTCAGCTAATTGGGAGTTTCTAGTATACTAGGAACATTTAGTACTGTAACATGATTGCTTTTATCATTCCTATTGGAAGATGGAAATACTGACAATACTCTTGGTAACCAAGAAGATGGGTTCATATCTTTTCTTTATTGTGTACTTATTGAGCCTTAGTTTGTGTAAGTGTGGTCACAATTCTCAGGCTCCATGTTTCTTTTAAGATAAATTATCTGCTGGGAAACATTTCTTTGTCTCTTTCAGTTGAAGCTGCAAAGTCTGAAGTTGAGCCCTTTAATGACTCTACTCATATTTCCCTGCAAGAAGAAAACCAGTCTTCTGTCACTTACTGCCACCCTGATGCTTCTCCTACTGAAGAAGGTTTATTTAGCCAAAAGAGTTTCCTTATTGTGGGTTTTAATAATGAAACTGAATCTACTATTGAAAGCATCATAAGAGAAAATGCTGGAAAAATTGTCTCCCTTCAGAGCCGAATTGTTGCTGATTATGCTGTGGTTCCTTTGCTGGGGTGTGAAGTAGAAGCAACTGTGGGAGAAGTCGTTACAAATACATGGCTGGTAAGAAAACCCTGGAGTAGTTGAAATGTAGTGTTGAAGGATGTCAGGTGCCAGAAGTGTTCATGTGTATTTCCTAGGCAGTGCAGTGCAGTTTAGGTGTATTGGTATTTATGTTTGAGCACAGTTTAGATTTTGCTTTTAGCAAAAGAAATTCTGAGATCTGAAAATGTGCAAGCTTCTTGGTCCTGATCCTGGTAGAGTAGAGTGTATTGTTTCCCCGGGGCCACAGGAGCAGCTTTCCTTCTAAAGGAAGTTACTCCAGGTCATCTCGTGCTGGTTCAGTCTTCCTTGTTTTCTCACAACCAAGCATGACAGACACTTTTGTATTGTTCTTTGTTACTGGCTGAACACTGGTAACTTCACCATTTTTTTTTAAAACTTTCCAAGAATTAAGAGGAAATTTTATAAACTAATACTTTGGAAGAAATTAAATTTAAAGCAATATTTCATAATTTTAATGTTAAACCTGACTGATCTTAACATCGTGTATTATAATGATTTTATTTTTTTAATATTATAATTTGGAATATATTGAGAATGAGCATACACAAGGTTATATTAAAGTAAAATTGCTTTTCATCTAAACTAAAATTACTGCTACTGTAACTAACCCAGTATTAACCACTGGTTGCTTATTTCAGGTTGCTGTTACTGTTTCTCTTGTTTTTAAAAGGTAACTTGTATAGACTCTCAGACTTTAATTGATCCGAAGTCAAATCCTCTCTTCATGCCAGTCTCATTAATGGAAGGAATGACTCCTTTAGAGGATTGTGTTATTTCATTCAGCCAATGTTCAGGAACAGAAAAAGATTCGTTGATATACCTAGCAAAACGCCTTGGAGCAAGGTATGTAGTATTTTTCATGCTCCTACTATCATAGTGTACCTTTTATCTTCTTGACTTAATTGGTGAGCATTCAAATTGAAATTAGTCTGGGTGTCTTTGTAATAGTTATGGGTAGTATGTCGTATACCTGCGTGATGGTTCAGTGTTACTAGATGGATTCCTGGCAGATGTTAAGACCATGGGCATTAATGCTTACCTACCAGGAAAGGGGATATCTAAAGCTGATTCAAGGGCCATTATTGAATATTCCTCATCTAAGCGTTTTCTGTGTGCCATATGGATGATTTATTCCTTTTTAGTAATGAATTCTTGGGAAGGAAGAGAAAATGAACTTAAAAGTTACTTCCAGAATCCATATGAGCCCAACCCCTAAGTGAACTTTAAGTGGTGGCTGTTGCAAAAGGAAGTAGAAAACTGTTATATATATGGTAAATGTAAATGAACTAAACTTTTATATTAAAAGTTAGATCTTGAAGCAACACTTAAAATGATTTTAAAATGATTTTAAACAGGAGACACACCTAAAACAAATTGATTGAGAACATCTTAAAAAAGATGGGCAAAGGTATCCCAAAGAAATGCAAACAAAAAGAAAGGAGGGGTTGCAGTTCTGATGTCAGACAAGTTGGGGTTCAATTAAAAAGGTGTTAGATAAGAAAAAGAAGAGCACCAGAAGTAAAGAGCTAGTCACACTGAAGGTACACCAAAAAGAACAACTGCCATGCATAAGACAAAAACTTAGGAGATATGAGGTGGAATCAACAGAACTACATTACTTGTATGAGACTTTAATTCTCATCTTTTACTTCATGACAGGTCAAATAGAAAACAGGGAAGGATCTAGATTTCAGTAGCATAGTCACCTACCCTGAAAAAGTGAATTCACCTTTTTGAGTGCCTGTGGAACACTTATAAACATTGCCTGTAAGGAAATGGGCCACAAAGAAAACCTCAGTAAATTTCCTTAAGTAGAAAGAGTACAGACCACAGTGCAAAAAGATTAGAAATGAATAGTGGAAATAGAAAATGAAAAGATCTTATTAACTAGACATTTTAGAACAGATTTTCTTAATTCTTGGTTCCAAGAGGAATTCAAAACCATTTATAGGCCTAGAAATCATTATCAACTGAATGGTAATAAGCACTTCCAGTGCCCAGATTGTGATCTTAAAATACCATTTCCCACTAAAAGAAATTAAAACATAAATGATTAATTTCAGATCTGGGGCAGAAAAGGTGCCAGTAAGTCTGGAATATTGTCAGAACAGATAGCAAGGACTACTAAGGAGGTTGTGTCCAAAGGACCTCCACTGGCCAAAGAGGAAAATTTAAGTGTCACTAGAGATAATAATGGCAGTGGATGCAAACACTTCAAATAATGTTTAAATCAAGACTTTATAATGACACCAAAGAAAGCTGAGCTAATTGGTCACATTGAAAGATGCTAGGAAACCAGCTGTCTTGTTTTGTTTTGTTTGTTTTGTTTTGTTTTTGAGAGCGAGAGAGAGAAAGTGAGCAAGGAGCAGAGAGAGAGAGAGAGATGGGGCTCACTGGATGCGGGGCTTGTGCTCACCTGATGCAGGGCTTGAGCTCACCAGAAGCAGGACCAGCTCATTATTTTGAAAGTGTTAGAGAAAGGATCAAGTATTTATCCTCTTTCCTATGTAATCTGTATCAGAGTACCATAATAACAGATAAAACAGGTTCCCTTTCAGAGGTATTCCAGCAAATAAATGAAGGATAGGGTTATAAATCATGATATGATATATATGTTATGATCTTGAAGCAACACTTAAAATAGCATCAAGCCTTGAAAATCAGTAATCACATGATAAAGAGGAAAACAGACATTGTATGCCTCTTGATGTAGAGCATACCGCCACCTTGAAGAAATGATGCGACCTCAGTCTGATGAAGCCTCTAGGTTCAACTACTGATTCATAGGAAGTAGGAGAGTAACATTGTTAAACTAGAGCATAGAATGCAGTCAGCAAAATCGGACTTTGAGATAACCTTATGTTATAATTAATACAGTGTCTTCAACAAATATACATTCAGAGGATAGAGAACGAGGATGAATCCTATAAGCTAAAAGACCAAAACAAACAAACATGTAGAGGTGCCTTGGGTGGCTCAGTCAGTTGAGCGTTAGACTCTGATTTCAACTCCGTTCATGATCTCATGGTTCGTGAGGTCAAGCCCCATGTCGGGCTCTGTGCCTGCTTGGGATATTCTCTCTCTCTCTCTCGCTCGCTCTCTCTCTCTCGCTCTCGCTCGCTCTCTCTCTCTCTCTCTTTCTCTGTGCCCCTCCTCTGCTTGCATGCTCTCTCTCTCAAAAATAAATAAACTTTATTTATATAAACATAGTGTTTAAGGATGTGCTCTGTTTTATGATAAAACCGAGAAGGTAAGGAGTGATTGCCATAAATATCCAAATAGTGGCTACTGTTGTTAAAAAGGGAAGGAAGGAAGGGTTGTATTTGAGTAAGGGACTTGTTGGAAAGGTTCTGGAGTGGCTGGCAAGATTCTGTCATCTGATGTAGGTGGTAGATAAGGGTTTTCACCTTATAATAATTCACTAAATTGTATATTTCCTTTTTTGTTGTGTCCTGTATTTGAATTATACTAAGCAATAAAAACTTTTTTTAAAAAACCTGAAGTTGCATGGGACGCCTGGGAGGCTTAGTCAGTTAAGCATCTGACTTCAGCTCAGGTCATGATATTACAGTGCATGGGTTCAAGCCCCGCATTGGGCTCTGTGCTGACAGCTCAGAGCCTGGAGCCTGCTTCCGATTTTGTGTCTTCCTTTCTCTCCGCCCCTCCTCTGCTTGCACTCTGTCTCTCTCAAAAATGAATAAATACTAAAACAAAAAAACGAACCCTGAGGTTGCAGAAAATCTAAAAAGTAACAGTAGCAAAAGAAGGAGATCAGACTCCATGGGGTAAACTAAAGCAATCCTCAGAGAAAAATTCAGTAAAGTGGCTATGTAGGAAACTAATATACAGAAACCATTGATCTTCATACAGACAACCAGTTAGAAAAGCTAGTGAAATCTAAGTTTACAATGAGAGATAAAATACCAACAGGTTTAACATGAAACTTGGAAGACCTACAGAAGCTTATAAAACTCTTATTAAGGTAACAGGAAAGATATACGTGTTCTTGGAAAGAAGATTACAAAGAAGTTTCTATTTTCCCCTACATTAATATATAAATTTAACATCCCAATAAAAGTGCAATTCAAATTTTTTAGGGAGGCCAATAAGCAAACATTCTTAAATTCATAAGAAAAGGTTAGCAAGCAGGAAAGTTGTGAGATTGAGCCCCATGTTGGGCTCTGCGCTGGGCATGGAACCTGCTTGGGATTCTCTCTTTATCTGTCTCTCTCTGCCCTCCCCCCCAATAAATAAATAAATAAACATTTTTTAAAAAGGGGATATCAAATGAGATTGTGTATGAAAATGCTTTGGGAAGACATAGGTGGGCTAGAAAGATTGAATTTGTTATTCATACTCTTTCTATGCTCGCTGGTTGTTCATGCCTCTTTTTGGGAAGAAAGGCCAAGGTGGTAGGTGAGACTAATTAAGGAGGTAGTTTTCCTGGTTAGTTCTTGAAAGTCTAGTTTAATTTGCTTATGTTGTTATAAAAATTTTTATTGTGGCAATGCATTTTTATCTTAGAGTAAGCATTTGTAAGAGGATTCTTAAATGTATCAATTTTTATCAGCAAGAATGATCTTAGAACTCTAACAATAGTTGTATTAGAAACTTTCTTCTTAGTTTGCTCACTAGTTGTATATATGACCATTTACTTTTATTTAAATATATTTTCAGCGTTCAAGAATACTTTGTTCGCAAACCCAAGGAAAAGAAAGGCATGTTTGCCAGTACACATCTTATATTGAAAGAACCGGGTGGTACTAAATATGAAGCTGCCAAGAAGTGGAATTTACCGGCCGTCACCATAGAATGGCTATTGGAGACTGCTAGAATGGGAAAGAGAGCAAATGAAAGCCATTTTCTGATTGAAGAGGCAACTGAAGAAGGTTAGTACTTTCATTTCGTTCTTTTGTACATAGGAGCACTTGGGAGATTTTGTATGTATTCTTACAATTTGATGGTTCCTGGGATATGAATGTGCCAAAGCTTGTTTTTAGGAAAGTTTATTGATTTCTACTTTTCACGCTGGGTGTAGTGCACCACTGTTGAGCATTCCTTATTGGGTGGCAAAATAAACATGTTCATAGCACAGATGTTTAATTTGTATCTGCTCTCCACTGTAGGCACTGTCTGAAAGCTGGAAGATAAAAACAGTCTAGGAACATTATAGTGTCTCAGCATTTGAAGCCTTAAGATGGGGGCTCAGATCCCATTTACTATTCCTTCTGTGGCTAACACTGACACACAGTATAATTCATGTGTTCTCTCTTCCTCTCTTCTTTGGACTTTTACATCTTTTCTCTAGACTATTTCATGCTTACCTCTTCCTCCTTATCTTTCAGTTCTCAGTGGGCTGTCACTGAAACAGCCTGGGAAACCTTCCTTAACCCACCAAGTACAGCCTTTGTCTGGCTAAAACTTTCTGCATTATCCCTTTTATACCTCTGATCCCAATGTTCTAATTCTAGTTTGCTTTCGTATCTTCCTGCTCATTACAAGCTCTGAAAGGGCAAAGAATATGTATGTCTTGTGCATTATATATTTCCCTTGGCTAGCACTGAGCTATCATGGCATCACCATCTAATAATTATTTTTGTTAAGTATTGAAAAAAGGTGGGTGGAAAGACACGGTAGCTTCTCTTCTAAGGTGATGGCATCTCTGCACAAACTTCAGGGTCAAGTCAGTATCTTGGGAACAGCTGTCAGAGCCATTACTTACTTATCCAGAGAGACTGGAAGTTTTACAACTGCGGCAAAGTGATGTTTAGGTCATATTAAGATTTCACTAAGGACTTTCCAAAAACTCAGCTGTATTTATTAACTCGTAATTGGGATTTTTTAAAAACTCTGCCATTGAGCAAGATGACACTTATACAATTGTTGGCATATTGTGAGCTTTACTAAGAATATTTCAAGTTACAACAAGATAAATAGAAAATTTCATTAATTGTTTCAGCTGATGTGCTTTGTCTATTTCAACATATATTTTAATACATCATTTGTTTTTGTTTTGGAAAAGTGTGTACATAGGAGCACTTGGGAGGTTTAGTCTGTTAAGCGTCCAGCTTCAGCTCAGGTCATGATCTCACAGTTTGTGCATTCAAGCCCCACGTTGGACTCTGCACTCTGTGACCCTCCCTCTCTCCCTCTCTTTCTGCCCCTGCCCCCCTAATGCTTTCTTTCTCTCTCAAAAACAAACTTTTAAAAATTAGGTATATATAACTTTTTGGTTTAAAGTATACTTGAGACGGGCGCCTGGGTGTCTCAGTTGGTTAAGCATCCGACTTCAGCTCAGGTCATGATCTCTCAGTTTGTGAGTTCGAGCCCCCGCATCATACTCTGTGCTGACAGCTGAGAGCCTGGAGCCTCCTTCAGATTCTGTTTCTCCCCACCTTTGCCCCTCCCATGCTCATGCTCTGTCTCTCTCTGTGTCTCAACAGTAAATAAAAATGTTAAAAAAATTTTTTGAAAAAGTATACTAGAGAATGCACATGAAAACTAACAAGATATAAAAGATCACTTCAGGTGTGCCTCTTCAGAGACAATATGACAATAGTAGCTCACATGTGCTTCTTTTCATTTTAAATCTCTAGAACAAAGTTTGGAAACTGAAATAACGAACAGCGTGACTCTAAACCCAGATACTGCAGAGCATCCTGTCGCACACCTGGAAACTCACAGGAAAACAGCCGTTACACCTTTAGATATGAACCGCTTTCAGAGTAAAGCTTTCCATGCTGTTATCTCCCAACACACCAAACAAGTGTCTGTGTCCCCACCAGTAGAACAGCCACTTCAGAAGGAGCCCTCCTTAGATCTGGATACACCATCAAAATTTCTGTCCAGGGACAAACTCTTCAAGCCTTCCTTTGATGTGAAGGTAAGATTTGTAGAAAATGGTCCTGGAGTTAACAGTTTCATAGTGTATAAAGTTAAAGCTCCAAATTCTGCATCACCTCTAAAGTTTGTAGTAGTAAGTTTTCCAGAGATATTGGAAGGTAGATTCATGTTATTGAGTCCCACCATATACCCAGGGTTGAGATAACAGCTGGAGGTAAAATGGTGTGAAATGAGGACTGGGTTCAAGTCCTAGATCTGTCACAAACAGTGTGACTCTAGACAGATCATTTAGCATATCCAAGCATAGGTTTTTTTTCTTTTGTACAAAGAGGATATCACTTGCCCTGAAAACTCACAGATTAACATAAGGATCAAATGGTGTGATGAAATAATTTTATAAATCTGTCCTATAAACACGTTGATACTTATTTTTCGATTCTAGCAGGACACTTTCTGCTTGTGCTCTGAGAATGTGTCTGTTATCACCTTATTTTGTAGCCCTTTCCCTTGAAAAGTTGAGTTAAATCTGCTTCTTTGTTTGATCTCCTGAGCACTGGAGTATGGCTCCCTTTCTGAAAAAATTCATTCACAAATTAAGAGCTCATTTGACTATCAATGGTTTCCTTTTATTCTCCAAAGATGATTTTCTTCACTATTCCTTTAATAAGCTGTTGACCTTTCAAGTGGCTATTCAAATCATTGTTTATGATTTTTTTATTTTTTATCCATGAACCTTTGCACAATTATAGTGTTAGTTATAATATTAGAGTTTTGCTGATAGGGTATAAGAAACAACATTTTAGAAATTTTTACTGGTGTGTTTTGGAGTAGTCTTAAAAAGTTTATAGGTCATTCATCTTCAGAAAGTAAATATAAATTGATACTTGAACAATTTTCACCAAGCAAAACCTTTGCTCCAATCTCTTCAAAAGTAACCTTTTGTACTGTGATTAACACTGCTCGTTACACCTTAAGATTAACAGAGGAAAACCACTGGTTTGAGATCTGAGATCTAGAATCAGGCCTCTGCTTTGCTTCTTACTGCCCTTTTAAGGCTGGTCAGTCTCTTTAGGCTCCATCATCCCCATCTATAAAATCATGGAGTATATTCAGATGGTCTCTCAGGTCTTATAGCTCACAGACTCTTTGCATAGTAAATGAAATATTATTAGTAGGGCAAGAAAATA
Source organism: Cryptoprocta ferox (assembly GCA_028646485.1). Classification (NCBI taxonomy): domain Eukaryota; kingdom Metazoa; phylum Chordata; class Mammalia; order Carnivora; family Eupleridae; genus Cryptoprocta; species Cryptoprocta ferox. Next base: position 121,703,360 of record CM053573.1, read on the forward strand.
GAACAAATATTCCCAGTCATTGAGACCATTCTTCTTTAGGTACTTTGCAGAAAAGTACAAAAAACATTCAAGGGTTTTATTGTTTAGAGTCATAGTTTACTTAGCAGTGTTTTTCTCTTTGTGTATGTGAGGGGGGTGGCCGGGGCCCCGGTGGGGGTTGATGGGTTTTGGTGATAAAATAGTACTTCATCTTAAAACCAGTGATTCTCAAATTGATGTAACATGGTATATTGAAATCTTTGCTCTGAAAACAGAAGGGTCCATGGAATAACCACAAAATTGAACATATTTTAGGCTTCACATTAAAAAAATCTATTTAAACTTAATTTTTAACTGACATACATCAGAAAAGTACAACACATGTGCTGCTAAATGAAAAGTCAGTTAACAGCTGGGAGGCCACTGTATATGTTCAGAAAGAGATCACTGCCAATGCCCTAGAGCCTTCCTCATGCCACTCCTCCATTACTGTTTCCTGCTTCCTTTTCAGAGGTAATACTCCTGACTTCTAACTGTACCTTTGTTATGCTTGTTTTTGACTTTTAAATATGTGGAATTATAATATGTATTCTTTTGAGTAATTTTTATGTTGAACCTTCATTTGAAAGCTGTGTCCATTTCCCTATAACTAGTTCATTGATTTCATTGCTATGTAATATTCCATTATATGGACATGCCACAGTTTACATATCCAGTCTAGTGTTGGTGAGCATTTAGATGGCTACTAGATTTTTGCTGTTACATAATATGGACATTCTTGGGCATGTCTCTTAGAATATATGTGCATGCATTTCTTCTCAGTATATGCCTAAAAGTGAAATTGCTGGGTCATTTTCAACTTTAGGGGAGACAAACTGTCAAAGTGGTTGTGCCACTTTATACTCCTACTAATAATGTATTGAGCACCCAGTATTCCCCATCCTCGCCAACAAGAAATTATAAGGTTTTTTTTTAACCTTTCACTTGGAAATAATTTCTAACTTACAGAAAGTTGCAAAATGAAAATACTGGAAGGAATACTTGTATACCAATTATTCAGAAATAGGGTTTTCATTACTTTCCAGATGGAAAGGCTTTGTTTTTAATTTCTTATTTTATTACATTGTGATCAGAGTGTTTGTAATATTTCTGTTTCATAGAACTTAACTGATTTTGTGTTTGTGTTCCCTATCATATCAGTATGTAATAATATTTCTTGATTTTGAGAAGATATATTCTCTATCAGGGATAATCTTTGCTATACATGTGTATGTGTGTGTGCTTATACTATGCTATATATATGTATATGCCATACATGTATAACATATATATGTTCTACCTATATGTGTATATATGCTCTACATATATATATATGTATATGTATACCCTGAAGATCAGACTTTTAGATCTTTTATATTCTTTCCTAGATTCTGTTCATTTAACCCATCTCATACTAAGTGGTATTTTCAGGTTTCTTAATATAGTGTTTTTCTTTCTTTTCTAGCATCACGTGTGGTTTTGTTTTAGATAGGTGATTGCTATGTTAGTCAGTACATAGATACTCGTAACTGTTAGTGTAACTTGGAATGTGTCCTTTGTCTCATTTAAGACTTGAAGTCTACTTTGGTATCAGGATTTCGATCCCTACTGTTCTTATGGTTTTCATTTGCCTTATAAATTTATGCATTCCTTTATTTTAGCCTTTGTGGATTGCTGTGTTTTAAATGTAGAATTGAGCATAGAATTGAGTTTTGCTTTATGAGCCATTTTGAAAACTACGTTCTTTCAACGGGGGGACCTAAGCCCTTTCATATTTAATATGATTTATATTTGGTCTCAGTTCTGTCATATGTTGTAATTATTTTATATCATGTATGTGTGTATACTATGTGTTTCTTCACGTATTGTGCCCTCTGTTTTGGGATTTTTTTTTCCTTTTCATATTTAGGAAAGGATTTGTTAGTTTTATTCTTACGGGGCCCTTAAACCCCCTTCTTACTTAACCTTTCGTCAGTTTTAAATTATGTTCTGACCCCCGCTTATTGCATCCGTTGCAGTCAGTGATTTTATTCTGCTTCTCCATTTTCTCTCTTCCACTGTTTTTAATTTTATGTTTCTACTTTATCAGGAAATAAAATGTCTATATAGTTTTTCAACCCATGGCCCTCATCCTTGTTTTAATCTTAACTCGACGATCAAATATGTGAAAGGCTCTCTGTCATCTTATGGTAGGATGAAGTTCATCCTCTAGTAGAATACTCAGGAAGGTCACGTGTACACTAGTTCCTGAGTTGTGCACATTGAAAACCTGTACCAAGGCTTTGATTCTTCGACAGATTGTACTGTTCTTGGTTTGTATTTTTTGTGTGTGAGTTTCCTGAAAATGCTGCTCTGCTGCCTTTTTTTGTGGATATTGTGTATATTGTGTTTGAAAATTCTGATGCCGGTCTGTGTTGTTTTTATAAGTAATTTCATCTTTTGTGCTTGAAGGCCATGTGGGGTTTTCTTTTAAAAGGATATGTCTAGATACTGACCATTCTCCATTAGTTTACCCTAGAACGTAGCAGGTTTTTTAATGTTTGGAATTTGGATCCTTCACCACATTTTTGGTCTGAAAGATAAGAAGAATTGAGATGCCAGTCAACTGAGTTGAATGGAACGGGTTGGGATCAGGGCCTCAGATCAAGAGTTTGTATTTTGGACACATAATATTTGAGATGCCTGTTAGATATCCAAGTACTGTTGTCAAATAGGCAGTTACATATAAAGCTTGCAGTTCGGGTAATGATCTGGCCTAGAGAAAGAAATTGAGGAGTCGAGGTTTGTAGGTAACATTTAAAGCCGTATAAGATTAGATGCCAAGAGAGCAGGGAAGAAAAAAGGTCCAAGAACACTCTGAGGGGTTCACATTTAGAGAATGAAACAGCAGGGGCAACTGAGAAGGAGCCACCAGTGAGGTGAGAGAAAGCCTAGAGATTGTCTTAGAGGTCACATAGGAAAGTATTTGAGGAAGGAGGGGTTATCTATTCAGATGCTGCTGAAAGTCAAGAGAGGTGAGAATAGAAAATTGGCCACTGGATTTAGCATTATGGAGGTCACTGGTGATCTTAACAGAAAAAGTTTTGATGACATGGTGTAAGTGGAAGCCAGTGTAGATTCATAACAAGAATGCAGGAAATTTGGAGACATTGTATATAAGCTATGCATTTGAGGAATCTTACCTGTAATGGGAAACCAAGAAATGGGGTGGTTGCTGTAGGGCATAGTAGAGTTAAAAGAAGGTTGTCTTGTTTGCAAGATCGGAAAGAATAACTGTGTGCCAGAATGGCCAATCTAGTAGATTCAGTTGATGATGCAGACAAGAGGGGAGAATTGTTGAAGCCACATCTCTGGCACTGGTGCAGAAGATAGGTAGGATGTGGTATGGGAGGTTCTGATTTCTTTTTTGTATGAAAAATCCTTTTAAATGCTATATAGAAATCTTTTAAAAATTTTAGCAAATACAAAGCCTTACCATGTTCTCACAAAAAAGATTATACATTGTAAAGATCTATAACGGTAATACAAATCCTATTAAAAATGCAAGCAAAAAGAGTTAAAAATGTGAATAACTGAGGGTAAGGGTTAGCCCTATACTAGTTATTCAAACATCGTATGAAGCTGCAGTAATTAAAGGAGTGTGTTATCACTCCTATATGAGTATATGAGTACTCAATACATAGGATTACACCCATAGATAGGAGAATGTATTTATGATAGAGGTGGCATTCAAATCAGGCAACTGGGTAACCATCTGGGAATACACTTGGGATGAAAACTTAACCCTTACCCATTACATCAGAATAAATTTCAGAGGATTAGATAAGTATCTAATAAATATCTATTTAAATAAATATTTAAATACTGGAAATAAAGGCATAACAATTATAGAACAGACCTCGAGAGAGTTTTTTCAATAATCCCAGGGTTAGGAAGTCCTTTCTATCTATAACATACACATTTAAAAAAGTAAAGAATTCATATGAATCTGACAGCATTGAAAAAATTCTCCACATTCAACTGCAGATTTTATAAATGTGCAATAAATGTACTTCAAAATTCTCCATGGCAAAAATTTGACAAACAACAAATTGGAAATATCTCAGTGGGTATGTATACATATAAATTCATGTAAATTATATAAATTTATGGAAATATACTTAGGCAAACGAATTTTTTAAAAAAGACAAACCAATAGGAAAAAAGGGCAAAAGATATGAAGAGATAGGTCTCACAAAAAATTAAATAGAAATATTATACATGCATAAAGATGTTTAATCTCATTTGGTATAATGGGGTGGTAAATTAACTTTTTAACCTATCAGATGGGCAAAAAAAAAAATCAGATGTGCTGTCAAGCATGTTGGGAAACATGCTTTTTAGGCTCATGAGAATGTCAACATTGTTACATAAATCTTGCTTAGTTTCCCTTTTTCTTACATGGGCAAAATGGGTGTGTGCAAGGTTATTTACTGCATCATTATACTGGCAAAAGATCGTTAATCTAAATATTCATCAGTTGAATGGTGCTAAATACAGTCAACTCTGTGGATGGAATACTATACAGATGGGAAAGAAGAGCAGCAGCTTTGGCCCCTTCCCGTGAGGGAAGTGTGGGTGGCTTGGGAACAGGAATATATTTTGTCCTTTTGAGAATTTTTCACAATTCTCAACTCAATCCGACTTACTAACCTTATGGGTCCCATCTTGCCTATATCCATCCTTGCTTACCTGTTTCCTTCCATGTTTTTTTGTTCATTTTGCTTTTTGGTGTCCTTAATTTCGACTGCACCTCCTAGTCTAAGATCCTGCCGAATATAGTTAGCACGGCTGAAAATGTGTGTTTGTCTCTTTGAACCCATTTGCTGGACAATACAAAATTATTTTTCTTCATTGTGTTCAGATGCAGATAATATTTCATTCTTTTTGTTGTTTGGAGGAAAACTGGAGAAGGCTAAAGCCGAAATCCAGTTAATTTTGAGGATTCTCCTTCTCTCTTTACCTCTCCTGTTTCCTTTTCCCTGTACTGTTTGCCTTCCTTTTCCCTGATCTCTTCCCTTCTCTCCTTGTCTCCTCTTCCTCTTACCTTTCTTTCCCTCTTCCCCACCATACATCTAGGATGCACTTGCAGCCTTGGAAACTCCAGGACGTCCCAGCCAACAGAAAAGGAAGCTGAGTACACCACTTTCAGAAGTCATTGTCAGAAACTTGAAAGTTGCTTTGGCAAATAGCTCCCGAGATGCTGTTGCTCTTTCTGCCAGCCCTCAGCTGAAGGATGCCCAATCCAAGAAGGTAGAATTAAATCTCTTATTAAAAGCAAGTTGTAGATAAAATATTTCAAATAATAGTTGATCCGTTTCTTTCATTTTCTTTCCATGGACAGGAAGAAGCTCCAAAGCCACTTCACAAGGTAGTGATATGTGTTAGTAAGAAACTCAGTAAGAAGCAGAGTGAACTAAATGGGATTGCAGCCTCTCTAGGAGCAGATTACAGGTAATTGACACATCTCTCTTTTTGGTACTGTTATTGTCTAAATTTATAGGAAAATCTAAAGTTACTGTGAGCATCCACAAAGGAACACTTATTTTGCCTTTTACTGTGTTATATTGTCTACAGTCTCCAGTTGATTTGTAATTTAAATACGTCCTTGAAAAATACCCTCTTCCATATCAGTTCACTTTGATATGTGTATTTTATAGGGTGTAATGTACAAATATTTGAGAGCCTGTTTTGTGCCACTCACTATTCTGGAAACTTGGGTCCATGAATTATGAGTACAATCTAGAAGAATCCTTGTCTTCAAGGAGTTTATAAACTAATAGTGCATTGAATGACATGAAGTCTGAGATTAAGCATATTTTTACTTTAGTGATTTTCACAGTAGAGCCCTTCTGTGAGTAGTGCTAAAGTGCTGCAGCATTCCTGAATTAAAATGGTCTTTTTTAAGGATGTTTTGATTTCTAGTCATTGTTACTACTTTGGAGACTATGTTATCAGATCTGCCCTCCCCCTGACAGCCAAGCTAGAGACAGACAGCTCTCTAGCACAGGTGGCGCATGTGCCAGGGATTGAGAGACCCTTGCCTGTGCCACGCAGTCCTGAGTCGCTCCTACTCCACTGTCTGTGGTACTAGCTTTCTTGATCATTTGTATTCAGCCATTTGTAGACAGCATAATGATTGGGTCTACAAGTAACAGTTTGAGAAGTATGTTTGGCTTCATCTTCCCCTTTGGTAAGTTTTGTTTTAGTTAGCTTTCTATCTGATAGATTAGTACAGGAGAATATAAAGTATCTGGGATAGTTTGAAGCATCTTAATGTATTTAATGTATCTGTTGTAGAAAAGAAAAGCTTTCTTACTTGTAATTATTATTTGTATTACCTGTTTCATATGTTTCTATATAATCTTATCTACTGTATGATTACTTGTTACCATATTCGTATTACCTTTTACCAGTTGCTGAGCTCTTAGCATGAACTAAGCTTTGTTTCATTTCATTCTGACAAGAGTCCTATGAGGGTTTATATTTGTCAAAATTAATGCTTTATTGTATATTCTCTTTGGATGTGGACTTGATAGAAGATATAAAAGGAACCTATAGGATTTGTGTTTTAATAAGACTTAAAATGCCAGACCTCTCAGTGTGAAAAATAGAATCTATTGCTGAAATTCCTAAAAAAGATTTAACTGATTTAAAGTGTGCATTAAATCTATTCCTGAAAGATTTCTCAGGCCTGGTGATAAAAGAGAGAAGAGGGGCGCCTGGGTGGCTCAGTCGGTTAAGTGTCCGACTTCGGCTCAGGTCATGATCTTCTGGTTCATGAGTTTGAGCCCCACATCAGGCTCTACGCAGACAACTCAGAGGCTGGAGTCTGCTTTAGATTCTGTGTCTTCCTCTCTTTTTGCTCTCCCCCACTCACATCTGTCTCTCAAAAATAAACACTAAAAAAA
>CM053573.1:121710827-121746118 GCA_028646485.1 Cryptoprocta ferox
TGTACCCCAATGTTCCTAGCAGCACTTTCAACAATAGCCAAATCATGGGAAGAGCCTAAATGTCCATCAACTGATGAATGGATCAAGAAGATGTGGTTTATCTATACAATGGAATACTACATAGCAATGAGAACGAATGAAATCTGGCCATTTGTAGCAACGTGGATGGACCTCGAGGGTGTCATGCTAAGTGAAATAAGTCAGGCAGAGAAGGCCAGACACCATATGTTTTCACTCATGTGGAACAGGAGAAACTTGACAGAGGACCATAGGGGAGGGGAAGAGGAAAGAAAATAGTTAAGGAGAGGGAGGGACACAAACCATAAGAGACTCTTAAATACTGAGAACAAATAGGGTTGATGGGGGTGAGGGAGAGGGGAAAATGGGTGATGGGCATGGAGGAGGGCACTTGGGATGAGCACTGGGTGTTCTGTGTAAACCAACTTGACAATAAACTCTATTAAAGAGAAAAAAAAATAAAAGGATTTCACAAATATAACAACTACTTTTGTCATTTCATTTTTTTATGTTTATTTATTTTTGAGAGAGAGAGAGCATGATGGGAGGAGCAGAGAGAGAGGGAGACACAGATCCAAAGCAGGCTCCGGGCTCTGAGCTGTCAGCACAAAGCCCAATGTGGGGCTCAAACCCACTAACTGAGATCATGACCTGAGCCAAAGTTGGACACTTAACCAACTGAGCCACCTAGGTGCCCCAACTACTTTTAGAATTTTAAAAACTTAAAGTCATCAGAAGGCACATAATCATAGGATATATATTTAATATGTAACTGCCTGTTCCTGATGACACTAGAAGAAAATGGAGTATTATGTTTGCATAGGTATGTAAAAATCACTTCAAATGCTACAGCCACAAGGCTGAAACCGATGTAGAGACTCCTATACTGTGAGGAGCATTTCTGTTGGTAACAGGACTTTACCAAGAGTTGTTCACAGTTTGGCAAAGTTACAAATTAAGCAAAGTACAGTCTTCCATCAATTACTTAGTAGTTGGATGTTTGGTATATTAGTGTATATTAAAGCTGTAAAAACAAAACACTTGTGCTTGTAAGTAAAACAGCCTTCTAGACTCCTCTAATTATAAACAAACTTTTTTTTTTTTACCTTTGAATTTGTGTCAAGACATTAGAAAATGATGTAAGACATGGGATAATATATATAACTATACCTCAGGATTCCTAAACATGCATCCCTTGACTTTATTAAATGCTGGTAGCACCCACCATCATATAAACACATTATTGTAACAACCAAAATCACTCTTACAAATTTACAAAATAGCTTGTAAAGTAACCATTCTGCTGAAAGCACTGATCTAGACCAGAGGGGGTGAAACATAGCCATGCCTGTTAGTTTACTTATTAATCTGTGTCTGCTTTCATACAAGCCAAAAGTTGACTAGTTGGAAAAAGATACTGTTTTCACTGAAAGTCTAAAATAATTATCATCTCGCCTTTTAAGAAAAACTTTTCGAGTCACCTGGGTGGCTCAGTCTGTTGTGTCTGACTCTTGATCTCAGCTCTAGTCTTGATCTCAGGGTTCTGAGTTGAAGCCCTGCGTTGGTCTCCATGCTGAGTGTGAAGCCTACTTAAAAAAAAGAAGAAAGGAAAGTTTTCTAATCCCTAGTCTAAACCATTTATAACCATTGAGAGTCTATCCTTGAAGAATCTCTGAGGGCTAAAACTCAGTTTCTATATGATCACAGTGAGTAATGAGGCAAGATGAATCAGGCAAAAATACTCTGCTATTTTAAAATTATTTTTATAATTTATGTATTGTTTTCCCTAACATCAGAAATAGGAACACCTATTAGAAAGACTAACAACTAGGGGTGCCTGGGTGGCTCAGTCAGTTAATTGTCGAACTCTTGATCTCAGCTCAGGTCTTTATCTCACTGACAGGGCAGAGCCTGCTTGGGATTCCCTCTCTTCCGCTCTGCCCCTCCCACTTCACTGGGCATAAAGCCTACTTAAAAAAGACTAACAACTAAATTAGGCAAGGTATTCTTTACTATTATTTTTAAGGAAATGAAGACAATAGAGTAAGAAATAGAGATGTTTACAATATAATTCAGAAAGAAATATGTCTTAATTAATTTGACTATTTAAAAAGTCCAAAGATGTATTTTTTTAAATGTTTATTTTGAGGGAGAGTGCGCATGTGAGAGTGCGGCACAAGCAGGGGAGGGAGACAGAGAATCCCAAGTAGGCTACATGTGCTCATGTGGATGTCACAACTGTGGGATCATGACCTGAGCCGAAATCAAGAGTCAGATGCTTAACCAGGTTGATTTCTTAGTTAGGAAATGGAAAGTATGGTAAGTGTCCATAAAGAGAAAACTCTATTAACTTTGTTGATTTTATCCAGAAATATAATTTTACTTTCTTTTTGGCTTTTACTTGATCTTTTGAAGGATGGCATATATTTACAATTTTTAGATTATTTTCCTAGATGGGAAGAATCAGGAGATCATAGCATTATGTAATAGTTAATAAGAGTTTTGAAATCAAAAGTACCATTTACTGAATATCCTTAAACATGTTATTTAGTTGTGTCTTTCAGTTTTCTTATTTGTGCAGTCTTAATATAATAAATAATAATACCAGTGTGTTAAGATTGTTGTGAGGAATGGGTGAGATAATGTTATTTAAAGTACATAGTTTATTATAGGGCATAGAGCGAATGTACAGTGACCAGTGACTGCCGACAACCAGAGGACAAGTGGGATGTTTTTCCTATTTTATTGATTTGAAAATACCTTTATTGTTACTATACAGTGATACTCATTGTAAAAAGAAAATTTGAAAAATTTGGAAAAGTATAAAGAAGGAAGTAATACTTTTAAAGAATACCCTTCCAGGTATCTCTCTGTATTTACATACCTAGTGTGTGTAAAATCTGACCAAAACAAAAAAAGCCTGTCATTTAATGTCCATGTTTACTCTAGATCTTAGAAGTTTTATGAAGGTGAATGTATTCATAGAGAGTAATGATCATCTTAAATTTATTTTGATATTTCTTAGTTATTTGTTTGTTAAAATTTGGTTGTTTCAGATGGAGTTTTGATGAAACGGTGACTCATTTCATTTACCAAGGCCGACCAAATGACACTAACCGAGAATATAAATCTGTAAAAGAAAGAGGAGTACACATTGTTTCAGAGCACTGGCTTTTAGCAGTAAGCAATACTTTTTTTTTTTTTTTTTTATTAAATGAGAATATATATAAACGTTTCTAGACATAAGCTAGTTTCCGTGTATGTAAACAAGTTTGATAACCTTAGTTAACAGTGTACATTTCATTTCTTTGGCATTAAAAACGTAAGATCTTTAGTCCCTAAATACTTAACAAGTCTTTTTTTTTTTTTTTAATGTTTGTTTATTTTTGAGAGAGAGAGAGAGGGAGAGAGAGAACGTGAGCAGGGGAGGGGCAGAGAGCGAGGGAGACACAGAATCTGAAGCAGGCTCCAGGCTCTGAGCTGTCAGCACAGAGCCCGATGTGGGAGGACTTGAACTCACGAGACATAAGATCATGATCTGAGCTGAAGTCAAATGCTTAACCGACTGAGCCACCAGGCGCCCCCATACTTAACAGGTCTTTAATGGATACTCCTTCTGAGTTCTCTGATTCTTTTCACTAATAAAAATGATGTGAAATAAAATGTTATAAAAATTTAAGGAGAACTAATTTGGCATACCAATGTAGTTTAGAACTGTGTTTCTTTTCTTTCCTGAGTATTCCCAGGAATAGGATTGATACCTTGGCAAAAGCATAGGAATGAAATAGATTTTGTTCTTTAGTGTATATGACTTTAAAAAGTGAGAACAATTTTTCATGTACGATGGAATGTTTCAGTGTCACCTACTTTTCAAAACTTTAATTCTACAAACTTCTGCCATCTTAGAACATGATGGATTGGTTGTCATTATTCTGCTTAACATAATTTATTCACTAAGATGTTTTTCAGCCCTGTTTTAAAGCCTGCCATTGCATTTCAGTGTGCTCAAGAGTATAAACATCTTCCTGAATCTCTCTATCCACATACGTATAATCCCAAAATGAGCTTGGATATCAGTAGAGTGCAAGATGGCAGACTTTGTAATAGTCGACTGCTTTCTGCTGATTCAGCAACAAAGGATGATGAGGTAGATGCTATGGATGACACATTTACCCCTCCTTAAGCTGAATGTATAATCTTACGGTTCTGTAAAACCACATGCAATGGTTTTGAGAAATTTTAATTTTTCTCCTTGAATAGCCAGATCATCTGCCTGTAGAAGAAAATGATATAGACAATATGACCACCGGTAATAAAGAATCAGCAACACCAAATGGAGATGGAAGGAATGACTCTAAAGGAGGTAAAATATTTTAAATTACAAAAAAAATTTTTTACACGTCTGTATCTTTCATACAGAATGCTTCCTTTGCAAGAAAAAACAGTGTTTTCTGTGTTGCTAAATACAAGTAAAGGATATATTTGAGGACTGATCTGAGGTTCCATGCCAGTCTTTAAGTAATAATTTGCAAAGCTTTAAGTGAATTAAAAGTGTCAAACTTGTGAAGTCTGTGGAATGAGGTATTTTAGAGTTAGTGTGATATGTAGCCCTATTAAAGGTAGGTGGAATTGGTTTTGTAAAAATTTATTCTTTGGTTTAGTTTTCAGTAACATTCAAAAAGCTTTATTGTATACGTAGTATATTTTAACATATTTGCATGGTTTAAAGGTATGGAAGGAGGCACAAAGTTTCTCCCCCCTTCCAGTGTTTTTAGTTTCTTATGTATCCTAGAGCTATTTTATACGTATATAATCATAAATACATATGTTTTCTCCGTCTGCACTTTTTTTTTAATATTAATTTTTGGGAGAGCGTAAGCAGGGGAGGGGCAGAGAAAGGGGGACAGAGGATCCAAAGCAGGCTCTGTCCTGACAGGCTGACTACAGCGATCCCAGTGTGGGTCTCAAACTCACAAACCACAAGATCATGACCTGAGCCGAAGTTGGATGCTCAAATGACAGCCATTCAGGTGCTCCACTCTTTCTGTACTTTAAAAAAAAAAAAAAAAATGTATAAATGGTGGACATACTACATTAGCTGTTTTATACATTCATCTTTATTTTTTTGCTTAATAGTTCAAATTCTGGAGTGTTTCATATTGGTTGGTACATAGGGAGCTTCTTTGGTCTCTCTTTTTTTTTTTTGTAACTGTATAGTATTGATTGTGTTGACCAAAAAGAGCCTATAAAGCAACCAAAAGCCATTATGTGAGATTTTCAGGATTGCATTCCAGGAGATAGAGTCCACTGAAACTCACCATTGCAAGCAGGGAGTACAGGCTTATAAAGGCAAAACCACAAGGTTATATAACTTGTTTTGGAAGAAATATGATTGGGGCTGTCAGTTTAAATTGACTATCTAATACAAGATTGTTATTTGGCTAACAAGTAATACCCTTTATCTCTGTTTCAGTCCAAAATAGAAGGATATGTTCTAGGAGGTGGTGGAGTTTGCGGTTGACAGACTGCAGTTGACAGAAGTTAAAAGTTCATGGTGTTCCTGAGAATTGAAACAGGAGACTATGCATAGGCCGTACTTCCTTTGTCCTTTGACTGTTTCGAGTGACTCTTTTAGCAGTGCTTCCATTTTGAATCTTCTTTCACATTTGTATGAATGGCCATTTAGCTAGTCCCTTTTATGGGCATCCAGGTTATTTCTAATTTCTTGCTATTACGAAGAGCACAGCAGCGAATAACTGTAGATGTCCTCTTTCTAATGGATTAATATTTTCTATTTTCCTTACTCATCTTACCTTACTGGAGCTTCCTTTATGACTTAACCTATTTAGTTATTCCCACTCAGTTCATTCCAAAAATGTTTATTTAGAATCTGTTTCTGTGTTTACAAGGAAACCAAAGATAAATATATTGTGGTCTGTTTTTAAGGACCAAGGGGGAGAAATCCCATACATTAATTATGGATGCACCTCAGAGCGTAGTACACAACACAAGACAGGGAGCTCTACAAAAGGGACAATCACTGCAGGTCTTAGCAGTATGTCTTGGAAGGGCTTTTTGGTTTTTTCATATATAGTCCTTCTGGTAAGGACAGCCTTAATGTTCTGTAGGATCCATAGTCTTATTCATTACTATAGCCTGTAGTAAGCAATAAATGTCAAGTTAATAAATCTGTGTTCAAATCTAGACAAAATAGTTAATGTGAATGAGATGTGATAAAAAAGAGGAACTTACCTTAATTGGTGTATTTGTGTGTGTTTCAAGTTCTGACACAGACATTGGAGATGAGAGAGAACTTTCAGAAGCAGCTGCAGGAGATCATGTCTGCAACATCAATAGTGAAACCCCAAGGGCAGAGGGCTTCCCTTTCAAGAAGTGGTTGTAACAGCACTTCTTCAACCCCTGATAGCAATCGCTCTGCCCGCAGTGGGCGAAGTAGAGTCCTGGAGGCACTGAGGTATGTACCTGTCACTGGTGACAGACAGGAGCAACTAGGTGACTCGACAGAAAGGTAGCTCCTTATTTGGGTTCCTGCTCGCTCAGTTCCATAAGTTAAGCTTCATTCTGCATGTTTTGTTTTGTTTTTTAGTCAGCAAAGCAGAGGTTTAGAATAACAAGAACAGAAGAGGAAAAAGGGTTATACTACTGGGCCTTACTGAGCCCAAACTATATAAATATAGTAAATATATGTAGTAAATATATTATACGTAGATACTCTACTGGTTGTGGCCTTTTCCTTCCTCCGTTAATTCCAAGCTTTTCCTCCTTCCCTCTCTTGTTCCAAGCAGTTCTAGAATTCTTACTTTGGGGTAAGAAGCAAACAAAGGTTTGTTCCATACCAAGCAACTGCTTCACATTGAGGCATGATTAATACTTTTTATTACTGGGGTGCCTGGGTGGCTCAGTCAGTTAAGCATCCCACTTCAACTCAGGTCATGATCTCATGGTTCATGAGTTCGAGCTCCGCATGAGGCTCTGTGCTGACAGCTCAGAGCCTGGAACCTACTTCGGATTCTGTGTCTCCCTCTCTCTCTGCCTCTTCCCTGCTTGCACTCTGTGTGTGTGTCTCTCTCTCTCAAAAATAAGCATTTTAAAAAAATTTTAGGGGCGCCTGGGTAGCTCAGTTGGTTAAGTGTCCGGCTTCGGCTCAGGTCGTCATGATCTCACGGTTCGTGGATTCAAGCCCTTTGTCGGGATCTGTGCTGATAGCTCAGAGCCTGGAGCCTGCTTCAGATTCTTTATCTCCCTGTCTCTCTGACCCTCCCCTGCTCGCGCTGTCTCTCTCTGTCTCTCAAAGATAAAGTAAAAAACAAACAATTTAAAAAAAATTTTAACTATATATATATTTTATTACCTCCAGTGAAAAATGATTTTAAGATCCAGTTTGCCTCATTTGAAATGGATTCAGTGGGTAACTCTCTGTTCCGTCATGTTAGTATTAAAGAATCATAGTTCTAAACAGTAGCATATAAAGAGAAACTTAAATTCTTATTAGAACTACATGCATTTTGTATTCTCTTTACAAATTTACCTTCTAGAAAAGGTGATTATGGATCTCAGTGTGATATGACAAGTTCAGTCGCATAACTTCATCTTTTTCCTGATAGAAGGATCTCTAATCGTATGATGAATGTTAGGGGACTTCTATCTTGAATTAATTGATTGTACTATGCATCTGTCTTAAGCTACGTGTATATTTCATGAGGGCAATTCTATATCTGCATACTGAGTAAAAGTGGCTTTTTTGTCTACTTCAGATGATGTTTTGTCATTACAGAGAGCCGAAATCTTGTGCCAAGTGAGAGTAAATAAGTTATACTTAGAATAAGGCTATCTGCCTTGTATTTGAGGCAAATGAACTCTCTGGGGTAAATTATTTCTGTTAAGATTCCATTTATATACATTGGAAGATTTAATATTTACTTAGAAGGAAAATAGTTGGAATTATATTTACCATCTAGTGGAATTATTATAATTATGACATAAAACAGGCTTCACTCAAGTTCAGTATATGACTGGTCTAAGACTGGGAGGTTTGGTTACCAAGAGCCAAAAGCACTTTCTTTTAAGGCAGCTTTTATAGGGCCCTTCCTGTGTAATTATAGTTCTTATTATTTTAAGTGATAAAAATACAACTCCTGGTAGGCAAAGTAACTGGTTTTCTAACATTACCATGTTTCCCTAAGCCTATATAATTAAGAAAAACTCCATTTTTAAATGTAGCAATCATTTTAGAATTTTGAAAACAATTTCTTGACAGTAAACTTTCCCTTTTGAAGTTTTAAATATATGGACATTCAGTCAAAATAGATGTTTTCTTTTCTAACTAAAACAGTAAGTTTTAGAAAGAAATATTTTTAAAAGAAAAAATTTCCCAAAGTTCATTTATTCCATATTTTCAGGTGCTTACTGTGTGCTAGATGGTGGGCATACAAAGGTGAGCCTCAAATTTGCAGTCTAACTTATGGAATTTATGAGTGTAGATTTTGTCGTGGCTATCGGTTTATTAAAATTGTTGCTCTTATTCCTTAGGCAGTCTCGTCAAACAGTACCTGATGTCAACACGGAGCCTTCCCAGAATGAACAGATCATTTGGGATGACCCAACAGCCAGGGAGGAGAGAGCACGGCTTGCCAGCAATCTGCAGTGGCCTATTTGTCCCACACAGTATTCTGAGCTTCAGGTTGACATTAAAAAATTGGAGGATTCTCCTTTCCGGAAGCCTTTACGTGATGCAGAAATTGCTCAACAGGGTAATGAGAGAAAATCTATTCATTTGTTTGCATTAAATTCACATTGACTTCTTAAAAATGAGTAAGCACATTGTTCTCTGAATGACATATACAAACGAAAAACTTACTAGATATTTCTGACTTTAGTAAGAGTCAAAAAAATTATTATAAATGGAGAGAATTTATCAGTAAATTGAATAATATATTTTGGTTCTTAAATTTGGAAATTGAAGATTGGGCAGTCTTTTCCAGACATAGTTTTTCACTGTTGTTCTTCCTCTCCTCATCCTTTGTACATTTATGTCATTAATGTTTGAGTTTTTCCCAGTCCTTTTCATTTAAATCTTCTAAATTCCACCCAGCAGGTACCTACAGCTGTTCTTTGAATTTGTATGTGTTTCTTTCTGAATTCTCTTAGTTTTTTTTCCCTTGGGCTTTACCTTAAAGACAAAATGATTCCTATCTTTCATCTTTGGTCATTTTTTCTCCCTCTTTTTTCATATTACATGATTCTATCTCTACACTAGATTTTCTCCAGTTGTAGCATTTGCTGTCATTTTATAAATTTGGGTTACATTTTACTGATGAAAGGTTGGTATTTAAAGAAAGGGTTGAGAGAAGCCCACAGATAACCTATTTGCCTTTTTAAAAAGCTAATTAACTGCACTTATTTATAAGCTCTAGAGATAGGCTACTTTTGCATGTACTTTTTATATTCCAGAATTTGTGTTAATTCCATCTTGGTTAAGACAGATGAGGCTATTTGCCTGAATTTGTTCTTAGTCATATTTGGATAACATCACACTGCAGCATTTTATTGCCCTCAGCTGTCTGTGATCCTGGAAGCATGAGTGTGACTGAAGCCCCAAAACACCCTCTCTCTGAAGAACTGGAAACACCAATGAAAGACAGCCACTTGATTCCTACACCTCAAGCCCCCAGTATTGCCTTCCCTCTGGCCAACCCACCGGTGGCTCCACACCCTAGAGAAAAGGTTAGTTTATTCTACGTATGATGATACGCCCTTTTGATACTGCTGTTGTGTTGCATTAAAAATTTGTTGATAACAGTATCAGGAGTTCACAGATGCTGAAAATTCATTTCTTTGCATTGTATTATTACTTCTGTATTTGATAAACCAGAAAACTAAGTAAAATGTTGCTGAAAAAGAACCATATACCTAATGATAACCTTTTTAATGTTAATTTTTTTCTAAAATAAAACTCTTCCATTTCAGACTATAAAAATAGAGGAAGCTCATGAAGACTTAAAAAAACAGTACACATTTCAGTTGTCATCTCTGAATCCTCAAGAACGTATTGATTATTGTCATCTGATTGAAAAACTAGGTACAAGTATTTTACTCACGTCAAAAATGTAACCTTACTTGGAAATCAGTGTAGTTGATACCATTTGTAAGGTGTAGAAATTGAGATTAAAAAGATGGGGGAAGGACGTGCCTGACTGGCTCAGTCGATAGAATGTGCGAGTCTTGATCTCGGGGTTGTGAGTTCAAGCCCCATGCTGGGTGTGGAGCCTACTTGAAAAATAAAATGTAAAAAAATGGGAAGATGGGTAATTTGTTTAAACAAGTTTAGACAACACTGTATGTATTGAGTCAGCGTTAGAACTTTGATTTAAAAAGGTCTAAATCTAAATATTGAAAGTCTATTTAAATTGAAACCAACCATCAAAATGATTTAAGAATGCTTGTGCTGCTTTGAGCTTTTGTTCACTGATGAATCATTGAAACTGTAGTTTAAAATAAAACTGCATTTTATTGAAGTTGAAGGTAGAATAATACCCAGAGAGGAACAACCTCTTATGTAATACTCTATTATGTATGTCAGGCTCTCCATCTGATGTCATTCCGGAAGCAGCATACTAGAAAGGTAACCTGGTGCTCTATAGCAGTACTGTCCAACAGAAAGAGAACATAAGCCATATACATAATTTTAAACTTTCTAGTAGTCACGTTTTAAAAAGTAAAAAACAAGTGAAATTAATTTTAAACATATATTTTATTTAACCTAGTGAACACAAAATCATTTTCAACACATAATATATCAACAAGATATTTTCCTTACTAAGTTCTTGAAATCTGAGATATATTTTACATTTCTAGCACCTCTCAGTTTGGACTGGCTGTGTGCTTCAGGTGTTTGATAGCCACATGTGGCTGGTGGCTACTGTGTTGGACAAAGCAGCTCTACAGGATTAGGGAAAGTATAGGAAGAGAACTTAATCTGACAGATTGGTATAGAGAAAACATTAATAAATAATGGTTGTTTCTAGGGGCACCTGGGTGGCTCGGTCGGTTAAGTGTCTGACTTCAGCTCAGGTCATGATCCCTTGGTTCCCGAGTTCGAACCTGGTGTCGGGCTCTGTGCTGGCAGCTCAAAGCCTGGAGTTTGCTTTGGATTCTGTCTCCCTCTCTCTCTTCACCCCTCCTCCACTCATGCTCTGTTTCTCCTCTCTCAAAAATAAAAAGCATTAAAAAGAAAGAAATAATGGTTGTTTTAGTAATGGTAACAGTAACAGTAATGATAACAGTAGTTATCAAGAAAATATTAAATGTTATTTAGTGCTGTCC
Organism: Cryptoprocta ferox; assembly: GCA_028646485.1. Lineage (NCBI taxonomy): Eukaryota > Metazoa > Chordata > Mammalia > Carnivora > Eupleridae > Cryptoprocta > Cryptoprocta ferox. The sequence continues at coordinate 121,722,189 of CM053573.1, forward strand.
TTTTGAGAATGTGGAAAACTATGATGCTTTTTTAAGATTTCTGTGAAATACTGGGGCACCTGGGTGGCTCAGTCAGTTGAGTGTCTTGACTTTGGCTCAGGGCACGATCTCATGGTTTGTGAGTTTAAGCTCCACATCAAGCTGCTGTCAGCCAAAAGCCTGCTTCGGATGTCTGTCCCCATCTCTCTGCCCATCCCCCCACTTAGAAAAATAAAGATACATTAAAAAAATTAAAGATTTCTGTGAAATACAGTCATACAGTTGTAAAGCTATGTTTCTTGGAAACTGGACTCGTGGAACAGTTAGTTACCTACTAAGTCAGATAGAGTTGTAAGTCACAATTGTTAAGCTTTACTTAGAGTTCCCAAAATGAAAGAAGCTGCTTCAAGTGTCCATCTCCTATATTTTGTTCCATCTCTGTAAACTCTGGACAAGAGTAGTATCAACTAGCAGAGCATTTTCGAGAACAAGACAGAGAAGAGAGGCAGAGGAGGATAGACAGTGCTGGAATTGAGAGTCTGAATAGAAAGTTTTTGATAGTAGAATGCAGAGAGACCATGTTCTAAATGAAGAGACTGGCCAGCTGATACATATAAATCAGTCTATCGTGTTGTCTGGGTTACAGCATGAATTTGTTACCTAGGATTAGACCCTGATACAATATGGGATTTTCACCTTACTGTTCTTTTGTCACTTTGATCATGGGTGAGTTACTGTGTATCTGTGTCATCATGGGTAGATTGCAGATAACAATAGTTACCTACCTTCGTAGAGTTGTAGGAATTAAAGGAGTTAATCTGGAGCACTTTCAGTAGTCCCTGGCGTGTAATAAGTGCTCAAACAGTATTGCTGCCATTAGTAGAGTCCTCTGTAAAGCATGAGTAGAATTTGAATGTTTTGTTGAATTCTCACAAAGTCCATAATACAACTCTGCCTAACCAATAATCTCACTTCTGAAGTATAAATCAAAAGCCATGCTTTACATACATTTTTGCCACCTTTTTTCCTCTAAGTCAGGCTTCATACATTTGTATCTGAGAAGAACGTCAGCCCCCACCTGCTGCTTCATCTCTGTTTACCTGTTGTGTGTGTTTTCCTCCCAAGCTTTTCTGTTGTTGGGCTACTGACCTTATTTCCACTCAGAAAATTTTCTTCTGCTTTTAGTCTGTAGAAGCCCCCTTTTGTCTTCTGTCTCCCTGGGTACCCATATTCAGTGCTTGAAAATTGCAAAAGTAGTTGAGACCTAAGAGAGACCAACAGTTATATGGCCTCTGTTTATACTGTTTCTTTTTATGTCTCAATTGTAACAAACCAAGTGGGGACAAACTGGAAAGTTTGAACAAGGAAACGTATTGAGATAGCAAAGAACTAGTGTTAATTAGATCTGATAATGGCATTGTGCCGTATAAGAAAATTACCATGTACTTTAAAATTTTTTTAATGTTTTATTTGGGAGGAGGGAGGGGCAGAGAGAGAGAGGGGGAGACAGAATCTGAAGCAGGCTCCAGGCTCTGAGCTGTCAGCACAGAGTCCGATGTGGGGCTCGAACCCACAAACTGTGAGATGGTGACCTGAGCCGAAGTCTGACCCTTACTGAGCCACCCAGTCGCCCCTGAAAATCACCATGTACTTTAGAAATGCATACTGATTGGATAGGGATAGAGTAACACAGTGCCTGGAATTTACTTTAAAATAGTTAAGCCAAAAAGGAGGTAGACTGAAGGAGATAGCAGAATTTTGATAACTTTAGAAGCTAGGTGGCCAGTGTATGAGTGTTCATTTTACTATTTTAAATTTTCATAAAAAATATTTTTTAAAATGTGAAGCACAATAATTTTCAGTCAAGGTTTTTTGGTTATTTGGTACATTTTATAAATTCTATGCAGAGTTGACATGATTTTCCTAGGAAAAAGTTAAAGAATTCCAATAACATATCCATTTTTCTCTACTTTAGGTGGACTAGTAATAGAGAAGCAGTGCTTTGATCCCAAATGTACACACATTGTTGTGGGGCACCCACTTCGCAATGAGAAGTATTTGGCTTCAGTGGCAGCTGGGAAGTGGGTGCTTCATCGTTCCTATCTGGAAGCATCCCGGACTGCTGGGCACTTCGTGTCGGTGTGTATTCAAATTAATGTGAAGAATCATTTTCCTTTAAAAGTAAATTTCTTAACAAATGATTCCAGGACCTCCACTGATCATTCATATAATTGAAATAGCCAAATATGACAAATTAGGTTATACCAATTATATAAGGCCCACATTAGCAAAACAAAAAATGTGTAGAGATCAAAAACCAGATTCTTAGTGATATCAATTTTAATTTGAATGTGGGCTTTTCTTTTCTCATTGGAACATTAGAAAATTTCAAGATTATCTCATTATAAGCTTTTATCTTTACTGCCAGCCCATTAAATATTAAATTGTTTGATTTAATAGTGGTTCCTAACTAACTCTAACAGTAATACCTACCATGTAGTATTTGAAGTTTTCAATCAACATCCCTTAGGGATCTGATTTCTATATACAGGTAATCAAGCTGTTAATACATACGTCCACTGAGAACATGTTCTTCTTACAGTAGATGAAATCCAATAATCTATATATTATCAATTACTAAGGTATAGTTATCTGTGTCTCATAGAAATGTATGCTGTATTTTTCTGATTTCTAATTAAAAGCCAGATATCTGAATCCAAATTAATGTACACTTCCTTCTCTATGCTCAAAAACTGATGCTTATTTTATGCTCTATATTTATAACAATTGAGTGTATAGCTTTTAACTCTTACTAGATCGTGGACTCCTTAAGGACATATTGTAAGACACCTCCAAAGTTTGTTGTACTGATTGTCTAGGAAGAAGACTATGAATGGGGAAGTAGTTCCATACTTGATGTTTTGACTGGAATCACTGTACAGCAACGAAGGCTAGCACTTGCAGCAATGAGATGGAGAAAAAAAATCCAGCAAAGACAAGAATCGGGCATTGTTGAGGTATTAACATATATAGAGTTATGTAGATGATTTGAATGGCATTCAGTATTATGACTATTACAGATTTTAATTTTAATGCTTTAACTTTATGGTTAACGAAATTTAATTTTATGCTTAACAAAATAAGAATGATTCTAGTTATAGGGACGCCTGGTTGCCCTAGTTGGTAGAGGATGGGACTCCTAGTTGGTAGAGGATGGGACTCTTAGTAGTTTTGGGATTGTGAGTTCAAGCCCCATGTTGGGCACAGAGCCTACTTTAAGAAAAAAAAAAAGAAAAAGGAATTCTAGTTGTCTTTTATGCCTTGGTTGATATACTTAGTTTGGGCATTCTAAATTGAGTAATGTTAACTCCTAATTCTTCTAGTTATGATTAACGGGGAGATAGAATGTTGATGGCTCTTTTAAAAGTATATGTGTAAAATGTGACCCACACTGTATTTCTTCCAAAGAATCTTTTCAGCATGTACTTTTAGGATCTCTTAACGTGGGGTCCACAGACTCTCCTACAGGAATTATAGATTGAATTCAGGAAGGCTGTATACACACTTTGGATGGGATGGAGGAATACATCTTTATTTCTACTAACCTCTAATTGAAAGCATCTCCTTTCATTATAGAAGTCTAGGGAACAAATCCCAACACTATTAACAGTACTGGTGATTTTACCCCAACAAAAGTCAGATATTTTTGCTTTGCGTTATAATTGAAAGTATCTTAAAATACTGGTTATGTTCATCACTTTTTTTTATTAATGTTTATTTTTGTGAGAGACCGCATGTAAATGGGGGAGGGGCAGAGAGAGAGGGGGACACAGAATCCGAAGCAGACTCCAGGCTCTGAGCTGTCAGCACAGAGCCCAACCTAGGGGTTCGAACCCACGAACTGAGATCATGACCTGAGCCAAATTCGGATGCTTAACCAACTAAGCCACCCAGTGCCCCATCATCTTTTTTTTTTTTTTAATTGAAATGTAGTTGATGCAGAGTGTTACATTAGTTTCAGGTATGCGATATAGTGAGCATAGCATATACATTATGCTGTGCTCACCACAAGTGTACCTACCATCTGTCTTTACTGCTGTAAAATTTTAATATTCAGCCAACACTAGGTCTTTTGTGCAGAAGACCTCTGTTATAAATGTGTAAATATTTGGATAATTTTTCAAAAGATGCATTTTTTTTGTAATCCTTTATACTTTATATTAAAACTAATATTTAAGGGGTGCCTCTGTGGTTCAGTCAGTGAATCAATCATCCGACTCTTGATTTCTGTTCACGTCATGATCTGTTTGTGAAATAGAGCCCCATGTCAGGCTATGCGCTGATAGCACAGAGCCTGCTTGGGATACATTCCCTCTTAAAACATTTTTTAAAAATCTTAAAAAAAAGAAACCAGTATTTTAAAACGTTGTTCATGTGGCATGGAAATTACATTTCAATAAAGCTGTTACTTTAAAATAATTATCTAAAGAACAGCTGCATAGGTTTCACCCAACTGTCCAAGAAGTCAAAAGGGTTAGGAACCCAAGTTAAATAATCTTCTATGTTGTATCCTGAGTTTTCTCCTGTGTCTAAGCCCTTATTAGCCTTAATTTCCCTTCTTTAGAGTAATTCCATTGGCTTCTGTTGATTGTTATTCCCTAGTTAAATATTTTCTATTTCCAATTTGCAAACATTTTCAAGAGAAATATAATGGAAGCTTCTTTAAAGAAGCTGTGCATTAAATTCTTCCCTGGATTAATTATAAGAAAAAATAGAAGACTAAACAAAAGTCAAGTTGCTTTGTTTTCATGTTAGCTAACCAGTAAAGCATTTTCCTTCATTCTTCAAGTATTTAAGGATGGCCTACTGTGTGCCTAATACCATGGCTATGAGTTCCAAAGTATTCTGGCCAAAGACAGTCACCCCTTGTGGCAGAAGTAAAGGTTATTTGTTGAAATAAAACTAAATTTACAGATAAAATAATGTATTTGTATTTATTTCCCAAATAATTTCAACACTGATTATTTTTTCATTTGTAGGGGGCATTTAGTGGGTGGAAGGTCATCTTACATCTTGACCAGTCCCGAGAAGCAGGATTCAAACGCCTTCTTCAGTCAGGAGGAGCAAAGGTTTGTATTTAGTCAACTTATTTTTACACAAGTTATTTCCTAACCGTGGTTGCTGTGATCAGGTGATTTTCTGTACTTGTGAGATGGTAATCCTTAAGCACAGATGATACAGTTCAACTACTTTGGGTCACTGATAGATTGTAATACTTATTTCCTCTTTAGGTGCTACCTGGTCATTCTATACCTTTATTTAAAGAGGCCACACATCTCTTTTCTGACTTCAGTAAACTGAAACAGAATGACTCGGGAGTGAATATAGCAGAGGCTGCTGCCCATAATGTGTACTGCCTGAAAACAGAGTACATTGCTGATTACCTGATGCAGGTTTGTACAAGTGTGTCCTTGCCCTCCTCATCCCCAGAGACAGGCTTATAGGGATGTGACCGCATGACAAAACCCTTGTTGGCTTATTTATTAATAGAATGTTTGTCTATTATTCTTCTCTATGCAGTTCCTTTTAGTTTCATTCTATTTTATATAATAACACATATGTAAACGTTGAACTTGGAGTTAAAAGAGTCAGGTATAAAAATCTAGGTACGTCTAAAAGTTTTAAAAGTGCCCTTTAAATAAGGGGAAGCCAAAACAGCCTGCTATGGAGGTTTTGCCGCTGTGTTTGAGAGTTGGCTCGGGGTTTATAGAAAGAATGGCTAAACGTAAACATGTTTAGGTTTTTTTACATTTGTTTTTATGTTTCTTTAAAAAAGCCTTTATCATAAAGCAGTGAGGTGTACCAAATAGGAATTCGTAAGGCAATACTAACTCCTAGAAACACCTAAATAACTTTTTAAAAAGCTCGAGCTTTTTCTTTGCCTTTCTCAGGGTTGTGTTGGGTACTGGGTGTCTGTAGGGTGCTCTATGTCTGAGCTCATCACTGCCTACCCAGCTCTCAGAAGTAGCTCAAAACACAACAATTTTGTGGAGCAAAGCAGCAGAAGAAGGAGAGAGTAATGACTTCATGTTCAAGCTCATGGTCAAGATAAGCCAAGTACATGTACAACTTAGATACGCTCACCCCAGTGTTCTGACCTCAGGTTAAAAGCTAGGAGTGGGGTGGGGTGACGAATGAATGAATAAAAAAAAAATCTGGGTGCAGTGGCCGCAGGGATCTTGGTAATGATAGCTGTCAGCTTGTCTTCAGCCACGTTGCTCCAATCTGGATGGTCACCCTCTACTTCTGAGCACTTCTGTCCTCCCAGGACGTCCATTCACTGTCCTTTCTCTTCTCTGTCGGATCTCCTGTTTCTGAATCCCATGTCAGCCTGATCTGCTCTCCTTTTGTTAAAGGTAACTACCTGAGAAGGCACATGAGAGATAAACGGAGATTTTCTATGTGTGAAAGTTCTTTCTTCCGTGCTCACACTCGACTGATAGATAACCAACCTAGAATTTGATGCCCATCCAAACTATTGGCTTCTTAGACTTTTGAGTGCTTGTCTCTTTGCTTCTAGTATTGCTGTTGGGTAGTGCAAGCCATTCTGATTCATGATCTATGTAACTGTAATCTAGTAGGAAGCTCTTTTTGTCCCTAGTTTTCGGAAATTTCAAAATGACAGGCTGTCATGTGGGTCTGTTTATATAATGCCGTACATGGTAAGCCTCTTCTGGTCTGGTAGCTTGTATCTTGCAGTTCTGAGAAATCTTGAATTGTTTCAATGATGATTTATTCCCCCTCCACTTTCTCTTCATTCTTCCTAGTACTTCCGCTACTTATATATTGGATTTTCTTATTTCCCAACTATTTTTAATCTTCACTTTTTGAGAGGTTCCCCCAGTTCGGTCTTTTCCTTTTGTTAGCTCTTGGCTATCATGTTTTTAATAAGACCTTTTTTAGTTTTTTGAGTTTACATTTTAGTATTTTAATAACATCTTTTTTGCTTCATAGATGTAATACCTTCTACTAGATCTCAGGATTTTCTGGTTTATTTTTTAAACTTCTCTTACTTCTGCATGTTCTGCACACCCATTAAGCTTCATTCTCCTCTTTGGGTCTTTATCCTCCGTGTTAGAGGAATTTATCAGCGATCTGTTAATTCTTGGCTTTCTGTTCATGATTAAGAGCAGAGGATTAGAAGCTGATTGCAAGTAGTGAGCGCACAGGTCTTGGCAGCTTTGATCTGAATGCGATAGTCTGGGTGGTCCAGGTCTTGGCAGCTTTGATCTGAATGCGATAGTCTGGGTGGTCTAGTACTGGGGACTTTCTTCTGGGTTCCTACTTTCATGTACTGCTTGAATTGTTACAATTGTTCCAAAGAGAGTCTTCCTGTGGATAGAGCTAGAATGTTTTATGCTAAGCAAAATAAGTCAAATAGTCTTTGATTTCACTCATACGTAGAATTTAAGATACAAAACAAGTGAACATAAGGGAAGCAAAAATAATATAAAAACAGAGGGAGACAAACCATAAGAAACTCTTAAATACAGAAAACAAGCAGGGTTGATGGAGGGAGGTGGGTAGGGGTTGGGCTAGATGGGTAATGCGTACTAAGGAGGGCACGTGTTATGATGAGCACTGGTATCGTATGAAGTGATGAATCACTAAATTCTACACATGAAACCAGTTTTACCATACATGTTAAGCAGAATTTAAATAAACAATTGACCTGAACAAAAACAATGAGGAATCTTCCAATCTGCCTCAAGGAGGAGTCTGGCCACTTTTTTTTCCACTTGAGATATAATTGACATATAACATTAATTTCAGATGACCAACATAACAGTTGTATGTATTAATATATATATGCAAAATGATGACTGTAACAAGTCTAATTAATATCCATCACCGCACATAATGACAAATTGTTTCTTGTGCAAATTCCCAAGATTGAGTCTCTTAGCAACTTTCAAATATACCATACGATATTATTGACTATGGTCACCATGTTGTACATTACATCCTCTGGACTTACTTTATGACTGGAAGTTTGTACCTCTGGTCACCTTTACCCATTTCCCTAAGCCCTCGTGCCCTGCATCTAGCAGCCTCTAATTGGTTCTTTGGGTCTGTCACATTTGGGGGATTTGTGGGTTTTGTTTTGATTTTTTAGATTCCACTTATAAGTGACATCATCTGGTATTTGTCTTTTATCCAACTTATTTCACTTAGCATAAGGCCATCAAGGTCCATCCATTTTGCTGGAGGACCTTGGGAGGGTTTCCTTGGCTGAAATATTTTTTATGGCTGAATAATCATTGGTATGTTTATTAGCTTTTGGGTGTTTTTTTAATTCATATGTCTGCAGACACTTAGGTTGTTTTCATACCTTGGCTATTGACAATAATGCCGTAATGAACATAGGGGTGCAGATATCTTTTCAGATTAATTGCTTTTATTTTAGATAAATATGTACAAGTTGAATTGCTGAATCATAAGGTAGTTCTGTTTTTTTTTAATTGAAATATACCGTATTAGTTTCAGATATACAATATAGTGTATCAACAATTCTGTACATACTCCGTGCTCATCAAGAGAAGTATATTCTTAAGGTAGTTCCAAGTTTTAGTTTTTTGAGGAAAAAATAATGGCTGTACCAATTTATACCCCACTAAGAGTACAAAGAGCTCTCTTCTCCACATCCTTACTAACCCTTTTTGATTCTAACATGTTCGGTAATATTTTGTTATGGTTTTGATTTGCATTTCTTTGATAAGCGACGTTGAACACCTTTTCATGTACCTGTCGTCTGCCTATATGTCTTTGGGAAAATATCTGTTCAGATCTTCACATTTCTAGTTAGATTGTTTTGGTTAACCCCTATCACATATGTGATTTGCACATAATTTTCTCCATTTGTCAGGTTGCTTTTCCTTTTGTTGATGGTTTCCTTTGCTGTGCAGACGCTTTGTAGTCTCATGTCATCCCACTTGTTAATTTTTGCTTGTGCTGCCTTTGTTTTTGGTGTGAAATCCAAAATTTTTTAACAAGACCAATGTCAGAGGAGCTCACTCATTACAGGGGCGCCTGAGTGGCTCAGGTCATGATCTCACAGTTTGTGGGTTTGAGGCCCGTGTCTGGCTCTGTGCTGACAGCTCAGAACCAGGAGCCTGCTTTGGATTCTGTGTCTCCCTCTCTCTCTCTACCCCTCCCCCTGCTCATGATCCATCTCCCCCTCTCTTTCTCTTTTAAAAATAAACATTAAAATTTTTTTAAGGAGCTCATTACAGATTTTCTTTTAGTTTTATGGTTTTATGTCTTAGGTCTTTCATCCAAATCTTTAATCCATCTTGAGTTTATTTTTGAGTATGGTGTAAGATCATGGTTCCATTTCATTCTTTTACATGTGGCTGTCTAGTTTTTCCAACACGATTTATTGAAGAAACTATCCTCTTCCCATTAGATTTTTTTGGCTCCTTTGTAACTGACCGTATATCCCTGGGTTTAAATCTAGATTTTTCTATTCTGTTATCTCTTTGGATGCCAGTACCATACTGTTTTGATTGCTGTAGCATTGGAATATAGTTTAAAATCAGGGAGCATGATACCTCCAGCTTTGTTCTTTCTCAAGATTGCTTTGACTATTTGGAGTCTTTGTGATTCCATACAAATTTTATTAGGTTTGTCATTTCTCGGGTCAGAATATGCCATGGAATTTTGATCGGGATTGCACTGAATCTGTAGATTGCTTTGGGTAGTGTGGACATTTTAACAATGTTAATTGTTCCAGTCCTTGAGCACAGATGTCTATTGGTGTCATCTTCTAAACAGTGTATCTTTGGATCTTGCTTGTTAATTCTTTAATGTAGTTATCAATATGACTGGATTTATGGTTTTTTGCAATCTGTTTTCATTTTATCTCCTTCGTTTTTGTGTTCTGACTTTCTTGCCTTTTTTTGCTTGGGGGCAGGGTGTGTTTTGCTGGACAGATTACAGTTTACTTCCTTAACCTTTTTCATAGTCTCACTAGTATCATGTTGTACCACTTCGCAATCATACAGGTTCCTTTGCTTCCCCTGTCCTTTAAACTCAGGGTCAGTAAACTGTAGCTCATGGGCCAGATCCTGTCCCCTGCCTTTTTTTATAAAGTTTTACTGGAACACAGCTGCAATCACTCATTTACATATTCTCTATTCTGCTTTTGCACTACAGCAGCTGGCTTGAGTAGTTGCAGCAGAGACCATCTTTCCTACACAGCCTAAAATATTTAATGTCTGGTTCTTTAACATGAGGCAGGGGCCAGCAAACTTTATGGGATCAGTTTCCTTCAGCCTGAAAAATTTTGGTTTGTAGTACAAGTCTGATGGGACCAATTCTAAGTGGTTTTATTTTTAATTTGAAAGGCTGTAGGATTTGGGGTTGATAGATTTTTCTTCTGCTGCTGCTACTGTAAAGATTCCACTGTCTTTTGGCCTCTATAGTTTCTGATCAGAAGTCAGTGGTAATTTGAATTCTTCTGTATGCAAAGCAGTATGTCATTTTTGCTTTCCTGGCTGTTCAGTTTTCATCCTTGTTTTTCCCATTTATGATATTTCCAGGTGGGGTTTCTTTATGTTAATCCTGCTTGGTGTCTGCTGAGCTACTCCATTCTGGAACTTTCACCAGATTTGAGAAATTGTGGCCGTTATTTCTACTCCATTGGGAATTTAGTCACTCATACCCTTTGATATTGTGCCACCGGCCCCTAAAGCTGTGTTGACTTTATTTGCAGTCATTTTTCTGTGTTTCTCTAATACTCTTTCTCTGCCCACAACTTTACTGATTGTTTTCTGTTGTTTTCATTCTGCTCTTAAGCCTATTCCAGGAGATTTTTTTTTTTTTTTTTTTTAGATACTAAAATTTTTTTAAGTAGGCTTCACCCCCAGCACATAGCCCAAGGTAGGGCTTGAACTCACAACGCTGAGATCAAGAGATGGAATATGTAACCAACTGAGCCACTCAGGCATGGTGACGTTAAATTTTTCTGTATCTAGAATCTCTGTGGCTTCTAGTTCAGTTTTTTCATCTCAAGTATAATAGCTGCTTTGGTATCACTGTTTATGATCTCTAACATCTGGGTCATGAACAAGATCAACGTTCTATTCAAGTATTAATTTTGAGGTTAATTGTAGATTTAAAAATGCAGTTTTAAGAAAAACACAGTTTCCCCCCGTAGACCATGTCTTGCAAAAATATAGTATAATTTTACAGCTGGGGTGTTGACATGATGCAGTCCACGTTTATTCCTGTTCCCCCACTTCTCCGTTCTGTGTGTCTGCCCCACCATCAAGACACAGAACCATCCATCACTACAGCCATCCTTCATTTTGCCTTTTCTTAATCACACCCCCCTCGTTCCCTTCTCCAAGCTGTCGCTTACATCTGACAACCACCAATACGTTGTCAGTTTCTATAAATCTTAAATGGAATCAATATAGTGTGTCATCTTTGGGTTTTTTTTTTTTTAATCATTCAGGTTGTTGCTTGTATCAGTTTTATCTTTCTTGCTGAGTAGTTGAGATATACTACAGCTTAACAATTAACCTATTGAAGGACATCTGGGTTATTTCTAGTTTGGGGCTGTTATGGGGCACCTGGGTGGCTCAGACACTTGAGAAACTGACTCTTGGTTTCAGTTCATGATCTCCTAGTTGTGGGATTGAGCCCTGCTTTGGGCTCTGCACAGAGTGTGAAGCCTGCTTCGGATTCTCTCTCCCTGCCCCTCCTCTACTTGCACACATACCTAAAAGTGAGTGTCCAGAGTGGTCATACTGTAAATTCCTACCAGTGTTGCTATGAGTGATCCGGTTTTTGTGTCCTCATCAGCATTTGTCACATTTTAACCATTTCATTTGGAGTGTAGGTAATCGCTCATTGGGGCTTTAATGTGCATTTCCATAATGACTAATCAGAGTGACTGTGGTATGCTTCTGTCCTCTTCATAAAGGTCATATAAAGTGTGAGGTTCATGGAAGGTGTGAAGTTTAGGCAAAAAAAAAAAAAAAATTGGTCTTAGAATGTCCGATTGCTCCACCATAAAAACCATCCTCCATTTAGTTACTTTGCACCTTTGTGTAAGTTCGGTTGGGCCTATTGCGGGGTCCTATTTCTGGGTTTTTCGTTCTGTTGATCTAGGGGTCTTTCCCTCTGCAGTAGCGTCCTATTATATATGTAGTAAGCCCCGATGTACAGCATGGAGTCCTCTTTACTTTTTTCAAGACAGTTTTAAGCTATTCTAGAGCCTGCACCTTTCTGTGTCAGTTTTTAAATAAGCTTATTTACATGCCAACGAAAACATTCTACCATTTTGATAGGAATCACATTAAAACTACAAATCAATTTGAGTCTATTGACATCTTTACTGTGTAGTAAGTCTTTTGGTCCATGAACACAACATATCTATTTGGGTCATCTTTGATTTCTTTCATCAACATTGTGTAAGTTTCAGTATATGTTTAGGTTTTGTATCTATTGCTTTTTTAGGTTTTTGGATTCTAATTATTTTTTCTTGAGAATGGGATGTTCTTCAGATGTGGAATAATTTTGGAAATATCTGGACAATATGGGAATGCCATTCTTCGTGCTTAGCAGCTACCTTCTGTAGTGAGTGTGGGCTTCAATCTTTAGCCTTACCTTGAGCCACCTCTGTACATCCACGGAGAGACGTGAACAATCTGAGCAGAGTTCGTAACAGACTTTGGGACTTCCCCTGCTCCTTCCTGGGATTTCCCAACTCATTGTCCCACGGCTGTGGTTTCAGGCCGTTAATGCTGCATGTTTTCTGTTGAGATTTAGCCAGCTCACAGGACACAGACTGGGGCTTCTCCTCAGACCAACAACAACAACAACAACAAAATGAAAAAGAAATTCACCCTGACCAAGTGTCTACCCCTTTTAGTATTTGCCTGATCTCGTTTCCTCTCTCATGTCTTGTGGTAGGTGCTTTTAATATATTTGGGTCACCAGTTGGCATCCAGGGGAAGAATCCAATCAAAAGATTCATTTTCATGTTATCCAATCTGCCATCTTGCTAGAAAACCAAGTTTTATCACTTTTGTAATAGGGAGGGAAAGGTCCTTTTCAGTCGGAATATGGTTGTGAGGAAGAGAATTGCAAAGGTTTGAGGCAGGTAGAGAAGTATATGAATTTTGGCTTTGCCACCTGCTAGTTCTATAATGTTATTTAACCTTTATCTGTAAAAGATTTTCTGAAGTTGACACTAAGTATAAGATGTCCCTTTAACCCTAGTTTACAAATGAAACCATTATCAAGATCTGAGCTATGAATTCTATTTGTCTGATAAAAAGTGAGATTGAATGTGACAAGGGCTAGGTAGCATACCTGAAAAGACAAAATTATAAAGAATCAACTGATAACACTTTAAATCTGAAAAAAATGAACACTGTTTTTCCCCCTTTTATAGGAATCCCCTCCTCAAGTAGAAAACTACTGTCTACCAGAAACGATTTCATTTCCTCAGAATAAGGAATCTGGGCCTGGATCATCCCCGAAGAGGAAAGCTCCTACAGAGAAAAAGAAATTCAAACGACCTAGAGTAAACTAATCGTGTTTTACTCTTTAGTGACCAAACATGATTTTTTTAAATTACAAAACCTGAATGTTCCTGTCATGGATTTGCATAGTCATTTAAAGACAAGTGTCTGAAGAATTCAGGTTCAGCATATAATGATGACCTTGCTTGAAATTCATTTTTAACACCTGAAATTTTAATCAGTGAAACATTAACTGTCTTACCTGAAATAACAACAAAATACAAATACTCCTCTAGCTTGTCATTAAACCACATTGAAGTGTGTGAGGGGCTTTTTATTTATTTTCTTGTAAATATCTGACGCTGTAGCTTAGTGGAAGTTTTAGCAAGGTGATGGGTTTTACCTTAAAATGCCTGCATTAATTCGTAACAAGAAAGTTGTCAATGGAGATTTATTCATGTTTCCCCTGATTCTCCTCACAGCTTTCCTGCTTTTTAACAGGAGTCTGAGCACAAGGTTTAATGAGGAACTGAGGCTTTCAACTTAAATGTGTGAGTGTATATATATGTATATGCATGTTTGTACAAATCTCCATGATGTTTGCCAAGTTTGGGTGCTAAAACTTGGAAAATAAAGATAAAGATAATAAAGAATAAAAGTAGTGACTCGAAAGAAAAGTTATCTGAACAGCTGATTTGATTTTTAAGTAATCTCTACACCCAACGTGGGTCTCAAACTCACGACCCCAGGATTGCATCGCATGCTCTGCCTACCTCCTGAGCCAGCCAGATGCCCCCGTTCACTTAAGTTTTTAAATGTAAAAGCATTCTGGTGTCCATTCTCTTGTTGAAACAATACATGAATTTTAAAATTTAGCTGAAGCAAATAGCTTGTTATATTTCTCATTTAGAATATTGTATTAACTGGGTTAAAAAAAACCTTTTGTTGGAACTACAAAATCGCATTAGCCCTTATTAATGTAATAAACCTGAACCCCGAGTACTCATGTGTTACCACAGTCCTCTACAGGTAAAGCTACCTCATTTTGTTGGGAGAAACCAGAATCAGAACCATGGTTATGTAAATCGTCCCATTCCTAAGGATTGTTTGAAAGGCAAAGTCAAATGGTGAAGGGTCCAAGTTCTTAACCTGGAACAAAACCCCTCAGGTTATCAGAACTTCCTCTGATGGAGGGAGACAGCCTTCACTATTGGCCCTTCACAGTTTTCAGCTTTGAGCTAATTCACAGCCTAGGACAAAAATTCCTACACAGCCAAATAGATCACCTGGGCCTATAAACTGCACACCCGAACAGAAACCGCGCTGCGCATTTTTATCAGCCATTTTGTGTGGTCCGCGTCTTCACTGGCCGGGAATGTTAGGGTCTAGTTCTCTCCCAGATAAAATTACAGAATGTGCTATTTCCTTTTCTGCCAAGATATGAACAGTTTTCCAGTCAGTTCTTAAACAGAGTTTATAAAGGTTCCTGATGTCAACTGCTCCTCCTGATTCTCCAGAAGCTCTACATCAACCATTTCAGCTTTGGCTTTCTTTCCTAGACAACGCCAGCACGGCCTCCGTACGTGCAAGTAATGCCCAATAGGAAATTCATTTAAGGGGGGGAAATTCAAAGAATCACTATCGTATTTTAATGTGACACTTAAATTAGCATTTTATATTCCTCTATGAATGCTCTGGTACATCTGCCTGATGGCCAGTGTTCATTAATCCAACAAATATTCCTTAGAATGTAAATAGTACATGGGATTCAGGAGCAAACCACCTAGAAAGCATGCTTTCTCATAGATGAAAGAGGCAGGATCTGTATTACAGACTGTGCGTGTGAAACAATTCAAACTCAGAAGTTGAAGCCTAACCCCCGAAGTGACTACCTGGAGATAGGGCTTTTAAGGAGGTTATCAGGTTAAACAAGATCCTATGGCTGTGGCCCTAATTCTGGCAGCTCAAGCAGGCTAATACAATAGAGTGCAAAGATTTTTTTTTAATGTCTATCTTTGGGAGAGTGTGAGCAGAAGAGGGGCAGAGAGACGGGGAGACAGGACTGAAGCAGACTGCACTGTCAGCGCAAACCCCACCATAGGGCTCCAACTCGTGTACTGCAAGATCATGACCTGAACCGAAGTCAGACACTCAACCAACTGAGCCACCCCAAGAACCTTTTTTTCTTTTTTGAAGTTTATTTATTTGTGAAAGACAGAGCGTGAGCGGGGAGGGGCAGAGAGAGAGGGAGACAGAAGCCGAAGCAGGCTCCAGGCTCTGAGCCATCAGCACAAAGCCTGATGTGGGACTTGAACCCACAAACCGTGAGATCATGACCTGAGCCAAAACCGGCCACTTAACTGACTGAGCCACCCAGGCGCCCCAGTGCAAAGATTCTTAAGCTGGAGTCATAATGGCTGGAATGGACACAGGAACAATTGGGTATATGTGCACTTAGGGCACACCTCCTAGTTTTAGAACTCCGAACTGTGAACAAACCACTGTTCTAATCTAAACCTGTTGCCCATGTACACCTCTGACCCAACGCTTTAATATGCATTGCTTTGTATCAGGGGTTGGCAAATTTCTATAGAGGTCCAGATGGTAAACATTTTAAGCTTTGTGGGCTGGATCTTTGTGGCATTTTTCTCCCCAGCCTTTTAAAACAAACAACCACAGCCACACAAACATAGGCAGTGGCCCATAGTATACTGACTACCACTCTGTAATCCTCAAAATACTTTTAATCTAGATCTGTCAACAGAGCAAAGCACCCAGCTCTCTGTTTTTCTGCAATCTCAGCATTAATCTCACTTCTGGTGTGGCGACTCTTTGCAGGAGGGAACTCACGTCCCCAAGAGTGAAGGGTTTGAATCCCACATCTGGCACTCCCAACGTTTAAGAGCTGCTCTGAGAGATGAGTCCCCAAAACAACCAGCTTTGAAAGCCAGAAGGCCTTGCATCCGTGAGACCCACAAGGCTACAGCAATCTGAGAAACCAGTCTTAAAGGGCTGGCGCGGACTCATGCACTCCAGGGCCCAGAGCAGAGGCAGCTGACCGAAAAATGCCCATTTTGTAAGAGAGGTCTAGTTGCTTATCTTAAAGCTTGAGGCTGAGGGGCAGGCACCCAAATTAAAACACGAAGAACCTGCTGAAACTCCCAAGTCTGAGGCCTGTCAGGCGCCATCTTGCCCTCTTGCTCTGCCCCGTTCCTGGTCGGCACTACCCACCCCCCCACACACACACCCTCCCCACACACTGGGAAAGGAGCTTGTGCACACATCTGGTGCTCTGCTTTTATGTCTGGTGTCCCAGTTTTTGCAGCAGCTGCCACCCAGGGGACACCTCTTGATCACCTGGCACAGGTGGCTTACATTTGTGGGTTCCATGGGACTATAACCAATGCAGAAACAGTTCTTACCTGGCTACCTCCACTGCCCCAGGGCACAGTACAGATCCAGCTGACTGAAACACAGCCCCAGGCTTTCTGTGAAGCAGGCCATGTTGCTTATCTTAACCTTGAGCCTGAAGGACAGGCTTCTGATGTCACATACCTAGAGGGCTGAGGGCACGGTTTCTGCCCCCTCCTGCACCACTCCAGGTCCCTGGCATCTCCCAGGGAGGAGCTTGTGCACATATCTGGTGCCCAGGTTTGTGTGACTTCTGTCCAGAGACCACCCCTGGTCACCTGGCTCTGGTGGCCAGCAGGGCTCACGTTCACAGGTCCCATATTTTAACAAATGCAGAAAGAATTCTTCACTGGCTGCTTCCTGGGACACAGCATGGGGACAGCCGACTGAAACACCCCCGGTCTTTCTGTGAGAGCTCCATTAGCTTGCTAGCTGTGGCCGGAGGGGCTGGCTTCTAATTAAAACATGCATCTAAGGGCCAATACAATCCTCTTGGGAGACCTGAGTGCCATGCCATTTTCAAATTCCCTCTGCCTTGCTCCAAGTCCACCAGTATCTCCTAAAGAGCTTATGCACACATTTGGTGCCCCACTTTTTGAAAGTACTGCCTAGGAGACACCCCTTGACCACCTGGGTCTGGTGGCCAGCAGGTCTTACGTTCACGGGTCCCACGGGGCTTTAACAATCCAAGAAACAGTTTTTAAATGGCTACCACCGCCAGGGTACAGCAGACTGAAGGAGACAGCCTGGGGGTGTGTGAGAGAGGCTGATCTTTATAGCTGTGGCCTGAGAGGTTGGCTTCTAATTAAACACATCTGGAGGACAACTACCATCTTTTGCAGAGACCAGGCAGGGGATCCAGTGGGCACCATATTCTCATTCTCCCTCTGTCCCACCCCAGGTCACTGGTGTCTTTGAGAAAGAAATGTGGTGCCCCAACCCCATCTGGTGCCCCAGCATTTATGACTACCACCCAAAAGCTAGGTCCTTTGATAGCCTGGCTTTTGTGGCTGGCGGGGCTTCTGTTCACCGGTTCAGTAGCAAACAAACATTTCTTAACTGGCAATCACTCCAGAGCTCAGTGCATAGGGGGCAGACAGAAATGCTCATTTCCTACTCTTCCCCTGAAAAAAGGTATATTTGCATACTTAAAAAGGATCTGACTTCCAATCAGCCTGAATCTGGGTGCTGAGATTCTCCTCTTTGGGACATGGATAGATCCTGACACACTTTCAACTACTAGAAGTCACCTGGCTTGTACAATCACAAAGGTTGATGAGACACCCAAGAGCTGGGGCAGGGTTGAACAGTAAGGATCATCTCCTATACAAAACCAATCCTTCAAAATTTAAAGAGGTGGCTGTGTTGTCTAATGCACAGAAACAGAGAGTCAAAGAAAATGAAGAACCTCAGAATAAGGAGCACCTGGGTGGCTCAATTGATTAAGCATCTGACTCTTGGTTTTGGCTCAGGTCGTAATCCCGCGGTTCAGGAGTTTGAGCCCCGCATCCAGCTGCACACTGACAGTGCAGAGCCTGTTTGGGATTCTCTTTTGCTGCCCCTCCCCACCTGTCTGTCTCTCAATAAATAAATAAAAACTTTTAAAAAACATCTCAGAAGACAGATAATGAAATGGAGATAAGTGATTTATAAGGAGTTCAAGCTAATGGTCATAAAGATGCTCACCAAGTTCAAAATAACAAATGAACATAGTGAAAATTTCAACAAAGAGAAAATATAACAAAGTATCAAACAGAAGTCACAGAGTTGAAGAATGCAATAACTGAACTAAAAAGGGAACAATAAAGCAGTTCAAAAGAAAGCTAGATAGAGGTGCCTGGATGGCTCAGTCAGTTAGGCGTCCAACTTCAGCTCAGGTCTTGATCTCGAGGTTCATGAATTTGAACCCCACAGCGAGCTCTGTGATGACAGCTCAGAGCCTGGAGGCTGCTTCAGATTCTGTGCCTCCCTCTTTCTCTTGGCTCCTCCCCCACTCATACATGCTTGCACGCTTGCGCACGCACTCTCTCTCTCAAAAATAAACATTAAAAAAATAACCACGAAAATAAAAGGAGGCTAGATGAAGCAAAAGAAAGGATCAGTGAACTCAAACATAGGGCAGTGGAAACCATTGAATCAGAATAGCAAAAAGAAAGATGAAAACAAGTGAATATAGCTTAAAGGACTTATAGGACATCACCAAGAAAACAACTACATGCATTACAGGGGTCTCAGGAGTGGAAAAGAGAGAGGAGGGCAGAAAAACATATGAAGAAATAATGCCCAAAGACTTCTCTAATCTGGGGGAGGAAACAGCCATCTAGACCAAAGAAGCCCAGAGAATTCCAAATAAAAGGAGTCCAAAGAGACCCACACCAAGACACATTATAATTAAAGTATAAAAAGTTAGAGACAACAAGGGGGAACTTAAAAAGATGGCAGAGTAAGAGGATCATGAGCTCATTTCCTCCCACAGACACATCAAGGCTGCAGCTAAATATAGTGCAACTCACTCTGTAAATGACATGAAGATTGGCAGAACAGCTCTTCCACAGCCAAAGGCATAAAGAGAAAGCCATATTGAGAAGGTAGGAGGGCAGAGATGTGGTTAGGAACAGAACTCCCAGTGTGGTGAACCACA
This sequence comes from Cryptoprocta ferox, assembly GCA_028646485.1. Lineage (NCBI taxonomy): Eukaryota > Metazoa > Chordata > Mammalia > Carnivora > Eupleridae > Cryptoprocta > Cryptoprocta ferox. The sequence goes on from CM053573.1 coordinate 121,741,755, forward strand.
GGTGGGGAACCACACACATGAGGACTATCACAGGTACAAAGATCCTCTTTGAGGAATGAGGGGATCAAGCCCCACATCCAACATACCCTGCCCTGGGATCTGCACTGGGAAGACAAGCCCCCATAATTTCTGGCTTTCAAATCAGCAGGGCTTAATTCTGGGAGACCCAGAAGGATATAGGAAACAGAGATTCCACTCTTAAAGGGCAAACACTGTATCACTCACTCCAAGACCCATCACAGAGGCAGCAGTTTCAAAAGCACCTGGGTTACATGTGTAAGAAATTGATGGACTATAGAGCATGTGTCAGTGGGGCAGGAGTCTGTAAGAACTTTCTCCAGGATAGAAGCGCTGGCACACACCATTTTTCTTGCCCTCCTTCAACCTAACTGCCCCAGTGCTGATGGGAGCCAGTTTGGACACTCTCCATCTAATGGCTATCATCACTCACCCCACCCCAGCATTTCCCTTCAGACCCACCCCACCTATCCCAGCAGGTGCCCCTCCAAAGGATCTCCTGCCCAGTCACACCCAACTGACAGCCTTGGACGGGACCAGCGACCTCCCAAAGCGACTACTGCCCTGACATGTTGGACAGCCCTTGCCAGAACCAGCCAGGAGAGGGAGACAGCCTTGCCCACCAGCACATCAGCAAGAGTTGTAGCAAAGACTCTCGGTGAGCTATACTGGGAACTAACCTCACCCAACAGTCCACCCACGGCGGCTGCAGCAGGGCTTCTCAGCCAACTGTGCTGGAGGCCAGCCCTACCTCCCAGCATGTCTGCACCAGTTGGAGCCAAGTCACAATAGGAGGTCACACACAGCCCACACATGGGAAGACCTGGAGTGCCTTCTAGTGACAAGTACCACAGGATGCCTTCTATATAAGGGCACTACCTTCAAAACCAGGACTGTAGCTGGCCTACCTAATACACAGAAACAAACACAAAGTGTCAAAGTGAAGAGACAGAGGAAAATTTCATGTTCCAAATGAAAAGACAAAACCTCAAAAGAGAACAAAACAAAACCAAGGTAACCAATCTACCTGATAAAGATTTCAAAGTAATGGTCGTAAAGATGCTTATCAGACTTGAGAGAAGAGTAAGACTAGATGAACTCAGGGAGAACTTCAACAAAGAAATAAAAAAATATAAAAAGAACCAATCAGAGCTGAAGAACACAAGTAAAATGAAAAATACACTAGAGGGAGTCAACAGATTAAAGGATGCAGCATCATGGATCAGCGATCTGGAAGACAGGGTAGTAGAAAGCAACTAACTTAAACAGCAGAAAGAAACATGTTTTATAAATGAGGATAGGTAAGCATCTGACTTTGACTCAGGTCTTCAGCTCACGGTTCATGAGTTCGAGCCCCACAATGGGCTCTGTGCTGACAGCTATGGATTCTGTGTCTCCCTCTCTCTCTGCCCCTCCCCTGCTCATCCTCTCTCTCTTTCTCAAAAATAAAAATAAACATTAAACAAAAACAAAAAAACAACAAAACAAAACATAACAAAAAAAAAAAAACAATAAAAGTGAGGATAGGTTATGGGGAACCTGAGTGGCTCACTTGATTAAGTGTCTGAATCTTGATCTCAGCTCAGGTCTCAATCTCAGGGTCATGAGTTCAAGCCCCGTGTTGCGCTCCACACTGGACATGGAGTCTACTTAAAAAAAAATAAATAAGATTTTCAAAAATGAGGATAGGGGTACCTGGGTGGCTCAGGTTAAGCTTTTGACTTGAGCTCAGGTCATGATCTCACTATCTATGAGTTCAAGCCCCACGTCAGGCTCTGTGCTGACAGCTCAGAGCCTGGAGCCTGCTTCAGATTCTGTGTCTCCCTCTCTCTCTGCCTCTCCCCCACTCACACTCTGTCTCTCAAAACTGAATAAATGTTTAAAAATTTTTAAAAAATTAAAATTAAAAAATGAGGATAGGTTAAGGGACCCCTGTGACAACATAAAATATACTAACATCCTATTACAGTGATCCCAGAAGTAGAAAAGAAAGAGGGGGGCAGAAAATGTATTTGAAGAAATAATATCTAAAAACCTCCCAAATCTGGGGAGTGGAACACAGATCCATATTCAGGAGGCATAGAGCTCCTCCCAGCAAATGCAACCCAAGGAGGTCCACACCAAGACACATAGAAATTAAAATGGTAAAAAATGGTGGTAATGACATAATTTTAAAGGTTGCAAGATAAAAGAAGACAGTTACACACTAAGGAAACCCTGGAAGGATATCAGTTAATATTTCAGGAGAAATTTTGCAGGATAGAAGGGAGTGTCATGATGTATTCAAAGTGCTGAAGGGGGAAAATTCTGCAGCCAAGAATATTCTGTCATTCAAGGCCATCATTCACGGCTATCATTCAATAGAAGGAGAGATAGTTTCCCAGATAAGCAAAAGCTGAAGGAATTCATAATCACTAAATGAGCCCTCTAAGAAAGGTTAAGGGGAACTCTGCATGGAAAGCAAAAATCATAGGAGTAAGAAAAATAGAAGCACAAAAACAGAAAAAATAAGTGTATCTGTAATAATCAGTCATGAGGAACACAAACAATGCAAAATAGGATACCAAATATTGAAACATGGAGAAGAGTAAAGAATGAGTTCCCAATTAAGTGACTGTCAGTTTAATATGGACTGCTATAGGCAGATATAATATATAAACCAAATGATAACCACAAATCAAAAAAAAACAGTAATAAACATGGAAAAAATAAAGAACAAGGAATCCAAGTATATCACAAAAGAAAAGTAGCAAACCATGAGAGACTCTTGAATACTGAGAACAAACTGAGGGTTGATGGTGGCAGGGGAGAGGGGAAAATGGGTGATGGGCATGGAGGAGGGCACTTGTGGGGATGAGCACTGGGTGTTCTATGGAAACCAACTTCACAATAAACTATAAAGGGGGGGGGAGGGAGAGAGAGAGGGGTGCCTGTGTGGCTTAGTCAATTAAGCATCTATTGATTTCAGCTCGGGTCATGATCCCTGGATCATGAGATTGAGCCCCACATTGGGCCTTGCACCAAGCATGGAACCTGCTTAAGATTCTCTCGCTCTTGCTCTGCCCCTCTCCCCAGCTTGCACTCTCTCTCAAGGGAAAAAAAGAGAGAGAGACAGAGAGACAGAGAGACAAAGGACTAAAAAAAAAAAAAATCACAAATGAAAGGAGAAATACCAATCAATACCACAGAAATACAATTTTAAGGGATTATGAAAAGCTATATGCCAAAACATTTGGCACTCTAGAAGAAATAGATAAATTCCTAAAAAAAATTAACCTACCAAAACGGAAACAGGAAGAAATAGCAAATTTGAACAAACCGATTACCAGCAAGAGGATTGAATCAGTAATCAAAAAAACGCCCAAACAAAAGTCTAGGATCAGATGGCTTTACAGGTGAATTCTACCAAACATTTTAAATAATACTTATTCTTCTCAAACTATTCCAAACAATAGAAGAGGAAGAAAACCTTCCGAATTCATTCTATGAAGCCATCATTACTATGATACCAAAACCAGGTAAAGACACCACTAAAACAAAAGAACCACAGGTCAGTATCTCTGATGAACAGCGATGTAAAAATCTTCAACAAAATACTAGCAAACCAAATCCAACAATACCTTTAAAACACCTTTCACCACGACCAAGTGGGATTTATTCCTGGGATGTAAGGGCGGTTCAATATTTGCAAATCAGTATGATTTCTCAGTAAGAGAAAGGATGAAAACCATATGACCATTTCAATAAACACAGGAAAAAAACATTTGACAAAGTACATCCTCCATTCATGATAAAAATCTTCAACATAATGAAGGCTTTATATGAAAAACCCACAACAAACATCACACTCCCTGGGGAAAAACTGAGAGCTTTCCCCCTAAGGTCAGGAACAAGACTAGGACGTCCACTCTCACCACTTTTATTCAACATAGTACTGAAAGTCCTACCCACAGCAATCAGACAACAAAAACAAAGAAAAGGCTTCGAAATTGGTAAGGAAGAGGGAAACTTTCACTATTTGTAGATGACATGATAGTTTATATAGAAAACTCTGAAGACTTCATCAAAAACCTACTAAAACTCCTGAATGAATTTAGTAAAATTTCAGGATACAAAATCAATGTACAGGAATCTGTTGCATTTCTATACACTAATAATGTAGCACCAGAGAGAGAAATCAACAATCCCATTTACAAATAAACCAAAAACAGTAAGGTACCTAGGAGAAACCTAACCAAAGAGGTGAAAGACCTGTATTCTGAAAACTATAAAACACTGATGAAAGAAATTGAAGACGACACAAAGAAATGGAAAGATAGCCTCGGTGGCTCTCTCTCTGTCTCTCT
>CM053573.1:121746618-121951019 GCA_028646485.1 Cryptoprocta ferox
CTCTCTCCCGCTCTGTCTCTCTCTCCCAAAAATAAGTAAATGTTAAATTAAAAAATAAATAAATAAAATAAAAAGAGAAGTGTACTTGTGACAAGCACAGGGTGCTGTATGGAATGGCTGAATCACTGTATTGTACATCTTAAATGAATGTAACACTAGAATAAAAGTTTAAAAAATATATATATATATATGGCATGACTTAAAAAAAAAAAAAAAGAATAGCTGAAAATGGCCTAACCTGGGAAAGGAAATGGACATCCAGGTCCAGGAGGCCTAGAAACCTCCAAACAAGATAAACCCATGGAGGTCCAAAACAAGATACATAGTAATTACAGTATTAAAAATTAAAAATCAAATTTTTTTAAAAAATTAAAGAAAAAATGAATCTTGAAAGCAGCCAGAGAAAAGCAATGAGTTATATACAAGAAAACCCCCAGAAATCTATCAGCTGATTTTTCAACAGAAACTTTGGAGTCCAGAAAGGAGGGACTGGATATATTCAACGTGCTGAAAGGGGGGGAAAAAAAAAAAAAGCCTACAATCAAGAATACTTTACCCAACAAGGTTATCATTTGGAAATGAAGGAGAAGTAGAGTTCCCCAGACACAAAAGTTAAAAGGAGTTCATCACAACTAAACCAGCCTTGTAAGAAATACTAAACGGACTTTTTTAAGTGGAAAAGTAAAGGCCATAAACAGAAGACACTTTTGAGAGGAAAAACATCTACCGGTAAAAACAAATAGATACTAAAGATAGAATCATCACTTAAAAAGCTAGTATGAAAGTTAAAAGACAAAAGTAGTAAAATCAATTATATATACAATAATAAGTCAAGGAATACACAAAATAAAAGGATGCAAAATATAATGTCTTATACATAAAGTGTTGGGGATGGGCAGTAAAAACGTAGTGCTTTTAGAATGTCTGAACTTAAAATGACCATCAACTTAAAAAAGAGTGTTCTACACATAGGATGTTCGATACGAACCTCATGGTAACCACAAATCAAAAACCTAAAATAGATACACAAAAAGTATCAATTCATAAGATAGAGAACAAGAAGAAAAGGACCAAGTCAAAATACAAACACAATGAGAAAACAATGAACAAAATGCAAGTCCATACCTGTCAATAATTACTTTAAATGTCAAGTGACTAAATGGGGTGGCTGAATGGAAGAAATGGAAGAAAGCAACAACAACACTAGACTTATCTATCTATGGCCTACAAACGACTTACTTCAGACCTAAAGACACACACAGACTGAAAGTGAAGGGACTGAAAAAAGTATTCCATGCAAACGGAAGCCACAAAAAAAAAAAAAAATAGCTGGGATGGCAATACTTAAATCGGACAAAATAGATTTTTTTTCCCAAAATAGACATTAAAACAAAGACTGTGACAAGAGAAAAAGAAGGGCATTTCATAATGATAAAGCGATCAGTCCAACGAGAGGGTATACCAACTGTAAATATGTACACACCCAACACAGGAGCATGTAAATATATAAAGCAAAAGATATTTTTTTGTAAAGCAAATATTAAGAAACAAAAGGCAGAAATTCACAGTAATATAACAGTAGTGGAATTTAACATCCCACTTACACCAATGGATAGATCATCCAGACAGAAAAATCAATAAGGAAACTGTGTCTTTGAACAATGCATTAGCTGATGGGTCTTAACAGATATATACAGAATATTTCATCCACAAATAGAAGAATACACATTCTTTTCAAACGCACATGAGACACTCTCCAAGATAGATCACATGTTAAGAAATAAAACAAGCCTCAAAACATTCATGAAGACTGAAGTCACATTAAGCATCTTTCCCAATCATAAGACTATGAAACTAGAAATCAAATTACAAGAAAAAACTTCAAAGGGGCACCTGGGTGCAACAGTAGGTTAAGCATCTGACTCTCCATTTGGGCTCAGGTCATGGTCTTACAATTCGTAAGATGGAGCCCTACATTGGGCTCTGTGTTGACAGTGCGGAGCCTGCTTGGGATTCTCTCTCCCTCTCTCTCTGCCCCTCACCCGCTCATGCGTGTGTGCTCTGTCTCAAAACTTTTTTAGAAACTGAACAAAACAAAAACACAAACACATGAAGGCTAAATAACATGTTACTAAAACACCAATGAGTCAATGAAGAAAAAAAATACCTTGAGGCAAATGAAAATGGAAACAGTACACTGCCAAAATCTTTGGGACACTGTAAAAGTAGTTCTAAAAGGGCACTTTTAGTGATACAGGCCTACCTCAACAAATAAAAAATCTCAGAGAATCTAATCCTACATTTAAAGAACTAGAAGAACAACAAACAAAGCCCAAAGTTAGTAGAAAGAAGGAAAAAGAAAGAAAAAACAAAGAAAGAAAGATCAGAGTAGAAGTAAAATAAAGACTAAAAAAAAAAAAAATCAGTGGCAAAGATGAAACTAGGAGCTGGTTCTTTGAAAATATAAACAGAATTGATAAAACCTTAGCCAGATTCATCAAGTACCAAAGAGAGAGGGCTCAAATAAAATCAAAATAAAATAAAAGCTAAGACACAGCTAACACCATAGTAATGCAAAGAATTCTAAGAACATACTCTCAAAATTATAGGCCAACAAACTGGACAACCTAGAAGTATATAAATTCCTAGAAATATACAATCTTCTAAGACTTAGAAAGAAATAGAAAATTTGAACAGATTACTAGTAATGAAATTGAATCAGTAATTTAAAAAAAATATCTTTAAAAAACTGTAGGAAAAATTGGGTTCACAGGTGAATTCTATGAAACATTTAAGCAAGAGTTAATACTGATCCTTCTCAAACTATTCCAAAAAAAATAGAAGAGGAAGAAATGCTTCCAAATTCATTCTATGAGGTGTCACCCAGATAGCAAAACTAGATGAAGACATTACAATAAAATTACAGACCAATATCCCAGATGAACATAAATGAAAAAGTCTTCAACAACATATTAGCAAACTGAATTCAACAATACATTAAAAGGATCATTTACCATAATCAAGTAGGATTTATTCCCAAAATACAAGGATGACTCAATATCCATAAAATCAACATGATAAATCCACATTAACAAAATGCATGATAAAATTCATATAATCATCTGAATAGATGCAGAAAAAGCATCTGACCAAATTCAATATTCAACCATGGTAGAAACTCTCAACAAGGTGGGTATCGAGGGACTATATCTCAACATAATAAAGGCCATATATGACAAAGCCACAGCTACACCATATTCATCAATGGTGAAAAGCAGAGAACTTTTACTCTAACATCAGGAACAAGACAAAGATGTCCACTCTCAGTACTCATTCAATAGAGTACTAGAAGTCTTGGCCACAGAAATTACACATGAAAAAAAAAAAAAAGGCATCCAAATCGACAAGAAAGAAGGAAACTGTTGCTATTTGCAGATAACATAATATTATACATAAAAAACTCTAAAGACTCCACCAAAACACTATTAGAACTAATAAATGAATTCAGTAAAATTGCAGGATACAAAATCAATATGCAAAGGTAAGTTGTGTTTTATTTTATTTTAATTTAATTTAATTTTTCAATTTTACTTATTTTTGAGAGAAAACACAAGCAGGAGAGGGGCAGGGTTGGGGAGGGGAGAGGATATGAAGCAGGCTCTGCACTGCTGTCAAACCAGAGCCCAACATGGGGCTCGATCCCACAAACTCTAAGATCATGGCCTGAGCCAAAGTCAAGAGTCAGATGCTCAAGGTCAACTGACTGAGTCACCCAGGTGCCCTGATCAGTTGTGTTTTTATATACTAACCATGAACTATCAGAAAGAGAAATTAAGGCAACAACTCCATTTACAATTGCATCAAAAGAATAAAATATCTAGGAATAAACTTAACCAAGGAGATGAAAGACCTGTATATTGAAAACTAGAAGACACAATGAAAGAAATTGAGGATGAAAGAAATATATGGAAAGATATTCTGTGCTCATGGATTGGGGGAATTAGCATTGTCAAGACAAGAATTAACATTGTTAGGGGCCCCTGGGTGGCTCGGTCGGTTAAGCGTCTGACTTTAGCTCAGGTCATGATCTCAAGGATCTTGAGTCTGAGTCCTGCCTCTGCAATGTTAGCACAGAGACTGCTTCATTCGGATCCTTTCTCTCTCTCTCTCTCTCTCTCTCTCTCTCTCTTTCTCTCTCTGCCCCTCCCTCACTCGGGCACACGCTCCCTCAAAAATAAGTAGACATTAAAAAAATTTCTAACATTCTTAAATGTTAAAACCCAAAGTAATCTACAGATTCAATGTAATCTTTATCAAATACCACTGGCATTTTTCACAGAAATCCAACAAACAATCCTGAAATTTGTATGGAGTCACAAAGACTCTGAATAGCCGAAACAATCTTAAAATATTTTTTCTTTTATTTGTGTATAGTTGACACACAATGTTACATTAGTTTCAGGTATACAACATAGTGCTTCAGCTTCTCTATATGTTACACTATGCTCACCACAAATGTAGCTGCCATCTGTCACTATGCAATGCTCTTACAGTATCATTGAGTATACTCCATACGCTGAGCCTTTTATTCCTGTGACTTATTTTTTTAATGTGTATTTATTTTTGAGAGAGAGACAGACAGACAGAGAGAGAGGGAGACAAAGAATCCAAAGCAGGCTCCAGGCTCTGAGCTGTCACCACAGAGCCCAGCGTGGGGCTCAAACTCACACACTATGAGATCATGATCTGAGCTGAAGTCAGATGCTTAACTGACCAAGCCACCCAGGCACCCCTCCTGTGACTTATTCATTCCATAACTGGAAAACTGTATCTCTCCCTCTCTTCACCCATTTTGCTCATCCCTCTCCCCACTTCCCTCTAGCAAATATCAGTTTCCTCTCTGTATTTTTAGGTCTGCTTCTGCTTTTTGTTTGTTTTTAGATTCCACATACGAGGGAAATGATATGGCATTTGTCTTTCCTTGACTTATTTTGCTTAACATAATATACTCTAGGTCCAATCGTGTTGTTTCAAATGGCAAAATTTTCATTCTTTTTTATGGCTGTATAATATTCCTGTGTGTATACCACATCTTCTTTATCCATTACTCTATTGATGAACCCTTGGGTTACTTTCATATCTTGGATATTGTAAATAATACTGCAACAAATATAGGAGTGCATATATCTTTTTGAATTAGTGTTTTCATTTCTTTGGGTAAGTGCCCAATAGTGCAATTATTGAATAAGCTATTTTAGATTTTTAAGTAATCTTTATACCCAATGTGGGGCTTGAACTCACAATCTTGTGATCAAGAATCACATGCTCTGTCAACTGAGCCAGCCACATAACCATGGATAAAATTTCTATTTTTAATTTTTTGAGGAACCTCCATATTGTTTTCCATAATGGCTGTAACAATTTACATTCCCACCAACAGTGCCTAAGGGTTCCTTTTTCTCACATCCTTAACAATATTTGTTATTTCTTTTCTTTTTCATACTAGTTATTCTGACAGGTGTGAGGTGATGGCTCATTGTGGTTTTGATTTGCATTTCCCTGATGATTAGTGACGTTGAACATCCTTTCATTTGTCTACTGGCCCTCTTTAGGCCTTCTTTGGAAAAATGTGTGTGTCTACTTCATTACTACGGCTTTGTAGCATACCTTGAAATCTGGAATTGTGATGTTTCTAGCTTTGTTGTTCTTTCTCAAGATTTCTTAGCCAAAGAAGAAACAAGAACGAAAAACAAAGCTGGAAGCATCATACTCTCTATGTTCCAACTACATTACAAAGCTGTAACAATCGAACAGTATGGTGTTAGCATAAAAAAAAGACACACAGATCAATGGAACGGAACAGAGAACCCAGAAATAAACCCACACACATATGGCCAATTAGTTTATGGCAGGGGAGGCAAGAATATACAATGGGGAAAGTACAGCCTCTTCAATAAATGGTGTTGGAAAATTGGGCATTCATATGCAAAAGAAGGAGGTTGGACCACTATCTTATAGCACACACAAAAGTTAATTGAAAGCGAATTAAAGATTTGAACATAAGGTCTGAAACTGTAAGACTCCTAGAAGAAAACATAGGTGGCAAGTATCTTGACATTGGTCTTGGTAATAAGTTTTTGGATTTGACACAAAAAGCAAAACTAAACAAGTGGGACTGCATCAGACTAAAAAGCTTCTGTGGACCAAAGGACACCATCAACAAAAATAAAAGAAAACCTAAGAAAGGGAGAAAATATTTGTAAATCATATATCTGATAAGGGGTTAATATCCATACAACTCAAAAGCAAAAAAAAAGTCAATCTAACTTAAATATAGGCAGAGGATCTGAATAGACATGAAGAAGACTTACAGATGGCCCATAGATGTGTGAAAAGGTGCTCAACATCACTAATCATCAGGGGAAATGCAAATCAAAACTACAATGAGATATCACTTCACCCCTGTCAGGATGGCTAAAATCAAAAAGACAGCAAATAACAAGTGTTGGCAAGCATGTGGGAAAAAAAGGAACCCTCGTGTACTGTTGGTGGGAATGTAAATTGGCACAGCCATTATGGAGAACAGTGGGGGGGGGGTTCCTCAAAAAATTAAAAATAGAACAACTCTATGATCCAGCAATTCTACTTCTGGGTATTTATCCACAGGAAATAAAAACAGTAGCCTAAAAAGATATATGCATCCCCATGTTCACTGCAGCATTATTTATAATAGCCAAGACAAGGAAGCAACCTAAGTGTTCATTGATGGATGAATGAATAAGGAAACTGATGTATCTACACACCCACACCCCATGGGAATATTGTTCAGCCATTAAAAAAGAAGGAAATCTTATCATTTGTGGTAACAGGGATGGACCTTGAGGACATTATGCTAAGTGAAATAAATCTGACAGAAAGACAAATACTAGATGTTATCACTTATATGTGGAATCTAAAACAAACAAAAAAACCATAATCATAGATACAAACAACGGATAGTTGGTTACCAGCAGTGGGGCGTGGAGTGGAGAAATGAGTGAAGGGCATCGAAAAGTGCAAACTTCCAGTTATAAAATAAATATGTCCCGGGGATGTAATGTGCAGCATGGTGACTATGTTCAATAATACTGTATTTCATATTTGAAAGGTGTGAAGAGAATGAGTCTTAAAAGCCCCCTTCACAAGAAAAAAATTTTTGTAACTACATGGACGAACATTGTAGGGATCCTTTTGCAATATATACAAATATCAAATTATGTTGTACACCTGAAACTAATATGTTATATGGCAATTATACCTCAACATAAGCAAAAAAAAAAGACAACTTGGGCTACCAATGTGTCCAAGTTTTGGTGACCAACCAAATAAGCTGTTAGAGTCTTAAGAGCTAATACTTTAAATCCAGAATCTCTAGTAAGTGCACCCATATCAGTGAATTCAGCTCCACTAGTGTTACATTCTGTTCTCCTGGCTCTGTCCCTTGAAACACACTCCTATACATTTCCCCCAGATTTCTGCCAATATAGGTTAGGCAAATCTCTTTCCTTTTCTCCACCCTAGCTCTAGGTGTAGTGGCAACAAAGAAGTTCTTGAGAATGAGTGGGTCTTTCTTTGCAAGGCAATCTGTACCCAGTGAGGTATCTCAGGATTTTCAAGGAAAGGTTAGCCTTCTCAGCCTAGCACAGGAGGGCCAACAAACTATGTCCACTGGGAAGGCAAGCTCTGGGAGATTTTGTGTTTTTTTTTTTAATAACATCGATTTTTTTTAAGTTTTATTAAATTCAGCATCTTTTTTTTAATTCAGTTTCTGTTTTTTTTTTAAAGTAAGTTCTATGCCCAACGTGGGGCCTGAACTCGTGACGCCAAGATTAAGGGTCACATGCTCTACTGACTAAACCAGCCAGGCACCCTAAGACTTGAAGTTTTAAGATTCTCTGAGTCCAACCACATGTTGCCATTCCAAGGGTCAGATGCCATCTTTCCTGATCAATATCCTAAATGCCACATGAGAAAATGAGGCCGTGAATTCAACTGATGTTGTAATTCTGCAATCTGGACAATTCTGTTTGGTTTTCAGGAACATCCATCAGTCCCCCACCTACATGAAATGATTCTATTAGGTCTGGCCTGGAGGCACTCCGGTCCTTGGACTGTGGCTTGAGCTGAGAGTTTAAGGACCTGACCCTGCTTGCCACTTATTCTCATAGGAACACTGTGGGTGCAGAACCAGCCCCTCACAGGTCCTTGCAAACATCATTACGGCTGCGAAAGTCAAGTGCAGCCCAAGTCCCAGCAGCTTCCACGGCACTTACTTCATCACAGAAGAGGCGGCAGCGTAACTGTAATGCCACCGCGAGTCACGGATTATGAGCATCCCATTTCCCACCGGCAGGGACCTTATCATTTCACCGGAGTCCAAAGGCACCAGCAAACTAATGCAGAGATCCAAACTTTGAAGATTTGTCTCCTGAGACCATTCCTGGTACCATTTCATTAGCCAAAACTTAGTCAAGAAATAAAGCAAGCCAGTAATTTTAACAGGAAAAAATGTAATGCGAAGAATTATTAACTAGTAAAATGTTTGGTTAACGAACTACTAAACAGGGTTAGAGAACACATGGGGTGCTGCAGCGGGGAGCAGAGCAGGCAGGCACCACCCCTACAATTGAGGAGGGATGAACACAGAAGGACATTAGAAACTTAAAGGTGGGGTCCTGCTCAAGGCTGAGGCTCAAAGCCAGGAGCCGAAAAGGTGGTCGCCGTGTGGCACCGAGCCTGCCAGGGGCACAGAAACTTGCCGGAGGAGAGGAGATGTGGCTGAACCCTAAGGGTTGCTGATGTGCCAGCTGCCCCGAGGGCCAAAAGCAAGGCCTTCGCTTTTGCCCACTCTACCCCGTTCCTCCAGCAGCCGCTGTTGGCAACGCCACTTGGCCCAGGTGAGACGTGTGCAGGGTGCAGAGTTCCTGAATCCCAACATGGGGCAAGGAAGGGCAGCTTCGGAAACCAAAGGCAGTAAATTTATAACCAGCACAACCACTTAACTCACAGGAAAATCTAGGAAAGCAACCTGCTAAATTCAGCATGTGGAAAATTCTACAAGCCAAATGACCAGGTTTCCTCAATAACTGAATGGTAAGAATAAAGTGGGGAAATTTTGGGAAGCTTAGAAAACTAAACGCAATAAGTCATCCTTGCCTGGATTCTGTTTCAAACAAACCAACTGTAAAGCACCATGTGAAATCAGAGGAATGTGAACATCAATAGGATATTTGATATTAAGAAAATGTTAGGATTTTTTTTTAGGGGTGATAATGGTATTATGGTTAAGAGTCTTTATCCTTAGGTAAAATATTTATGGATGAAGTTGGTCTGGGTTTAGCTTAAAAGTGATTGGGGGTTGGGGTTGGGGGGAGCGCCTGGGTGGCTCAGTTGATTAAGTGATTGACTTCTGCTCTGGTCACTATCTCACAGTTCATGGGTTGGAGCCTCACACTGGGCTCTCTGCTATCATCAACACGAAGCCTGCTTCGGATCCTCTGTCTCCCCCTCTCTCTGCCCCTCCCCTGCTCGTACTCTCTCTCTCTTTCAAAAATAAATGAACATTAAAAAAAAAAATGACCCAGAGAATGGGGAGGGTGAAGGAATAGTGGCTGCACATTGATAATCATGGAAGGTGAGTTACAGGTTCAAGGACATCCATTACATTCTTCTCTGTACTCATGAATTTGAGATTTTTCATTATAAAATATCCTAAGAAAAATAAAATCCCATCCCCAGCAATTAAATAAGAGATAGTACAACTCACCTCAACAGTAGGAAGTCTATATTCTGCTGCTCTGAGAGAGAGAGTGAAGAAGCCAGGCTCTAGTGTATCCATGCTGACCTTGGGATGGGAATACGGGCGAAAGGCATTCTCAAGTCAAATTCGAAGGAGCATTTCTTTCCCACCTCCCTTCTCCAGCTTTAAGTCCAGCTAGAGGAGGGGAAGCAGAGCCTCATGCTTAAGAACATGCTGGAGGCAAAACACCTGGGGTGCAATCCTGGCTCCTTCGTTGCTCGTCTTGGGATTCAGGCAAGCAACTTAACTCTCAGAACGTCTGTTCCCATCTGGGGAAGGGACTGCCAGGGATTCAATGAGCAGCACGTGTTCCTGGTTAGAAGCGTGCTGGCCCAAGGTTAAATACTATCTGAGTACTGAAAAAAAAATTCCAGTGAATGATTTGCCATTTAACACTCTTGCCCACTGGAGCTAAGGTTAAAAAATGAGAGAGAGAAGGAAGAAGGGAATGTCAGGGAGGAACAAAGGAATATAATGGAAACTTGCAACCTTCCTGTACCCCCATTACAATGGTGCCATTGAGGATGGGAATTCCTGATTTCTGACTTAAATACAGGTTCTAATTAAAACCATAAAATTTGAACCGTAAAATCAGAGAAACGCAGGAAGAAAATCACAATCATCTGAGCAGGTTAAAGCCAAAAACAAGCCCAGGACTCCTCCCCTCTGTGCCCACACACCATTAAAACAGATGCCGAAGTGCAGCCCACCTGACCCTTAAAAGGAAGGAGCTGGAGAGTGAAGTGAAACTCAGGCCAAGAGTGTGGGTGGTAGAAACGTCTGAGGTTCTAATTCCTAAGTAGATGAGCTCTGGGACTCTGCAGTTGGCTGATGCTTATCTCTTGCAAAGTTAATTAGGGTTCATTTCATAGTCATCAGGGAGAAGCAATTCTAAAGAAACCCCTGAAACCCAAAGGTGTTGTAACTGGGCAAGCTAATGGATGGGCAAATTAAAAGCGGCCACAAATATGGAGGGCAGATTAACATTTATAAGTGAGTGAATACTGGCCTGGTCAGACTTACTGCCAAGACACAGTCCAACAGAGTCAGATCATTGTACAGAGAAGGAAAACAAAGTAGCTACAGTAATCCTATTAATGGTGAGGTCATTTTCTAAGAAATGATAGGAAATACTAAAAATGGTATTTATATTGACAGTTATGAACTATAACAAGGTATACACAAAAATCAAAAGAGCTTAGTATTTCAGCTTACAAGTCTCCCCCCACCTCACTTCAGTATCAATTTCCCTCCATTTCACAGTATCCCAAACTGCATTTATCAATATGATAATCCTTTCTGGGCTAAGAACCAATTGAAAAGATTTTTCTACATTTTCTCCATCTAGCCCTGTGACTTTTCCAACTCAGTCACAGAGAGATCATTTGTCTCTTATTTTGAAGTAACCTAGTGGGTCCCAAACTTTGCTGCACATTGGAATTTACTGGGGAACTTAAAAAAAAACAAAAATTCCCTGTGGGCAAGTCACACCATATATCTAGTAAACCAGAATGCCAGGTGGGGGTGGCGGTGGCAGCCAGGCATCAGTACTTTTTAAACATTTGTTTATTTACTTATTTTTTATTTTAATTATTAAAAAATGTTTATTTTTGAGAGAGAGAGAGAGAGAGAGAGAGAGAGAGAGAGAGAACAAGCGGGGGAGGGGCAGAGAGAGCGGGAGACCGAGAATCCAAAGCAGGCTCCAGGCTCCGAGCTGTCAGCACACAGCCTGACACAGGGCTTGAACTCATGAACTGAGAGATCATGACCTTGAGCCCAAGTCAGACACTCAACTGACCGAACTACCCAAGCACCTCTTAAGTTAAAATGGAAGAACAGAGACTCTGTCCTGAGATAATGTCTTGTGTTTCCATACGTTAGCATTCAAAATAATTATAGTTTATTTTGTACATGTTGCCATCCTACACAAAAAGATAAATCAAAGTTTGAATTTTCCTTGGAATAAGGTAAAATCACCCGATAGGTGTTAAGAGAGGATATAGAAAATTACTGCAGGGCACCTGGGTGGCTCAGTCAGTTAAGCGTCCAACTCTTGGTTTCAGCTCAGGTCATGACCTCACATTTCGTGAGTTTGAGCCCTGCATCAGGCTCCATACTGACAGTGTGGAGCCTGCTTGGGATTCTCCCTCTCCTTCTCTCTCTCTCTGCCCCTCCCCTGCTCTCTCTCTCTCTCAACATAAATAAACTTAAAAAAATTAAAAAAAGAAAATTGCCACTTTGTCCCAATAAAGTGAGAAAAGGTAAAATACACTGGTTTAAAATTTAAACCTTTAGATCTTGGGTTCAAAAAACTGCTCAAGTTTTTAAAGAGAAACAAAAACAAGACCAGATTTCCTAAAATGTCACTGCAAAATATTCAGCATTACACTAAGTATTTGCAAGGAACTTTTTTTTAATGTTTATTTTTGAGAGCAAGAGAGACAGAGTGCAAGCGAGAGAGGGGCAGAGAGAGAGAGAGAGAGACAGAATCTGAAGCATGCTCCAGGCTCTGCACTGTCAGCACAGAGATTATTCCGTTAAATTTACTACCTCCTGAAGCGAGAAAATGGCTGCCTCCTACTTAGCTGTTAACCCAGCGTCTCACCTGATAGTAAAGCTATCTGCTCCAGCCCAGACTATGAGGCGGGGTGCTGTGTCCTTCGTACTTACACACCGTTTTCCATCATATTTGGAGACAAAGGAGCTTACCCTCACAAAATGCCTGTGCATGCTCTGACAGGGATCCCTGGAAAGTTCAGCTGGGGGAGGGTATTCCCAGGTGAAGTGAGTTGACAACTTAAGTTCGACCCAGCTTCTGTGTTACTACATACATCCAGTTATCACTTAGAATTCTTATCTCATTTGGCTACAGTGTCAAATTTTATGTCCACATCAAAATTATGTCCACATCAAGGATTTAGGATGTATATATCACAAACCTGCAGTTTCAGGAGACTAGTTATTAGAGGCTCTGTTAATGATTCTCTATTTTGATTCTCCTGCCTAGCTGATTACCCCCATGAACTTCTGTCTCCACTTTGTAAATAAAGGCACACCTCGTTTTATGCATGTTGCTTTATTGTGCTTTGCAGATACTGTGTTTTTTTTACAAATTGCACGTTTGTGGCAGCCCTGCATCGATCAAGTCTATTGGCACCATTTTTCCAACAGCATTTGCTCACTTCATGTTTCCATGCCACATTTTGGTAATTCTTTGAAATATTTCAAACTTTTTCATTGTTGTGTATGTTATGGTGGTCTGTAGTCTCTCTGTCTCTCAAAAATAAACATTGAAAAAAACTTTTTAATAAAAAAAAGAACCGTATGTGTTCATGTGAAAGGAAAAGCCACATGTCTCTCACTTTAAATCAAAAGCTCAAGGGGTGCCTGGGTGGCTCCGTTGGTTGAACATCTGACTCTTGATTTCAGCTCAGGTCATGATCCCAGAGTTGTGGAATCAAGCCTCAAGTTAGGCTCTGTGCTGAGCATGGAGCCTGCTTGGGATTCTTTCTCTCTCTCCTCTTGCCCCTTTCCCCCATTTGTGGTCTTGCTCTCTAAAATTTAAAAAAAAATCAAAAGCTAGAAATGATTAAGCTTAGGGAGGAAGACATGTCAAAAGCCAAGAGAGGCCAGGAGCTAGCCCTCTCGTGCCAGGTAGTCAAGTAGTGAATGCACAGAAGTTCTTGAAGGAAATTAAAAGTGCCACCACAGTAAACCATACACAAATGATAGGAAAGCAAAACAGTCTAATTGCCGATATGATGGTTTGCGTGATCTGGAGAGAGCAAACCAGTCACCACATTCCCTTAAGCCGAAGCCTAGTCCAGAGCAAGGCCCTGACTCTCTTTAATTCTATGAAGGCTGAGAGGTGAGGAAGCTGCAGAAGAAA
Organism: Cryptoprocta ferox; assembly: GCA_028646485.1. NCBI lineage: Eukaryota > Metazoa > Chordata > Mammalia > Carnivora > Eupleridae > Cryptoprocta > Cryptoprocta ferox. Next base: position 121,760,346 of record CM053573.1, read on the forward strand.
AGTCTGAAACCAGCAGAGGTTGGTTGATTCATGAGATCTAAGGAAGAAGCCGTCTCCATAAAACGGTGAAGCAGCAGGTGCTGATGGAGAAGCTGCAGCAGGTGACCCAGAAGATGTAGCTGAGACCGTGAATGAAGGCGGCTGCACTAAGCAACAGATTTCAAATGTTGGCAAAAGAGCTTTCCTTTGGAAGAAGAGGCCATCTAGGACTTTATAGCTAGAGAGAGATGTCAATGCCTGGCTTCTAAGCTTCAAAGGACAGGGTGACTCTCATTAGGGGCTAATGCAGCTAGTGACTCTAAGTTGAAGCCAGAGCTCACTTGCCATTCCAAAAATCCTAGGGCCCTTAAGAACTATGCTCAATCTACTCTGCCTGTGCTCTAAAAATGGACCAACAAAGCCTAGATGACAGCACATCTGTTCGCAACATGGTTTACTGAATATTTTAAGGCTACTGTTGAGACCTGCTCAGTGAAGGCAAAGTATTATTGCTCATTGACAGTGCATCTGATCACACAAGGGCTCTGATGGAGACTGACAACAGTAGTGTTTGCATGCCTGCTGACAACATTCTTTCTGTAGCCCATGGATCAAGGAATACTTTTGACTTCCAAGTCTTAAGAAATACATTTTGTAAAGCTCTATTTGCCATAGATTCCTCTGATGGATACGAGAAAGGTAGACTGAAAACCTTCTGGCAGTATTCACCATCCAAGACATCATTAAGTACATTTTGTGATTCGGGGCACCTGGGTGGCTCAGTCTGTTAAGCGTCCCACTTCGGCTCAGGTCATGATCTCGTGGTTTGTGGGTTTGAGCCCCGCGTCTGACTCTGTGCTGACAGCTTGGAGCCTGGAGCCTGCTTCAGATTCTGTGTCCCTCCCTCTCTCTCTGACCCTCTCCCCACTTGCACTGTATCTGTCTCTCCAAAATGAATAAACTTAAAAAAAAATTTCATGATCTATGGTGAGATCAAAATATCAACATTAACAAGGAGTTAAGAAGTTGATTCCAGCACTCATGGATGACGTTGAGGGGTTCAAGACTTCAGTGGAGGAAGTAACTGCTGATGTGGTTGAAAACATCAAGAGAACTAGAAATGGAGCCTGAAGATGGGACTGACTTGCTAGTGATCTCATGATAAAACTTGAACAGATGAGGACTTGTTTCATATGGATGAGATGGAAATTCTGGTGCAGATGCTGGGAAGACTGTTGAAATGACAACAAAGGATTTGGAATATCACATGAACTTAGTGGATAAAGCAGCGGCAGGGTTTGAGGGGATTGGCTCCACTTTTGAAAAAAGTTCTGTGGGTAAAATACTATTAAACAGTATCACATGCTACACAGAAATCATTTGTGAAAGGAAGAGTCAATCGATGCGGCGGACTTCACTTTTTCTTATTTTAAGAAATTGCCACAGTCAACTTCACCTTCAGCAACCACCACCCTGGTTAGTCAACGGCCACCGACACTGAGGCAAGACCCTCCACCAGCAAAAAGATTACAACTTGCTGAGAAAGTTCTGATAATGGTTAGCATTTGATAGCAATAAGGGATTTTTATGTTTTTTTTTAATTTATTTTGGGGGGAGGAGAGAGAGAGAGAGAGAAAACACAAGTGGGGCAGGGGCAGAGAGGGAGAAAGAATCCCAAGCAGGCTCCACACTGTCAGCGTCCAGGCTGACACGGGGCTCGATCTCACGAACCATATCATGACCTGAGCCAAAACCAAAAGTCAGACACTCAACTGACTGAGCCACCCAGGCGCCCCAGCAGTAAGATATTTTTAATTAAGGTGTATGTAAATTGTTTTTTTAGACATGTTATTGCACACTTAATAGACTACAGTATAAAGCATAACTTTATACATACTGGGAAACGAAAAAAATTCATTTGACTCACTTCATTGCAATATTTGCTTTATTATGGTGCTCTGGAATGGGCACCTGTACCATCTTGAAGAATGCCTGTACAGATTCTGGCTTCTGTGCTTCATCAGTCACCATATGCAGTCTGGCTTTTCTTCCCAGTTCTTATCCCACACTCCCCAACCCGACATCCCTTCCTACGTTTCTACGGCAAACCAATTTCACATTCTAATAGAGGCAGATAAATGAGTAAAATGTTTAGGGTGCCAAACAGTGGAAAAGTCTTCAACAAACGGTGCTGGATTACTGGATATCTACACGTGAAAGAATGAAGTTAGACTCCTACCTCACACCATATTCAAAGATTAACTCAAAATGGATCAAAGATCTAAAGAACTAACTCTGCAAAGCTTAGAATAAGCGTAACTCTTTGTGACTTTGGTTAGGTCAATTCTGAGACACACCCAAGGCACAAGCAACTGAAAAAGATACACTGGGCTTCATCAAAATTAAACAGTTTTGTGCTGGGGGCACCTGGGTGGCTCAGTCATTTAAGCGCCCAACTTCGGCTCAGGTCGTGATCTCACAATTTGTGGATTCAAGCCCCCCATCGTACTTTCTGCTGTCAGTGCAGTCTGCTTCCAATCCTCTAGGTGGGTCAGTAGGAAAAGCATGCAATTCTTGATCTTGGGGTTGTGAGTTCAAGCCCCACAATGGGTGTAGATGTTAAGTAAGTAAATCCTAAAAAAACAAAACCTGCGCTTCAAAAGAAATTAAGGAGAAAAATATTACAGATTATGATAATGAGGGACAAGTATCCAGAACTTGCCTATATAAAGAACTCTTATGATTCAATAATAAAGATGAACTCAAGAAATTAGGAAAGGATTTGGGTATTTCTCCAGATATACCAATGGCCAATAAGCACACACACGTTTAGCATCATTAGTCACTACAGAAATGCAAATAAATCAGACCTATAAGGTACCAGTTCACAGCACCTAGGATAACCAGAATTAAAAAGTCAGGTTAACTATGTAATAATGAGGATGTGGAGAAATTTGAATCCTCAGCTATGGCTAGTGGGAATGTAACGTGTTGCAGCCACTTTGCAAGTTTGGCAGTTTGACTCAGAGTTCTAGGACCCAGCAATTTCACCCCTAAATATCCCAAGAATTGAAAACATATTGACACTACTTGCACATGAAAGTTCATAGCATTATTCATAACAAGAATAAAGTGGAAACAACCTAAATGTTCAACTGAGGAAATAAATGAACCTTGTGTATCCAATTGTTTTGCAATAAAAAGGAATGAAGTATGACGCATGCTGCAAGACGACAAACCTCAAAATATACCAAGTTAAAGAAGCCAGTGAAGAAAGACTATACGTTGGATAGCCTGGTTTATAGGAAATGTTCAGAAAGAGAAATCAAGAGACCAGGAGTGCTTGTTGCCTAGGGCAGGGATCTTGTGGCAATGGTAAAGGATTGCTAATTGGTATGGAATTTTGGGGGGGATAGTGGAGTATGTTCCAGAATTCAGAGTGTGGATGGTTGCACAACTTTTGAGAGTACACTAAAAGTTACTAAGTGTACACTTTACATACTGTTTTTTAAAAGCATTTTAAAGGCTTATTTTGAGGGGTGCCTGGGTGGCTCAGTTGGTTAAGTGTCTGACTTCAGCTCAGGTCATAATCTCATGGTTCATGAGTTCGAGCCCCGCATCCTGCTGTGCTGACAGCTCAGAACCTGCAGCCTGCTGCGGATTTTGTCTCCTCTCTCTCTGCTCCTCCTCCCTCAAAATTAAACGTCAAAAAAAAAAAAAAAAAAAAAAAAAGTTTTGAAAGAGCAAGCGAGCAGAGGGAGAGGGAAGCCCAAGGAGGCTCCACACTGTCCCCAACCCTGGGATCATGACCTGAGCTGAAATCAAAAGCCTGATGCTCATCAGACTGAGCCTCCCAGGCACCTCGGGCACCTCGTAGGTGTTCTATTTTAAATAGGGCTGTTAAAACACTCAATTGAGTAGCCAGAATGACCAAAGAGAAACTGTTACCACTAAACATTTAAACTGTTCCCAAAAGAGACTTGAAATATACTCTCTAGTTTAGAAATTTAGGGACTATAATGCTGAATAAATCCCGAAATTTAAAATGGCTCATTTGAGAAACCTGTATGCTTCTGAAGGGGTAAGGCCCCAGATCTTTATTCTACACAGTAAAGATTGTAGATTCTGCTGCCATGGTTTGTGACAACAAAATGTAATATGGTAACAAAAAAAGTACGTTTTGACATTTTAACTTTGAAGAATATCCACCACTTCTATTCCAGATCTGTCTTTTTAACATTCAGAGTGCCCTGCAAACATTTATCAAACCGGAGTCTTACCCCTGAGATGAGATTATCATCCTCCCACAGCAACCGAGGCGTGACATCAATTTCAAAAAGAGACTAGGTTAAAGATGAAGACTAAAAACCAAGAGGGAAGTGGGGGAAAAATAAAGACTACCAGACTCCAAAATCCATATATTTACTTTTTATTGAATTTGTTAATGTTACAGAGTTCCTGCACTGCCAAACCATGCCTGAGAATTCAAAGAAAGAAATGGTACAATGGACAGCCTCACCCACCCATCATACAGTATATTAAAACTTGATTCATGTGCATTTTTATAATTTCACAATCTTTTAAAAAGTTATAACAAGAGTTGGAACTTTGTATCTCCTGCAGGTCTTCAGATTTCTAGTATAGTATGCCATTAAATAAAAGTTCTGCATGTTCCTCTCAGTTCATTCCTCAGTAACATAACCCCCAACAAAATTTTGCTGGAAAAGAAAATGCATACTTCTCAGGGGAAATATGTGGCTCAAGGTCCAAGAGATTATTTGTTAAGATTTTTGGTTCCCAAATGAAGTCTTCAGTTTAACCAACAATCCCTGGTTTCTTGCTTAATCATCCCACCTCTCCTTGGCTGGCTCAGCTACTCACCCCAACACACCGGCGGCCAGGCGTCCTGCCTGCCGCCTCAGACGCCGTAGTGGCCCAGGTGTGGCGGGGAAGGTCCCGTCAAGAGATACTGTCAACTCCCAGGAGCTGATTCCCGCACTGACACTTTCGTCCACACTAAACTTCCATAGGAGATGCCCCCCCCCCCCACAGGAAAAGTTCGGCTCGCTCATTTGCTTCACTCTTGCCAGTAGCAAGTCTGCAACTCCTGCATTTGGCAAAGGGATTTATTATAGAGAAACCCAGACTCTGCATCAAGCGGTCACATACCACTTTGAAGTATTTCTAGTGAACCAAAGATACAAAACTAGTAAATTACCAGACTATCTCATTAGATGGAAAGACTTCTCAGTAATCCTGGGTAGCTTCCTGAAGTCCCATTAAGGGCTAAAAATTACTGGACAGTTTAAGCTGTAAATCATTAAAAACACAAGTGCTATGTCACCTGTTTCTCACCCGACTCTTCAAATGAACGTTAAGACATACCAGAAGGTTGACAACAGAGCTAAGCTGGCACAGTCATTGCATCTGCAGAATGTCCAATACCTTAAAAATTTGGGCACAAGTATACCTGGAAATCTTGTCAAAGATCACGCAAAATCCCATGAAAACCTAAGTGGGTTTTAGGTGAAGGTTCTGCTCCCGTTGCTCTGAATTTGTAAGGGCAGGTCAGGGAATCACGTGGCCTGAGCAGACCCCACTCTCTCCACTGCAGTTCACTGTACAGTGTAGACCTGATCGGAGGAGGCTTTAACAGCACCTGAAGTAGAGCCCCCCGCACCTACCGCCCTTTACATCAAAGGCTATTTGGTTCCACTCTAGGGATTGGCAAATTCACGAGACATTTCACAATCCTAATGCATATTTCAGGTTACTTATTCAACCAAGCAATATGCTCTGTCAAAGAACTTATTCCAAGTCAAAAAAAAAAAAAAAAAAAAAAAAAGGCCTTAATGTGGAACACAGAAAAAGCACTACCCAAATAAAAAATATCACTAAAGGAAGTAAGATCACTCCCCCCCACCCCCTTTCCCACTGGGTGGACCCAAGTTTGGTTGAATTTAACTTATGGTTACCTCAGGATACAACTCAAAGTTTAAATTATAAAATCCCAACCCTACACAGATTATGTGAACATGGGAGTTCTTTTGAGAGTGCACGTTCCAGGAAGTCTAACACAGCCCACTACAGAGTATTCCTTAAGGGTGGGGCACAGGACAGGTTAATTAAGGTCACTTAAATCTTCATCTTTTACAGCAGATCAGAACCCAGATGGCTGACTTTCTGCAGGACTTCTGATAGGAATCCAGGAGAGCTGGTTTCAAGCTTCACACTGACACTTACTAGCTGTAATCTTTGTGTCCAGAAGTTGTGATCCACATGACGTCCGTGACGAATGCAGCAAACCTGAGGTAGTCAGCCCTTACGAAGGCTCAGTATCTGAACATAAAAAGATTTTGAAATGACCACTGGCTGCAGTTTGTTTTTGTACTTGCAGAGTAATAATGAAAGAACACTGCCGAATCTAGTTCACGCATTTATAGAACAAGGAGAATCCCCCTACATCCAACATAACACAAAGAGCAGTGTGACACTTATGCTTCCATAGTGCAATAGGGCCGGTCACATATCGAGTGGTCTGCATCGGCCTCGGGTCCAGCAGAGATCGGATGATGAATGGCTGTTCCTGGTGGTGAGCTGTGGTCTAGTTACCTTAGAAGGGTTAGCAAAGACCATTCCTTAATTGTACTGTGTGTGGCTGCTTTTCTGATTTTCAAGCACAGCATACTGGTTGTCTAGCTGAAGTTTAAGGGCCTGGTTTTTTGAAACCTCATCCCTACCTCTAGTTTTGTGTCTTACTACTTCAAAGCTCTTCTCCATTTCTTTATCCCTAAGGGAAAAGAAATGTAATCAGTAAATCTTTCTTCTTCACTGGGTTGTTGTGTAAATACTCTTCCTCAAATTAAAAACAAAAGACAAAGAAGAAAAAACAAGCCACCCCTTAGAAGTATCCTGAAGGAGGAATGGGAAGGGAAACCGGGACAGGTATCCCCTGCTCCCCGGAAGTTCGAGTTACACGACTTGCTTTTACAGAAGACCTACATCAGGACTGCAACAGCTGTTTCCCATCTCCAGATTTCTTTCTGTTAGTGAAAACACCCACTAACACAGGTCTTCCTGTAAAAGTGAAATGCAAACTTTCACAAAGTGAGGGATCCTCTCTGCTTTATGCCATTCTGACTTAGGAATGCTCTGCTTCTGACAGGGGAAACTTGCAAATACAATCATCATGAAATCATTGTCTAGGCTTCAAAGGAACAGAAAAGAATACTGAAGCTCTATGGTCCTGTTTTGTGTGGTGGCAAATCTATTTTGGAACCAACTTGAAGACAACTGGAAAGTCAAAAGGCTATCTAATGACACGGTGATTCCTTCTAAGACTCACTTTTATTTTTAGTGAACAATAAATAATACATCTCTTTATACATAAGGGCAACCGTTTTCTTATTCAAGTAAAGTTCTACTCATCATTCGATGATTTCTCCTCACTTCTTTATGGGAATGGGTCAGGTAAAGGTGAGTGTGGGAAATCACTGCCCCTCATTTTGTAGGACAGAGTGGAGGAGCAGGTCAAAGTGGAGACTTAAATTTAAGCCAGCTAGGCTCTCAGAGGCAAAAATGCTGGGGTTTATTTTAAAAGTGACGCCCCAAAAAACCAGTATTTCCAACTGATGTCTTTTACATTTTCTTCCCATTTTATTTACTTTAAAAATTCATATCCCTAAAAAAGATGTGGATGTGCCATATGTGGTCATTTAACTCCGGGTGGCATTCATTTTAAGTACCTGCTGAAATAAGATTATTTTAATATTAGGTTTATAAATGTCAACATCTTTCATCTATTCATGTCAACTGGGAATATACCGCTCTTACATTTCTAGTTTCCGAGTTAGAAAGAATTCTAACTAGACAAGATTTGTCATAGCTACAGAACATATAAACCAGGGATAAAGAGACCTGCAGACAATGTGGGCTTTGGTGCTCTTTCCCCACAGCCCCCTCCAGGACCCCCTCCCCCAACCCTGAGGCATGTTACGTCTCACCCTAATTCTCAGGTGGCCTGGGCTTTACCAGCAAGAGAACCCTCCCCCCTTCAACCAGGTGGTTCTCCCATCTCCTACATGCCACTCCCTGGCCAAGGGACAGAGTGCCGAGACAAAAAGGAGAGAGCTGGAGTACTTACTTCCGGCTTTCTACATGCTTGGCAGTGGACTGCAGGGACGGGAACTGTGTGTCGCTGTAGATTTCTGGTGGGCCTTGCGGTGTTTTCCTCGTTGTGGTTAACCTGGCTCCAGGGGGCCTATACACACCACCACTAGTCATCACTGGTTCTGGGGTTTCTGTAACTAACATTCATACCAGTTTAGAGAAACTGTTCAAATGCCTGGCATTTTAATAAGCTATTCCCACATTCCCAATCATTTGATCATTACAGAAAAAACAACACCTATATGAGTCTCTGGACAACAGAAAGAAAAGTTACCTGGAAAATGAAAGCGAAAATACTCTAGGGTCTAATTTTTCTCCCATGTGCAATTTTAATTACCCATGTAAATGGGTTCTTTCTAGAATTCAACTTACTCAAGTGGGAAAGAATCTGCTGGACCTGAGACACAGGCCCAGGAGGGGCTGCCTTTCGGAGTATGACCACGTCAGCCCTCAGTTTATATCGCTAAATGTGGATTAATGACGTCTTTACCTGGTTGGTGGGTTAAACAAGATGCCAGTATGAAGAATTCACTTTCTAAAATACTCGTGTACATACTTTTAATTCTAAAAGACTAGTAATTTCACTGTCATATCAATGGATCTTGTTTTATAAAACACAGGTAAAGCAGGAAAAAACAGGAAGAGCACAAAGTCTTCCACGATGGCTAACATTTTGGGGACAGAGCCTTCTGGCATTTTGCTATGTAGCCTTTTCTTCTCCCCATTCTCAACATGGATTCAGTATTTTACATGTTGTTCCATTTATCAAAAACTTCCTTTCAAATAAACGCCTACATCATTTATTAGCTGCAACATAAGGCATAAAGGCTTATTGTCTCATACAGCTTTTAATTAAGCGTGGGAAAGCTATAATATAACACGCATTCATTAGTTACTAGGCACCTGCCCTGTGTCAGGTACTGTTCATAGTGAGGACACAAATGGTTAAGGACTGGCCTTCGTGAACTGTAGATTCTGGCCACTAGCCACATGCAGCTATTTAAAATGAAATAAGACTTAAAAATTCAGTTCCTTGGTTATATTAGTCGAATTTTAAGTACTCGAAAGCTGCGCATATGGCTAGTGGCTACTACAGTGAGCAGTGCTATTCCAAAGTACTAATGGACAGTGTTATCCCAGGGTAAGGAAATCAAATATGTCTTATTGGGACACAGCTCACTCAATGGGTGTACGTATTGTCTATGGCTGCTTTTATGCTGTAAGAGCAGAGCTGAGTAATTAAAATAGTCTTCTGTGTGGCCCTCTAAACCCGAAATTACCTATTATCTGGCCCTTTACAGAAAAGCTTACTTAGAGACTCCCAATGTAAAGGAAAGAGAATTCAGACTGAAAGTATTATGTACAAAGCGCCTGCAGCAGCAATATGCCTGGTATGTTCAAGGAGCAGAGTGAGCAAGGACCTGATTAAAAGGAAAGACAAAGTCAGAAAAAGGGATCCCAAGACAGGTATCTAAGGTGCTCCAAGTCAGAACTTTAGCTTCTATTCTGATTAAAGGGGACACCACTGGAGGTTTGTCAACAGCAGAGGGACACATCGTGTCACATTTCAAAAGATCACCGCACTGGCCGCTGGCTGTGTTGGGAACAGTGTATGTAGGGAAGCAGGCCAACCAGTTTTAATAGGTACTGCAGACCTTTCTATGTTTTGGAGTCAACTGTACGTGAAGGGTTCAGTTTTGGATATGTGGATACTGAGGTGCTGGGTAGGCGGTTAAGATCTACATGTTTGGAGGTCAGGGCAGATCTGAGTGGATGTGAATTTCGGAGTCGCTGGAACGTGGAGATTGCCAGGGGAGTAAGGGCACGGAGAAGAGTGCGGCAACGGCTGAGCGCAAGGGGAGATGCAGAGACCCCAGCCAGGGAGTCTGCACCGAGGGAGGAGACTGTGGTCTCCTGGAAGTCACCAGAAGAGTGTGTTTCAATCGGGTGATCAGCTACAGCAAATGTTGCGCGATGGGGCAAATCGATGAGGACGGAAACTGGGAAACTCAGTTTAGCAATGCTGAGGTCATCAGGGATCAGTGACAGATGCAGTAAAACATGTTAAGGGCTCTGGTGTCTGCACAGAACATGCTTTGAAAACTGTCCCCCCCCCCCGCCTTTCTGCCCCTCCCTCACATGCTCTCAAAAATAAATAAACACAAAAAAAGATAAATGGGAAAACATATATAACATAGCAAAGAGCTAAAAAGGACACAAGAATGTCGGCACACAGTAGTTATCTGTGATCTCTGGGCAGTTAAGATTTGTTATTCTTTATATTAGTGTGTATAAAAAAATCTACCCTTCTGAGAATTCATGCTTCAAGACAGAGTAAAATGGGGAGAAAAAAAACAGGTGGAAACACAGGTACTCAATATCCATTAGCCAACTGCCAAAAAGTAAAACAAATGACTTAAATATTTAAATTTGGCAAGTTAGTTTACATATAAATGTAGGCAGCCTACAGAAAAGCACAAATCTTAACTTCCAAATTCCTTTACTTAGGATGTAAAAATCTTTACACAGACACGTACAAACCTCTCCCAAGCACAGAAAGGAACCCCTCTCACTGTACCATGGCAGTCATGTAGTTGAGAGCTAACCATATGTAAAGTCTTGCCTAGATGTCTTCATGAGAATAAAACATTGAGATTTTACCAATAACTGCAGTAGGAGGTGCTTGTACCGGAGCAGTTTTATTCCAGGGACCTGAAGACTTCTCTACACCACCACCACCGCCTCCGCCTTCTTCCCAATTATCACCTGGATCTTCTCTTTTTTCATTATCTTCTTCTTCCTTTTCACTATTGGAAAAGCAAATGAGAGAATTATAGAATCACCAGGAAAACTGTCAGTCCCAACCCTTAGTTCAATCAATGCTGTTATCTGTGACCCTAGAGGAGTTGCTTAACCTCTTCAGAGCCCAAATCCCCCACCTGTTTAGCACTCATGGTAAGCATTATTTTCAGGGATGAAACGCAAGTTGTATGTCACTGGCTAAATCGTTTATTACATATTACAAAATACTCTCAAAATTAGAATTCACAGTCCAATAGAGGAAACATATAGATCTGTGTTCAGTGTTTACATCAGCGCTACAAACTTTATTAGTGCCAGTCTCTACTGTTTGACACAGGGAATATATGTAGAACTGGCCCCGATCACCAGAGATGTCACCTATTTAAAAAAGAGAATACAAAAACAAAAACTTATAAATGTGATGCGTTATACACCGTGGTAACATACCATCCTAAGGCTGGCTGCAGTGTTTCTTATGCCAATTTCTTATTTCTTTATTCTTTACTGGCTGGAGTCAGAAATCAGTGAGTTAACTATCAAATCTAACTTTTTGCAGCTATTTGTCCTTGCTGATGCCACCTCTGGCAGACTACCAACCTTTCCATGAATCACGTTCTATGACAATGGTAGTTTTTCCTAGAACTTCAGCCTATCAACCTCCTTTACCATTTGAATCACCCTCTTTTCTCCTATTGAAAAACAGGATTTTGCATAAAGCTGTCCCTGACCTTCCACTTTTAGACATGTCTCCCTTTGATACCTAATCAGTGATCATGGCTTTAATAATGTACAGATGACTCCCACCCTACACCCTAAGGTGTGACCTTGGGATCATCATGGCCTCTCCTGGCTTCTGCAAAAGGACATCTAAGTGTGCTTTCCTTCCATTTCAAGGGAAGTCCTGGCTATAAGACAATGTGCTTGAATAACTAATGGTCTCCTTTAAAGACACATACACATTTCAAAGACAATGTCCACCAAATTTAGAGGCCTAGGGTGGCAATCAGGAAGGGGAGAGGGGAACGGACTCATCTTCACTCTGCATTTGTAGCACAGTGTTACTTAAGACTATTGTTCAAGAGGAAAAAAGAATGGAGAATATGGCCAAGCCACCCTTTGGTTTCCCTTTCTGTTAATATATAATAGAATACAGTGCTGCCATTTAAAATGTTAGGCCTATACTAACACGAATATTTGATTCAATGTCAATTAAACCAATGACATACTAAAACAAAATCTATATACCTAATATTAAGCACGAGGATATTTTACATGACTTTAAGTTTTTTTTTATTGGGGGGGGGGGCAGCAGAGGGGCAGAGAGAGAGAGGGAGAGAGAGAATCCCAAGCAGGCCCAGCACTGTCAGCTTGGAGTCTGACGTGGGACTCCATCTTATGAACCCTGAAATCATGATCTGAGCCGAAATCAAGAGTTAGATGCCCAAATCAACTGAGACACCCAGGCACCCCTGATTTTTTTAAAAAAATTTAAAGAAGCAGCTGGGTGCTAGAATGCATGATTTTATTTTGTTCATGCAGCAGGTAGTTATGAGCAGATTCTAAAGCCAGACTGCCTAGTTCTGCCACATACTAGCCCAGAGACTAAGTATGGCACTTAACTTTTATATGCCTCAGTTTCCACATATGTAAAATGGGGAGAACACAAAGACTCAGTGAGTTAACGGACACAAAGCCCTGAGAACAGTGCCTGACACATACTAAGCACTGTTAATTGTTTACTACTACCTGCATTTTAATATGCATTTGAGCTTCAAACAAGTGGCGCAGATGCCACCACCTTATTAGGACTTGAGCCGAAATCAAGAGTCAGACACTTAATGGACCAAGCCACCCAGGCGCCCCTTAGATTTAAAAAAAAAAAAAAGGAAAAGAAACTAAACACTATGACCCTGTTTCCTAAAGTTTATATGTAGGAATGAATGACCAGGTAAGGATATGGAGGTCCTAATTTACCTACGAGTCTTAACAGCGGTATCCAAACATTAGTACTGTCCACCCCCCCCCCCAATTTTTTTTTAGTTACTCACTTCTGAACCCATGGCAATGCAGTTACCCTTTAATATTGGTTCATGAGTGAAAACATGGGTGTTATACACCTAGTTACATCAGACTTGTTAGTAATGTCTCAGTATCCCAGTCCAGGCTAGACAGCAAGATCCCCACAAAGCTTTAAGAATGTTCACGGCACTTTTATTCTCATATATACCCCAAGGTATGTAAGCTTTCATTTCACTTGGTCATTTACATTTGCAGTCAACTCAGCAAAATGTGCTGAATCACTATTTTTCAAATACATATACTGGACTCTTAAGACAGATTTTTCTTTAAGTTACTTTAATATCTGGTGATTAATATATCTAAACCCCAGAATTATCAGCTTGTAGTCAACAATTAACTGAAAAACCAAAAAAATCCTAACACTGATTATCCCTAAGCAGAATGCATTATGGATAATTCTAATACATTTCTTTATGCTGTTAAAGTTTTCAAATGTCCTTCATAGAGTTTTTGTAATTCACAATAAAATATTAAATAAAAATAAAACCCCCAATTTGGTCTCAGAATACTGATGGTCCGCTGTAAAAGGTTCCTTCACTGTCTAGTGTTTGTTTCCTCTTCATCCTCAGAGACAAGAATTGAATTAATCACAAATCTACAAATCCCTTTAAATTATAAACTATTACTAAGAAATAAGAATGATTTGCTTAATTAGAACAGTATATCTGTAATAATAAACATAAGACAACTTAATATTTTGGTTTCATATTCTGAACTATTAGTTAAACGAAACACTGCAAACTGTCTAGTCAGGACCCTTCATCCAACAGAGGCCACTAGGGCCCAGAGATGCTAAGAGCCTTGCCAAAATGCCCAAGTACTAAGGGCAGGGTAGAAATGATTTAAATATCTGATTACTTTCCCATATTTACATACTCTAGAAAATGTCAAATCTCTAAATACCATAGTAAGACAAATGTTGCGAAGAGTTATTTCCACAGAAGTCAATTAGGCTAAAAATATACATAGCTTCTCATCAGCTAAATTTCACATTTCCAAACACTACACTGCTACTTGTAAGTATATTATCACAATTTTAAAATATACAGTCTAAAATATGCAAAAGTCCATAAGGCACTGCTGGTGGTAGGGGGTGAGGATGCTAGCAAAGGGAGTATTTAGAGCATCTAGGAGGCCGGAAGTGTCCTACCACTTTGCAAAGTTAAACCTCACAATAAAGCCAGGGCAGGGGGGAGGCTCACTGACACAGGAGGAAACTGACACTTGGACATTAAGTCCCTCCCCCAGGGCTACAAAGTAGCAGAGCCAATCCCTGGGTCTCCAGAGCCCATATTCTTTCATATTGCCTCTTTATTTCATTTTATCCTCTTTATAGAGTTCTAATAAATGACCCAGAAATTTTCTCTAATGTTGAGAAATTCACTTTCAGTAAAGCTGATCAGGATTATACATCCTGCAGCAGTTTACTAATAAAGATGGAGCATTCTTACCTCTTTATCTCCAGGAACACTACATGAGAATTTATGCATCCCAACACTAGGGTTTAGTAGCTCAAACAAAATCCAGGTGACTGTGCTTCTGCGAGAATGGTGGGCACCTCCACTGGTTCGACCCTATTATCTAATCACTGTTACAACAGCAAAATGAAGATGGATGTGGCCTGACAAGCTATGCTGGCAGCCTAACATGGCACTGCACCTCCTCCACATGCTGTGTTCCACAGCATCCTGCACATCATTGAAATGATCTACTGGTGTTTAGTAGAACAGGACTTATTTCTGCAACCCTGATGTCTGGCATACTTCAGTGACACTCATTTTTGCTACAAGGAATCCAGCTTGGATGCAGGAGTAATTTCTTCAAAGAACAACTTAACCAGCTCCACCTAATGGGTTTAAAGGTCTACATTTCTTAAGAAGGTTCCTAAAAAAAAAAAAAAAGCCCACTGGGTTCCAAGAACCCAATTCTTTGTTGAAAGATGACAAATGCTCAACATTTATGAACTTCAAATATTAAATGAAATCCTTTTTTCTCCCCAAAATCCATTTAAAGAGGAGAGGCCACAGGTCCTACCATCAACCAACAATCTAAGCTCCAATGTTAGGGCCCTTCTTTTTATCACCATCCCAATGGCACCCCTCTGAAGAACTTGTCTATAAATAATGACAACCTTGAATACATCTATTAATTTAGATACAAAATTTGAAACAAGGTCTTATAATAATACTGTTGATACTTAAATCTTGAGCTAGTTGGTTAACGTGTGATAGGACGTTAGTGTCATGTTTGCTGCTCATGAAAATTTCCTTTTCTAAAAAAGAGTTTAAGTAGCCTTGATACCCAGTGTGGGGCTTGAACTTATAACCCTGAGATCATGAGTCCTATGCTCCACCAACTGAGCCAGCCAGGTGCCCCTCAAAAACCTCCTCTCTCAAATGCACACTTCAATGAAGGTCCAGCATGCTAACCTACCATAAGGAGGAGTGTCAAGTAACTTTAAGGTGACAGGCCGTTTCTGCAGCTGACTGAAGATAAAGCAAGAAGGCAAAAATGATCAGTGGATCTAACCAAAAAAAAAATACGGGCACTTATTTTACTATTCTTGCAACTTTTCTGAGGTTTCTAATTTTTCAAAGCAAAAAGCTGGATGAAAAAGCTTATGATTACAAGGCTGAAAATTTCAAGATACTTTAAGTCAATTTCCAAAGTTTCATATTCCCTCATCTCATTCTGAGATGGCAAGGCTGCCTCTCTTACAAAGGTAACAGATTAAAGGCATAAAGAACCACCTGCCCCAATTTTTGAGAGAAAAGGTATCTCATTTCTCTGCCCCCCCCCCCACCTAAGGGTTTCTGCCTACAAAATAAGACCAAGCTATAGAAGATAATAATTGAAAGTCCACAGCAATGTTTAACACTCCTGATAGAGATTTTTGTTTGTATGGTTCTACTAATGCCAACCTGAACATGTAATTTTCTCTTATTAGGTCCACAGTGAACTGACTCACCAGAGTCCATCAGTCATGATAATCTTATGCACCTCCATTACCCTTTCCCTGAAAATCTTGTACTATAAACCAGGTGCTTCATGGTTAAATAACAGAAAAATTCCCAAGACTAAATCATCCTAATTTACCTACTGAATAGAGACGGTTAATATCACCAAGTGGGTATTTTACAAATACCCTGCTCAAAAATCCCAACAATCCTAGCAGTTGTCTTAATCTTGCAGATCACAACCAACCAACCTGCCCAAGGTCACATATAAGCAGCAGACTAAAATGCAAAGTCAGATTTGTCTATCTCCAAAGCCCCTGTTTTCGAGACATTATCAACTCCACCCCACTTATGTGAGTAACCTACTTTCACTCCTATGAACCAAAGTGTCTTTCCTTGGGGACCCCAACCCCAGTTTCAGGGTCAAGAACATTTATACAAAGTTCACAAGGTTTTTCAGTATGTAAAGTAAAAATATTAGTCATTATTATTACACCTCAGGTGACTTCTCACACTCAAGTCTTTCCTAAAGGCTGTTAGATCCCTCTTTATTCAATGACTTATGAAGGCAACGGAAATATACATTTCAGATTCCACAATGACTGAGGATCCAAAAAGCAGCTTCCTGAAGGTATGTTTTCATTGTTGGCAGGTTAGAAGACGATGTGTGGAGGACCACTTAGGAGAAATGACTACATGCTAAGAATAAATAATGAAAAAACATTAAAAGCAGAACTTAAACACTCATAATAGCCTAGCTGAGATTTACCTGTGCCCCTGGCAAAGGTGAAAAGAAATGACTTAAGAAATATTTCATCACCTCTGGAGTAGCCAAAAAGAAAGAAAAATAACCTTGGATATGGATATATAGGCAATGACATAAATATCGGTAGTTTAAATATCCTCCATAATAGAACAAAATCAGTTTCTAGCATTCAGTGACTCTGAAACCTTTCCCCCTCAGAAAATGCTATTCTTGCTCAGTAAGTTCACATGACCAAACACTATCTTTCTTGTCATTCAAATCTACAGAACGTGTACAGTCAAGGGCCTGTGGTCAGGAAAGGCAGACCTAGAGCCTTATTCTACAGCCAAACAGGAACCACATACACAGGCAGTTCCACAACCCCCAGTGATTAAGAACTTCCTATCACCTCTTCTTCAGTTTTACAGGGCAGGCCTCAGGAGAAAGCAGGGCTATTCTCTCTTCTTAAAAAAAAAAAAAAAAACTATAAAAGAAAAAAAAAATGTTTATTTGGAGAGCGAAAGGGAACACACACATGGGGAGGGGCAGAGAAAAAGAGAGAGAGAATCCCAAGCAGGGTTCTCAAAGGGGCTCAATCTGATGAACCAACCCTGAGATCATGATCTGAGCCGAAATTAAGCCTTAACTGCTTAACCAATGGAGCCACCCAGGTGCCCCAAACAGGGATATTTTCTAAACTACACCTCTCCCCCAAAACATCTAACACACAAATTCAAGAAGTATTTATTCAAGGGAATAAAACTGCAGTCTGATCACTTCTGCTTAACATTACTACAGAAGAGCTTCAAGACTGGAAAAGCCTCATTTCCTAAAAAGTCTCCCACTATCAGTCAGGTTTCGCTTTGGTTAAGCTCATGAAACAATGTGAAAGAACCTAGTAATGCCTCGCCACAGGAGGAATGCAACAAATGTTAAAAATATTAGTCCTGGTTTTTGAGTACCTTACTCAAGGCTGTAAACGTCACCTTTAGAGAAGTCAAAGGACAGTATTCTGGTTAAGGAAAATTACTTCCTTCAGTGTGCCACGTGGTCATTGGGGTCTACAAATTGCAAACTTTAAACTGGAGGCAGCTCATCAGGATCTCATTTCTTTAAACAGAGATTAAAGAGTTATCTTAAAATGGAAGCATATTATTCACTTGCTTTTTCTACTTCATAAGCCCATTAAAAATGACACCGATTTACATGAATCTAAAATGAAATGCCAGATAGGACTTAATATGTTAATTTCAAATACTTTAAGGCAACCAACCCAATTTTTTTAAAAATCCTGTTTTGTTTAGTTTCTTGATCTTGCTGTTGATTACACAAGTCGGTCTCACTGTGTGGACACCTAAAATCCGTACTTCTCAGTATGCTCCAATTACAAAAATATAAATGAACTTGCTTATTGGAGAGGATTTGAAAATCAAGTCGTCCCAACCCACCAATACTGAAAGTAAAAATTCTGAAGGCCATAAAATCCATTTCATTTTTAGCTGTCTCAAGTAAGTAGGCAAGGTCTCACAGGATTTCGGAGCTGGCAGCTAATCTGACTGGCACATAGGACTGCCATCACCGACACAATCCATTAGAGCCCTAAGAAGCGTATCTAAAGCAGGAGGCCACTGTGATGCGCTTTGGGGCTAGAGAAAAACCAAACATACACCACCTACCCTAAGGGTTATCTAAACACCAGACCATACCTTATTTGCATCGCCTGAACTCTGAGGCCGCTGTAATCAACCTCTTTTTGTTCAAATTCTTTCCACTCATCTTCATCCTGTAAAACACACACCATTTGATCAATTAAAGCTATTTGTTAAAATACAACTAAGGCAAGTATCGGACTATGAAAAGGGGATCAAGTGTCCGGAACCTAAAGTATAGACTCAATTTTCTGGCCAAAGCCCTTACTTGATCCCGGGGCTGACTAGCCTGGAGAACAAACGTGCCCAGCAGTCAAATTTCGTTTACTTCCACCGGTTCCTTCAAGAGAGCGGTTACTTTAAAAGCAACCAGGAAAAGTCGAATGAAAAAGTCAATAGTAACCCCACAACTAAACGTCTACCTTAATGTTGTCATGAGACTTACACTGTTACAGGCTTAGAGGCCAAGCCCTGCCGGTCAGAGCTGCCACAAATGCGAATGTTAGAAAACTGAGCTCAGACTATTCGGCTGAAGTCAGAACACCAAATTACTCAAGAGTCTCAGAGTAGACGTCACCCGATAAATGGTGCTCTGGGCCGGGCATTTCGGCCTCAGACCCTTTTCCCCTCGAGGGTGCCGCGCTCTGGGTCTCGGTCCCGGCCGGCGACACGAGGTAGAGGAGCGGGAGCGGGCTGGGGGCCGGGGAAGGGGTCCCGCGGGGAAAGGGGAACCGGCCTGGCGTGGGAAGCCCGCGTCACATGGCCAGCCTCCGCGCCCGTCCGCCCGCTGGCCGGCCCCTCCCGGACGCTTCCCCGGGCGGGCGGCCGGCGGGGGCGGGCACATGGGCGCAAGCGCGCGGCCCGGCCCCGAATCCGGGCCCCTCACCTTAGTCACGGCCTTGGTGGCGGCCCCGGAGCCCGCGGCCCCCGCGCCTGCGGTCCCGCCGTCGCTCGGTCGGGCCCCCGCGCCCGCCCCGCCGCCCGCCGCGCCCGCGGCTCCGCTGCTCCCGCCGGCGCCGCCCGCCGCGCCCGCGGCGCTCGCCGCCCGGCTGCTCCGCTCCTTCTTCTTCTTCTTGTCCCTCTTGGCGAAGAAGTTATCTAGGCTCCGCTCCTCCGTCTCGGCCATGGCCGCAGCCTCCACGGCCCGGATGGGTGGGGCCGGCGGCGGGCGCGGCCCGCGGGGCGCCGAGCTCGGGGTCGAGGCCGGCTCTGCGCTCACGCTCCCGGGCGCGGCGACGCCTCAGCCCCGCGGGGTCGCCGAGGCGTGTGTGGCGGGGCGGGCGGCTCCCCCCGCGTGCTGGCGGGCGGTGGTACGGTCCGCCTGGGAGATCGCGCGCTGCTCCCGCCGCTCGAGGCTGCCGGGGCTGCAGCTGCTGCCGCGACCGCGGTGCAGGATCCTGTCCGCTCCGCAGCCGGAGGGGAAAAGGAACGCGCGGGCCAGAGACTCCGACGAGAGTGCCTGGCTAGCGGCGGCGCGTGCAGGAGGAAGACACGCGCGCGCAGGCCGGGAAAGGAAGGGAGATGGGGTGGGGAGGGGAGGGAGGGGGAGGAGGGAGGGCGGGCCACTAGAAGAGAGAGGCAGGGCCCGCGCCTGCGTACTTAGCTCCTCCCGCCGCTGTGGGGCCGCGGAGGGGAGGGCTGTGGGAGGAGACAGAGGCGGGGCTGGGAAAGGAGCCAATCAGGTGCCAGAACGAAGCGCTTAGGCGACAATCCCTGCCTCAGACGGGGCGGGGCCTTGGGTCGGCGAGAGGAGGGTGTATGCTACATAAGAGATGTGCCTGATGGCTCCTGCCTGTCGATTGGCTGACGGTTTAGCTTTGAGGGCGGGCATTTAGAGGGCTAATTGGTGACTTGGCCGAAGAGGTCCGGTGAAAGGGGCGGGTGGGTCTCATCTGAGCGCATGCGTAGGATGCACGCGTGTCTGCTCGCCCTGAGTGAACTGTGGCCATGTGGCCTGAACTTTAGCGAAACGGATTGTGTAAGCTAGCTGTGGTAGACATGGTACCTCTTCTTTCGCTCCACTTTGTACTTCCACCCTCTCTGGTCGGACGAGTTTTAATTTTTATTTGATGAGGTGATTATTAGGAAAGTGAGAGGCGCAGTGGACTTGACGTTTAGGTCCTGTAAGAAAAGATCTTTAATAAGCCAGTAGGTAGATAGACACGGATTGATTTTTGTCTGAACTCCATCCGCTGCTAAATATGTCTACCAAGGTCAAGCTAAAGAAATCTGATCCTCAAGCTTCTGATCTATAAAATGGGGGTGTTAGCTATGTGGAAAAAGAGGACCTGTTCGCTTCCCAGCATTAACACGCATTGGATGCGAAATAAATGACTTTTTAAGACATTTAAATAGTGCTCCCTGCCCTGACTTGAGTTTAGATGATGGCTGCAATTTATCCCTAGCTTTTTTTTTTATATCTGATAAAAGGAGGAGAATGATGTGTCATAGGTGGGGATAAGATACCCATGTCAAACCTTCTGGGCCTTGAGAATGAAAGGAATCCTTTTTTTTTCTTTTTTTTTAAGTTTATTTATTAAGAGAGAGAGAATGTGAGCAGGGGACAGGCAGAGAGGGAGAGAGTTAATCTTAAGCAGGCTCCAGGCTCAGCGTGGAGCCTGTTTCCGGGCTCAGATCCCAGAGATCATGACCTGGGCTGAAATCAAGCATCTGAGGCTTAGCCTACTGAGCCACCCAGGTGCCCCAGGAATCCTTTCATATGAAAAAGGTGGCCTAGGGGTACCTGGGTGGCTCAGTTGGTTGAGCAGCCCACTCTTGATTTTCGCTCAGGTCATGATCTCTCATGGTCATGAGATCAAGCCCTATGTTGGGTTCTGCACTGAGTGTGGAGCCTGCTGAAGATTCTCTCTCTTTGTCTTTCTCTCTCTCTCTTTCTCTCTCTCACCCCCTCCCCCACTCGCATTCTCTCAAAATAAATAAAACTTTTTTAAAAAAGAAAAAGAAAAAGGTGCCCTAATGTATTAGACTTTCCACTTCCTCCTTCGAAGGACAGAGGAGAGAACAGCCACTGAGGAAATGACTCAGACTATGTTAGTGGCTTCATGGGGTAGATACAGCACAGCCAGTAAATGGAGATTCTTCTTTGTCTTTTCCTTTATAGTTTCCCTATTTAAAGGTGTCTTCCCTCCCTCCCCCACCTCCGCTGCTATTAAAAGAACTAAGTCCAGAATATGTCAACAAAGTGAATCAGGTACCTAGCCTTGAGGAACAGCAAGCTTACATATTATT
Source organism: Cryptoprocta ferox (assembly GCA_028646485.1). Taxonomy (NCBI): domain Eukaryota; kingdom Metazoa; phylum Chordata; class Mammalia; order Carnivora; family Eupleridae; genus Cryptoprocta; species Cryptoprocta ferox. The sequence continues at coordinate 121,781,975 of CM053573.1, forward strand.
CCCCAAACATTAACTGCCCCCCAACCCCCCCAAGATGGGACCTAGGTAACTTCCTTCTGTGACATTACATATCTTCTTGTGATGCAGGCCAAGTTAAGTACTGTCCCCACTCCACCTCCCTTAACATTTTTGTAACATTTTTCTTCCTTTGCCTTCTTCCCTTCCTTCCTTTCATTCTTTCTTTCCTCATCTATGAAGCACCTATTTAGCTGTATTTAAGGTTGTGTGGCTTATTCTAGGTTGAGTAATTCATCATTCCTGCCTTCAACTCCTTATAATCAAGAAGATGGAGATATGAATAACTGGAGTTCAGTCTCTCCTTTCTTAGGTCTCCATCAATATATCAGTGTCTCGAAGGAATTAATAATGACTTGGGAAAATGCAGAGAAGGAACTGCAGTTGAGGTTTGACACAGCAGAAAACCCCATTACATTTTTCAATATGATTCATGACATGCTCCCAGAACATGATCATATGTAAGAAATTCAGGTCAGGCCAGTAGAGAGACCAGTATCTTCGTGGTTGTGTTCTTGTCTGTAGTCATTGTCTCCTCCAAGAAGCTGGTCCCTTCCTATTTGAATCCTCTGCCCTGAAACTAACAGCGTATATTCCCACCAGTTCCTCTTAAATTTCCCCTGACATCATCCTGCAGATTGATTACATAGGGCCCTGAATCCTGCCACCACACCCTCATCATCACCTGCCCTCTCCTTGAAGCATCCTCCAGCTTTCTCTTGATGAAGGTTTCTTCTCCTCTGCCTTCCAATGTTTAGACCTTCCCCATCTGTAAAGCAAAACAGGCCTTAATTTGTCCTTGCTAGATGGAAAGTTGAACAGTGGTGAGGACTCAGACCATTCCTAGATATTTCAGCATATCTTCTAAGGATTTTAGTGCTGTCTGAACATGGAAATGTCTCTCTGAGTCCTCTGAAGTGATACAATCCAAAAGACATCATTTATCACCCTCAACAAGGACCACTGAGCCAATATTCTGTGAGCTCAAGAGCTGGCAAAGGGCAGCTGGGTCCGGTCCCATTGTCCCTGGGTTCTTTTTTGCTGAGCTATTTGTTCCAAGTTCCATTCTGCTACCTAGGGTGGAAATTCCACACATGCTCAGCTCAAAGGAATGCGGCTCATGCTGGCCAAAGAGCTTGCCAGGAAATAGGGAGCAACTTTTCATTTGTGGCTTCTTTTCATTCGTGGCTTCCTCTCTCACATCTGTGAGGCAGACTGTGCTACTGCCTGAGCTGTTCCACCAGCCTTTTCCAGTTGGGGAGCAAATGTTTTCAGGTAATGTCCCCCGTCCCCCGGGGAGCCTTGCTGACTTCTACAGGCAGCCTGCCTCCTGACCTTTAAAGGTCCAGAAACCTTTAGTTTGGTATGGTATTTGATGCCTTCCTGGTATTTCCATGATTTGTTTGTTGTTTAACCTCATTCATTCATTCACTCACTCATTAATTTATCTAAAAAATTTTTTTAAATGAGCACCTACTGTATGCCAGGCCTTAGGATCGGAGTTAAAGATAAGCAAGTCAGAGATAGGCCCTACCCTCACAGAGCTTACTGTATGGTAATTTGCTACCAGAAAGACACACAAGTCTGTATATATACAACTGCAGCCAGTGAAAACCCTGGAAGGTAGGAACGGTGTCGGGCAGCAGCCTATTTCACACAGGTTTTTGATGTTTGTAGAATGTAAATGTCTCCAGTAGTCCCTAATTTTTTTTGCATTAATGGGGGAATAAACAAAATATGAACTATCTAAAAGTGTTCCTTAAAATTGTTCACTGTTCAGAACACATACTCTGTCACATATAGCAAAGAGTTTGGCTTTCTCCCTCAACCGCAAGTCCCTCCTTGGCTCATCCTTGACATTAAGGTCCTCATCAGAGGGTGAATGGACAGCAAGAGGAATGAAGTCTCAGACACTAGTGGCTAGCCAGAGAAGCCTGTTTCCAGAGAGACAGAAAAGGCTGCCATGTGTGACCCTCCACACACACACATGCTTACCATCAAGGCTTGCAAACAGGAGTTGGACTCAGTAAGCCCACCCTTAATAAATCTGGTCTGTTGTTAGTTATATGACATAAAGTCGCTGCTCTTTGACTGTTTTTGACCTACCCAAATAGCAATTTCGTATGGTTCAACCTAATATATCTGAGAATATATACAAAAAGTCCATAAATAAATGAAGAGCTTGGACCAACCAACCCACCCATCAGGTCATCTCCCTGATGTAATCTCAGGGGGGCAGGGCTGGAATGTGGTAACAATTGAATAGTCAGCAACCTAATCAGGTGTACTGTATGGAGAAAGCATGAAACAAGAATGAGGGAGAAGGCTGGAGAAAAGAAAGGAAAAGTAGGGTAAAGCCAAGAGGCCAGGGTTGACACTTATTATCCACCACTGTCCAGGAAAGAGCAACAGGAAACTGGAGCTCATACAGATGTGCCCTGCTGTGAGGTGGAGACGACTCACTAAGCCCCACCCTGACTTGAATGAAATCTGCCTTGGCCAACTCTTGGTAGACACTCACCAACCAGCCAGCTGATGGGTGATTTGGCTTTCTGATTGCTGCTACTAGGAAGAGGGTGCCCCAGTTGCGGGAGGAGCATTCCAGTTACTGAAGGACTAATACCAACTGTTAATGAATATGTGAGTATGTGGTTATATACTTCAGCCTCCTATGAGTTGGATTGCTGGGAGTCAGACTTCTCCAGACAGCTGAACCTCAGAACACCGACTTGGCCGTGAAGCAGGGTCAGCTCTGTGGAAAATTCATCAAGGTAAAACTACCCTGGGTGACCTCTTTGAGAGCCAGTCAGATGGCTCTGGCACAAAGCAAAACCTTCTGACTCAATCATTTTGATCACAGGGTGCAAGGTATATAATTATGTTCGCAAGGCACGATCATCCTGTTTCTGACCCTAACTCCATTCCTGATCCTATTTCATGACCTGACAAGTAGATGTGAAACTATCTGGCCCTGGTTGCCAGGTCAATAGGTCAATGGAATTGTCATTCCTACTTGGGCTTAAAAGGGCAGGGAAAGGGTGAGGGTACAGGGAAAACAGAGAGATCTCCCCCATCCTGAAGGCAAGACCTTTACTTCCTCTTCCTGCTCTTTACTTCAGGGTCAAGGGTCTGCTTTCTGCAGTCAGACCTGGGTTCAAGTCACAGCTCCGCCTCTTCCTAGCAAGTCTCTTAATTTCTCTGCACCTCAGGTGTTTTCATCTGTAAGGGGGATGGTAAATAACCTGCCTGTGGTGTTGTGTGAGGGCTGTATGATGGGACGAATTGAGGACCACTCAGCTCAGTGCCTGGAATTGTCAGCCGAATTGACTTTAGGTATTGTTGTTATTAAGAGTGTTCGTGTCGGGGCGCCTGGGTGACTCGGTGGGTTAAGCATCTGACTTTGGCTCAGGTCATGATCTCACGGTTTGTGAGTTCAAGCCCCGTGTCGGGCTCTGTGCTGAAAACTCAGAGCCTGGAGCCTGCTTCAGATCCAGTATCTCCCTCTCTTTCTGCCCCTCCCCTGCTTGCACTCTGTCTCTCTTTCTCTATGTGTCATAAATAAACATTAAAAAAAAAAAGAGTGCTCATGTTATTGCTAAGGCATGTATCATGAATTATAGTTATATGGGGGTGTTTGGTGATTGTTCCTTTCTGTCTTCTCTGACCCTGCTGCTTCTTTATTACTGGTTCTTCAGTGCCTATGGAGTGAGTGCCCACCCCAGAACAGACAATCACTGAACATTTGTTGACCATTAAAAATAAAGTTTCATGCTGGGACGCCTGGGTGGCTCAGTTGGTTAAGCGTCCAACTTCGGCTCAGGTCATGATCTCACAGTTTGTGGGCTCGAGTCCCGCGTCAGGCTCTGTGCTGACAGCTCAGAGCCTGGAGCCTGCTTCAGATTCTGTGTCTCCCTGTCTCTCTGCCCCTCCCCTGCTTGTGCTCTGCCTCTCTCTGTCTCAAGAACAAATAAAACATTAAAAAAAAAAGATAAAGTTTCATGCTTTATATTTGCAATTACTATGTATGAAATCACTTAGTATTTTGGCATCTTCTCTCAAATCTGATTATGTAGGTTTAAAAAAATGTTTATTTATTTATTTTGAGAGAGCATGAGCACAAGCATGAGTGGGAGAGGGGCAGAGAGAGAGAGAGAGAGAGAGAGAGAATCCTAACCATGCTCAGTGTGGAACCCAACAGCAGGCTTGATCTCAGACCCTGGGATCATGACCTGAATCAAAATCATCAAAATCAAGAATTGGACGCTTAACTGACTGAGCCACCCAGGAGCCCCGGATCATATAATATTGACTCACACTAAACTCTCTGTGACCTCCACATGTCTGGATCAAAATAGCCTTACAAAGTACCCTGCCTGCCTAGTGACAGACTGAGCACAGCACTGCTACCTGCTGTTCCCCTCAGTCTTTTGAGCTGGGGAGTCCCTCTCCCACTGAGGGCAAGCAGAGCAGGACTTTCTGGCCTAGGACTCCCCAGTCCAGGGTTTGAGGGCGGAGCCAGGGGTCTCCTCAGGTGATCATTGGTTAGCCTCCTGTCACATGATTACACAGAGGAAGGAAGAATTTTGATGACCATGACCCAACCTTCCTTAGTCCTAGATAGTGTGATTCTGCAGTCTGCCGCCCCCACAGTCCCTCCCCACCGGCCTCGGGGGACCTGAACAGGAGCCAGGAGGCCCTGCCTGAGGAACGTTGAAGGTTAGAAACTGGAGAAGTTTTGTGAGGCTGCCTGGAACTTTCTCCCTGGTTGCCGGCAAATCTCCTCACCGGCATCTGTGGGCCTTGGCCCTGGAGGAACAAATACCCTGTCGTGTATTTGTAAACAACCATAAATTTATGTAACAATTACATGTTATGTATTGAGCCTACTGCCAAACATGGCTCCACCGAGAAGACTTCCACCTGCAAAGTCTCAGTAAAAATGGCAAAGTTAATTAAAGGCTCATAGGAGTATGGTGCCTCTTCCTCCCCTGGCCCCCACACCCATGGCAAAGTGGCTCAGAGCCCAGCCTACCCCGCTGTCCCCGCCAAACAGCGCCGAATCTGCAGTTGTTTCAAGAGTGCTTGTCACCATCTCCCCACTCGATTTCCACATCCCTGGGCCCTTCACATCTCCCAGGAGCCCCTACGCAAAAGAGAGCCTCATTGCCCGGAGGTGGAAAATAGGAAGCCTGAAAATCCCCTCTTCAATCTTTTTTTTCTCTTAGAGATAGGGGGGTGCAAGTGAGTGAGGGGCAGAGACAGGGAGAGAGAGAGAAGGGAGGCTCAGGCTCACGAACTGTAAGATCATGACCTGAGCCGAGGTCAGATGCTTAACCAACCGACTGAGCCATCCAGGCGCCCCTCCTCTCTTAACTCTTGAATATGATATTTGGGACAAAAATGACCTGGGTTTGCCTGACCAGCCTCAGTTGAAGCTGACTCTAAGTATGTAGCTGGACTAATAACCTGCGTTCCCCGAGGATTTTCGGTGCTTTCAGTTGCTGTCCCCAGAGTCCTCTGCCCAGGCTTGCTCTTTCCTGTACTTCCTCCCTGGACTCTGCCTACCTTGCCCCCATCTAGTTCCACCCATGAGACCCACAGCATCACTGACCTCTCTGTAGATTTGGTGGACGATGGCTTTCTTTTGAAAGATAGGTTGAGGTGTTTTATAGGTTTGTTTATTTTTACATACCTTATCTCCTCCTCCAAAGGCTTAAATAGAAAGAAGGCAGAAGGAAAAATACAGGCAGAAAAGGAAGAGGCAGGGAGAGATGAGACTAGTACAAAAAATTCACATCCACAGGCTCTGGAAAGTTGCTTTTTAGAGGTCGGGACAGGGCAAGTTAGGGACTGAGCTTCCTAGCAATTTTCCCAGACACGTCACAGGAAATTTCTGTCTCAGCCACTGATGAGGAAGAAGTCTTCGGGGCCATGGTTTGATTGTTGCCCCAGAACTTCACAGTCTTGTGAGTCTGAGTAGTAGAAACAGTTTTATCTTCTTGCATCTAAGAAGAGTCGTGCCAGGCTCCCTCAGCTCAAGCCTGTCCTGTATTTTCCCCTCTTTGGATCTTTGCACCACTGGTCCCTCTTCCTAGAGCGTTCTATCCCCTCCTACTCACTTGAGGAAGTCAACCTGTTCTTTATGGCCCAGAGGAAAACCCATCCCATCTTCACGCTCCAGTTCCCGGATGCCCAGGTCAGGTGAAACTCTTGTCTGTCCCCGGGGAAACTTGTCTTAGCTCCTCTTAAAGCCCTGATCCAATTCTGTGCAGGTCACCTTGGCACTTGTGGCTGGCTGGCTGGCTGCAGTTTGGGAGGTCAGAAACAAGGGAATTTTCTTCCTGGGGCTTCTTCCTGGGGTAGTGCTTTCTCCTAAGTATAAAATCAGTGGAATCTTTTGATCTGAAAACCTCCAGGGACATGGTGACCGGCTCAAGCAGCTGGAGTTGTCCGGGACTCCGTTCCTAGGAAGGAAAGGGTTAGCAGCCTCATGGGTTGCTGAGGCCCCAGGGCCTTCCCCAGGATCCGCAGTCCTCCCAATGGGCCTGGGTGGCTCTCCACATCTCTCTCACTCCTGGCCTAGGGGGCCCTCCCTCCCAGGCCCGTGTCCCTGGTCCTTGCAGAAGTCAGTCTGTCTAAGGCGCTGCCCTCAGGCACCCCTAGCTCACTTGGTCCCAAAGGGGAATACTCTGCTGTTAATCCCTTGCTGCTTCTCATCCTACCCACCCAGCTGTCCTGAGTGGAATCCTAGGGTCTTACTGGAATCCTCCCTTATCCCCCACCCTCCGTCCTCTCAATCACTAAATCCTGTCATTGGCCTCCAAACCAGGGTGTTCTTTCCAGTTAAAAAAAAAAAATCAGATTAGGTCATCACTCCTGTCTTTAAAACCATTTAATGGCTATTGGCTCTCTCAGGATATAGGCTAAAATTCTTAACAGGATTTAAAAACCTTTCACCTGGCCCTTTTGAAATAACAGGATTTGTAATCTTTTCAAAATCAGCAAGAATCCTGACACAGTCTTCATTTTTCCAGCTGTCAAAGAGATTTGAGATGAATGAGGTCTGTGTTGCACTGATAACAGGTGATGAGCTCATCTGGGCAAAATGGGTGTGAGTTTCAAGGGGATTGTTTTTCTCCCCTCCTCTGCTCCACTTGGGACACTCTCTTAGGCCACGGCGTGACCCGTGACCGGGTTCACTAAGGCAGTCAGGGCTGAGAGGGCGGGTGGGAAGAGGGCTGGAGGAATCATGCAGATGAGATTCCTGGTAATACCAAGAAGCCCAAGAAATGCTCACCCCACCCTCTAGAATTCCTACTCTTTGTAGCAGGATGCAACTGTCAGAATTCTTTTAATGGCAAAAAGATTTGGAAGGAATGTAAATGCTCCACAGGAGGGGAATGGTATGTAAACTATAATTGGAATAATATATGGTCATTTAAGAGGAAAGTTCTGAAGGCTTTGCAGCAACATGAAGAGACCACATATGGTGTCACATCAAGTGGAGTGTAGATCACTATCTGAGCCCAGAGAGGTGGCGTGGAGATGTGAGGTGATGACAAAAACATGGATTTTGTAGCTGGATAGAGCAGTCTAGGCATCCAATTCCCATTTCCCCCACTCAGGAGCTATGTGATCATCTGCAAGTGACTGAATTTCTCTAGGCTTTGGTTTCTTCTTTTTTATTTATTTTTTATTTTGAGAGAGAGAGCGGGGAAGAGGGGCAGAGGAAGAGAGAGAATCCTAAGCAGTCTCCATGCTCAGCACGGAACCAAACACAGGGCTTGATTCCACAACCCTGGATGATGACCTGAGCCGAAATCAAGAGTCAGACTCTGAACGGACTGAGCCACCCAGGCACCCCTCTTCTTTTTTTAAGCATAAATAATAATATAAGCTGGACTGTACTGAGTATTAGATGAGGTAATACATGTAAAAGTGTCAGACAAAAATCAAATTAGGAGCTCAACGAATACTAGTTCTCTTCCCCTTCTCTAAGTTGTGTGTGTATGTGTATATTTTTAGTTTTGTAAAGAGACTTGAAGAAAATAAGTAACAAGATTTCCAACTGTCTGTTACCTACTGCTGTGTAACATACTGGCCTAACACTCTGTGGCTTAAACAACAACCCTTTTGCTCTATCTCACAATCGTCACAAAAGTCAGAGATGTGTGCGAGTCTCAGCCAGGCAGTTCTGCTCCAGGTGGCACGAACAGAGGCATTAGTTCAGTGGTATTCTTCTGCTGACCGGGCTGGTCTGAAGGGTTAAGATAGCGACCTTATTCACTGGTCTAATGCAGCGGTGAAGCTGACTGTGAGGCTGGGCTCTGCTGGAACTACTGGCTGAGGGGGAATGAATCACAGGAAGAGAAATTATAATACGTAAATGTGTGAAGTCCTGAGAGTCCAGAGCTGGGATTTCAAAATGACAAGATGCTTTGGAGCATCAAATGAAAGAAGGCTTACATCTGCTTGGGAAGTTCTGAGAAGGCCTTCATGTGGACCTCAGAGAGTGGGGAAGAGTTCTGGCCAAGCTGGGATGGAAGGCATCCTAGAGGAAATAAAAAAGCACTAGCAAAGGTACCAATGTGGGAAGACAAGGGACCTGTTTCGAGATGAAGGAGTAGACACATTTGGAATGACGTATAGTCACAGGTGCTAAGTCTGAATGAGCCATGCTATGTTATTTGATAGCAGAGGGGAGGTCTCAGTTGGCCTGAGTGAAAAACTTATACTCCTAGAGGGGTCAGGCAAGGAAGATAAATGAGTCAAGTGGTCTAGGTATAAAAATAATCAACCTGGAGGCAGCTACCACTCAGCTTTGGCTCACATTTGCCTCTCAGATACAGTGCCACTTGGCCAGAACTTCTGATTTTCCCAAGGAGCAAAGAACAAGAATCATTATGTGAAATGTCTCACTTTTAAAATATTAACAACTGGGGCGCTTGGGTGGGGTATTCAGTTAAGCGCCTGATTTCCTCAGGTCATGATCTCACGCCTCATGAGTTCAAGCCTTACGTCGGGCTCTGTGCTGACAGCTCAAAGCCTGGAGCCTCCTTTGGATTCTGTGTCTCCTCTTCTCTCTGCCCCTCCCCTTCTCATGCTCTCTCTCTCTCTCTCAAAAATAAATAAACATTAAAAAAACAAAATATTAGCAACTAACTTAAAAATTGTGTGCAGGCTAAACAACACTTGCCAATCGGCCAGAGGAGGCCTGTGGGTGGCCATTATCCCATGGCCACTCTCCTTAGGAGTTTGTAGGGCTGAGCTGCAGTGTGGAAGAGCAGCTGGGGCAGAGGTGGTGGTATGAAGATCAAAGACCGGAGAAAGGCCCAGCCAGAGAACCTAGCTGCTTTGTCCCTCTTTCCGTCCTGGCAGAGAAATCTGAGGGAGTTGATCTCTGAGGTGTTTGCATGGTTTTTGATTTTCATTTTATTTTATTTTTTAATTTTTTTCATGTTTATTTTTGAGAGACAGAGAGAGAAGAGCGTGAGTGGGGGAGGGGCAGAGAGAGCGAGAGTCGCAGAATCCGAAGCAGACTCCAGGCTCTGAGCTGTCAGCACAGAGCCCGATGTTGGGCTCGAACTCATAAACTGCAAGATCATGACCTAAGCTGAAGTCAGACGCTTAACCGACTGAGCCACCCAGGCGTCCCTGGTTTTTATTTTTGCCTTTTGGAATCTTCTCGACCCTAGTTTGCCAGGGAATTTTGGATTGGGCCTAGCAGGTGGTTCTTACTTTACAGGCTTTCTAACTGAGAAATCTTCTATAGCCCCTCCCCTTTCAACTGTTAGTGACTTTGTTCCAAGGGTGAGTTCTCTGTGTGTTTGTGTGTGCATGCGTGCGTGTGCGCTTGTGTGTGTGAGAAAGAGTTCTTCCTTCTGAAGGACTTTCTCAAGAAAAAATAGTACACCTTCTGCACTGAGCTTCCTGAACTGGCAGGAGCTGACTGTTACAGCCTTGGGGTGGGCCACCGACTGAACTCATCCTCTTGGTTGACTGCCTTGGACCTGGAGAGTATTAGCAAACCGTGGAAAAGGAGAGTGTTCCGCCACCCTGTACCTGTGCAGTGGGATGATGGGTAGCATAGTGGAAAAGTATTAGAGTCGGCAGAGATAGGTTGGAATGTCTTGTTTGCTAGGTGACCTTGGTCAGGTCACCTCACCTCTCCGTATCTCAGTTCCCTCATGCATAAAATATAGCCAGAAATATTGACTTCCCAGGTATTGCGAGGATTCAGTGGGATCATGAATGTAAAAGTGCCTGGCACCTCATTATGCTGGATCATAGATGAGAGAGAATGAAGGTATCAGAGCTAAGGAGATGTGGATTTAAATCTCGACTCTGCTACTTACAATAACAGCTACGTGAGCTCGGTAATTATGATGTGTCAGATTCTGTGCATTGTCTTTTAAAGAGTTTGCAACAAGTCAGCATATATGGAGGCACGGTTATTATCACCCTCACTTTACAAATAAAGAAACAGAGGTACAGAGAGGCTAAGTAACTTGTCCAAGGCCTCCCTCCCAGCTAAGTGGTGAAGCCAGGCTATCTGATTCCAGAACCCTACATTTTCTAGCTATATGAGTTAAGATAAGCACCGTAATCTTTCGGATCCTGTTCCAATAGCTGTAAAATCAGGAAATCTTTGTGAGGATTAAGAATAATGTATATAAAATGCCTGTCGTAGCAAATGCCTGGCATTTCATAGATATGACCTGTTTTTACTAAATGCTCGGTGTTATGGTTTGAAGTGTGTTCCCCCCAAAGATGGAGTCCTAACACCCAGTACCTGTGAATATGACCTTATTTGGAAATGGGGTCTTTGCAGATGATGAGGTTAAGACAAGGTCAATTAGGATAGGAAATTTTGGACACGCAGAGAGACACACAGGGAGCATGCCATGTGAACAGGAAATTGGGGTGATGCCTAAGATGGATGGCGAACCACCACCATCTACAATAGAGGCGAGGAATAGATCACAGCCCCAGAAGGTAGCAAACCTGCTGACACATTAATTTTGGACTTTTGGCTCCAGAATTGTAAGAGAATAGTTTTCTGGTATTTTGTGCCACCCGTTTGTGGTACTTTGTTATGGCAGCTCCAGGAAACTAATGGCTCAGCACGTGTTACTTGTATCTGTGTCTACTTCCTAGGTGTCTCTGGGTGCCCACAGACGTGCTGGGTGCCCTGCATGTGTGGATTCCACAGCCTGCTTGAAGACAGAGTCAGTTAAACCCGTACTAGACTGAAGGGGGACCAAGAGAGGCTTTTCAGGTACCCACTTACTCGTTGTGCTCCCCTGGACTGACTTCCCACTGCTCTTGACATCTTCAAAACCCATCCAAAAGAAGGTGCTGGTGAATAAACTGGCCCTCCCAAGTGAGTTAGTCACACTTAACAGGTGAAATCTCATATACCTTGGTGCCTGGTTGGAAAAACTTTTAGGTCAAGTCTCCCAGACCCTCACAAACCCATCTGCATGTTCGGCAGACCAAATGCACCCTGTGCATTGTTTTCTGCACACAGATATTCATGTTGTCAGAGATCAGGGGATACTTTACAGCAGAGAAGGCTGTTTAAGCAGCCCAGGTAAGCATCTCAGGCCTTTTGGGAAATCAGGATGGCCTCAGAGAGCATTTGGAAATGGAGAGGTGAGAGGACCTTGTGAGCCCAAGGGATTCATTGTTAAAGCTTGGAAGACAATTAGAATTGGACTGAGCTCCCCAGCAGCAAGAAGGGGCCCTGCCCAGCACTGCTCTTCAGGAGTTCTAGAAGCAAAATTCCCTCAGGCTGATTTTCAGGAAGGGAAAGGAAATCCCCAAACAGAAAGATCATCATGGCTATTTTGAACAGGGTAGAGAAGATGAACATGCGCCCTGCTTCTGTTACTTATTTGGGTATAGGCCACCTGTATAAATTATCTATCGGTGTTTAACAAATTGTCGCAAATTTAGCACCTTAAAATAACACATACTTATTATCTTACACAGTTTCTGGGGCATCAGGAATTTGGGATCAACTTGCCTGCATGGTTCTGGATCAGGGTCTTTTACAAAGTTGTGGTCAAGTGGTCGGCTGGGGCTGTGATCATTTGATGGCTTGAGTGGGGCTGGAGGATGTTTCCAAGATGGCACATCACATGCAGTGAGGGGAGGAGACCTCAGTTTCTAGCTCACTGTTGTCCAAAGGCCTCAGTTCCTTACCATGAGTGTAGGGTGACCAACCATCCTGGTTTGCTCAGGACTGAGGGGTTCTCAGGATGAGACTCTCAATCTAAAACCAGAAAAGTCCTGGGCAATCTGATGACAAGTTATCTCACCTTATGGAGATTTCTTTCCCTGGGACTGGTCACAACAGATCTCAGAGTGATCTGAGAGAGTGCCCAAGACAGAAACAACAAGATCTTTTATCATCTAATCTTGGAAGTAACATACCATGTATCACTTCTGTATTCTGTTTGTCACACAGACCGGCCCTGGTATGATGTGCAAAGGGACTATACAAAGGTGGGGAATCATCGGAGACATCTTGGAAGCTCGCTACTACATTATCCCTAAAGTCAGTGGTTTAAAGCAATCACCATGTTAGTACCTCTCATGAGTCTGTGGGTTAACAGGGCTCAGCTGGGTGGTTCTTCTGTCCCATAGGTTGTTGGTTGGAGCTGAAGTCATCTGGGGCTTAGCTGGGCTAGAATTCCAAATGACTCATTCACACGGCTGGCAGTGGTGCTGGCTATTCGCTAGGGTTTCAGCTGAGACTGCTAACAGGAGAGTCCTGGTTCTCCCCCACATGGCTTGGGCTAGGTTCTAAGAGGGAGCGTCCCGAGAACAAGCTTGTAAGAGGAAGGAAATGGAAGCTACCAGGAAGCTACCAGTTCTCCTAAGGCTTGAGATCAGAAATCCTCAAACATGCTGTATTCTATTGGCCAAAGGAATCACAGAAACAGCCTAGACTTAAGAGGAACTAAACACTACTTTAAAATATATATTTTTATCCTTAATGTTTATTTTTGAGAGAGAGAGACAGAGTGTGAGCAGTGAAGGGCAGAGAGAGGGGGAGATACAGAATCTGAAGCAGGCTCCAGGCTCCGAGCTGTCAGCACAGAGCCTGACACGGGGCTCAAACTCACGAACTGAGAGATCATAACCTGAGCCGAAGTCGGATGCTTAATTGACTGAGCCACCCAGGGGCCCCTACTTTTTTTTTTTTTTAAAGTAATCTCTATGCCCAACGTGGGGCTCGAACTCATGACTCTGAGTTCAAGAGTTGCATGCTCTACCGACTGAGCCAGCCAAATGTCCCCAAACACTACTTCTTGATGTGAGAAACAGCATATGTTTATAGGGAGAGGAGGGATTTTTAGGGGCTATCACACTCCCTAAAGATTGTATTTTTGGGCTTCTCACTGGGACATGTACAAAATGCCCAGAGGTGGAGAAGTGTGCCAAGTACTCTCAAATTCCTTCATCTATAATGTTGGCTTTATTTTTTAAAATGTTTTTTTAATTAATAAAATTACACAATTGTGTAATGACGTTCATTAATAAAAAATTAGAATATACAGATAAGGATGAGAAAATACTCCCTGTATTTCCAATACCTAAGCACAATACTGTATAATCTTAGTACATAGCATCCTAGAATTCTATGCAAAAATCATTTTATTTTACAAAAATGGAACTAGTCTGTACCTGTTTTAAAACCTGCCATTTTCACTTAAAACTACATTGTGAACATCTTTCTGTGACAGTTATTATAGAGCTACATCAGTTTAAGCATTGTTGAGTGTTTCACTGTATATCTACCAATCAAGATTCCTTTTTTTTCAAATTGATTTATTTATTTGGCGGGGGGGGGTGGCAAGGCAGAGAGAGAGGGAGAGAGAATCCCAGGCACTGACAGTGTGGAGCCTGATGTGGGACTTGAACCCATGAACTGTGAGATCATGACCTGAGCGGAAATTGTATGCTTAACTGACTGAGCCACCCAGGCGCTGCCCCCGCCCCCCATCCGGGGCCCCCAATCAAGATTCTTGATTGCAACAACAGCAACCAAGTCTGGCGAACTGAATCAGCAAAAGAGGAATTTTTTGTAAGGGTATATGGCAACCCACAGAATCTATTATATGTTAGCTTAGTGTTCTCTTTGCTATTGTAGGGTAGCAATTCATAAAACTTAGTGGAATAAAGCAATTGCCATTTTAATATGCTCGTATAGTCTGTGGTCAGGAATTCTAACAGGATACAGCAGAGGTGACGTCACAATGTCTGGGACCTCAGCTGGGAAAACTCAAACTAGGAGCGAGATGAAAAGCTGGTGTAGGGGGAGGGAAATGGAATCATCTGGAAGCTGCTTCATTCACATGTTTGGAGATTTGGGTGGGATGACTTGAATCCTGGGCTGAGCTAGAACTTTTGTCCAGAGGGCCTATACATGGCCTCTCTATATTGGCTTCCTCACAGTGTGGCAGCCTGTGGGTAGTCTGCCTCTTACAGGTAACTTCAGGAACCAGTGTTCTAGTAAGCAGGGAGAAAGCTGTGTGGCCTTTCATGACCTAGCCTCGGGAGTCATTTTCACTATAGTCCCTTGATCTAAGTGGTCACAATCCTGGCCTGATTTGAGAGGAGGGGACAGAGACTCTGCTTGTCACTGGAAGGAATGTGACCATATTCTAAAGTCACCATAACTAGGATAAGCTAAGCTGCTATTAAAAAAAAAAAAAAGCCCAACTTAGAGTGGCCTTAACAAATAAAAGTTTATTTCTCTCATATACAACAGTTCCCGGATGAGTTGTCTAGGTCAGTGAGGCAGCTCTGTTCCACCAGACACTCACCTATATGTCACTGGAATCTAGGCTCTACTGCCAACAACACAGTCTTGAAAATCACTAACTGTCCCCGTGCCTTTGTGGGCAAAGCCTTAGGCAGGAGAATCTCATTGGCCACACTCAGTTTACATGCTTATATGTTGTCTATACATTGCCTTCCAGGGAGCATGCGTAGGCCTATCTGGCTTCCTTTTGCCTCTGTACTGAACAGCAGGGGTGTTTGTTTCCTGTCTTAGAGTTTCCCCCTCAGAGGGAGGATGATCAGGTCCTAGATACCTAAGAGGAAAAACCACCCAGTAGACTACAAATGTGTCATATCTCATCCCCTATTGACATTTAGTTTGATAGCATGTTATTGTAACATGTTACTTACACTGTTGCAAGGGACATTTTTCTACAAATATCTTTGAATACTTGTAAGATTTTTTTCCCCTTTTAGATAAATTCCAAGGAGTCATGTCAGTTTCTAATCTCTGCATCAGAGTGGCAGGATCCCATCAAAGAGAGCAACTCCCTCTTTTCTTCAAATGACAGATGGCAACTGGTGAGTTTGTATAAGCCTGGGAGAAAAAGTGGAGAGATCGAGCATGCACTATCCAGGGAGTCCCAGGATTAGGTGTTGGTGTGTCCATGATCATAACTCAGTCTTGTTTTTGGAGCACTGTGTGGAGATACCATCATATATACCATCTCAGTCTTCACATCAATCTGATGAGAAAGGCATTATCTTCATGTGGTAGATGGAGAAGTTTAGGTTCTAAGAGATTCAGCAATTTGTCCAAGGCCTTAGAACTAGAGTTTAATCCCAATCAGTGCTTTGAACCACTTCCTCCCTCTTGGAACATTTGATCTTAAGATACTCCTTGTAGCCCAGCTGCCGTATTGTGGGAAGCCCACGCCACATGAAGAGGCCATGTATAGGACGTTTCCGCCAGCAGGTCCAGCTAAGCTCCCAGCTGACAGCCAGCATCAGCTCCTAGCCATGTGGGTGAGCCAGCTTGGATTGTTCAGCCCGTTTGAGCCCCCAGATGCATGTAGCCTCAACAGGCAACAGATGGAGCAGAATTGTTCAGTTGAGCTTAGTCAATCCAAAGACCAGTGAGAACTAATAAAATGGTTGTTGTGTTACTTCACTACATTTCAGCAAGATTTGTTACATAGCAATGGATAACCGACACAGGGGGGGAGTTACTCATTCTTGGAGGAGTCCCACAAAGCCTGAAGAGGAGTTTTCTGTGCTGGGGGTGTACTGGAGTAGGGGGCTTTTGATGATCCTTGATGAGCTCATTGCACTGGATTTGGTCTGTATATAACAGTTTTCCTTGCCCCAGCTGGGGAAAACCTCACTGAGTCACAAGGCTGGGAGGAGAAACTACGTGTGAATGAGTTAACAGAAATCTGGGCAAGATTCCCAAAGTAAATAATGTTGATTTTCAGCACAAGGAAGGCATTGCTTAACGCTGCTGAAACTTGCATAAATAGTCATTGCTTTATGACTGATCTGCTATATTTTCAAATTTCAAAAAAGTAACCATAATAACCATCATTAAAAAAAATAACAGCACTTGGAAATGCTTAAACACTCTGCACAGTTTCTGAGGGGCATAAGAGGGTCCTTATCCTTTGGAACTTCATAGTCCTGTGGGAAAGAGGTGGTGCCAATGTGACCTTTGGGTAGCCCCAGTTGGCACTTGGATCTCAAAACAAAATCCAGTACCCCTCTCTCACTTAAAGACTAAAGAGGGAAGCTCACCGCAGTTCAGCAAGATAGTAGTTCTTTGGTCTCATTGACTTAGGCATCTACCCTCGGCTCCCTCACCTCTCAGCCTTTTCCAGTCTAGTGGTTTTCAAATTTGGGGACATCAAAATACATCTGGGAGTATGTAAAAAAAAAAATGCAAATACTAGGGTTCCTCTGAAAAAGATTCCCATTCTGTAAGTCTGGGGTGGGAATCCCAGAATTTTCATTTTCATGAGAACCAGATGATTCTTGCACAGATGGGCCCCATACACATCTGGCAGAGTGCTGCAACCTCAGCGCTTCGATAGAAGCAAGGAATGGGGATGGGGCGAGTCCTCTCTAAGCCAAACCTCCAAGGACCTGGATGGATCTGGGAAGCAGGTCAAGATGGGATCTTTGGATTTAAGCCAGGAAGGATCCAACAAACCAATCTGGAGCAACAGTTTTCACACCGGTCTTCTTAGAGCCCTAGGGCTTTTTAGTGGCTGTCACCTCCACTTCAACAGTTTCTTTTTAATCTAAAGATTTCATTAGAAGAAGTAGTTTTTTTTTTTTTAGTGTTTGTTTATTTTTGAGAGAGAGAGAGACAGAGCATGAGTGGGTGAGGGGCAGAGAGAGAGGGAGACACAGAATTCAAAGCAGGCTCCAAGCTCTGAGCTGTCAGCACAGAGCCCCATGCAGGGTTTGAACTCACAAACCGAACCAAGAGATCATGACCTGAGCCAAAGTCAGATACTTAACTGACGGAGCCACCCAGGCACCCCCCTCCTTTAAAAAAAAATTTTTTTTTAATGTTTATTTTTGAGAGAGACAGAGAGACAGAGCAGGAGTGGGGGAGGGGCAGAGAGGGAGACACATAATCTGAAGCAGGCTCCAAGCTCTGAGCTGTCAGCACAGAGCCTGACGTGGGGCTTGAACTCACAAATCGAACTGTGAGATCATGACCTGAACCAAAGTCGGACACTTAACCAACTGAGCCACCCAGGCACCCCAGAAGAAATAATTTTATTACTAAATGCCCTCCCTGCTTAAAAGAGTTCCCATGTTGGTGAGGTTGAAGGGCAAACAGAACCTTCACACACTGATGGTGGGAATGGAAAATGGTGCGGCTACTGTGGAAAATAGTTCAGGGTTCCTCCAACACTCACACATACAATTATCATATGTCTCAGTCTGCTCGGGCTTCTATAACAAAACACTGTAGACTGGGTGGCTTAAATAGCAGACATTTACTTCTCACTGTTCTGGAGGCTGGGAGTCTGAGATCAGGGCTAGGTTCTTGGTGAGGACCCTCTATCTGGCTTGCACTTGGCAGCCTCTCACGGTGTCCTCACATGGGCTTTGGGAAGGAGCTCTGATCTCTTCCTTTTTTTGTAAGGCACTAATCCCCCCCCCATGATGGGGGCCTCACTCTCATGACCTCACCTAACCCTAATTACCTCCCACAGGCCCCACCTCCAAATACCATCACATTTACTGGGGCTTAGGTCTTCTTCTGTGAGAACACAAATATTTGGTCCATCACATCACATGACCCAGCAATTCTCCTCCTGGATATATATACCCTAAAGAATTCAAAACAGATTCCCAAACAGGTTCTTGTACACAAACATTCAAATGTTTGATTATTCATGATAGCCACGAGGTGGAAAGAACCCAAATGTCCATCAACTGACGAGTATATAAAAAGTAGGACATCTCTACAGCAGAATATTATTTAGCCATAAAAAGAAATGAAGTGCTGATAAATGCTCCAACATGAACGAACCTCGTGAACATTGTGCTAAGCAGAAGAAGCCAGTCATGAAAGCCATGTGATTCTATGATTCCACTTATATGAAATGTCTAGAACAGGCAAGTCTGCAGGGGCGGAAAGAAGATGAGTGGTTGCCCGGGTCTGGGGAGAGGGGAGGAATGGGAGTGACTACTTAATGGGTACAGGCTTCTTTTTGGGGTGATGAAGAAGCGACTAGAGAGTGGTGACATTTGCACACCACAGGGAATGTACCAAATGTCAGCAACGACAAATGTTATGTTACATGAATTTAACATATGCAAGAAGGAAAAAAAAATCCCAATCAGCAGATTTAGAACAGCCCAGTCGGGTGTTTTTTTTTTGTTTTTGTTTTTTTTTTTTTCTGACAAGGAGGCTGAGGTCAGAAAAGGGGAATGATCTGGTGAGATCACCCAGCCTGTCGGAGCACAGCCACGCAGCCGTCGACCTTCAGCCTGCCACAGCAGGGCGCTTCTCTGCCTCCGCACACTTGCCGCTGCCCTGAAGATTCAAGGGCGTGCAAAGGCCTGAGACACGCGCGCCGCCCCCGCCTCCCACGCAGAGGTCCACCTTGCCCACCCGCAGAGCTCTGCCGGCCTTCCTTCTGGTTACTTCCAGTGCCTGATCCGTGCGAGTGTGTTGGTGAAAGACAAACCCATGCCCAGCTTCATACTTGAGCAAATCTTCTCAAAGGCTTCACCCACAGCTGCTGCCTTCTGACTGGGTCGACAAGGGTCGGGTGGATCGGATTCCATACATTGCAGACATTTGCTCAGTGTCCCAAACTCCAGCTGAGCAGTCTGGAGGAGCTGCTGGTGGTGTCCTGGGGCTGCCTAGGATTAATCCCAGCCATATGCATGTGTGTGCAGTTGGCTCTCCTCGCTGGCTGCAGGACCACATGCATCTGTCACATGGCAAGTGCTTAATGAAGACTAGCTGGTGCTAGTGTTCCTGTCTTGGGGTCATCCTGGGACTGTCTTTTTCATTTTAGTTCAGGGTTCAGGAAAAGCCCTGAGTTTCCTCAGTGCCCCTGAGAATAAAAGACTCAAGGTAAGCTTGTAGGTGAAGTGAGAGTCATTTCTTCTGGTCGCTGAGATGGAATTATTCACCCTTCTGGAAGTGGCAACAGAAGGTGGTAAATTATTTGCATTCATTTTGTTATATGTGAATGTTGGAGGTCAGGTGTTCTGGAACAATGCCCCCAGCCCCTTCCCTAGTGTCTCAGAAAATTACTAAGTCATTTGGTTTGTCCCAGATCCCGACCTTTCCTCGTATCTCTTAGTTATGGCCTCCAGACTTATGGAGTTTCAAGAAGGTGCATGAGCGTACGAAGGGGCAATAGCAGAACTCAAGAAAGTGAGCTCTCTGGAAATTTACTTGAACACAGCAGTTGAAAAACCTGGCTGAGAAGGGAAACCTAGCCTTGCCCACTTTCATCCAGGACCTGCTTCAGGATGGGAATGGGGAGGGTGGATTTCCTCAGGCCTGGGCAAGGTGACTGTCTTCTCTCAGCCACGGAGGATTATCTAACACCCCGAATTTGCACTCGGAGATTGGCTTCACGCAGCAGGGATGAATGGGGACACTAAGGAAGACTGCAGAGCAGCGGTGGCTGCAGTTTCTAAATTGCCGTTTGGGACAAAGTGGCAAAGGAGAAAATTTTTGCAATGCTGTGGTTTAGAGTGAGTGTTCAGAACTCAAGGCTGAGGCAACCTTGGTGGTTGTATGTGGTTTCTGCCCTGTGGGGACAGATGCTTCATTTCTGGATGCAGACTTTGTCCAGCTGGGAAAGGTCTCCCAGGACAGGGAAGTTGAGGAAATGCTTCAGTCTCCATTCCTCTTTGGTGATTTCAAAGTGTACAACCCTGCTCAAGGCTCTGAGAAGTCCTGCAGGAGGGGAATCTGCTTTAGTGTTTTTGGACCTGTGTTTCCCAAAGTTATTTGACCTCAGAAGTCATTTTCCCTCTTCATAACCCTCATTTATACACTGTGAAAGCCAAGTTTCCAAAACCCACTTGGGAAATGCTAAACCAGTGTCCAGTGGAGCTGGTTCTCGCCCTTAGTGCCCCACGGTGAGCAGTGATGGGGACATTCTGGCAGGACGCATGATGTGGGATCCTGCTGTGATAATCCAGGAAATAAAATTATGTATTGTGCCTGTCTGACCCCTTCCCATACTGAGATTTTGTGATTCTCTCTGCAACAGCCACAAAACCACTGCCATGGACTGAGTGGTGTGTGCTATGAGCTTTTCCTATGTCATCCATGTAATCCTCATCAACTCTATTACCCCCATCTTGCCAACGAGGAAATTGAGAGCCAGGGAAGTTATGTGAGGAGGTTACTCAGTCACATCAGTGGCAGAGCTAAGATTGAAGCTGAAGATGGTGGGACTCCTCACTGGCATTCTCCCCTCAACCACCTATGGTGGGAATAAAAAATGGTGCAGCTGCTGTGGAAAATAGTCCAGCAATTCCTTAATAAGTTCACCATGGAATTACCATGACTTAGTCTTCTCGGGCTGGTATAACTAAATACCACAGACTGGAAAGCTTAACCAATGGTATTTATTTCTCACATTTCTGGAGGCTGGGACGTCTAAGATCAGGGCTGGGTTCTGGGTGAGGGCCCTCTGCCTGGCTTGCAGATGGCCACCTCTCACTGCGTCCTGATCTGTCTCACGCCACAAGTTGCATTTCTGAGGCACTATTTCCAGAGTGTCTGATTCCCACCAGGAACTGTTTTGAACACTGGAAAAGTCAGTCACCTAAGGGAATTTTTTTTTCTCCTCCAGGGATTTTATTTCTCCTGCATTTGAAATTTGGCTCTGATATTTACTGGTTTGTGTGACTTTGCTAGGCCTCAGTTTTATCATCTGTAAAATAGGATAATAATCTCATTTGCCTCCCTATGACCTTTTCTTCTTTTACTTCTTCCTTCCCTCCTTTCCTCCTTCCTTCTCCCTTACTTTCTATCTCCCTTATTTTATTTTTCTGTTCTTCCATAAACCCTAACCTCTGGTGTTAATTTCCTCCTGGAAGAGCCTTGAAACCCCACAGTGGATCCTCCCTAAAGTGGCTTGAGAGGTACTGATGGTTTGTCAGTAACAGACCGGGAGAGAAGTGGCTGCTGATTAATTCCATGCCAGCCAGTGCATTCTGTGCTCTGCATCTAGAATAGGGCAGTTTCCAAGGTGACTGTGACTAGTGTGTGAGGACAAGGTGAGGGCCTGGAGTTATGAGCTGCCAAACTCATAAAGCACACAGGCTTCATCTGAGCCACTCGTGGCCCGCTGCTCGCCAACCAATTTAGCAACCGACTCGCGGCAAAGTATTTCCACAATGTTTAGTGATCAGTGCATCTATAAATAGGATTGTAAGAACAATGTGGATAGATGTTAATATATGGGTTCAGTCTCCGAGTGACTAAACCTTGAGTTGTTTTGACCTCAGAAAGCCATCAAAAATCTGCTACAAGGAACAATTCTGCAGTCATCTGTGGCAGATGTTTTGTTCCTGCTCAACACATCCTTGTGTGTATAATTTACTAACATGATAATAACGTGCTGCCTGGTACTTTGCAATTTACAAAGTGCCATCACACACTTTTCATGTGATCCTTGCAAGACAGGCATTATTACTGAGGTTCAGGGAAGACAAGTAACTCATCTCCAGGACATACCTATTGTGGGGTGAAAGGGGCTGGGGAGAGGCGGGGAATGGGGAAGCTGGTGGGGGTAGTAGAATCCAAATTCAGATAAGGACTGTGTAGCTTCCAAATTGATCCTTTCTTATTCTGCCAAATCTTACTTCCTGGCTTAAAAGAGTTAGAACTATCATTTCCTCTCATGTTCTCAGAGGGGCCAGCATGTCAGGGTCAAGCCCCCAATCTCTTCTTTAATTACTTTTGAAAAAACATTTTATTTAAGTAATCTCTACCCCCAACACGGGGCTCGAACTCATGACCCCAAGATCAAGAGTCACATGCTTTACTGACTGAGCCAGCCAGGCCCCCCTTCTCCTTTGGCTACTCTGCATTAAAAGTAGGCTTGCCAGACTTAGCAAATAAAAATACAGAATGCCTCCTTAAATTTAAATTTTAGATAAACAATAATTTTTTAGTCTAAGTATGTCCCATGGTGTATTTCATTTGGCAACCCTAATTAAAAGAACTTGTTATTAAAATTTTTTCCTTTAAAATATGTGAATTACTTATAGGAAATTTTGACAAGTCATATAAGCAAAAGGAAGAAAATAGAAATTACTCCTAATTTTACCATCGGGTAATATTAATAATTCAATATTAACTTAATATTTTGATACATCTACCGTGACCTTTTTTCCCATGCATGTATTTATATGCATAAATTCATTTTTTAAAAATAGAAAATGAGATTTACTGAATATACTACTTCAGACTTGTTTTTTTTCCACTCAGTAATATATCATGGACATCTTTCCATGCCCTTCTGTATTCTGTAATATTCAAATGACTGCAAGGTCATCAACTGGATAGCACTCTGCTTTTAGCTACCTGCCCACCCCCCACCCCCCCAATGACAAAACCTTACGTTGTTTCCAATGTTTCATTATTACAGACTTGCCATGAACAATCTTGTCTAAGTCTCCCTGCACATGGCTGGGATAAATTTCTGGCAGTAGCATTTCTAGGTCAAAGGATATGCAAACTTTTAAGGTTTTGTTACATATTATCAAATTGTCCTTCAGGAAAAGTTGTGCCAATTTACATTCTCACAAACAGTATCCCAAAGTGGTATTCCTTGCATATTGCCAACACTGGGGATTATCATTAAAAACAAACAAGAAAAATAATCACTTTGATTCTGAGACCACCCTGACTCCATAATCACATTCAGCACATTCTAAGCCACTCTTAATGGTCTTATTTCTTTCTACTGAGTCTTCAGTTCTAAAACAGGGAAGAAAAATTAGATTCGGGATAGAAATTACTACGACTGTTTCAACACATGCCCATATCAGACATCAGGATTAATGCTGCCTTTCTTTGTCTTGAGTTTGGACAAAGCTTCAGAATCTTAAATTGTCCTAGTTTTTCAGGAGGCCATTACTAATCTTAAACAATTGTTTCTCAGGGAAAATTTACCTTCATAGAAGAACCCAGTCAATAAATGGAGAAAGAATGATCAAATTAGAATGGTATTGATCATCAGTGGCTGTTTATATCAGGTGCCCCATGGAAGAACACAATGTCACATTGTAGTCTTAGACCTGAATTTGATCAAGCTTCTAGATCCCACTACCAATTTATAGAAAATAGAGATCACAGAGACAATGTTAAACTACTTTATGAATGTGCAATCAGTGAAATCCAGACTGTGGGAAATTCTATAGGTTAAATGAATTCTTTTCTTTAGGGGAAAAAATAAATAAATGTTGAAATAAAATAATGGAAGGAAACCTATAGATTAAAAGATATCTAAAAGAGATACCAATCAATCACAGTGTTTTGACCTTATTTGGATTCTTATTTAAAAAAACTATCGAGGGGCGGCACCTACCTGGGTGGCTCAGTTGGTTAAGCGTCTGACTTCAGCTCAGGTCATGATCTCACAGTTTGTGGGTTCGAGCCCTGCGTCGGGTTCTTTGCTGACAGCTAGCTCAAAGCCTGGAGCCTGTCTTCGGATTCTGTGTCTCCCTCTCTCTCTGACCCTCCCTTGCTCACGCTGTCTCTCTCTCTCTCTCTCTTTCTCTCAAAAACATAAATAAAACATTAAAAAATATAAATAAATAAAATAAACGATTGGAAAGAATGCACTTTATAACATTTATGAAGCAATTAGAAATTTGAACACTAGATATTTAATTACATTCAGAAATATTATTAATTATTTCTATGTGATAATAGTATCATAGCTGTATTTTTAAAAAGAGTTCTCATCTTAGGGAGGAGGGGCCAAGATGGAGGAGCAGCATGGAAGTACTCTGCTTTTCTTATCCCTGAAATGCAGCTAGATTGGCACCAAACCATTTTGCACATTTAGAAAATTCATCTGAGGATTAACACAATTGGCATAATGTGAGTCACAGAACTTAGGAGGAATTCACTCCAAAAGAAAGAACAGGAAGAAATGACAGCCAGGGACTTAACACAGATATAAGCATTATGTCTGAACTAGAATTTAGAATCATGATGATAAGAATACTACCTAGGGTTGAAAAAAGCATAGAATCCCTTTCTGTGGAGGTAAAAGAAGTAAAATCTAGTCAGGATGAAATTACAAATGCTATAACTGATATGCAATCTTGAATGGATGCCATGATGGCAAGGATGGATAAAGCAGAACAGCGAATCAGTGATGTATAAGACAAAATTATGGAGACTAATGAAACAGAAAAAGAGAGAAACTAAGGAGGCAAAAGAGCATGATATAAGAATTAGAGAACTCAGTGACTCATTAAAAACAAATAACATCCGAACCATAAGAGTCCCAGAAGATGAAGAGAGAGAAAAAGGGGTAGAAGGTTTATGTGAGCAAATGATAGCAGAAACCTTTCCTAACATGGGGAAAGACACAGACATGAAAATCCAAGAAGTAAAGACAACTCCCACTAGATTCAACAAGTGTTCTCATCTTGGGGTGCCTGTGTGGCTCAGTCAGTTAAGCATCTGACTCTTGGTTTTGGCCCAGGTTATGATCTCGCAGTTTGTAGGATCGAGCCTTGCTTCGGTCTCTGCACTGACAGTGTGGAGCCTGGTTGGGATTCTCTCTCTCTCTCTACCCCTCCCCCACTCACACTTTTTCAAAATAAACATTAAAAAAAAAACACCCCGCTGTTTAAACAAACTAAAAAAGAGTCCTCATCTTTTAGAGCAGTGGTTCTCTCAGTTTTGAGATTTTGCTCTCTAGGACACTTGGCAATATCTGGGGACATTTTTGGTTGTCAGACTGAGGAGAATGGGTGTTACCAGCCTCTAGTGGGTACAGGCCATGGATGCTGCTAAACATCCTGCAATGCACAGGGCAGCTCCTCACAACAAAGACTTATTTGGCCCTCAATGTTAACAGTGCTAAGATTGAGAGGTCCTGTTTTAGAGATACATACTGAAATATTTATAAACAAAATGACACTATGGGTGTTATTTGCTTCAAAATAATGTGTGATAGAGGAAATAAATGAAGATCTGGACGCATAGGCTGGTTGATGGTCGTTGGTTGGGGTTGGATGTGGGTTATGGGGGGTCATTATATTCTACCTCCCTTAGATAAGTTTGAAATTCTCTGTCATAAAAAGTTTTAAAAAACCTTCCCATAGAGTGAATTACCATCTCTGGGGTCCTACTCTAAGGACCCTCTTTAACATTCTCTGGTGACTTTGAACATTTTCTAACCTCATTCACATGGAAGTTGTGAAATAGTTTATTTTTGGTGTCCTATCTTTGCCTTCCCTACTACCAGAGGAGAGGCGTGTAGGTTGAGCTTTTCCCAAACATTTCCTTATCTGCAAAACAGGGACATGAATGAATCTCGCTTATTCCCTGGAGCTGCTATGAAGCTCAGGATTCCATATTGGCTAACATTACCAAATTGTGATATTTTTCTACCCTTAAGTACAGTCTTTAATTTTGAACTAAAGTCTGCATTTCAGTGCAATGTTAGCCTCATTGAATTAGCTGGGAAATAATCCCTCTTCTTCAATTTTCCAAAAGATTTTGTATAAAATTGATATTATTTCTTCCTCACATGTTTGGTAGAATTCACTTGTAAAGCCATCTGGACCTGGAATTTTCTTCATGGAAAGGTTTTTAACTCTAAATTAATTTCTTTAATAGATTTTTAGGTTATCTCCTTTTTCTTCAGTGAGCTTTGGTAGTTTGTATCTTTCAAAGAGTTCATCCATTTCATCTAAATTATCAAATTTATTAGCATAAAGTTGTTCAGAAATTTACCTTATTGTCTTTAAAATTTTTTAATGTTTATTTATTTATTTGGAGAGAAGGAGAGAGAGACAGAGACAGTGTGAATAGGGGAGGGGCGGAGAGAGAGAGAGAGAGAGAGAGAGAGAGAGAGAGAGAGAGAGAGAGAGAGAAAGAGAATCCCAAGCAGGCACTGCGCTGTGCTGGTGGCTCAAACTCACAAAACTGTCAGATCATGACCTGAGCCAAGATCAAGAGTGGGATGCTTAAGTGACAAAGTTACCCAGGTGCCCCCATCGTTTTAATCTTTGTAGAATCTATAGTGATATTCTCTCACTTCATAAATTGGTAATTTGTGTCTGAATTAAAGACTTTTAGGGGACAAAAATCAACAGGAAGATAGAATTCCTTTGTTCACATGAGAAATCTATTTAAGTTTTAAGTCTTTGCTTTTGCACATTTTAACAGAATTGTTTCTAATGCCAAATTCATGCAGCAGGTGGCTTATGGGAAGCAGAAGGAAGACAGATGAAAATCTGATTTGTAACCAGGCTCTGTCATTATGAAAAGAGAAAATGGAGAGGGTAGGTTGTCTTGAGGTTTTTTTTTTTGCATTCTGAGTTAGCTTCAAAGAATCAGGTAGTTTTGGTCAGGGCCATTGACTCCTACATTCTGGATCTTACCCAAACTATTCAATTAACCACCTTATTATTTTAGTAGCATGTGATCCTAAATGATGTCACCAGGCTTGTTTACTCCCAAACCCTGGAGATTCTGACAACATGGGCCAGCTCAGATAATATTCTAGGTCTACTTTTTCCAGGAAGCATTTGGGAGAAGTTTGAAATAGGGGGGAAATCATAGATTTTGGCATGAGGCAGGTCAAAATTCAACATTTGGCTTTGCCATTCACCAGCTGTGGACCCAGGGCAAATTCTGAAAATTCTCTGAACTCTTACTTTCCTCATGCACAAAATGGGGATGAGACCTAATTCATAGTGTTTCTGGTAAGTTTAAATGAGATAATAGATGTATCTAGCACATATTTGCAACTCTTAGTGGATATCAGAGTATGGTCCTTAGATTGATAGCATCAATATCACCTGGAAACTTACTAGAAGTACAAATTCTTGAGCTCTGTCCCTGATCTGAATCAGAAACTCCAGGGGACAGGGCAGCAATCTATGTTTTAACAAGCCTTCCAGGGTCTTCTGATGACTGGCCAGCTCTGAGAACCACTGGACTAGTACCTTCTTTGGTAGATGGTAGAATCTCAAGAAATGCTAATTTTCTCCCCTTCTGTATACTTTATTGATAACCATTCTTCCAGCTTTCATACTAATTAAACTCTTCAAGAGTCAAGACAGTCTTTCTCTGTGTCTCATCTTCTTTTTTTCCTTTCTCTTTCCAAAGTTCCTGGTGAGTGTTAGCATTCAGTAGGAGCCCAGAGAAAATTAACTATATTTCCATGTGCTCAATAAGGACAGAAGTGCCCTTGGCTTTACTTATTTATTTGACGTATATAGCACCTTGGCTCAATCGTGTGTCTGGAAAATGAAGTGTTCAGTGTATGCTGGGAGTGAATACCAATCTAGCTCGGACATCAGGGGTGTTGGGAGTGCAATTCCTTCCTCTCAGTGTCAGCCAGACGCCACTTCAACCCCAATAAACATAAAAGCCAGAGCAATGTCATAGACCATTTGATCTTGATTAAAGAAGAGATGTAATAAAACCTCATCAATTCACAGGAAGTGGAATGAGAGAGGAGGAAAGGCCAATAAATGAATGAAAGACTTCAGTTGTATAGAAAATGCTTTTGTTTTAAAAAATGCAATTTTATTTGCATAGAGTTTTTGGTTGACAAAAGCACCTAAAGCTGAGGCCAGTTAAGAGCTATCCTGCAGGATTGCTGTGAGAAATGAGCAGTATCATCCCAGGTACATTCTAAGCATGGTGACCTTACCATTCCCTAAACACTCAATAAATAAATAATACTATTAAATGATTTCTAGTAGTAATAGTAGGAGATGAGTGAATATTTATTGGATAAATGGATAACTGAATGAGTGGTTAAATTAAGGAATAAACTATCAACTCGTTTGATTGTCTACTTTTTCCTTAGTTCAAAAGTAAGCTTCCAGGAAAATTATCCAATCAGTAGCTAGTGAGTCCCATAACACCTACCAAATAAGTACAGTTGAAACTCAAAAAAAAAAAAAAAAGCCTTTTCATAATAGCCCCAAACTAGAAACCACCCAAATGTCCATTAAAAGGTGAATGAATAGGGGTGCCTGGCTGGCTCAGTTGGTAGAGCATGTGATTCTTGCTCTCAGGATTGTGAGTTTGAGCCCCATGCTGGGGGTAAAACCTACCAAAAAAAAAATGAATGAATAAAGAAATTGTGGTTCATCCGTATAATGGAATACTACTTTTTTAAATGTTCATTTATCTTGAGAGAGCAAGAGAGAGTGGATGCACACAAGCTGGGGAGAGGCAGAAAGAGAGAGAGAGAGAAAGAAAGAGAATCCCAAGCAGGCACTGTGGTGTCAGTGCAGAGCCCATAGAGCTCTATCTCGTAAACTGTGAGATCATGACCTGAGCCGAAATTAAAAGTTCGACTTTTTTTTTAATGTTTATTTATTTTTGAGAGAGAGAGAGATGGAGAGAGAGTGTGAGTGGGGGAGGGGCAGAGAAAGAGGGAGACACAGAATCCAAAGCAGGCTCCAGGCTCTGAGGTGTCAGCACAGAGCCTGATGTGGGGCTCAAACCCATGAACCATGAGATCATGATCTGAGTCGAAGTTGGACACTTAACCAACTGAGCCACTCAGGTGCCCCAAGAGTCGAACTCTTAACTGACTGAGCCGCCCAGTATCCCTACTATGGAATATTATTAAAAAATAAAAGGGGGGAGCTCTTGAGTGGCTCAGTTGGTTAAGCGCCTGATGTGAGCTCAGGTCATGATTTTGCCATTCCGGAGTTTGAGCCTGTGCTCAACTCATCAGGCTCTGTGGTGACAGCTCAAAGCCTGGAGCCTGTTTCAGATTCTGTGTCTCCCTCTCTCTCTCTGCCCCTTCTCTACTCATGCTCTCTCTCTTTCTCTCTCTCTCAAAAATAAACATTAAAAAAATAAATACTACTGATGCACACAACTTGGATGAATTTCAAACACATCATACTGAGCAAAAGAAGCCAGATACAAAAGGGCGCATCCTGTGTGATTTCATTTCTACCACATTCCAGACAAGGCGGATCGAATCTATAGTCAGGAAACACATCAGTGATTGCCTGATGCTGGGGTGGGGGGTTGGGATTAGTTGAAAGGGGACCTGTAGGAACCTTTCAAGGTGACGGAAAAGGTCTATATGTGGTGGTGGTCACGAGAGTGTATACATTTGTCAAAACTCATTGAACTGTATATTTAAAATGGATGGATTTTATTGTCTCTAAATAATACCTCAACAAAGCTGGTTAAAAGAAAAAAGAAAATAGCAACATTCTTTCCTCCCAAGGCCTGGAAACCACTTGTGGTGCCAGTGTAGATTCTGAATGGGACCTGTCCATTTTATTCTGCTCTGGCTGGAGAGGCCAGACCCCATCCAGTCAGGTTCCATCTACCAGAGCTGATCATCTGGGGAGGCCAATGCAGTGGTGTGGGCCAATGTGGCTGCAAATGAAGTAATTGCTGTAAGCAAATCAGGTATTTCAAGCTTGTTCCTCAGGCCCTCTGTTGTTTTGCTCTTAAACGAAATGTTAACCTCTAATTTCAGCACTGACCTGGAATGTGTCCAAAATGCATTAAACACGATGTTCCAAGCCCTGAGGGAACCATTCAGAGGGCACCAGAGAATCTTAACAAGCTGTCTCACCTTGAAAGGCTATCTTACAAATCGTATTCCAAACTCCTACAATCACAGACATTCTGTGTGGCCTGCAACCCCACTGCAGCGTGGGTTTGGTTACCACGGAAGAATCTAGACTGAAGTCTGGGATGAGAGAACAGGCACCATGGAGGGACTGTTCTGAATACCCACCTACTCCTCATCATTTCATCCGTCTAGACATCTTCTCAAATAATATTTCACAATCCAAAGGCAATTATTTGAAGCATAGAGAGAAACACACACAAAATGAATATAATATCACTACCAATCAGCGATTACTACAGATTAACACTTGGGTCTATTTTTTTAGGGATACACACACACACTTATTTAAAATAAAAATAGGATCTTATTGTACAAATGGTTTTGTTATCTGCCTTTCTACTACTTAATTTAGTGGGAACATTTCCTCATGCCATTAAATGGTCTCAATCACCTTTCTATTAGTCAGTTCTTGCTGTGTAACAAGCGACCTCAAAGTCTTAGTATACACGCACGTAGTAAATTAGTCCTCACGGAGGGCTTGTGGGTCAGTGTGGGTGACTCTGGTCCATTTTGTCCCTGGGATCAGCAGGTTAGTTCCAGCACGTTCTCATGATGATGAGAGAAACACAAGGGGACACACCCAATGGATACACTTCAAATCTCTAATGATTTCACACCTGCTAATATCCCTTTGGACAGAGCAAGTCATGTGGGGAACCCGAAGTAGAGAGACAAAGAAGTAGACTCACGGTTTGTGGAAGAATCACAGTTACATGGCAAAGGGCATGAATACAAGGAGGGAGGTAAAACTGGGGCCAATAACGCAACCTCCCACCCACCTCATCTTCAATGACTCACGTGGATGCTCACAAATTCATTTATTTATCACACATACAGTGTTCGGTGCCAGCAGCTATTCTAAGTGTTTTATAAATACTTAATTCTCAAAACAGACCTATGAGGTAAGTGCTATTATTAACCTCACTACACAGATGAGGAGACTGAGGTACTTGGAAGGTTGAACAGTTTGCCCACAGTCATCCAGCCAGTAAGCGGGGGCGGGGGCAGCAAGGAAATCCGTGTCCAGAGTCTTCCTGGAAGGGCCATGCCAGGCTGCTTCCCTTACGATTTGCCCATTTGGTCCCTGACCCCACTGGACTGAGCACCTGGTGCAGTACCTGGACCTGGGGGCACTGAGGGTATATTTCTTGAATGAATTTAATCATTATCTTATCACTAGATATTTCAGTGGGTTCCAGTGTGTTTGGATAATATAATCCTATATGGGCTGCATTGTGTCCACTCAAAATTCACATGTTGAAGTTCTAACTGCCAGCACCTCAGAATGTGACTGTATTTGGAGAGGGGGCCTTTAGAGGGGTGATTACATTAAAATGAGGCCATCAGGGTGGGTCCCTATCCAATCTGACTGGTTTCCTTAGTAAGAAGAAGAAACTTGGACACACAGAGAGACGTCAGGGATGTATGTGCACAGAGGAAAGACCATGTGAGGAGACAACAAGAAGGCCACCATCTGCAAGCCAAGGAGAGAGGCCTCAGAAGAAGCCAAATCTGCTGACAATTTGATCTTGAACATCCGCTTCCAGAACTATGAGAACATAAATTTGTGTTGTTTAACAGTTTGTGGAATTTTGTAATGGCAGGCCTTACAAACTAATATGTATGCCATGTTGCTACAAGCATGAGAGAAGACAAATCTTTCCTGAGAGGACAAAGAGGAGCAAACAGCAGAACTCTGGAGGCCTATCTGCAGAATTGGTGGGGTGGGGGTGGGGGGCAAGTAGGCCTAAGCAGGGGTCTATAACTCCTTCTGAAGGAGCACTTCATTTCCTTCTGTAGATTTTCTTTCAAAAGGAATGCAAATAATAGGGCAAGAATTATGAATAGAACTTAGAAAATTGCCATCCACGGGCAAGGATTTACAGGAAGTTAAGGCAGATTTTTTGCAGCCCAAATACCCCCTACTCCTCCTTCCTTACATACCTACTAACTGATTCATTCAACTGACTAACATCAGGTGTCTGCTATGCTGGGAGCTGTGCTGGGTGCTAGGGCCACACTCATCACAGGACAGGAAGTACCTGCTCCAATGGTGCACACCTTCTAGTTCTCTTGAGCAGCTGAAATATTTCAACTTGAAATGTTGAGAGTCGTTAAGTAATAATCAAGGGATTTCCACACTCATTCACTTTCTCACTGATTCATTCATTCAAAAATCTATGTGTTTATTTTTAAAATGTTTATTTATTTTGAGAGAGAGAGAGAGAGTGCACTCACATGCATGCGGGAGGGGCAGAGAGAGAGGGAGAGAGAGAATCCCAAACAGGCTCCATGCTGTCAGCGCAGAGCCCGACTCTGGGCACAAACTCACGAACCATGAGATTGTGACCTGAGCCAAAATCAAGAGTGGGACTCTTAACTGACTCAGCCAGTGAAGCACTTGGAGGGCTCAGTTGGTTGAGTGCCTGACCTTTGATTTCAGCTCAGGTCATGATCTCACAGTTCATGAGATGAGTCCCATGTTGGGTTCTGTGCTGAAGGCACAGAGCCTGCTTGGGATTCTCTCTCTCTTTCTCTCTCTCTCTCTCTCTCTCTCTCTCTCCTTCTCCCTCTCCCTCTCCCCCACTTGCTGTCTCTCAAAAATAGATAAACATAAAAAAATCTGTTTAGTGCTTACTAGGTCCCAGGTGCTGCTCTAATCATACAAGATTGTCACTGTCATCTAAGGGCTCAAGTTGAATAGATGACAGATAAACTCATGGGCCAGTGGCAGTAATGGGAGTGGAGTAGTGGAGCAGAACCGGTCTAATGCAGGGGCCAATGGTCATGCAAGGAATTTTGGTAGCACAGGGGGCTTTAGTAGTTCAGGGACTGTGGCTGTGTGGGGGTCTGTGGTAGTATGTGGGGACTGTGGTCGTGTGGGGGTCTGTGGTAGTACAGAACACCCGGACAAGCCATCGTCACTCCACTGAAAGCATAAAGATTCTCAGGGCTAGGATATTTGTGCCTAGTCTTGAAGGATAGCTGGTGGAAAAGAGGGGTAATGAGGTCTTGGACAAATTGGAGCTAGTTTAAGCAAAGAGGGAGAGTTTTCTGGAGCAAATAGGGGCTTTCCTGGAATCACAGGAAACAGAGTCTCCCAAGACCTGGGACCAGGAGGTGGACAGATTCTGGAAACCAAATTAGAGATTTCATCTGACTTGCCAAAGCTGTGAGGTCTCTGTCTCTCCTCTTCTCTTCACTTCTGTTTCCTGCACCTGCCTCTGTAGACCAGCCTTCTTGATTGTTCTGCCTATCATGGGTATGGGTCATGCCTCCTGAGCTGACCCATGATCAAGCAACCAGCAAATTCTGACTAATTTATTTTAGGCCCAACAGCACATTCTTGGGAGAAAAAATTCTAATTGACCTGCTAGAGTCAGGTGTCCACGCTTGGTCCAGTCAACTGTGGTCTGGGAAGGGCAGGGGCACTGATAACGAGAATGCCTGCAAGCCCCATTCCTAAAGGTGGGAGGGGGATCTCAGGAAGGGGTGAGGTGAGCCACACTGCCACCACAGAAAGCGTCTTCCACAAGGTGCACAGGTGGGGAATCCATTCTAGCTTTTGATTTAAAAATCATTCAAGAAAGCTGGCAACACATGAGATTAAGAGTAGCAAATACCACTGGTTTGAGTCAAATTCCCAAACCAACAAGAATAAGTAAACACAAAAAACTATATAGTAAAGCTTAGGTAACAAATACCAGAGGATTAAGTAATAGAATCTTATGAGATTTTCATAGTCAGTTTAACCAAGAAGGAGGGGGGATAATCAAATTCAAGGGGTCCATCTGTGCCCCAGGAAGGGGTTTGAAAGATGCGAGGAGAACAAGAGCAGAAAAAAGAGAAAATGAAATCTCTGCAGGTAAGGGGGCTACAGCACAGAGGCATCCGATTGGTCTGCAATTCCCATTTCTGGGGCTTCTCTTATCACCATCTATCTTGTGGTGTTGGTGCATGTTGCCATCTTAATCTGATAGAAACGACCAGTCAGCTTTCCCAGAGAAGGGACATTCCTTTCTCTTTCAGGTCAAGAATTTCCCAGAAGCCTTTGGGACTGCTAGAATTTCTGGGAATTCAGAAATCCTGATGATTGGGGGCAGCACCATTATTATGAATACCAGGACATTTAAAAATGGCAGAGAGGGAGAAAAAAAAGAAGGAAGGGAGGGAGGATGGAATGAAGGAAGGAAAGAGAAAGAAAAAAGAAAGAAAGAAAAAGAAAGAAAGAAAACTTCATAAAATATGATTAAAATATACCAAAATGTTTCAGTTTAAAGACAGATCATCAGAGAAAGGGAAAGATAATGGTGATAATTTTAGGTTATATTTTCAGTCATTCTGGTGAAGATTATTAAAGGAAGCCAAACGTGTTATCCCTGAATCCGCGTCTTTCAGGGTCTACCAATGGCCAAGCCGAGACAACTAAAGAGAAAGAGAAAAAATGACCTTAAGGATGTGCAGTCTCTCCTGAGTGGTTCTCAAAGAATAGTCTGAGGAACCCTGGGGGAGTGGAGTGCTTTTCCAACTGTTTCATGGAATCCGTGAGGTCGAAGCTCTTTTAATAATAATATTCAGCCTTGATTTGTCTTTTCCATTGTGCTTTTATTTGCATTAATGGTACAAAAGCAATGGTGGCACCTCAAGATGGATCAAGACACGGGTGCTAACTGTCCCCTGGTTCTGGTGGGCATTAGATTCTTTTCATCATACACTTGCATGAAAAGAAATGCCAGCTTCGCTTAAGAATATCCTTGATGAGGGGTGGCTGGCTGGCTCAGTATGTTGAGCATCTGACTCTTGATTTTGGCTCAGGTCATGATCTCACAGTTTGTGAGACTGAGTCCCACATCAGGTTCTATGCTGATAGTGTGGAGCCTGCTTGGAAGTCTCTCTCTGCCCCTCCCCACCACAAGCTCTCTCTCAAAATAAATAAACTTAAAAAAAAAAGAATATCTTTGATGAGCAGTAAACGTTATTAATGTTATTAAACTGCTACCCTTGAAGGCCCATCCTTTTAACATCCCGTGTGACAGAATGAAAGTGTTTAGAAGGCACTGCTGTCGCACGCTGACGTACACTCCTGTTATCTTGGGGGGAAAGCACTCACCCAATCAATCGAGTTGTGAGGTGAATAAACTAGATGCTTTTTCCATGGAACTTCAGTGTTACTGGAAAGAATTACTGACAGAAAACTCATAATTTAGGCTTGGGTATTGGACAAATAGTTTCTTAAATGAAGCAAACATTTAAACATTTAAAATGTAAACTTAAAATTTTTTTTAATGTCTATTTATTTTTGAGAGAGAGAGAGAGAGAGAGAGAGAGCAGGGGAGGGGCAGAGAAAGAGGGAGACACGGAATCTGAAGCAGGCTTCAGCTCTAAGGTGTCAGCACAGGGCCCGCATCAGGCTCTATGCTGACAGTGTGGAGCCTGCTTGGAAGTCTCTCTCTGCCCCTCCCCACCCCCCAGGCTCTCTCTCAAAATAAATAAACTTAAAAAAAAAAAAGAATATCTTTGATGAGCAGTAAAATTCACAAATTGTGAGGTCATGACCTGAGGTAAAGGCAGATGCTTAACTGACTGAGCCATCCCGGCGACCCCAAACCTGTTACTTTAAGGAAAACAAATGATAGCATTTCTTGCCAGTGATAACACTCAGGGTTTAAGAGATAAGTAGAATTTTGGAAAACAAGTATCTGCCATTATGAACTTTACATCTTCCCAGTACTTTAAAGACTTTTTTGACAATATTGGTGGTGATATTAACTCATGTGATTTTTAAAATATTGTGTATAATATGGGGGCACCTGGCTGGCTCAGTAGGTAGAGCATGTGAATCTTGATGTCTGGGTTGTGAGTTCAAGCCCTACGTTGGGCATACAGCCTACTTAAATAAAATAAAATAAAATAAAATAAAATAAAATAAAATAAAATAAAATATTGCATAATAAAATATCAACATCTGGAAGATCTGCATAGCTCAGTGAATCGCTATTTTCCAGATGACCAATGAATGATGTTACAAAATTATGCGTGGGTAAAAGATCCATTCAAAGTACAAAATAAACCAGTGGATTTTAATTTAACAGAATATGAAAAGTTCATATTGAAAGTTCATATCATATTGGTATGATTTCAGATGTTATATTGCAATTAACTTTTAAGAAACTATCACTTGTAGAGTTTAGATGTAGTGCAAAGAAAAATATTCACAGTTATCTGAAAAAGTCTATTAAAATACTTTTTTTCCAATCACATACCTGTGTGAGCTTGGGTTTTTTTTCATGTACTTAAACAAAAAAAAATTTATCTCACAGATCGAATGCAGAAGCAGATATGAGAATCTAGCCTTCTATTTTAAGCAGAAATTAAAGAGATGTAAAAATTTTTTCATTTTAGAAGGTATTATTTTTTATAAAAATGGTGTTTATATTAACATGTAATGAATCTATTCTTTGTTTGTTTGTTTCATTTATTTTGAGAGAGGAAACATGTGCAAGCACAAGCCAGGGGAGGGACAGAGAGAGACAGAGAGAGGGGGAGAGAGAATTCCAAGCATGCTCCATGCTGCCCCATGTGGGGCTCGATCTCACGAACCATGAGATCATGACCTGAGTCTAAACCAAGAGTTGGACGCTTAACCAGCTGAGCCACACAGGTGCCCCTGGATCTAATCTTCTTAAAGGAAAAAGTATTTTTAATATTTTTCAGTTTTAATTTTTAATACAGTAAATGCCACTGGATATAGCCTACATAAATAAAACTTTTTGAATCCTCAATAGTTGTAAGACTGTAAATGGGAAAACATAAAGAGTGTATGGTTTGAACAAATACAAGTTTATTTCT
Source organism: Cryptoprocta ferox (assembly GCA_028646485.1). Lineage (NCBI taxonomy): Eukaryota > Metazoa > Chordata > Mammalia > Carnivora > Eupleridae > Cryptoprocta > Cryptoprocta ferox. The sequence continues at coordinate 121,819,009 of CM053573.1, forward strand.
TGCTCCTGCAACGGTCCAAGGTGGAAAGGTCAGAGGGCAGCTCTCTCCCTGTAATTAGTCATTCAGGCTTCTCCCATGTTACACCAACTCTCAGACTCTGGTCAGCATCTGTGTTCTTTTAACACAGGGAAAGAGCAGGGAAGAAAGCATTTGTAGGTTTTATAGACCAGCTTGCAAATGGTACCCATTTGTTCCTCAAATTCGATTGGCTAAACTCAGTCACATGACCATTGTTAACTCCAAAGGCGACTAGGTCTATCTAAGTGCCCAGGGATAAGAAAAAAGATTTGGAGGGGAGGACTAGCAGTTCCCGACATGCAATCCCAGGTTATTTCTCATCTAAATTATTTCTTACCTAAATTACTTCTGATCTCCCCTTAATCTTTTTATTATTTGTTTATATAATTTCAAGCTTGTCATTTGAAATAATGTAGTCTCACAGGAAGTTGCAAAGATAGTACCAAATCATGTGAACCCTTCCCCCGAAGGAGACAGCTTCCATAGTTGTAGGGCAACAACAAAGCTAGAAATTGACATTGGTACATTACTGTTAAGTAGACTATAGACCTTATTAAGTTATTATCATTTTTTAAACCTGCATTCATTTGTGTATGTGTATTTATTTATATATATCGTTTAATTTAAAAAACTGTCCTATAGTATGTGTTTTAATATTTTGAGCTGCCCTAGATCCATTTTTAGAAGTGTGCTATATGGGACACCTGGGTGGTTCAGTCAGTTGAGCATCCGACTTCGGCTCAGGTCGTGATCTCATGGTTCGTGGGTTCAAGCCTGCATCAGGTTCTGTGCTGACAGCCCAGAGCCTGGAGCCTGCTTCTCATTCTGTGTGTGTGTCTCTCTCTCTGCCCCTCCCCTGCTCATGCTCTGTCTCTGTCTCTCAAAAATAAATAAACATTAAAAAAAATTTTTTTTAAAAAGAAGTGTGCTATAAATTACAAAGAAGTAAAAAATATCCAGTGGGATATATGCCAAAATGGGTGAGGACAGAGGGGCATATTTCTTGGAAATCAGGAGACTTGTACAGCCTTGTGCTATAGAAAGAACATGAAATCTGGAGGCAGATATAGCTGGGTTCAAATCCAATCTCTACTACATCCCACCTGAATGATTTAGGGTGGGCCCCTTAATCTCCTTTAAGTCTTCTCTATTCCTCTGCAGCATAATCAAGCATAGCCCTTACTCCACAGGATGCTGTGAGGACAAAGTGAGATCATGCACATAAAAAAATTTATCAAATGTACTTATAATTAGGAACATAAAGAAGTACAGTGCATGCTGGGGCTTCTCCTCAGAGTATCTAGCAAATTAATGCAGGAAGAGGGATTGCTAACCCCAGCCCCAGGAAAGCAGTGCCACCAGTGAAAATGTAGGTCCCGACATCCTTGGGCATGAGGACCCCTTCCTAATGTCAAAATTCCAAGAGGGAATTCCCTTCTCTCAGCCTTCCACCCTTAACTGTTGCATGCACAGCCTGACATTGCCAGGTCCTTCAATTGTTCAGATCTGGGAATTTTGAAATTTAGAGGCTGAAAGGAAACTTTAATGTCATTGAGCAGAGCTAACCCAGTTTATAGTTGAGGAAACAAGGCTCAGAAAAGTGAAGGGTGTGGCTAAAATCATACAGCAAGTTAGACACCAAGATTGACAGAACAAGGGCGCCTGGGTGGCTCAGTCAGTTGAGCTTCAGACTCTTGATTTCGGCTCAGGTGGTGATCTCACGATTGTGGGGAGTTCGAGCCCGGCATTGGGCTGTGCACTGGCAGCACGAAGCCTGCTTGGGATTCTTTCCCTCTCTCCCTCTCTCTCTGACCCTCCCCTGCTCATGCACTCTCTCAATAAATAAATAAATAAATATTAAAAAAAAAAAAAAAGATTGGCAGAACATATGCCCCCTACCTGCCAGTTCTGAACTCTTCTCACTATGACGTGATCTATGTCTTCGATTGTCCTTTCCTTTCCCTCTCCTTGCGTCCCCTCCCTTATAGAAAAGGAGCTTGGGTTTTATAGCTTCTTGGTCTGATTTGAGATCATGCCAACATTCCTTCCTTCCTTCATGTAGGCCTTTATTCATCCACTATTGACCGATTGCTATTTGATGCCAGTGCTGGTCTAGACACCTAGTGTACCTCTGGTTAGCAGAGGATCCCAGTGAATGAAGGATTTTCATCATCAAGACTAGTCCCCAAATGCAGAAGGACGGAGAGCCAGCTCCTCAGTGTCACCTGAGAATATCTAATTATGTATTAGCATCTCTGTTCAGAAGTGCTATAGGCATCAGGGCGGTTTTAAATGAGCCCAATAGCATATTTGCATTGCTTGATCTGCATTTTATGTCTAGTTTAGCAACAATTATTCATCAACCCAGCCAGCTTGAAATTCACTTTCTCCTCTAGTACACAGTTAAGGAAACCCAGCGAAAGGCTCATGTTTGATTAATCAAGGAGGAAATAGGCATACACAGACCTAAGAGATTGAGCTGTCTCATTTTAGCCCCTGGGTTCATGAATTTTCTGAAGCATGGTTTCATGCCTTTCCTTACGAACTGCTGAAGAAGGATGGAATGTTAAGACTTATTCAAGTCAAAACAGTATAAAATCAAAGCTCTTATCACATTCCATTCTTTTTAGGAAGGTGATACTTTAACATATTTAACCACTGGCGGCGTCTTCCTAAACTAACATGTGTTTTCCTTTTCATGTTATTTCAGTTGTTAAAGAGACAGATAAAACTGACAGTTTTTTTTTTCCCTTAAAGATTTATTCTCTTTTGGATGTAGGCGCTATGGGGTGGTACAGTGTACAGAGATTTGGAATGAGACTTTGAAATTTTTTTTTTAAACATTGAAAATTTTTTTAAGTAAACTGTAGAGCCCCAACTTAGGGCTTGACTCATGACCTCAAGTTCAAGAGTCTCAAGCTCTGCTGACTGAGCCAGTCAGATGCCCCCCCAAACTGATAATTTTTTGACTGAAAATATTTGTACTGGGTGATGTCCCTATCCTGTCCCTACACCAATGACATTCAAAAAATATTTATTAAATGGGATTACAGTGGAGTGCAAGGTTTTTCAAGTTGTAGGTCATAACATAGTGATGGGTCATGAGCTCTGCTGGGCTGCAACTGGCATTTAAAAAAGTGAAATAGGGGCGCCTGGGTGGCTCAGTCAGTTAAGCATCCAACTTCGGCTCAGGTCATGATCTCATAGTTGATGGGTTCGAACCTGCATCAGGCTCTGTGCTGACAGCTCAGAGCCTGGAGCCTGCTTTGGATTCTGTGTCTCCCTCTCTCTCTCTGCCCCTCTCCCGTTCATGCTCTGTCTGTCTGTCTCTCTCTCTCAACAATAAATAAATATAAAAAAATTAAAAAGAAATTAAATTAAAAAATAAAAAGGTGAAATAAATGGGGCGCCTGGGTGGCTCAGTCGGTTAAGCGTCCAACTTCGGCTCAGGTCATGATCTCATGGTTTGTGGGTTCGAGCCCTGCATCGGGGTCTGTGCTGACAGCTCAGAGCCTGGAGCCTGCTTCAGATTCTGTGTCTCCCTCTCTCTCTGCCCCCTCCCCACTCATGCTCTGTTTCTGTCTCAATAATAAATAAACATAAAAATAATTTTAAAAAGTGAAATAAAACCAAATAAAATAGAACACATCAATGTGAATTATGTGCAGTAAGGGTAAATATTGTTACATGAAACTTTTGATTCAGCTATATTTGTGTGTGTGTGTGTGTGTGTGTGTGTGTGTACTGTGTTGTGTTACAAATTATTTCTTATTGTGGGTCACCATCAATCAGTGAAAACACTGATACAGCAGTTAAGGGAACAGTCTCTGAAGTGAGACAGCATGAATTCAAGTCCTGGTTTCATCATTTTCTACATGTTTGATTATTTGGCAATTACTTAAAATTTCTGTGAAATGCGGATTATGATAGATTATGACCTGGGGCCAGTGTGTCCATTAGGACTGGGAGGCATGTGGGCACAATGACTAGGGAACATAATATTTTTAGGACCTCTACTAATTTGCTTTGATTTTTTTTAAAATCAGAAAATAAAAATGAACCTTCAGGGTTGAAGAAAATATTTTATTTTTATTATTTTTTTTTTGAGAGAGAGAGAGGGCACAAGTGAGCGAGGGGCAGAGAGAGAGAGAGGGACAGAGGAAGAGAGAAAGAGAAGCGAGGCTCACCCAAAGAGGGGCTGGGTTTTTTTTTCTTTCCTGAAGTGGGGCTCAAGCTCACCTGATGTGGGACTCAAAGTCACAAACTGTGAGATCGTGACCTAAGCCGAAGTCAGATGCTTAACCGACTTAGCTACCCATGTGCCCCTGAAGAAACTATTTTAATTTTTTTCTCATATCATTAAAAACATGAATTTTGGGGGACCTACAAAAATATCCTATGGTTGGAGGGGCCCTCCAAAGAAAAAGTATCTAGGGCACTGAAAATCATAATGCAACTGTGAACTGACCTGATAGGTGGGGTGACCAACTTGTCCCTGTTTTTTTACTTTCGTTTTTTAAAGTTTATTTATTTTGAGAGAGAGAATGGGAGGGGCCAAGAGACAGAGAGAGAGAGAGAGAGAGAGAGAGAGAGAGAGAGAGAGAGAGAGAATGAATTGAAAGCAGGCTCTGCAGTGTCAGCACAGAGCCCGATGCAGGGCTTGAACTCACAAACCATGAGATCATGACCTGAACCTAAATCAAGAATTGGACACCTAACCGACTGAGCTACCCAGGTGCTCCAACTTGCCCCTGTTTTAAACTGAAAGTTTGCATTCTAGGAGCCCCCTCAACCAGTGGGGGATGGGGTGGCACACCAGCCACCCTGCTGATAAGCTTGTTGTGAGAGGGAAGTTAAATGACTATGGACAAACCATGGCAGACGCCTGGCACATCAGTCTCTGACAAATGCTTTGACATGTGTTGGGCACGGTGCTGGCCTTTGAGAATTTTAAGGGGAGCAAGATACCCAGGCTAGCTGTTGAGAAGCAGTAGAACATAGTGGCTGAATGTGAACTCAGGAGCCAGACGACCTCAGTTCAAATCCCAGCTCCGCTATTTATCACCTTTGTAATTTGGGGTGAGTTCCTTGGTCTTTCTGTGCCTTAGACGCCTTACCTGTAAGATGGCTATGGTCGTACTTGAACCTACTTCATGGAGAAGTTGTGAATATTAAATGAACCGGTGCTTTAAAAATACTTAGAACAGTGTTTGGAATATGATAAGCATTCAGTAAGTCTTAGCAATCTAAGTATGTATCCATTAGCAATTTGAATTGCTATAACAAATTACTACAGGTTGGGTGGCTTAAACAACCAAAATTTATTTTCTCACAGTTTTGGAGACTGGAAGTCCAAGACCAAGGTTTGCAGGGTTTGGTTTGTGGTTAGAGCTCTCCCTGGCTGCCAGATGGCTGCCTTCTTGCTGTGTCCTCCTCACATGGTGCGTAGAGAGGAACGGCAAGCTTTTCTATACATCCTAATGACCAGAATTGAGCCATGTGGCCACCCTTAGATCACTCCCTGGCAAGGGACAATGGGATCACTGTGACTGGTTTAGTCTCCTCGTGATCCTCCAGATATGATTGGTCTTAATGTTAGCAAGTAGGAAGAGGAGAAAGGCTCGGGTAGGCTCTGACAGTGTGCCACGGGGATCTCACCGTCCGCCTGGGAAGCCCAACAAAACACCAACAGGCAATACAAAGTGAAAAAGGTGGTGCTGATGACAAAGATGAAGGAGGGGGGATACTTCAAAGATGTGACAGGCATGTGAGCTGGGTGTTGAGGCTTGTGGGAGATTTCTTCAGGCAAAGAAGCAGGGCAGAGAAGAGGAAACATCACAAGGAAGTGTGGGGAACCAGCAAGAGCACAGGGGAGTCAGGGATCCATGAAAGTGTGCTGGAAAGGAGACCTCCAGAGGCAGAGCTGGGTGATGAGTGATAGGAAACAAAGCAGGAGAAGTGGAGTGAGCCCAGACCATGGAAGCCTTGAATACTAGGTTAGGGAGATGGGACCTAATCCTGAGAAGAGTTGGGAGCCTTTGATCATTTGAAGCAGGGGAGTGGCTGATTAGCTGAGCACCCAGAGAAAGCCCATATTCCTCATCTTGAATATGCACTTGCCAGGGTGGTGTGGCTGGTGGTGGAGACTTTGGTGAAGTGGCAGGGGTGGGGTGGTGGTGGCAGCTGGGGCTTTTGAAGCCACAGGGTAAATGGGTACATCTTCTTCTATGCAACTGAATGGTTAGGGGAGAGAAAGTTAAGACATGTATCCAATAAGCAACTTAAATTGGGAACCATGTTTCCAAATCCTTTCAAGTTCAAGTTGGCCAAAAGAGGAATCTGCATAAAATTTGGGAGATGGAAGAGAAGCAGCAGCCATGCCTTTTAGACTGTCATTGGGGTTAAATGCAGTGACAGATGAAGAGGTGCCGGCGGGTTCCCCTTGTCCTGGTCTTCCTATACTCTGAGACCAGCTCATCCATCCAAGGGCTGACCCTGAAGACCACCAGCAGACCCAAGCCCATCACCAGATGCTTGGCTGTGGGCCTCCCACAGCCGGCAGAAGCAATAGCTCCTTAAAGATTTCTTTACCAGTTTCCCCTTTGTGTCCCACTTTGGCAACAGATGGTGCTTCTCAGATGGACAGGCTGGTGACTGTCTGATCTCACTCCTCCTTTCCAATCTGAACTTCCCAGCTCCTCCCATCACTGTGTAAGGTCTAACTCCAAGTCCCTTATCCTTGAGTTCATTCTGGTTCCACCTCTCCAACTGAACCTGAATTGATATACATCATTTCCTTTTGATGCCGCACTCAGCCCTGGGGAAAGGGAGGTTTTGATAGGAAATAAAAAGAAGAGGTAATCTTAAAGCTGTGGCAGTAGTGGAGAAGGTGAGCCTGCACTGGATGTAATGGGCAGTGGTAAGCCCGGAGAAAAATGAGGACCTGCAGGGGGTTGGGGGTTTGAAGGCCATGGAGAGGAGAGAGTGTCAAAGGAAAAATGGTTTCTGCTTCCTGCTTTCACCAGGACCTGCCTCTGATGACAGCTTACTCAGTCTGTTCTGGCTGTAGGCATGGTTTGTTGAACAATGGCTTGTAACAGATGATGCTTTCATCCCCAGGAGAGAAACACAATCAGAGAAAATGTACAAAGGCAGGAGCAGTGGAAAATAGAACACTGAGTAAGAAGAGACTCACACAATGGATTCATGAATCTTAGACAGAAATTTTAGGAATTTCTTTTGTGGCACTGGCTTTATAAAACGACAGTTTGCTGTATTGTCTTCCTGTTTGTGATCATAGAAGAAATAAGTAGATCTCTCCTTATTTTTTACTGAAACTATTACTGAGGGAGTGCCTAGGTGGCTCAGTTGATTAAGCATCCAGCTTTGGCTCAGGTCATGATTTCATGGTTCGTGAGTTCGAGCCAGCATCGGGGTCTGTGTGGACAGCTTAGAACCTGCAGCCTGCTTTGGATTCTGTGTCTTCCTCTCTCTCTGCCATTGCCCCCTGCTTGCATCCTCTCTCTCTCTCTCTCTCTCTCTCTCTCTCTCTCTCTCTCAAAAGTAAATAAACATTAAAAAAATATGGGGAGCCTGGGTGGCTTAGTCAGTTGAGTGTCTGACTTTGGCTCAAGTCATGATCTCACAGTTTGTGAGTTCAGCCCCTCGTGGGGCTCTGTGGTGATAGCCAGAGCCTGGAGCCTTCTTCAGATTCTGTGTCTCCCTCTCTTTCTGCCCGTCCCCTGCTCACGCTCTATCAAAAATAAATAAACATTAAAAAATTAAAGATAAAATGAAACCATTACTGAGAATATTATCTCTTCCACTGTTCATGGTCCTATACATACAGAGCCATGTAAAAATTGTCCTTTCAGGGTTTAAAAATGATAAGTAATTTTGAGTCTTCCAATAGTCTGGAAAACATTTTTAAGGCAAAGAAAATATGACACGTATTTTATTTTCCTTTTTTTTTCCCCACTGGCTGCCAGAAAACTCAGAGATATGTTTTCTCCTTGGATGCAGGAGTGTTCTTTAATCTGAGATGGTATTATCATCCTGTTCTTGGTTCCTTTGAGAATCTGTAATGCCCTTTGAAAAATTTCTTTGTGGATGCTTGAGGCAATTTTGTCTTTATTGAATTTGTTAAAGGTCATCCCTCTTGCCTTCTCCTTGGGTTTTGGACACAACCTAGAGAGCAAATACTTTATTTCGGATACTTGACATCATTCCTTTCCATTCTGCCTGAGAAACTAACATGATTCTTGACTGTCAGGAAGACAAAGGAGAAGGTGGAGGCCATATTTCCAGCTTGGGCCCAAATGAAATTACCCTTGCACATCGATTATAACCATGCATACGGTTATTTTTGTCATGAAATACAACTAGGATATGGAACACCTTTAGGATTGCTCATTTGTGTGAAACTGTTAGAAAAAGCTTAGTAGTTTGCCTCTAAGCAGTCAGTAAAGAGTTTCCAGAGTCATATGATGAATGTTTTTGTAGGTTACTATAGAGACCATGGCTTGTCCTACTGGCTTCCTAAGCTTTTTCATTTTTAGGTAATGATCTGTTTACTCAAACAACAACAACAACAACAAACAAAAACACGCCAAACAACACACACACACACACACACACACACGAATAGTTTTCCAGTGGAATCCTATATAGGTGACTATATTCTTTTCCAGTGTTTTGAAAATGTGGTTATAGAATTTCTAATTAAAAATTAAATTTATAAAGAAAAGTTTTTTATGACAACAAACTGAATTCACATTTGTAAGGTTAACGTCCATAAATTGAATCATACCATTCTATCTTCAGGCTACTGAAAAGTGGATTAGAATCAACATGGGTAATTTAATCTGAAGCTCTGAAGGGAATTCAAACTGGTTCCAGATAATGGGAAAACAATAAATGTCAAGGAAAATTCAATCTCACTTCATTAGAGAGATGAAGGACGTGGGTAGCACAGTTCAGTTTAACCATCAGTAAAATGATGAGATGCAATGCAAGCATATCACAGCAAACCCCCAATTCACATGTACAGCATATGCGCAAAGGCACACGCACACCATCTAAGCACCGTGACAGCATGTGCTTTCTGTTTTGTGGTACCGCCAAAGGTCACTGTCTTGCAGTGGTAGGCACTCAAATATATGTTGAATAAATAATTTGAAAATAAACGACAGAGAAAGATATCAGTATAGAAGAAAATACCACCGTCACACAGGGGCTTAGTCTCCATAAGTGCTTTGTACTAGAAGAACATATAGAATGGTAATTACATATAATAAGACCTATGAGACAATAAGCTAAGACAACAAAATGGGTTGAAGAGGATACTGCAGAACTAAAGAAAAGTTAATGCTATTAGATATGTAATAAACAAATTCAATGCGATCATGAAAGGACATGACCGGCAGTCAAACATTGGTGGAGAGGCTTGAGATAACGCAGCGAAAAGAGAGGAAAAGATTTTAAAAACTAGAGAGGCAATGACAGACATAGAGGAGAGCAAAGGCAATCCTTTGATGGCTTTGAAGTAGAGACCCTAACAAACAGAACAGAAAGAACACTCAGATAGAACCCGAAAATGTTGCCTGAAGATAAAAGAATAGAATTTTCAGGCAAAGAGTGCATATCATATACTTGGAAAAACTGATTAAACATGATGGCAATCAAAGCACATCTACCTTCTACTTTATTTGACAATTTGAAAAATGAAGAAAAAACTATTCACCTGTCCAGGAAGAAGCATGTGAGGTAAAGAGTGAGTCTGGCCTCAGACTTTTTCACAGCCACAGTCAAAGCCAAGAGACGATAAGGCCATGTCTGCCAAGTGCTGAGGGAAATGAAGTGTGACCCAGGAACACTGTACTTAGTCAAGTTCTTATTAAAATATAGCAGAGACAGTCGGACATGCTGACACCTGAGAGAAGACAGAAAGTGAGGCATGCATTAGCCATCAGCCTTTCTTGGAAAAGTCCTTAAAAATAAATCCATTTAACCAAGAGATGAAAGAAAACAAAGAGCTCAGGGACTACAATACTGTGGTAACAGTACTCATAGTTCATTTAAATATAGGGGGACCTCTTTTCATGTGTCTGTTAGCCATCTGGATGTCTTCTTTCGAAAAGTGTCTATTCATGTCTCCTGCCCATTTTTTCACTGATTGTTTTTTGGGTGTTGAGTTTGGTAAGTTCTTTATATATTTTGGATACTAACCCTTTATCTGTTATGTCATGTGTAAATGTCTTCTCCCGTTCCGTTGGTTGCCTTTTAGTTTTGTTGATTGTTTCCTTTGCTGTGCAGAAGATTTTTATCTTAAGAAGATCTCAATAGTTCATTTTTGCTTTTATTTCCCTTGCCTAGAGGTTGTTTTCCGTTTTCTCCTATGGGATTTTGAACATTATTCATCATCAGGGAAATAAAAATCAAAACCACAATAAGATACCACCTCATACCTGTCAGAATGGCTAAAATTAACAACTCAGGAAACGATAGATGTTGGCAAGGATGCAGAGAAAGGGGAACCCTTTTGCATTGTTGGTGGGAATGCCACTCTGGAAAACAGTGTGGCAGTTCCTCAAAAAATTGAAAACAGACCACCCTATGATCCAGCAATTGTGCTACTAGGTATTTATCCAAAGGACACAAAAATGCTCATTTGAAGGGGCACATGCACCCCAATGTTTATAGCAGCATTATTGACAATAGCCCAAAGTTTGGAAAGAGCCCAAATGTCCACTGACTGATGAATGGATCAAGAAGATGTGGTGTATACATACATACATATATATATATACATATATATATATACACACACACACATATACACATATATACACACACACATATATACATATATATACACATATACATACACACACACACACAATGGAATATTACTCAGTAATCAAAAAGCATGAAATCTTGCCATTTGCAACAATGTGGATGGAACTAGAGTGTATTCTGCTAAGCGAAATAAGTCAGAGAAAGACAAATATCATATGATTTCATTCATCTCTGGAACTTAAACAAAACATGAACGGGGGGGAAGGGAAGGAAAAATAAGATAAAAACAGAGAGGGAGGCAAACCATAAGAAACTCTCAAATACAGAGAACAAACTGAAGGTTGCTAGAGGGGAGGTAGTGGGGGGATGGGCTAAATGGGGGATGGGCATTAAGGAGGGCACTTGTTGGGATGAGCACGGAGTGTCATATGTAAGTGATGAATCACTGGGTTCTACTCCTGAAACCAATACTACACTGTATGTTAACTAACTTGAATTTAAATTAAAAAAAAAAGAAGAGAAAAAAAAATAAACATAGGGAGACCAAGGCGGAATCATAAAAAGAATTATAGTTGCAGAAAGGAATGGGAATACTATAAATCTTGATAAAGCAAAAATGATGTGAGCAAAAAAAAAAAAAAGTATTAAGAGGGAAAGAAGAGAAAAAGTATAGCTGTGCTAATAATTATATGTGTTCTAGTACAGGGACAATTGATACTATATATATAAAACAAACATGTATTTAAAAGTAATACATAATATTCCAACCTCTTAACAGTTTTACTATCTTTATTTATTTATTTTTAAGTCTGGGCCCCAAAGAATCCTATAGCAACTAGTATTTCTGGAAGTGAGAAAACATTAAGGTTCAGTATTTCTTTCAATATCATTTTTTCTGATATTAAATTCATGTGGAATTAAACTAAAAACCTCATTTTTTTTCTTTTCAAAAAAGCAGCATGTGTAGTTTGAGCCTTATCACATATAATTTGTTCTGGGTGTCTCTCTTTAATAGATCTCTTTTGATCAATACTTCTCACCCACTGTGGGCATAGACAGAAGGCTGGAAAAATGATCACCAAACCCTAGTGCAGGGTATTTCTGTAGGGTGAGATTTTAAGTGATTTACTTTTTCTTATTTGAACTTCCTGGTGTGGCTTAGCATTTCTATAATGAGAAGGCTTTTAGATTTTTTAACGTTTATTCATTTTTGAGAAAGAGAGAAAGACAGTGTGAGCAGGGGAAGGGGAGAGAGAGAGGGAGACACAGAATCGGAAGCAGGCTCCAGGCTCTGAGCTGTCAGCACAGAGTCCTACAGGGGGCTTGAGCTCACAAACTGCGAGATCATGACCTGACCCAAAGTTGTATGCTTAACCGACTGAGCCACCCAGGCGCCCCTAGCTTTTTATTTTTAAATAATTGTGAACTTACAGAAAAGCTGCAAGGATAGTACAAAGAATTTCCATATTCCTTACCTAGATTTCACAAAAACTAATATATTACCACATTTGCTTCATCATTCTGAGTGTGTGCATATGTCTGTGTGCGCGCATATATCTCTGTGTGTGTATTTCTTTTTTCTTGGGAACCATTTGGAAGTAGATTGTAGACAGAATGGTTTCTTTACTCCTAAATGCCCCAGGTGTAAAAGCAAGGATATTCTTTATTTTTTCCAGTTCTTTAAAAAAATTTTTAACATTTATTTTATTTTTGAGAGAGAGAGAGAGAGAGAACATGAGCAGGGGAGGGGCAGAGAGAGAGAGAGGGAAACACTGAATCCAAAGCAGACTCCAGGCTCGGAGCTGTCAGCGCAGAGCCCGATGTAGGACTCGAACTCATGCACCATGAGATCATGACCTGAGCTGAAGTGAGGTGCTTAACCGACTGAGCCACCCAGGCGCCCCTAAAAGCAAGCAAATTCTTGCATAGTACTATAGTACAATTATCAAAATCAGAAAGTAAACATCGATACAATACGATGTAGGTTATCTACAGCAACCTACAGACCTTATTCAAATTTTGTCAATTGTCCCAAATACGTCATTTAGAGAAAAAGAAAAATTTTGGCTCAGGATACAACCCAGGTGCATGGGTTACATTCAAGTGTCATGTCTCTTTAGTTGTCTTTCATGTGGACAATGCCTCTGTCTTTCCTTGTATTTCAGAATCTTGACATTTTTGGAGCAGATAGGCCAGTGATTTCACAGACTGTCCCTCCATTTGAGTTTGTCTGATGTTTTCTCATGATTAGGTTTGGAGCATGCATGTTTGGTGGGAATAGCATAGGAGAGACGTTTGTCCCTCCCAGGGCATCATCAAGAGTCACACAATGACCGTATGGCTCATTCTTGGAGCGCGTATTGTTTTATCAAAAACAACAAGGGCATTAATTATAAACAAAAATAAAATTAAGGGCTACCTTAATGTTGCCCAAGTGACAATGTTAAAAGAGTGACCTGCCATGTATGTTAGTGTCAACTAAAGCAGCCACCTGTTTGGAAGGAGTCCCCTGTGTAAGGACACCTTCTCTGTTATGGTGTCTGAGACTCCTATGTGAACTCCTACAAGCCCAGCTTGTGCAACTTCCTGACATGGTTGTCCGTGTGACCAGAGTGCTGGCACTAAGCAGAGGGCACGCTCTGCCTGGCTACTTTGAGTAGGGCCCGATAAATGGGTAATGAGCAAGGGTCTAGGGTGCAGAGATCACACGAGGTAGTGCAGTATCCCAGCCTGGGAACAACGGGGCACTGGCGCTCCTCTAGGTTTGGGAAGGTGGGGGAAGGAGCCAGTCCCAGACTCAGAAAGACAGAGCTGGGTGAAGAGGGCTGCCCAATGAGGTGAAAGCTTTAGTTGGGTAGCGGGCCAGGCTCAGGTAGTGCTGCAGGGAGGGCAGGGGGCTAAACTCCTGGGCCTCGCTCTCTTCCCCTGTCATTCTCCCGTGGTGTTCCCTGTTGCCTTCCTCTTGCTGGCATACACTGGAGTTCACAGGGAAGGGAGCCGTTCACACAGCTCACACAGATCTGCCTTCCAGGGGCAGAGTAGGTGGGCTGAAGGTGAGGTGCAGCCCCCCAGATCCAGGGAATGTGGAAGTCAGAAGCCGCTCTTCCGTGGGGAATGATGGTCAGCAGTGGTGGGCATAGCCTTTCTCAGACACTCCGGGACTCTTCACTGCTATTCTCCCACCGTGACTCGAGGGGTCTACGCAGCATCTCTCTCTGCAACAGACACTTCCAACAATCACTGGCGTGCTGGTCATAAAGCCCAGGGGCAGGGCAGCTTACACTACCCCCTGAACCAACTACAGATCCCTTTCTTGCTCTAGCCCCTCCATGAGTCCACCCTGATATAAATATAAATACAAATAGGGGAAAAAGGAAAACTCTTTCTTACAGGAGAAAGCCACCTGAAAATGTAGAAGTGATGGAACTAAAAAATCACCATTTGGCAACCGTAAGAGTAATCAATGCTCCAGGCAAGAATCATCAATTGACAGCCAAACTAAAACCAGTGGGGGAAAGTTTGAAGAGTAACAATATTTACACAGTGTCAAAGTGTCTTCCCCATGAGATAATTGTCAATGACAAAGGGGGGAAACAGTAACTGCAGTAGAGAAGCTTGACTCACACCACCTTGACTGAGGGATGAAAGTTATCACCCATAATGGGACATACTAATAAGATGTGTCTCTTCATCAGTTTTATGGCATTCTAACCTAACATATACAGCCTTAACTGAGGAAACAGCAGACAAACCCAAACTGAGGGACACATTTCAGTTGGTGTGTGTTGAATTGCGTTCTCCCAAAATATATGTTGAAATCCTAATCCCTCAGAATGTGACCTTATTTGGAAGTATGGTCATTGCTGATGTAAGTAGTTAACATGAGGAGAAAAAACACACACACACACAAAGAGGAGAAAAACCAAGGACACAGACAGAGAGGAGATTGTCTGTGAAAACAGAGGCCAAGAGTGAAGTGCCCCAGCTACAAACCGAGGAACACCAAGGATTTCTGGCCGCCACCAGAAGCTGGGAATAAGCAGGGAAGGATCCTCCCCTACAGGTTTTAGAGGGAGTGTGGCCCTGCTGACACCTTGATCTTGGATTTCTAGCCTCCAGAACAGTGAGAACATACATTTCTGTTTTCAGCCACCCAGTGTTTGGTAATTTCTTACAGCGGTCTTAGAAAATGAATGTGCTTTTTAAAATGTTAATGTCATGGGGCGCTTGGGTGGCTCAGTCAGTTAGGCGTCTGGCTTCGGCTCAGGTCATGATCTCACGGTTTGTGGGTTCCAGCCCCGCATCAGGCTCTGTGCTGACAGCTAGCTCAGAACCTGGAGACTGTCTTCGGATTCTGTGTCTTCCTCTCTCTCTGACCTTCCCCTGCTCACACACTGTCTCTCTCAAAAATAAATAAAAACATTAAAAACAAGTTTAAAAAATGTCAGTGTCATGAAACAGATGGAAAGGCTGAGGACTTTTTCTGATTCAAGTAAACTAAAGAGACATGACTACTCAATGTAACCCATGATATGGGATTTTCTTTTTTCTAAAGGACATTATTGGGACAACTGATGAAAACTGAAGAAGGTCTTCAGATTGGATGATAGTATTGTTACCAATGTCAATTTCTTTTTTTTTCTTTTGGTTTTAAAAGAATTTTTTAATTTAAATCTTTATTATTATTATTAAAATTTTTTTATGTTTTATTTATTTTTGAGAGCAAGAGAGACAGAGCATGAGCGGGGGAGGGGTAGAGAGAGAGGGAGAGACACAGAATCTGAAGCAGGCTCTGGGCTCTGAGCTGTCAGCACAGAGTCTGACATGGGGCTCGAACTCACAAACTGTGATATCATGACCTGAGCTGAAGTTGGACACTTAACTGACTGAGCCACCCAGGCACCCCATTTATTATTTTTATTTTAGAGAGAATGTGAGCAAGGGCAGAGAGAGAGAGAGAGAGAGAGAGAGAGAGAGAGAGAGGAGAGAGAGAGAATCTTAAACATGCTTCACGCTCAGTGTGGAGCCTACTTGGGGCTCATGACCTGCCCAGAAATCAAGAGTTAGATGCTTAGGGCACCTGGGTGGCTCATTTGGCTAAGTGTTGGTTGCTCAGGTCATGATCTCATGTTCAGTGTTTGAGCCCCGCATCAGGCTCTCCTGGAGCCTGCTTTGGATTCTGTGTCTCCCTCTTTTTCTCTCTCCCTCCCCTGCTGGCGCTCTCTCTCTGACTCTCAAAAAATAAAATAAAACATTAAAAACATTTTTTTTTAAAAAGGTGCTTCTTAAATAACAATTTTTAACAAACTTATTACACAAGTGAACTTACTACTAGGTGAAATTAAAACAGATATCTGTGCCACATCATTCATTAATAGCATTTTTTATCATTGGAAAAATAAATTTTATCATTTTAAATTAAATGACTTCTTCAAATTTTGGAAAATGAGAAGATAAATATCTCCTTTTTATTATTTCATTATTTATTATTTTATTATTTTTTAATATAATTTATTGTCAAGTTAACTAACATACAGTGTATATAGTTGTACTGTAGTTATTTAAGACAAGTTCCTTCTTTTTAAGACATATTCATTCATTAATAAAAATAGGGGTAAAGAAACATTATGCCTGTAACTGACTTTCAAATGGTTTAGAAATTCCATCAAATTATTTTGGGGATATTGACAAACTGATTCTAAAGTTTAAGGCAAAAAGCCCAGAATGGGCAACACAAAGATGAAGAAGCAGAATATAGTTAGAGGATTGACATGATTCATCTTCAAGATTTACTATAAAGCGACAGAAATCAACACAGTGTGATTTGTGAAAGAAAAGCAGTATATAAAGACAGTGTAATAAAGGACTCTTATGTGCAATATTGAAAGGACTCTTAAAACTCAGCAGTGAGAAAACCAGCCGATTAAAACACAGGCAAAAGATCTGAGCAGACACCTCACCAAAGAAGATATACCGGTGGCAAATAAGCACATGGAAACGTGCACAACATCATATGCTATGAGGGTATTACAAAGGAAAGCAGCGGTGATTTACCACTGCGTCAGAATGGCTAAAATCCCCCAAACTGAAAGAGCAAACATAGACAAGGATGCGGAGTACTAGGAACTCTCATTCGTTGCTGGTTAGGAATGCAAATGGCACTTTGCCTTGGCACTTCCGCTTCAGAATACAGTCTGGCAATTTCCTACGAAGCTAAACAGTGATCCAGCAATCACGCTCCTAGGTATTTACTTCAACAAGCTGGAAATACCTTTATGTCTGCACAAAACCTGCACACAGAGGTGTATGGCAGCTTTATTCATAATTGCCCCAAATTGAAAGCTACCCAAGATGCCCTTCAACAGGTGAATGAATCAACAAATTGGTGTATCATCTCTCGTCCATACAATGGGGTATTATTGAACAATAGAAAGAAATGAGCTATCAAGCCACAAAAAGACATGCAGGAACTTTGAATTCATATTGCCAAGTGAAAGAAAGCAATCTGAGAAGGCTACCTACTACATGTTTCCAATTATATGACGTTCTGGAAAAAGTAAAACTATAAAGAGTAAAAAGATCATGGTTGCCAAGGGTTCAAATAAGAGCAAAAGGGTGAAAGAGGATTTTTAGAGCAGTGACACTATCCTAGTGACACTGTATGGTGGATACAGGACATTATGCATTTATCAAGACCCGCTGAATGTACAACGCAAAGACCAAACCCTAATGTGAGTAATGGACTTTAGTTAATAATGTGTCAGGATTGGTTCACTAATCATAATAAATGTACTTCACTGATGTATGAAATTAATAATAGGGGAAAATGTGTGGCAGAGGGAGTAAATGGGAACTCTGTACAATCTGGTCAGTTTTTCTGTAAACCTAAAACCATTCTAAAAAATAAAGTCTACCCATTAGAAATTATTACTCAATTTAACAAATTTTAAATATTAAGTTTTTAATTTTTTGTCTCAATGTTTGCCAGTCAAAACCTTTTTTAATTACAAATATTTTAATGTTTATTTGATTTTGAGAGAGACAGAGTGCAAGCAGGGGAGGTGCAGAGAGAGAGGGAGACACAGAATCTGAAGCAGGCTCCAGGCTCTGAGCAGTCATCACAGAGCCTGACACAGGGCTTGAACTCATGAGCCACAAGATCATGACCTGAGCTAAGGTTAGATGCTTAACCAACTGAGCCACCCAGGCACCCCAGCCAGTCAAAATTTCTAAAGCTAGATAAGTATACAAGACATTTATATGCTATAACTTTAAAACAATTTTTTGTAAGTTTGTTGCATTTATACTTCTGAAGTTAATAAAGTTTAAAACTGCATTAAGAATCTATCTAGAATGTCAATATTTGTGAAATCTGAGCAAAAGGTATAATGGAATTCTTTGACTATTCTTTCAACTCTTCTGTATCTGAAATTATGTCAAAATAAAAAACAAAAAAACCCAAACCCAAAACCTTGTAGTCTTCTGAATTACTAGTTCGTAGCCCAAATTGATTTGTATTGCTTCTGAACATCAAGTTTTGTGCCTCTTCCCTCATGGTGGCTGGTGTAAGTTACAGCTACACTACTCACTTTAGAACGTCTATCCCAACAAGCCCCAGATCATTGGACCTCTAGAGGCTTTATCCATGTGGTAGTCTTCTGAATGTTCTCAGGGCTTACCTTCCATCCTCTGGCATGCTTTACTAAGACACCTACTTGCTAGTTAGCTCCTTCAGGCCTACCAGGTCCAATTAGCATGCTGAAAACATGGAACGGATCAACTTGGTGTTCTGGAGGTCCTTCTAGACTACATTATGAGCAGGTACAGGAGAGTTGACATAGCCTGAGGCAATACAGTAAAGGCATACTGTTGTCCCTGCAGAAGGATATGGGGAGAAAAGCATTGGCTAGGTCAATAGTGGCACAGCAGGGGCCAGAGCTGTGTAGATTTACTTCAGCAAAAATGGCACCTCTGCAATCTTACTGTGATTCACGTCACCATTGGATTACTCTGTGATAATCTGCAATTATTCTCTATGACCCAGCTGATTTGTACACTGACCAAATAGGTGGGCTAATCGTGAATATGGTAGCAATTACCACCCTGCATCTTCAGGTCTTTGTGGTGGCACTAAGCTCTCATGAAGGCAGAGGAAGACATTTGTAAGAGGGTGGTACATGGTAGGAGCTTGACAAACGGTAGGTACCATCACCATCATTGTTGTTATTGTGTCAGCCAGACCAGGACCAAAATTTACATTACCATTTTCCTTTCTAAAGTACCAAATTTCATTGATCATCCATCCTGAGAGCACGTTATTTCATACTTGAACATCTCTGAAATTAGAATATGGTAATAGTTGGTGGTATGTTATTGCTGTCCTGTGGAATTAAAATTGCATTTGTTCACAGAGAATTTCTGTTTGTTCTTGGAAGCAGAGACAGTTTACCTGAAGCCAATGAAACTAAAGCTTCAGGAATCTTCCCTCGCGTGTCTCTTCCAAAGCCCTGCAAGAGCCCTAGTCTCAGCTTCATATGATCATATGTTTTTGTAAAATTTGCAAGAATAAGATATTTTGTATTCATTTTCTTAAAGATGGCCCCAAATTCTATAAGCTTCGGGCTCTAGCCCTGTCAGGGAACCCAATAATAAGAGACCACTTTCAGTGAAATTCTCTGAGGTTTTTGAGCTACACGAATGGTCCCACAGTCTGCATGAGAACCAACTTGGGGTTCAAATGATTAGGGAAGATATTTTCCCTTCCTCCACCCAGGGGCAAAGTTGAAACATGCAATTTCCCTTGCTGCCCGACTCTGCATGTCCCTTTCCTGCTATCTTTTTTCTGTAAATTTCTCACTTATTCCTCTTTTAAGGCCGTTAGTGTCTCAGCTGGATCTGGGGTTTACTACTACACTTCCATTTGAAGTGGTTTTATTTGTAATTTTTAAAAATGTTTTTATTTATTTTTGAGAGACAGAGACAGAGCACAAACGGGGGAGGGGCAGAGAGAGAGGGAGACACAGAATCTGAAGCAGCTCCAGGCTCTGAGCTGTCAGCACAGAGCCCAATGCAGGGCTTGAACCCATGAACTGTGAGATCATGACCTGAGCTGACGTCAGACACTTAACTGACTGAGCCACCCAGGCTCCCCAGTGAAGTGGTTTTATTTCTTAGAGTTACATCCAGTGATGGTGTGTCTTATAATCAATGATGCCTTAAGTTCCATGAACATAGTATATAACGGGGCCCTTAGGCTGGGACCAGCAGGGACCAGTAGACTAGCCTGTGGAGTTGGACCACACTATTCCCTAGATGTCCCTCTTGTACTCCGGGGGAGATTACCCTACAGTTACTACTGATAACTCAGGAATTTCTTAAAACTCAGGAGGGAAGTTCGTTATCTTTCGTTTGGTCTTCTACGGATGGCATGCTTTAATCTTCACTTTTGGTCCAATTGCTAAGAGCTGTTCAAAGGTCATAATACGTGAGGAAACCGCTTACAATTGAGAAAATGCCACCTCTTGAAACGGATATACAGGTGGGAACTGAAGAGGTAGTAAGGATGGAGTATCATACGGTACAGGAGCTTGCAGACCTAAGCTCGAAGATAAAGAGGCTACTCTCAGAACGCTTGGAAAAGTACAAGAGAGTTGAAAGAGAACGGAAACGTGCAAACCTGATGGGTCACATAAAAGAAAACAAAACAAGAGAAACTCAGCATGTGGAAAAGGAAAAGATAGAAGAGAGACCTAGAGAATCTGTCCAGGAGATGGAATCTACACATAATAAGAATACTTTAAATAGAAGACAAAGCAAATGAAGCAGAAACAATAATTTAGGAACTAATAGAAGAAAAATTTCCAGATTTGAAGGATGAACTAGACCTGCAAATAAAAAAGCTCATAGGTTGCCAGCAGAACATAACGAAAAGAAAGCAACACCTAGTAGACATACCCTAGTGACATTAAACTAGAAGGATAAAGAAAAAATTCTGCAAGTATTCAGAGAAAACAGGTTACTTATAAAGGGGTAAAAGTCAGACTGACCTGATATTTCTTTTGCAGTTCTAAATGCCTAAAGATAATGGAGCAAATATCTACAGAGGTTTAAGGGAAAATAATTTTGAGCCAAGAGTTTATATCCTAAGTTATTTCTATACAGGGCAACTAGGAAGACATTCATAGAGGCAGGAGTTAAAGTATATCACGCAATGCTTTCCTTAAAAATTTGTTAAATGATGTTACTGCAACCCACAAAGACCATGAATTAAAACTACTGAAGAGTAATGAGGCAATTGTATGAAAGAAAATGTAGGATAAAAAAAAAAGTGGGTAAGTATTAAAGCTAGTTAAACATCATTAAGATTAAATTGTTCTATGTAGGGGTATAAGACTAAATGCAAAAATAGATTTGTAAGTTCAATCTAAAATTTCAGTTTCTCTCTTTTTAAACTGTGAAAAGGTGTGGTAAATGTTTAATTTAGAAAGCAAATAAGTACTGTTATTTTTAGTATATAATGTAGATAAAGATATGCATGCTCTCAGCTAAACATAAGTAAAATAAAAGGGCTTTGTCAGTCTGGAGAGGACACAGTAAAGGCATTCCAAGTGTTAATCTGACAAAATGGGAAATCGGTACAGTTTTGCGTTCTCTATTTTTAATTATAGAGGAGGGAAAAAGTAATAAGTTTGTCTGTAATGTTAATACTGTGTAAAAAGAAAATTTCTAAATCCCTGGTTGGGGTGGTGGTAGATAAAAACCTTATTTTATGTACATCTTGCCCAGGGAAAATCACTAGTTTCTGCTTCATGTAGTAGTTCGTTATAAGTAAATTTGACACTGAGATAAGGTTACAGGTAAATTAGAATATACCAGTTTTATGGATTGGAGAGGAACTGTGAAAAAACAGCAAGGAAACATTAAAATTAACATAATACAGATTGACAGAGGTACAGGTGAATTATCACACTCATAATCAGGCTAAACACCTCTGTTAAAAAGATTCAAATTGGGTAAAAAATCAGTCTCTGAACCTGAATGTTCACCTGAAAGATAAAGGAGTTTAAAGATAATGAAAACCATAAGTCATAGAAATTGAAGTAGGGAGCAACATTTTTATCAATATTTAAGCTATAAGAAAGTATAAAGCACAGTGTAGGATGTAATATCTAAGCTTTATGTGGTAAATAACATGGCATTCATATGTAAAATGTTCAGTATCTTGATGTGAGTGGTAGTTTTACTGATGTATACATAGTTTTTTTTAATTGTAGACTTAAAATCGTTGCATCTTATGTACTTAATAAAGTAATTCTTAACATAAAAAAAAACCTCAGGAAATATTTAGGAACTTTGAAACAGATGCCTGGTCATATGCCCTGACTGGCAGGGGGCTGAGGGCAGAATGTGAATTCAGTCTAAATATGGGGTTCATATCTGTCTGAGGAACTGAACTGGTTGGGAGTGAGTCCTGCTAAAGCTGGATTGAGGGAGAGACTATGGAATCTTGGAGAGAAAATCACTACAGGGGATAGAAGAGACTGGCAGAATGATTCATCTGAGTAAAAGGGAGCCAGCGGTGAGATCATGGTGGCCAATTTTGATTCAGCTCACCCCCTCCAGGGCTTATGTGTTAGGGGGCCAAGGGACAGGAGAGGGATGTGGCATGAAACAAAAGACCTAGTCATAGGAGGCTCAAGAGCTCTGCCAGGGGAACTCCTTCCTAAAGAGCTGTTTATGAGAGGCAGTTCCGTGGAGCAGAGGATTACCTGAGCCACGTAGGAGGCCTGTGCAACAGTTGGAAAGGCAGCCATTCTATTTACACCTGCCTAGGACACTCTGGGATACCCACCTGCCACGCATTTCTCACATAGCTGAGGAGGTGAAAGCAGGACTCCCCACAGATAAGCTTGCAGTAGCTTTCACAAGCTCTCTATCCATCCTGCCCACCTCTACTCCACCTTTATCTGCTCTGTCCAAACAGTAGCCACCAGCCACACACAGCTAGTGTGACTGAGGTAATGAATTTTAAATGTCATATAATTTTGATTAATTAAAAATTTAATTTAGGGGATTTCAGCTCAGGTCATGATCTCACAGTTGGCGAGTTCCAGCCCTGCATCAGGCTCTGTGCTGACAGCACAGAGCCTGCTTGGGATTCTCTCTCTCTCTCTCTCTCTCTCTCTCTCTCTCTTTCTCTCTCTCTCTGTCCTTTCCCCATTTGTGAGCTCTCTCTTTCCTAAAGGAAATAAACATTTTTTTAAAAATTTAATTTAAAAATAGAGGCGGTATAGAATATTTGTCCTGTAAAACCTACAAGACAAATTTGAAAAGCGGTTTTTTTTAGATAGTTATAGATTTAGAGTTGCTTTTCAATACATGCCATACCTTCCTAAATATGATGCTAATAACATTGAGTGAACACAAGAATTAGTGAATTTACTTAGCTTGTACAGGTGTGGTTTTGAAGCCAATATGCCTTTGCTTCAAAGCCAATAAATTCTTCTAAAAAAGATGAACCAGTTTCATTAATATAGATCAAAGGAAAAAAAATACAAACATCAAAGGAAAACAATTTTTGGTCCTCAATTCAATTATTGAAAAACTCCTAAGTACATTTGGGACAACTTGGGTTTGTGAATCTTTTTTTTTAACTATACATTTTATAAAATCTAAATATGGATCAAGTACTTCTGAGGAAAATTTAGTATCTGAATTGAGAGGGACTGAAGGGTAAACTATAAACCTGATTAGAAGACTTAGTAGCAAAACAAGAATCTAACATATCTTGTTAATAATTTTAAAATGTCAATTACATGCTGAAATTTTAGGGTCTGGGATATATTGAGATAAGTAAAATGTATTATTAAAATAAGTTTCACCTGTTTCCCCCTGATCCTTTTAAAAATGTGGCTATTAGAAAATTTAAAATTATGTACAAGGCTTAGATTCTATTGTCCCGTGCTGATCTAGATTATTTAAATGCAGGTCTCCATTTTGCACTTCTCCATATCCTTGGCACCTAGCAGGTGTTAACATGTAACAACTGTTTTTTGAGGAAGAGGATTTAATCTTGGAGAGAAGTTTTCCACTGCTGAGCATGTTGCTAGTTTGCTGGAACTGAATTCCCTAAATAATACATAAAACCACAATTTCACTTCCCCAGGACAATTATTACCCTACATGTTCCTCTTGCCTCTTTTTTCTTGGTCACTAGTAGCTAAATGATGAGGTGCTTAACCTACCACTAGTCTATTCATTCCTGCCCTTTTGTTTCCCATCTCAAAGTCCCCATAGCAATGCTGACATAAAGGAAATTGGTGACATCTTGCTTTAATTATCTAGTCAGGTTTGCCAAGTAGACTTTTTAATTTATTTTTTAAAATTTTAATTTCAATTTTTTTAAAAAATTGTTTTAATGTTTATTTATTTTTGAGAGGGAGAGAAAGAGAGTGACAGAGCACGAGGCGGGGGAGAAGCAGAGAGAGAGGGAGACACAGAATCTGAAGCAGGCGTCAGGCTCTGAGCTGTCAGCACAAGCCTGACGTGGGGCTCGAAACCACAAACAGTGAGATCGTGACCTGAATCAAAATCAGATGCTCAACGGACTGAGCCACTCAGGTGCCCCTAGACTTTTTAATTTAACATTGTGAACCTCATTTTTGCATTTTTCTTGCCTAGGTAGGTCATCAATAAGAACTGTAGTTGTAGAGACAAAACAATGAAACAAAATGAAACAACAAAAAAGCCAAAGTACCTATGGCTTGTCCAAAGAAATTCAGGAGTTTTCTGCTCATCTACCGTGCAAAGCCCATTCTCTGAAAATGCAACATAGCTTTTGTGTCCAACCCCAAAAGTACACTAAAAACTTGACTCCCTATGGTGTGAATTGTCTTTCATTCTCAGGAGGAGGAGAAGGAGAAAATGGCATATTTCCTTTGGGCGTGACAGGGAATGTTGGGTTTTGTGTTGACTCTGCAGCCCAGCACATCTATGCCGGTATCTACTCTGGTTCCTGCCCCACCTATTGTTCAAAATAACTGGTCTATGTGATCCCATTAAGCCAGTCACTTCAGCTGAGAAAATAGTATGCTTTCTTCACTCAACCAGCAGATTAATTTCTTGACTGTGATTGGACCTGCTGTGCTGTTGTGTCAGGAGATTGAGCTTCCAATCAAGACTGGGCAAGAGCATGACCTGGGTCACCCATTCCCCTTCTTGGGTGTTGGGATAGCCAAGCTAGAAATGCCAGACAAATCTTCATGAATCACTTGAGGTCAGAAAACTGTGGGGGAATAGGAGGAGGGAGTGTTTCTCTCTGATACAATTACGGTGGTCTGATAATTTTTGTAGTAGAAGGATGTCTGATGCAATATGTGAGATGTGTTTCTACTAAAAAAGTATTCATTGTTTATCTGAAATTCAAGTTTACCTGGACACCCTGTATTTGTTAAGCCCAGCAACCCTAGATAAGATGCTAGAATTGTCCCACAGAAGCACCATCCTCTTTTGCCATTTACAAAAACAAAAAAGATGATGTAAGAGTTCATGAAAGAGTATCTGTGGCACAATAGCATCAAAATAACAAAATAGCTCGGAATAAATTTAACCAAGGAAGTGAAAGATCTCTACATGGTAAACTACAAGACACTGATGAATGACATCAAAGAAGACACAAATAACCCAAAATGTATACAGTGCTCATGGATTGGAAGAATTCACATTGTTAAAATGTCTATACCACACAAGGCCATCTATAGGTTCAGTGCAATCCCTATCACCATTCCAATGACATTTTTTACAGAAGGAGACAGAACAATCCTAAACTTAATATGGAACAACAGAAGACTACATAGCAGAAGGGATTCTGAGAAGGAACAAAGCAGGAGGCATCACACTTCCTAATTTGAGGGTATACTGTAAAGCTATAGTAATAGAAACAGCATGATATTGACATGAAACAGTCACATAGACCAATGGAACAGAATTTAGAGCCCAGAGGTGAATCCATGCATATTCAGTTGACTAATATTTGACAAGGGAGCCAAGAATACTCAACGGGGAAGACACAGGGTCTTCAGTAAATGGTGCTGAGAAAAGTGGATATTCACACATGAAAGAATGAAACTCGACCCATGTTCTATATCCACGTAGAAAAATTAACCTGAGATGGATTAAAGACTTAAATGTAAGACTAAAACTATAAAACTCCTAGAAGAAAACATAGGGAAAAAGCTTTTTGACATGGGTCTTGGCAATGACTTTTTGAATAGTACACTTAAAGCGCGGGCAACAAAATGAAAAACAGACAAGTGGAACTGAACTAAACTAAAGTAAACATTAGCTTCCACCCAGAAATGAAATAATCAACAAAATGAAAGATAACCTATTCAATGGGAAAAAATATTTGTAAACCATATATCTGATAAGAGGTTAATACCCAAATTATATAAAGAACTCACACAACTCAATAGCAAAAAAACAAATAGTCTAATTAAAAAGTTTGGGTAGGGCACATGAGTGGCTTATTTGGTTAAACATCCAACACTTGATCTCAACTCAAGTCATGATCTCACAGTTTGTGAGTTTGAGCCCTGCGTCAGGCTCCTTGCTGACAATGTGGAGCCTGCTTGGGATCCTCTCTCTCGCCCTCTCTCTGCCTCTTCCCTGCTTGTGTGCACACAATCTCTCTCTCTCAAAATAAATTTAAAAATGTTGGGGAAGAGGTGGAAAATGTAGGGCTCCCAGCATTCCAAGGCTGTCACTTCCCAATGCCCTGTGACCCTGCCAAGGACCACAGACAGGACATACGGGTGATGTACTCTGGCGCTGCAGCAGGGACGGCTGTGGCAGCATCAGGTTTGGGGCCAAGTGCCAGGCCACTGACTTGGCACTCAGCAGGCAGTGGCTCAGTTTGGATGACCCAGGGTCATATCCCACTAGCACTTCAAGATATCTCAAGATGAACAGGTGTTTGGTTTAGCAAAGTCAGAATGTCAACTGGCCAAAGGCATATGCAAGGAGAGATTATGTCTCCTTCCTAATCTACTTGAAGACTTCTTGTCCTGACTGGGGACCAGAGGCACTGCCACCTCAGTCCTCCTGGGATCACAGCGCCCTTGCTCTCTAAGGAAGGACCTCACTTTTGGGATAAGACTATTCAGTGAAAAGTCCCTACTCTTAGACTGCAAAATGTTAGATCTGTGAGGGTGATGGGCCAGCCGTCTTCATCATGCCCCAGCTGGGCGCTACTAGGTCAGATGATCACATGTACGTGTTACCACTTCATCACTTAGAATATGAAACAGGCGGCTTTGCTTTCCTTAAGAGTAACATCAAATCTCCATTATTGCTCGACTTACTCTTGCCGTTACACTGGTGTCACATGTTTCCTCAAAGGGTCTGTGCAAATTCATTTGTAATAATTGGTAAACCTGAATGTTATGCAAACAGATTGGGACAGCGCAGTTCTGTGCAGCTAGAGTACTAAAAATTAGTTTCCCTTCCAGAAATGTTAGAAATCATTCATTTCTTTATCTTTAATAGCCATAGTCCTATGTTGATTTCTGCAATTTCTTAAAAAAAGTAATATATTCAACTTTGGAAGAAGCATTAATGTCTGATACTAAATAAACTAGCAAATTACAATTTCAAAAAAATGGGCAAAAGGCCTGAATAGACATGTTTCCAAAGGAGATAGAGGACTGGCCAACAGGTTCATGAAATGATGCTCAACATCATTGTTAGTGAAATGTAAATCAAATCCACAATAAGATATCACCTCACATCTGTTAAAATGGCTGGCATCAAAGATACAAGAAATAAATGCTGGTGAAGATGTGCACTGTTGGTGGGGATGTAAACTGGTACAGCCACTATAGAAAAACAGTATGGAGGTTCCTCAAAAAAAATAAAAAACAGAACTACCATATGATCCAGCAACCCCTCTTCTGGGACAATATTTGAAGGAAATGAAAACACTATGTCAGGTTGATATCTGCATCCCCATGTTCACAGCAGCATTATTTATGATAGCCAAAACATGGAAACACCCTGTGTGTATGGATGGATGAATGGATAAAGAAGTCGTGGTATACAGACACACACACACACACACACACACACACACAGAGGGGAATATTATTTAGCCATAACAGGTAGGAAATTCTGTCATTTGCAACAACACGGATGGACCTTGAGGCTTTTATACGGAGTGAAATAAGTCACACAAAGAAAGACAAATAATGTGTGATCTCATCTGTGTGTGGAATCTTAAAAAACAAACAAACAAACAACTAGACTCTTAGAAAAAGAGATGAGATCTGTGGTTAGCAGAGGTCGGGGGTGGAATTGGAGGAAGGTGGTCAAAAGATACAAACTTCCGGGTATAAACGAAGTGAAGACTAGGGATTCATGTACAACATGATGACCACAGCTAACACTGCTGCATGGTACGTGTGAATGTTAAGAGAGTAAATCCCAAGAGTTCTCAGCACAAGGAAAAAATAGGTTTTTCTTTTTTATGTATGTGTCTATACGAGATGATGGATGTTAACTTACTGTGATAATCATTACACGATATATATGGATATCAGATCATTATGCTATACACCTTACACTTATCCACTGCTGTTTATCAATTACATCTCAATAAATCTGGGGGGAAAAAAAAGACTATCTGTGGGGTATTTAGAGAGAATCAGAGCCCAGCATGGGGCTCGAGGATTCTTGCTGAATCATCTGACTGAAAACTCACAGAGATCAGATCCGGATGTCTATTTTCATGCCTTCTACAACAAGCTGAATTACATGAAGGGGTCGTGCGAACGGTAACGTGCCCACTCTGCCTGCTTGGCTTTGTTTTTCCTTTCGTGTGCACACCCAGACTCCCCAGTGAGATTGTAAACCCACCGGGGCAGAGACGGGCTGCTGTTTACTGGTATCCTCAAAGCCCAACAAAACGTCTGGGCACCAGTAGGTGCTCAGAAGTGCCGTAGATGACCATGAAGGTGAGTCTGTTCCTTGGTCTGAAAGCCAGTGGACATTCCAGTAATCTCACCGAGTGTTTACACCGTGCTCCAGGGACCGGAGGCCAGCGGCGTTACCTGGTCTGGAAATAGCGTGCATCTGCGCTTCTGGAGTCCATTGGAAGCCCTTCTCTGGTCTGTCTGCTCCAGAACAAATGCTCTGTCCTTGACACCGACAGAAGCAGCAGCCTTCCCTGCCACCTGTCAGGAAACTGCTGCCAGAGTGTAATTTTACCGGATGTTGTGAGAGGAAGCCTGAGTGAAATAAGGCCCTGGTAGAATCAGGCAGCCAGCAGCGTCTTTTCTTACCTGTTAATGAAGCCTCATTAGAAACAGCAAGAAACCTTGCTGAGAACTGGAAGCACCAGTCTGCCTTGGCTCTCCCTGCCAAACAATGATTAACTTAATGATTTATGGCAGCTGCTCTTTGAGATTAGGGAGCGGAGGAGATGGAATGTGTGCAGCCCTGCACAGCATGCTGTCTGGTGGAAACTCAGGGGGGTGTGCACATCCATCCTCCCCTTTGTCCAATAGCTGAAACTGCTCCTGGGTTCTGGAAAACGCACGGCCATTCAGACACAGAATTAACCTCCTTTTGATGGCTGACCTCTCGGGGCCCTCCAGCTGTGTGTAGGTTAGGGATTTAGGTCTTGGCTGGAGGGGGAGGGGGCAGAAAATTAATTGTAACAAGAAAGACAAGAAACAGACCTCAGTGTACAGTGCATCTGACATAGCTAGGCCAGGACACACTCTGTCTTCTGGGGCGGGGCCCTGCTCCCAGTGCCTCAATTGTGGGCACCCTGGAGTGCACAGCTCGGGAAGGGATTGGTGCTTTGTTGAAATGTAGCATTAGGTGGTGCCTTGACTCTTTCTGTGCCTCAAACAACAAACAGAATTATGTAAAGGTATCGTGCAAACTGTAAATAGCTGTCCTGTCCACATGACTTATGAATACAATTCCTTTGATCCTAGAAGCGAAAAAGGAAAACTAGTTGGCACATTTTCTGTCAGGAGACTCCACTTCTTGCCTTGCTTTTCTTCTAAGCTTTCTTAAGGTTAAAGAAGGTTCCTTTTGTTTATGTCGGCTTTTACTATTTGGAACCCCAGGGATGGGGGAGGGAGGGTGTCCTTGAATATGCCCATATTGGATACTTCCCCCTGGCTGGATTAGCCACTTATGAGAACAGACTCAGCTTGGATATTTTGGTCTGTAATTCTGTGTGGCAGGTGGACTGACAGAAGCTTGGGGGAAGAAGAATTAAGAAATTAAGGCTGGGCTTTGTGTGTGTGGTTTTGGAGACACTGCAAGCCTGTGGTAGGACACAGGTGGTGGTTTCAGTTTTAATCAGAAGGCAGGGGAGTCTTGCCTGGGTAGAGGCAGATTCACGAACCATATTTGGCTGGGCTAGGTCCTGAGAAGGCTGGGGGAAGGATCCTAGAAGAAAATTCCGAGGCTGCAAGTGGGGTAGGCAACCACAACCTAATTAGTGCCCTCCCCCACCAAGGCTTAAATTGAAGCACGCTTTCTTTCAACTGATTGAGAGATACTCTGGCAATCACAGTGGAATGTGCGTGTCTGCACGTGAGTGCCCGTGCAGAGTTCATTAAAGAGATCTGAATGCTCTGTGATGCCTATGATCATGATACATTTGATTATGTACCACGCCAATATTCCCTCTCTAGCAAGAGCATTATTTTTGCCCCAAATTGTGTCTACCCGGCATGCCATGAGCACAAGTCTTGCCTAAGCAGTGCATTAATGTCCCTAAATCCAAGAGCGGCTGGCCCTTGGATGACGAGGCGGATGGCGTCATGCTCAAGGAGGCTTGCTCATGGCTCCATGAGCAAAGGCCAAGCAGGTAAAGTGATATCCATCTCCACCTGACAGTGGGTTGAGCAAGGTGGGCAGACTGGAAGCCACACACAAAGCATTTATTTGGAGAGGTACAAGGGAGGTTGATCGAGCTGTAGACTATTTAAATTAAGGCAGAAGGACCCTCTCCGCTACCAGGATGCTTTTCAGATTAAGCTGAATCAGCCAGGGAATCCAGCAGGGAATCCAGCTCAGGAGAGTAGGGCGGTGGTGGGAGTCTATGAGGGTGCGGAGGAACTCCTCTAGGAATTTCACTGGTCACTTGGTGAGGGAGGAAGCATCTCCTTTATGAAAAGAGGAAGTTTCTTCATTAGCTGAAACAAACAAAAAATACATACATGTAAGAGAAGTCATAGATGATGAAAATTGGTAAAGATATCACAGGAGGAGTCTAGGACAGCCAGGTGTCTCATGGAAAGAATTTGGCTTTTGGAACAAGGCAGTTTGGGTTTCCATCGCCTGTCCCATGGTTATTAGATATGTGACCTTGGGGCAAATGACTTAAACTCTCTGAGGCTTTGTTTCCTGTCTGTAAAATGGGGAGAAGGATATCATCCTGGCAGACTTTTGGGGGAGAAATGAAGAGTAAGAGATTAAGAGAGTCCCAGCACATAGCAGACACTCACTAAATGGAGTTCTTACATTCCTGAAGTACATTCAGCCTCACTCGTTACTTTCTGTATATGTTTAAGACAAGTTTATGTATTTATTCAGATGTCCACAGGCATTTGAAAAAATTAGCTTTGTTAGGAGCACCTAGCTTTTATAACCAATAGAAACCAATCCAATAAAAAGGCAGCTGGAAAGGAGCTGGGTGGCATATTTTCCGTTTGAAAGGAGGGAAGATTAGGTTGCTTCTATGCAGGTCTCTCAGCTTCGGAAGAAAAATGTTGCATAGCACACTGGAGAAGCCAGGAGACCTGGGCTCCAGTCCCAGCTCTGACTCCACCTTCCCGTGTGATCACGGATCATTTTCTGATCATTTCTGATCATTTTCTGCTGTGGGCTTTAGTAATCTCTCTGAAATTGAGAGGTTGGACTGTAGAATCACTAAGTTGTCTCTCAGAGCTGATGCTCTATTCGTTATTCAATGTATGTCTTGGAAGGGACTTTGGAGGGAAATATGAAGATACAGAATTATGATAAAGCCTTGGATTTCCCTACAGATCTGACAAGGAAGCTGAGTCCCAAGACTTATGATTATGTTTCTAGAATCCTTACCCATTAAAAAAATAACTGCAGGGGTGCCTGGGTGGCTCAAGTCTGTCTGACTCTCGATTTCAGATCAGGTCATGATCTCAGGGTATGTGAAATCGAGCCCTGAGTGGGACAGTGTGGAGCCTGCTTGGGATTTTCTCTCTCCCTCTCACACTCTCTCCCTCCCCCACTTGCACTCTTTCTCTCTCTCTCTCTCAAAATAAATGAACATTAAAAAAAGACTGCATATATACACACATGCGTGTGTGCATACACATACATCCACAGATGCATATATGCCATTCCTACTCCTTGCCTCTCTCCAGTATGGAGTCCGGAAAGCTTAATTGTTGCTTTCCCAGCATCCCCTGCAGTTAGGAATGGTCATGTGAGCAGGTTATGATCAATGAAATATAAGGAAAATCCATTGGAGGGCTTCTCAAAATGCTTTTCCTTCACTGATGAAAGAAGAGAGCCACACATGGGAAAGCTTTTTTGCTGTTTCCCCCTTCCCTCCCCTTCTTACCGTGAATGTCTGGAGCTGTGGCAGGCATTTGGCAACCATGGGTGACAAAATGAAGACAGAAAGCCAATTTATCAGGGATGGTATATCAGAAAGATGAAAGAGTTTGAGATCTTGATGAAACCATTGAGTAGCCTACACCACCTTATTTCTGGAACTCTTAGATAAATGTGGTTTAGGCCCTTGCCGCTCAAACTGTGGTTTTGGGGCCAGCAGTTCTGGGCACCACCTGGGAGTTTTGTTAGACGTGAAGACTCTTTGGCCTTACCCCAGACCTAGTGAAGCAGTGTCTGCATTTTTTAAAAAACACCCCAGGTTGTTTCTGTATTTAAGAACCTGGTTTTTTTGGTCTCTTTTTATATTTGTTCATTTGCTTTTGTTCTTAAATTCTACATATGAGTGATAAAACAGTCTTAGATACAGAGAACAAACTGGTGGTTGCCAGAAGGGAGGTGGGTGGGGGATGGGAGAAATAGGTGATGGAGTATCATCAAGATTATCTTGAGCACTGAATAATGTACAGAATTGTTGAATCCTTATGTTGTACACCTGAAACTAACAAACACTGTGTGTTAATTATACTTCAACAAAAAATAATAAAAGATGCCCAGGTTTTTGGTGTTTTAAGTGCACATTCAAGTTTCAGGAGCATTAATTTGTGGTCGCATTAAGGAGGGTCTATTACATGCAGCTGGAAGTATTCCTAACAGACATCATGTGTGTACTCAGTATGTACCAACACACAGAGGTATGTCTGTGAGTGTGTGTGTACCTGAATATGTGAATATGCGAATTAAAACAATCCTTCAGGGACATAGGCTGTGGGAGCAGGGGTGTGTGGTGTGTGTTTGTGTTGGGAATTTGAGTATGATTTCTCTTTTTTACCTTAGTTACCTTTTTTCTTTTTTAATTTTTTCAATGTTTATTTTTGAGAGAGAGAGAGAGAGAGACAGAGACAGAGGGTGAGTGGGGGAGGGGCAGAGAGCGAGAGGGAGACACAGAATTCGAAGCAGGCTCCAGGCTCTGAACTGTCGGCACAGTGCGGGAGGCACGGCTCGAACTCACCAACCAGGAGATCCTGACCTGAACCGGAAGTCCCACGCTTAACGGACTGAGCCACCCAGGAGCCCCTTACCTTAGTTACTTCTCTAGTGTTTGAGACACTTTTCATTTCAAACCCACGGGCATGTCTTCCTGTCCCGCACGGGAATCGAGAGGAACCGAGAAGCGGAGGGCTCACCAGCTCTCCTCCCTGTCCAGCAGGGCGTGGTAGGACGCCACGTCCCTCTGCAGCTGGGCTTTGTGCGCCAGCAGATGCTCGCGGTCCTGCTGCTGCTGCTCCGCCTCCGAGCGCGTCTCCCTGAGCTCCGCTTCCAGCCTGCTCACCACAGCGCCCAGGTTCTGCAGCTCGATGTCGTGCCAGTGCTTGGCGTCGTGCAAGGCGTTCTCCAGGCCTCGTTTCTGCCCAAGAGAGAACGCGGTCCGAACCCGAGGCCGCAGGCACGGCCCTTGGAGAGGGAGGTGGGCGGAGCTGTGGGAGGGGCTGGCACGGGCCGGGGCTGTCCATTTCTCCCAGGGCAAGGGCCTCGCGGGCTCCCCGGGGAAATGATGACTCCTCCCCGGGAGGCCAGACTCTTGTTTGGTCTGATTCACTGAGCCTTCTGATGGGGGTTGGGGGGGAGGAAGAAAGAGAAGAGGGGAAGGAGAAGGAGAAAGATGAGGTATAGTGATGAGAGAGAATGAAAGACTAATGAGCGGGCGGGGTGCGGCGGGGAACTGACAGTGAGAAATTGACACACAGGCACACAAGGGGGAGGCAGTTTGCAGGTGGTTTTCAAAGAAATCTTGTTCTCTGAACTGGCTCTGGGCCTTTCTGCCCCTGATTTCTCACTCCCTGGGGGGCCCTTTGCTCCTCCACTGGTGAAACCCCATCCATCACTAAGCTAAAACGCCTTCTCCTCCAGCACTCTTGCCCACATTGCCAGAGTTAGCATGAGCGTGTCTGGCCTTTACACAGTCAGCATGTTTTCTTTAGTGTGTTAGTATCACACCTTGGCTAGGTCCTCTTCCCCTTGCTGTCCCTTTTCTGTGGACACCCCACCACCCTATCCTGAGCCTGTTTCTCTCCGAGCTGTGCTTCCTATGTCTGTGTTGGTTGGTCTCTGCCACACTCATGACTTGAGTTATCTGTCTCGCCATGACTCCTGCGTTGATATTTCCAGCACAGACCTCTCCCCTGAGCATAAACCTGCTACTGAACTTCTTCCCGTAAACATATACGATCCATGGGCACCTCAAATCAAGGTGTCCAAAATGGAGCCACCGGCTTCCTTCTGAACCTGTTTGCCACTCCTGTTCTGCGCTTCAGCTGGTGAACTCACATGACTAGAAACCAGGGAAAGAAAGGCATGTCCCTAATCTTCCTTCCCTCCCCAGTTCAATCATCAGTGAATCCTACCTCTTGTATATTCTGAAGAGCTTTCACATTCATGCTCTCCCCACTCCAGCCACAGGTGCCCAGGATGGATGCTCATCATTGCTCCCCTGGGGTAACCTCAGTAGCCTGCACCTCATCTCTTGGTCTCTAGCTCCTCCTGCTCTTGCCTTCCCCACAGAGCAGCCACAGTGCTCTGTCTGAAGTCCAAATCTGGGTTTGTATATCCTCTTCCTCCTCATCTGGATCATTCCTACTCATCCCCAAGCCCAAGCTCAGGGGTCACCTCCCCCAGGAAGACTTCCTTGATAGTCTTTGCCCCTTCCCCCACCAGGCTGGGTTAGGAGCACCTCCTCTGAGTTTTCACAGCTGCCCAAGTACATGCATGCCCTTAACCTTCTAATAGTGGGCTGAGTTTCTTAGGGGCATGTCTCCTCTACCAGACAGTGAGCTCTTGAGAACAGAAATGAAATTTCTGTAACCTAGTGATAAGACAGGGGCAGGCACAAAGTAGGTGCCCATCTGGGTGTGTTGCCCAGGATGACAGCACTATGGTTACAGTTATTGCCTTACCTATCTCCCCATTAGACAGCAAACCTCATCTTCCCATATGCCAAGCATTGCAGACTGTAGGGCTGGCTGAGCAATAAACACCTTTAAAAATCTGTGTGCATCTATCTTTAACATTTTTTAATAGTTGTAATTATGGTGCACCTATAATTTAGCATCTGGCTTTTTATACAACACATGAGAACAGATAAATATCTTTTCAAATTGGATTGAATGAAATCTTGATGAAGCAACTTTCTGTGTCCTGCCCCCCTAGGGGGAGATTTTTCATTCCTTTTTGATGACTGTGGTTGAAATGGAAGATTGTTGGTCATGATGCCATCTTGAGTCATGGCTCCTCTTAAGCAGGGGCCACTATTATCTTATTTAAACCATCTTAATTCCTTAAGATATGAGGATATGGAATCAGATGCCCATCCTAGGTACATTTACAGGTGACAAAAAATGTGACTAATAGAAAGTAAATCTAGATCAGTATCTGGTCTAGGGTTACTATTTTGGTGAGATCTGAGAACCCCTCTATGGCAATGAGGATGCAGAAATGGCCACCTGCACGTTGAGAATCACTTGTTCCACTCTGGGTTTTCTCCCTTGTTTATCAGGAAATTGCTTGGCTTGTAGTGTTTATTGTTGATGTTGGACCTGTAACACCTGTTATTTGGAAAAAACTTTTCATGGAATCGTGTTTGGATCATCTGTCTACAATTTTTGCTCCATGTTCATAGATGACCTCTCCATGTGACCTGGGGTTTTCTCTGATGACTTAGGACCCATTGCCCAAGGTGGGTTCATAGGAACCCCTAT
Source organism: Cryptoprocta ferox (assembly GCA_028646485.1). Taxonomy (NCBI): domain Eukaryota; kingdom Metazoa; phylum Chordata; class Mammalia; order Carnivora; family Eupleridae; genus Cryptoprocta; species Cryptoprocta ferox. The sequence goes on from CM053573.1 coordinate 121,855,251, forward strand.
CAGAGGTCCTCTGTCTTTTCCATCCCACTCTCGGAGTCCCAGTCCAGCTTCCTGACCTAAGTCCCTGACATCCTGGCGTGGTCCTCACAGAGACACTTGGGCTTCGGTGATGGCAATCAGGCCACTGCTGCACATCTCCTAACTCTGGCCCCCTCAGCCACACACCACCAGCAAGCAAAATGAGGTCACAGAACCACACTTATTCCCCAGTCTTGAGATTTGAAGGGACTTCCTTGAGCAGCTAAGCCCTCCAGAAAGTAAAAGTGACCTTATGTGATTTCTGGCCTTGAATCCCATTCCTGATTTGAGTTGACTGAACACAGAGCTCAGTAGGCTTTAAGTACCATTATTGGTGCCTAGCTGCCAATATAAATAGTGCCTTGTTGGCAAAGGGGACTGAAAGTGTCGCCAGCTTGGCTGTCTGAGACTTACATGAGCCGTGGGGGCCTTGTGTGTGCAGGTTGCTCTGATGGAGGATAACGGGAATGGCTGCATGAGCGGAGCTGTGTCTGAAAGCTGCAGGAAAGTGTGCTACTTATTCTGGCTTCATCTGTGCTCCTAACCTTGGCCACAAGGCCCAGTGACCAGAACTCTTACCTACTGGAGGCAACAGGGGACAGAGGCAGCCTGTCCTGGGTCCCAAGCACCACCAGCATGTCATTACTCTTAAGATTTCTGGTTGGGGGGTGTGAATTTTCTTCCCACTTGTTCCAGTAGTTAGGACCATAGGGTTTAAGTAAGGTGATTGGATGATGCCAACTTGGGATTACTATGCCAGTGGTTATAACAATAATTTTATAATGATAATCAATAATAGATATCATATATTGACTGCTCACTCTGTATCAGGCACTGTGCTAAGGGCTTGGTCTTCATTGTTTAATTAATCATCCCAGTGACTTTATAAGTAAATTCTGTTAGGTCCAGTGGTAGATCACATTTCCAAAGGCAGTTGTAATCATTATCTCCATCCCACATGTCCTTTCTCTGTGTGATCTTGCCACTGCCTCACCAAGAGGTGGTGTCTATTTCTCCTCTTATGGGATCTGGGATGTTCTGTGCCTGCTTAGACCAACAGGATTTCATATAAATGATATGCAGGGACTTTCAAGCCCAGGTGTTAAGAGGCCTGGGAGCTTCTGTGCTCATGCTCTGAGGGAAGCCAGCTGCCATGTCAGATGTCCAACTATATGACTGCCATGATTTGAGGAAGTCAAAGCTAGCCACATGGAGAGGCCACATGGAGAGGCCACCTGGAAGGAGAAAAAGAAATGCACAGCTGGGGCATCAGACATGTTAGTTGAAGCCATTCTTGGATGGGTCAGCCCCAGGAGATGCCACATGGCACAGAGAAGAGCTGTCTCTGCTGGACTCCATCTAAATTGCAGATTGAATGAGCAAATGATTTACTGTTGTCTTCGGCTACTGACAAGGAAGGTAGCTATGATAACCCAAGTAAATCCTCACTCTTCAAGTGAGAAAACAGAACCTTAGAGAGGTCACACAGCTAGTGAATAGAGTCAGGATTCCAGATTCCAGAGTCTGGGTACCAACCCCCAATCCCATAGGCCTACCGTGGTCTAGTAGAGAAATAGAGCCAGAAGGGCCTGGGTCCTCCACCTGTGACTCATGTTAATGGGCAAACCCTTGAACCACAGTTGGCTCTTCTGCAAAATGGGATGTCAGTCACAGCCCACCACACTTCTCAGTGTTTCTATGAGTGTCCGATGAGAGAATGCATGTGACTATGGTCTCATTACTATTAGTATCACTGTGAACACTCATCAAGTGCTTTGGGGACATAAAACTAATTAGACATGGTCTCTGCCCTGAAGAAGTTAATGTGACATCAGTGGATCTGCTGATAGAACCACATGAACCACAGGGCTCTGCCTATGTGGGTGGCAGGTGGAAAGGTCACCCCAGCTGCGGGAGTCAGGATCTAGGCTTTTCACTGGGAAGCACTTGCATGTCTTCCACCTCACCTCTGCCAAGGTGTGAAGACAGGTAGAAGTGGGCAGAGTGGACATGGAAGAACATGTCCAAGGGCTCAAGGTAGGAGAGCAAAGGGTGAGTTCTGGGTATTTCCCTTCCTATGGAATCTGGGATGGTCTCTGAATGAAACCCAAGCTAAGTGGTACTGGAAGGTCTGGCAAAGGAAGCCTTTTTGCTTCACCCCCAGGCAATTCCATGGAACATGCAGAAGAGAGGGGACAGTGGATAGAGGAATGTCCCAGATGGGGCAACAGTGGACAGGTGAAGTTTACTGAAGGGAGGAGAGGGTGGATAAAGCTTTAGAGGTATTTCGAGATTGGAAAAGGAAGACAGAGACCTCGTGTTGGGGGACCTTAATCTTACCTGCAACATGGTGGTGACAGCTTCTGCTGAGGGACAGAGTGAGGGCAGGCTGAGACTTGCTGAGGATGGAGGCTGCTGGGAGCAACTGCTCTGGGGAACCAGTACCCTCTGCTGTGTTCAGTCATTTGCACACAGGTTTTCTCTTACCAATCTGCTATGAGCTTTTGGATGACAGGAACCATCCATTTCCTGTTTGCATCCCTGGGACCTGCCTCAGGGAAGGCTTAGCACACACAAGGCAGCCAATATATGTGTGGAATGTGTGCTGAGTGATGGGCCACCTCTACTCAGGTGCGATTCATCCAGGATTTTTTGATGATGTGGGTTGAGTGTATGTCCCCCACGTTTTGCCTGACACTTTCTATCACTGGAAGAGTGGCAATTGTGGCAGCCACAAGAACACCTGGGGAACAAATGGCAGCCCATTAACTGTGCTTAAGGCAACTTGGGCAAAGGGCAGCACCCCTGATATTAGGATCAAGGGTCATGGCAGGTGAGTAAAACTGATTACTATAAAATTCACATAGCTCTGAGTAAATAATGCGATGTCTTTCGATTTTTTAGCCAAAGTCGCATTGCTTTAAGCTGTAGTTTCCTGATTTTTCTCACCTCAAATCCTTTTCTCACATCCCCTTGTGCTGACCCAGATCCCATCGTAGGATGCGTGGGAGAGCAGAGGAGCGACAAGATGTGTGCCGTGTTATGTTGTGGCGTGGCAAGACTGAGCATCTTCCTGAGCTGAATGGGCACCATGTGACCTTGTTGGCCAGAGGACAATGCACCCAAGTCAGCTGAAGACATGTGAAGGAGGGGAGCTGGGGGTGATGGAATAATCTTGGCCGCAGGCAGTGAAAAAGTTGTTTCTGAGGGAAACAACTAGAGTAAATCCTTGTGCTAACTTCATGGTAGCTCTGACTTCATTGGGAGGTGGGGCTGCTGGTTTGGTGTTGGAACTGATTTGGGTGGCAAAATTGAGATGAGGGTGTATGGGGAATGGTAGAAGAGAGGGCGCTAGCAATAGTATTGGAACTGCCCCAAGGCTTGAAACTGATGGGAGAGACGGGCTCCTTGGGCCTCAGTGGAGTCCAGACCACCACAGCTGCACAAGGACTACATGAACCATCACTTTCAGGCACTCCAGGTGTGGACAACATGCTTGTGGTTCAAATCAGCACACACGGCCCCCAGAGGGGGCATCGAGAAGGAGCTGTGTACTTAGAACCCTAATAGAACTTCAGTTAACCCAGAGATCAGAGGGTAAATTGCTGTATTATTAACAATTATTTCAATTAATAAATAATAATAATAATAAATAATGCAAGAGATCTTTCCACAAACCCCAGTAAGTCTGAGGAGCTTACTGAGGAGGTGTCTTAGGTTGGGTTCTCCAGAAGCAGAGCCTGAGGCAGGGATCCTGGTACATGTAAATAATTAAGGGGTTGCTCTCAAGAAAAGGGGGGGGGAGGCAAGGAAAGCAGTATCGAGCATTGGAAGGCGCTAAGCCAGGAGGTAGTCTCAGTGGGAGACTGGGACAGCCTGATCCCACAGAGAGCCTGGAGTGTGAATTACACTGTAAAACCTACTCCTCTTGGAAGGAAGTGGGCTGGACCTTTAAACCCCATGCCAGCCAGTCACTGGCTGAGGGTCAGTGGCGGGGGAGGGGGTGGGCTAATCTCCTGGGTCAGGTGTCTACATTTGGCTAAGGTCAACTCTCTGCAGAAGTGGGACCCCTGAAAAGGGACGTCTGTGGGTATTAGTGGTAGGGTATTTTGGTGGGACACTAACAGTGTCCACTATACTTGTGATTCTGTATCAGATGACCTTTTCAGGCCCCAAAACTCATACTGTGAGATGGGAATCTCTTGCAAACTCTGACCCACATGACTACAATTTGGTAGTTGAGAGTTAAAACTGACATAAGAAATGCCAGGCTCTTCCCAGCCCACTCACCAGGGCCCGCAAGGATTCCGTTTCAGCCTGGAGGCTCTGGACCTGGCATGAAGTGTTGTGCAGCTCCAGCCTGAGGGCAGCGGCCAGCTTCTCTTCCTGGGTCTGCGCCATGCGGGCCATCTCCGCCTGTTGCTGTGGAGAGTCACGTCTGCGTGAACAGGGACGCGTGGAGAGCCTGAACCTTGCCTTCCCTCTTGCCCTTCCCAGTGACCACTCCACTGCATCTCACTTAGAGCAAACAGGTGGCAGATTGAAATAGCCCCCTTTTTCCACAAGTGCCCCCACCGATTGGTATACAAGCATGTACTTAGTTTGAACATACAGTGCATGTAAACAGAATAAAATTCCAAAGATTTTTCTGAAAGATTTATAGGAGAAAGGCTCCTTTTGTCCCTATGCCCTAATTTCCTAGTTCTCTTGTTTCCGGTTTCATATACCTCTTTCCAGAAATACTCCATATATTTATAAATATATAAATAATGTAATAAATATATAAATAAAGTAAATAATGTATGATCATCCCCCATCCCCTTGCTTTGGTACTTAATATATCTTAGAAAATATTTTCTACCAGTATATATAGATCATTACTTTCTTTAAAATTTTTTTGATGTTTATTTATTTTTGAAAGAGAAAGAGAGAAAGAGAGAGAAAGCATGAGTGGGGAAGGGGCAGAGAGAGGAGAGAGGGAGACACAGAATCTGAAGCAGGCTCTGAGCTGTCAGCCCAGAGCCTGACGCAAGGCTTGAACTTATGAGCCATGAGATCATGACCTGAGCAGAGGTCAGACGCTTCATGACCTGAGCAGAAGTCAGACGCTTAACCAACTGAGCCACCCAGGTGCCCCTCAATTACATTATTTTAAATGGCTCCATAGTATTGCCTTGTTTGACGTACCGTAATTATTTAGAAGCCCTGCACTGATGAGCACTTTGTTGCCAGTGTTTGCCTGTTATAAACAATGATGTAAAGAATAACCTTATAACCCTCATTTTCCACACATGGGAGTATTCCTGGGGGGTAAATCCCTGCAATGGAACTACTGAGTCAAAGGGTATGTATTTATCATTTTGATGAATGTTGCCAAATTGCCCTTTGGAGAACTTCTAACTCCTTCCAGTACCATAAGGCAATGCCAACTACTCCACATCTTCAAATGAGGAGCTCTCCAACTTATCTGATAGTCTCTGTTCCCTTGTAAAAACCAGTTTGGCCACAATTGCAAACACAAGGGGAAGGTCTGTGTTTCAAAATTTCCCCCTAAACGAGATGGACATAGTCTGGTTCTTCCCCATACTTTCAGTGGAGTAGGTCATTGCTCCTCTTTTCTTTGTGCTGGAGAACGGGGAAAACTAGAGATCACCTTCATTCATCTTCGGTGCAGTCTGAGGGATATCTCTGAGTCAGTGATGGGGGGAAAACACCTGTTTTCTCTCCTAGGTTACTGGCTTGCTGGGCTGGCCATTTTTATTACATATGAATACTTATTTATAGGATTATGCAAAAATAGTCCAATCTAGCTGACTAGGAACAATCAGGTCAAAGGGCTCATATCTCAGGAATAGTTCTTCCTGTGTGAAGGATATAAAGACCTCAACAAAAACACCCAGTAAGGAAAGGTCTGGGATTGGGCACCTGGGTGGCTCAGTTGGTTAAGCATTGGACTATGGATTTCAACTCAGGTCATGATCTCACAGTCTGTGGGTTTGAGCCCTGCGTTGGGCTCTGTGCTGATGGCGTGGAGCCTGCTTGGGAATCTCTCTCTCCCTCTCTCTCTCCCTCTTTCTCTTGGTCCCTCCCCTGCTTGTGTTCCCTCTCTCTCTCTCTCAAAATAAATAAACATTAAAAAAAAAAAAGGGTCTGGGATTGGCTGAAGGAGAATGGAAGCTGTGGGACCAGTTCGGACTGGTCAGTGCATGGCTGTGTGTCCCTGGATTGTCATTTAGCCTCTCTGAGCCCCAGTCCCTGCCCACAGGACGCAGATGACAGTGAGTGGAGAATGATAATCATATGATGACTATCTCCAGGGGTCACTATGAGGCTTCCATCAGGTTATGCATGTGGAAAGTTTTAGAACCTTAAAAGCATGCAAATAGAGACTGCATAAATTCTCACTACATAAAAAGTACTATTAGCCAATAAATGAGTTTGTAAAAGTTATTGTGGGTTGGATACGACTAATGATAACTCACAGGCGTTAAGCACTTATCTGAGCCAAGCACTCTAGTAACAGGATTAAGTCCATTATTTCATTTAATCTTCACGATCCTATGAAGGAAGTGTCATTATTATTCCTATTTTACATGAGGAAACTGAAGGACAGAGAGACTGGGCTATTCACTTAAGATCGTATGTCCTCTGAGGTCAAAGCTGGACTCCACTGCAGTGGCAGATGCCAGAGCCGTGCTCTTAACCAGTACTCAATGCTGCTGCCGCCGCCAACCCATCAAGACCCTTGAAGGCGGAGTTGTCTTCCCCAAAGTGAAGGTGGACCACCCTAAAACGTCTTCGTGGCCTGCCAAGCCCTCTTGTGATGGGTTGCCCTATCTTTCTCCTTCTCTTTGGGGTTGGGACTTGGCCATGTGGGCTGCGTGGCTGGGGGAGTGGTGGAAGGGTGGCGTCTGGCAGACAAACGGAGTCAGGAGGTGCAGATGGCCAAGGGCAGCCTGAAGCTGGAGCCAGCTCCTGAGGGCTCACAGGAGCTGCGTGTTAAATCCTCAGGATGTTTATAAACTGGCTGGTAAACACAGCCATCGTTAAAAATTAAATTGTATCAACTTGCACTTAATTAAAATGGTAACATTTTAACCATTTATTAAACCATTAATTAAAATGGTAACAAATACTCCAAACATATTACTTGCTAATTTATTTACATTTTATCATTATCTGTGCTATCCATGTTCTTTATATTGATGGTACCTGTGTGGTGGGAATAACATTTAATGGACTTCTGAGCATGTCTTTCAAACTCTGTGCTCATTTACATCAAGTTAGGAGTTTGAAATCAGCTGTGGTGAGAGTATTTACCTCATGGAAATTGGCAAACACCACAAATCAGGGATTGAGTTATTGTTTTGCTGACTGTCTAGACCTAAGAAAGGGATGCAGAAAATGTTAATAATGCAGATTAAACTTAAAATTGGGTCATTATGTCTGTAGCCGTTGCATTAAGAATAGCAAAAACAGGGGTGCTTAGGTGACTCAGTCAGTTAAGCGTCCAACTTCAGCTCAGGTCAAGATCTCATGTTTATAGGCTGGAACCCCTCATCGGGCTCTGCTGACAGTTCAGGGCCTGGAGCCTGCTTAGGATTCTGTGTCTTCCTCTCTCTCTGCCCCTACTCCACTCATTCTCTGTCTTTGTCTCTCGCAAAAATAAATAAACATTAAAAAAAGGAATAGCAAAAACATTAGAGGGAATACTTTCCCGATATTTACAAACTATTATCTGATTTGCGAAGAAGTTACTCATATCATTGATGAAAGGACTTATTATGGTCAATGAAAATATCAAACAAAAATTCATATGAGACCTATCCTCATTTATCATTGAGTGACTTTTTGCTTAATTGGATATTAATAATCAAGCATATTTTGTTATCTGATTTTGTGACATCATTGTTGATGACAGAATTATAAAAATGGTTGGCAGATTTTGCCAGAAGTAGCAAGTCACAATGAAGTTATAGGTGCAATGGAAAAGCAAAGTGAGTATTTTATCTCAAAATTTATGTTATCTCTTACCACCTCACATCTGTCAGAATGGCTAAAATTAACAACTCAGGCAACAACAGATGTTGGCGAGGATGCAGAGAAAGAGGAACCCTTTTGCACTGCTGGTAGGAATGCAAACTGGTGCAGCCACTCTGGAAAACAGTACAGAGTTTCCTCAAAAAGTTAAAAATAGAACTACTCTACGATCCAGCAATTGCACTACTAGGTATTTAGCCAAAGGATACAAAAATGCTGATTCTAAGGGGCACGTGCACTCCAATGTTTATGGCAGCATTACTGACATTAGCCAAAGTATGGAAGGAGCCCAGATATCCATTGACTGATGAATGATAAGATGTGCAACAACGTGGGTGGAATAGAGTGTATTATGCCAAGGGACATAGGTCAGTCAGAGAAAGATAAATATCATATGATTTCCCTCATGTGGAATTGAAGAAACAAAACAGGTGAACATAGGGGAAGGGAAGGAAAAATAAGATGAAAACAGAGAGGGAGGCAAACCGTAAGAGACTCTTGAACACAGAGAACAAACTGAGGGCTGCTGGTGGGGTGTTGGGCGGGGGGGATGGGCTAAATGGGGGATGGGCATTAAGGAGGGCACTTGTTGGGATGAGCACTGGGGGTTATATGGAAGTGATGAATCACTAAATTCTATTCCTGAAATCATTATTACACTATATGTTAACTAACTTGGATTTAAATTTAAAAAATTTATGTTATCTCTAAAATTATATAAAGAAAACATCAACAGAAACTTCTCTGTTACCTTTTGGTGGTGCTGTGAAATCTGATTAGCAGATAAATACACATGCTTATATCTACCCCCTCCAGAGGTGTGAAACACGACCAGCACACCCTGGGTGAGAAGTGGGCATGAGTAGAAGTCAAGTCCTCCGGAGGGCAAGTTTCAAAGCCTAGGGGTGGGTCTGGGGTGAATCTGCCGGCCCAGGCTCTCATAGTCTCCCCATATGATCTGCCCTCCCCTCAACCCAGATAGCGTGTGGTTTGTATTCCGAGTTTCACGCTGGTCTCTGAGGGGATGAATGCTTTATCCGAGTGTTTCCGTAAACAGCATGGTTTTGCACATATCTGAATACTAATTGAAACAATTTTTATTTAAGTCAATTCACTTTTTCTTTATAAAGAAGTGTGTTTAAAATGGAAACTATAGGTAAGTTCTCAAATTTTGTGCACATCGGGATCCTCTAGGGGGGCTTGTGAAAATGTAGATTCTGATTCAGGAGAGCTGAGTGGCCTAGGAATCTGCATTTAAAACTCCCATGTGATTTTGGCTCAGGTCATGATTTCAGTTTGTGAGATCCCTGAGCGCCCCCCCCCCTCAAAATAAATAAATAAAGTTAAAAAAATTAAAAAAAACCCTCCCATGTGGGTTCATGGAAGCAAAGTTCGAGATTGCTACAGAAACTGGTAAGGTCTGTCACTTGTCATAGACAAAAGATAGTTGAAAATTTAATAAAATTAAAAAATTAAAAAACTGAGCAAATTTGGTTGTCAGGTTGCTAAGTGCCAAACCCTGCTCTTTGTTGAAAGTTGAAATTAGTAAGTATAAGAGAACTGCTGGGGCACCTGAGTGGCTCGTTAAGCATCTGACTCTTGATTTCGGCTCAGATCATGATCTCACAGTTCATGGGGTCGAGCCCTGAATCGGGCTCTGCACTCACAGTGTGGAGCCTGGTTGGGATTCTCTCTCCCTCTCTCTGTCCCTCCTCCACTTGTGCGCTCTCTCTCTCTCTCTCTGTCTCAAAATAAATAAATAAACTCAAAAAAATAAGTATAAGAGAAGTGTTAATAACCTACCAACAGCAAATGGAAACTTTCTTCTACAGTTTAATTAATATGGAAAGAGAACAATAAGTTAACTTGATTACTATGGGTTTCAGTGTCATTTTATCTCATCCCAATACCTTCTCAAATCAGCTTACCCCAAGTGATAGTTGCCCTTTATCTGGGGACGGTTAACGGCTTTAACTCACCCAGAAGTGTTACCTGTTCATCTCCAATGGCTTTTTAGAGTTATGCTCTGAATAATAATTACTTTACTTCTATTTCCATTTCAACCCAATGCTTCCAGATTTCTCCTCACAGACCAAACAGTAGGTGTGTCATTCTAGACCCTGAGGAATGTAGGGCTCTGTTTTGTTGCTCAGTGCAGTTGCTAGGATGTGTAATGAGATTCCAATATGTTGGTCCCCAGGCTTTCAAACCAGCTTGAAATCTTGGCTCTGCAGTGCAGAAGGCTCCCATGCTTGCACTCCATCTATAGTTCTGGGATAGGATAGTATACTGACGTTTTGAAATATGGCAAAGGATTTCTTAAAAAAAATTTTTTTTTAATGTTTATGTATTTTTGAGAGCTCGCGAGCAAGTGTGAGTGGGGGAGGGGCAAGAGAGGGGGACAGAGGATCCAAAGTGGGCTCTGTGCTGACAGCAGACAGCCTGATGGGGCGGTCAAACTCACAAACCGTGAGATCATGACCTGAGCCGAAGTCGGACTCTTAACCAACTGAGCCACCCAGGTGCCTGGAAAAAAATTAAAAAAATTTTAAATGAATGGGGCGCCTGGGTGGCTCAGTCCGTTAAGCGTCCGACTTCGACTCAGGTCATGATCTCTCAGTTCGTGAGTCTGAGCCCCCCCATCGGGCTCTGTGCTGACAGCTCAGAACCTGAAGTCTGCTTCAGATTCTGTGATTTCATCTCTCTCTGTCCCAAACCCTCTCATGCTCTGTCTCTCTGTCTCAAAAATAAACATTTAAAAAATTTAAAAAAATTTTAAATTAAATTTTACATGTTATTACACATGAAAGATGGATGTGAGAGAATAAAAGCAAGCACGCTTTGGAGTAAGTCAGATTGAAGTCTTGGAGCATCTCCAAATGGAGGGGGAAAAGGGCCATCCCTAACCCACCCCTCTGCTATGCAGGTGTGTTCTTAGCAGAACATGTATCCAAGATGAACGCTCAGAGGTTGAAATATGTACGCTGCCTTTCCCCAGCAGGTGCTGTGTGGATTTCAGCAAATCACTGGAGCGCTCTCTTTTTGCAGCTGGTGAAAAACAGCTTTATGAGAGCATTGCTTTGCTGCAGAGTACGGCTAACTGCCTTGCTCTTAAGCCTCTTAGATCTCACAGGGGCACACTAACCTCATTATGTTCACTATCATGCAGAATGGGAAAGCAATGGATGCCTTGAAGATACTGGGGTTCCCTGATCTTGTATCACAGAGGAATCTTATCCGACGGTGGGGGGGACACAGAAACATGGTTTATAAAGATCATGACAAGAGTCTGGCATAGCCGTTTGGATCCTCAAGACAAAGGCCTCTCAATCTCACATTCCACAAGACGTCACTTGCTCATTTCTAAATAAAGAAAAGCAATCAAGACGTTCCCGCCCCCCACCCCTTGTGATCTGTCCAGGTCAACCTAGCTGTGAAGGGTGTTGATTCAGGAGTCAGAATGTGTGGTCTGAATCTCAGTTCTGCCGCTTTGGAACTGTGTATTCTTGGGTAAGTTACTAACCTCTCTGTGCCTTAGTTCCCTCCTCTGTAAAATGGATAAGATCTCAATACCTGTCTCATGACAGGGACATTAAGTGAGAACAAGCCTGTGAGGTGCTCACAACACCGGCTGGCACTTGGTAAATGCTTTGTTGCCGCCGCCCTCACGGCACATTGCATTCTGCCTTGCAGAAGAATGGTCTTTCTTTTTCTTCTTCTTTTTTTTAAATGTTTTATTTATTTTTGAGAGGGAGAGAGAGAGACAGAGTGAGTGGGAGAGGAGCAGAGAGAGAAGGAGACAGAGTCTGAAGCAGGCTCCAGGCTCTGAGCTGTCAGCACAGAGCCCGATGTAGGGCTCCAACTCACAAACTCAAGACCATGATCTGAGCTGACATTGTACGCTTAACCGACTGAGCCACCCAGGCACCCCTAGAAGAATGGTCTTTCTATCCATTGCTTCCCACATGCACTCAGCCAACCTCACACTAGATTGTAGGTATCTTGTGTGCAGGGACAACTTCTCACTGAGTCTTCTGTCTGCCCTGGTGACCTAACATGCCTTTTTACCCTTAGGACATGCCAACAACATTTCCTAAATGTCCACAATGTGTCCTAAGCACATGCTAGGGTCTACAGAAGAGGAGGGTCTACCAGCAGTGGAATTAAATCACATCTCCTTGGGGCGCCTGGGTGGCTCAGTCGGTTGAGTGTCCGGCTTCGGCTCAGGTCATGATCCTGCGGTTCGTGGGTTCGAGCCTCGCGTCGGGCTCTGTGCTGACAGCTCGGAGCCTGGAGCCTGCTTCGGATTCTGTGTGTCCCTCTCTCTCTGCCCCTCCCCTGCTCACGCTGTCTCTCTCTCTCTCTCTCTTTCTCAAAAATAAATAAAAAAAACATTAAAAATAATTTAAATCACATCTCCTTTTCATTAGGAGGATTAGCTATCATTATTATAATGACTATGTCACTTTATAGTCCTGCAGTGTCATATAAATGTTATTTCGCTAAGGATAGTTTTTGACAAGCAGCATACACACCCCTGACCTACTCCAGCAAGATGTAGGATTTATGTGGGAGAAGGCTGGGTGCCACCCAGTCTTCACCTGAGACACGAGGTCTCCTTAGTGGGAACTAACAAGAAATACATGTCTCACTCAGTGAAACTCCAGCATTGGCAGAAGGGCTGGCCAGGAGAGGCTAAGCCAAGTTTCTCCTTGGATTTACACAAGAACCGCCTGGCTGTTGAAGCTGCTCACTTAAGGCTCTAGGACCAATTCCCAGCCTCAGTGGAAACTGCCAAAGGGCACAGCGGGGAGCACAAGGCTTGGTGGACTTGCAGCTCCTTGGTCGTCAGTAGAGCATGTCCTGCTGATGAAAGTGGCGGTAGAGGCCCGACAGTGAGTGTAATTCTGAAGAGAAAAGTATGTTTTCCTTCTTATAGCAATTATTGGAGAAGCCTAAATGATAGTATTTTTCTTCTGGTTCATGGAGACCATCCCATTCCTGAGGAGGGGCTCCTCTGCTCTGTCTCTTCTTGGAGACTAACAAGTGTTGAATGAAAACCATACTACTTTAATTTCTCAGGGATTGGGGCTGTTTCATCTTTGCAAGTCTCTTATTTTAGAAATAATGTCCCTACACTTTTCATGGGAAAGAGCTACCACTGAGAAATATCTAAGCTATTTTGACACCACAGAATCAGGTGGCCAGGGACGGGCCAGGGACTCCGTGCCCCCAGCACTGTGCACGACACATGGCACCTGGTCTGTGCTTGACAAATGGAGTCTGAGTGAGTGAGTGAGTGAGTGAAGATTTCTTGGTAGAATATATGAGGAGGAGCTTACAATGTTGGGTGATCCTCTATATTAGATAGTCACTCAAATATTGGTTATCGACCAGTTGTAAGGTTGGAAACATGGTGTGGATGGTGAGGGCCTGGGAGTGCCCTCTACAATATACACGGTACTTGGTAGGGTACAGAACAGGTGAAAGCGGTCAGTGCCTATCTCAATGAGACGGTCTCTTTATTTTCTCTTCTAACAACTACTCCGATTCTACCCACATGGTCCCCAGCCAGACCAGCCGGCCTACACTACTGTAACATACAGTGACAGGAACCAAATCCTGGTCTCCCGGCTCCTCTAGTAACCCTGCCTTATTGGCTAATAATATCTTTTGAAAGCTCGCTGGAACTACCATAAATTAAGTAAAAAGACAATTGACAAGCTGGGAACATATTTACAACTTATTGCAGGGAGAGGACTAATTTTTCTAACATACAAAGAGTCACTACAAACTAGTAATAAAAAGTCCAAGACCAGGTTGCCTGGGTGGCTTAGTCGGTTAAGTATCCAACTTCGGCTCAGGTCATGATCTTACGGTTCTTGGATTTGAGCCCCGCGTCAGGCTCTGTGCTGACAGCTCAGAGCCTGGAGCCTGCTTTGGATTCTGTGTGTCCCTCTCTCTCTGCCCCTTCCCCGCTCATGCTCTGTCTCTCTCTCCCACTCAAAAATAAATAAACATTAAAAAAAGTCCAAGACCTAATAAAAATAGGTAAAAGATGATCTGATAGTATACACAAGAGCAAATATGGCTGAAATTCAGCATGGAAAAAGATAAGAAATCCCTTATAATATGAGAAATGCAAAATAAAACTGCACCAAAAAAACCATGTTTTACCTATAATATTGACAAAGATCACAAGGTATGAGAACTCACAGCATTGGTGAGGATATGGGGAAATGGGCACTCTCAAACATTTCTGATGAGAACGTAAATTGTTACAACCTTTACTGAGGGTAATTTGACAACATTTATCAAAATTACCAACGTACGTAATTTTTGATCCAGCAATTCCACATCTATGAATTTAACCAGTAGATGTATTTCTATATTGGGAAATGAGGGACATACATAGTTAGTGACTACGTATAGGTAGTGACTATTTATAAAAGCAAAAGAATGAAAGCCACCTTAATATTCATCAGCAGGGCATTAAATAAATCCTGGGATATCCGTTAGCTAGAACAGGGGTTGGGAATTTTTTTTCTGTAGAGGGCCAGATAGTAAACGTTTTAGGCTTAACAGACCATATGGTCTCCATTGCAATTCTTCGACTCTGCTAGTGTATGCAAATGCAGCCATAGACAATATGTAAATGAAGGAGCTTGGCTGTGTTCCAATAAAACTTATTTGCAAAATGCAGGCAGTAGGTCAGATTTGGCTTGTGGGCCATAGTTTGCTGCCCACTGTGGTATAATAATCATGCATGCATCTAAATAGCAGTATGTCCTGAATACTACTGTTTGTGTAAAGAGAAAGCACATATGCATATTTCCTTGCATGTGGATAAAATATCTCTGAAAGGACTCAGGATAAGGATAACATTGATTGGCTCTATAGAAAAGACCTGGGTGGCTGGGACATGGGTTAGATGCCATTTTCCCCTGTATATAATTTTGTACGTTTTGAATTTTGAAGCAAGTGAAGGTATTATATATCAAAAATGGTTTAAAAAATCAAAGTAAATAAAAAAAGAAATAAAAACAAGCTGGGCCCAAAGCTCTCCCTGTGACATAGTATGAGACGTAGAAAGACTAGATGACTCCCCTTCAGTGCTTACAGTGAGCGCATCAGAATTAAACATGGCTTATTTTACCAAAGAACCATCAGGGACTATAGCCAACTCATCAACACCCAGGGACTCCTAGATTACAGATGCTCTTAGGGGTTCTGCTCTTTCTGTTCTCCTTGAAAGGAACTCTCCCAGTTGGCTATCTTGACATCTAGAGTCAGTGACCCCAGTTGATTAGCAGAACCCCATTTCAATCCAATTTCATATATTCTAGAAAATATTCACTCTTCTTTGTATAAGCAAGCAAAGAAAATGTGTTGACATGTCAGCCTATAGAAAATATTTGCCCTTTCAGGGTGAATTCTTGTTTGTGAATATGGCTGATGTGGAGATATGTTATCCAAGGTTTCTAATCTCCTCTGGGTAGATCTAGACCTATGTTGTCCAATATGATAGCCGCTAGTCACATGTAGCTATTTAAATAAAAATTAAATAAGATTAAAAGTTCAGCTTCTCAGTTGTAGGAGGCACATTCCAAGAGCACAGTAAGCACACATGGGCTGTGGCCACCATACTGGAAAGCTGCACAGGTTATACAACAATAGTTCTGTCCTTGCAGAAATTTCTGTTAGAGGGCATTGCTCTAGTCAGTTGCTAATATGTCTTCTGGCCCTAAGACTATCAATAACCAGAAACCTCACGATTCATCTCAATCTGTTCACCTCTCTTCATTCTCTACCGTCTCCACAATCTGTCATCCTGACTGTGGGAGGCATGATGACTACAGCTACAGTGAAATTCCTGACCACAAATGCCTTGAACCGATCTGAGGCGAGTGCAGACCGCTATCAGAACAGTTAGCATGGGAGCATGTGGGGTTCCTGGCCCCCAGGGGCTATTAATAGGAAGCTGAGTTCTCTCTCAGTGACACCTCCCCCCCCCCGCCCCCACCAGCTTGTGCCAGTAATTGAATAAGACTTTGGTTATTGCACACATCCTCTTGCTGCATTAGACAAGGGATGGGGATGAGACTTCCAGGAGTGACGGTGTGGAGACCCCAGGGGGGGAGGTTAAGAAGGCAAAACAGCCTGTCTTGGTTGCTACAAAATGGAAAATCTCAGGTTAGGAATGCTAGGAAAGAGGTGCATGATAGCGGCCCTCCCACTACCACCATTCCCAAGGTTGCCTTATGAGGGTCTGTAGGTTGCAGACTGGGGAGTGTATTCCACGGCTAGCCAGGACATCTGGAGGGTGGTATGGCATGTTCCTGTGGTTCCCCGAACATCTCCAACTACCTTGATGTGGGTAACCACAACAAACAGAAAAGGAAGGGCCAGGCTGTAAGGCCCTCCAGAAATTATCTGATCTCCCCAAACATGGAGTTATACAACTTGAGAAGCTCCAAAAACCAGACCACCAAAGTTCCTGACATCCATGACCGTGACTGGAGAGAACCGAGCCGGAACCTCTTTATAAGCTTTTAATGATTTAAAACTAAGAGGAGTTAGCAGATAACTGGTAGCAGATGCTGATGGCCTCCACCTTTATCCCTGAGGCTGAAACATGTTTGTTCTCCCCAGCTTCCATTCCACTGCCAAATTCCATACTTCTTTGCCTGGGAGAGCTCTCTCTGAAGTCTTTGAAAGGTCACTCTGTTAGCCGATGGCGGATGTCTGATGGGGATGGTATTACCCCAGTTTCCTCGCCTTTCCCTTCTCTTGTATTCTGTACTGTTCCCCAGGAGCCCTGTGGGTGCAGAGTGCAATCTCCCTCAGTGGGTGCTGGTTGGAGAATGAGTTCTTTGTTGGTTCCCTTTTCCGCATCTTCTCTACCGGTATTTTGTACTCCCCACCCGCCCCAGCCACCTTCCAGATAAACCATTTCCACTTTAGTATTTGTCTCAGGGTCAGTTTCTGGGGAAACCTAAACAAAGACATAAATTAATCATGTCAATTAATTTTCAGGCTTCCCAGGCTGAAAGGTAATTAAATACGTTTGTATGCTCTCTACAAAAGGTTTTGAAAGAAGTGTGTGCTAAGCCATTTCACATTTATGCTTTACTGCCAGCAAACCGACAGGAGGTGCTCAGGATGGGCAAATGTCAGCCCCCAAGGGCATGACAGCAACCGACAAAACTATTTATTGGAGGACTTCTGGCTGTCAGTTCTGATCTCTGTTGATGATCAGAGGAATTCACTCATTCTGCAAATATTTTCTGAGCTCCGCCTCTCTGCAAGAGGCCCAGGCAGCACCAGCCAAATGAAAACAAGTGCTGTCTGTTTTCTCTGAGATGCAGCTTTCAGATTACTCTATTAAAAAAAAACACTAATGAATCTGTTCAGAATTAATGCTTGAATTACTGTTGGGCTGGTAACGATTCTCAAGAGTGTGAAGGGTAAATAATAATGGCCAGGAGTTTTTTCCTTTGCAAACTATGCAGGATTCATTTCTGTTAATTTAATGTCCCTTCCCCCCTCCCCAAAGAAATAATTGCTACAGGGGCGCCAGGATGGCTCAGTCAGTTAAATGTCTGGCTCTTGATTTCGGCTCAGGTCATGATTTCACGGTTTGTGAGATCCAGCCCTGCATCTGGCTTGGCACTGACAGCATGGAACTTGCTTGGGATGCTCTCCCTCTCTCCCTCTCTCTCTGCCCCTCCCCCTCCTCAACAAACAAACAAACAAACAAACCAACCATCACTACAGTGTGGTGTATGCCCCAGAAGGTTGGGACAGAAGCAGGGTGGCAAACTGCTGGGCTGCAGAGATTTTGCTTTCGGAAAGAGCCTAGGAGGAAAACGACAGCCCAATGTGAGGATCTGTTTCCTCACCTTTGAAATGAGGAAATGGGATGGTCTCTAAGGTCCCAGATTATAAATATTCATGAGTCTCCTAAAAAAGAAGCAATGGACCAAAATCAAATCTGTGGTTTGGTTTCACTTTCCCTTTGTGTTGTTGCATCTCTGGCCTGGGCAGGGATGGGGGGCTGCATTTTGTGCTGTTACAATGCACTATTTGGCATAAAAACTGTTTGCAGTGACCTGGCCCAAGGAATTAAGGTTAGAAAGAAGAGGGGCATTGATAGGGGCTAGGGGGCAGAGAAATGGGGGAGTAAAGATGTTTTCTGGGCTGGAGAACATTAGGGGGTCCAGAATGGGTGAAGACCCTGTTGGGAAGTTTTCTGTTGATACTTAGGGGAGCAGGGGATTAGGGGCCATGGGGGGAAGAAACAAGAACAGAAAAGTTCCTCCTGGTTTTCTTTAAGTAGCTTTTATAAACTCTCGTGGCTTTCCAGCCTTCCTGGATATTAGAATCATCCAGAGAGCTTAAAAAAACCTCAAAGTCCCTCTCCTTCTTCTGATTTAATTGGTCTTGGGTGGCACCTGAGCATGAGCATTTTTGAAAATGTTCTGGAATAATCCTACTGTGGAGCTGGAATTGAGACTCACCCAACAGTGACTCAGAGCATAGGAGCAGTCTGCTTGCCTTCTCTCAAAAAGATAAGCTACCTTATTTTTCATACTTTTTCCACACCTTCCTTACTCTTCTGCTTCTCTCATCCTGTGCCTCAAAATCCCCCAAGTCATACACGGCTGGGAGATGGAGAAGGGAAGAAGAAACCCTATGCATTCTATTTTCTCATTAATTCCTTTATTATTAATGAGGTTTAATAAAAGATGTTGTCCTCCACGAATAGAACTCATACTATTTAAGAAAACCTTGAAAAACACTATACTCAAAAACCAGGAAGAAAAAACATCTCAACATTTCAAATAGGCCCCACCCTCAAAGACAACCACTGCGAACACCAACACATTTTCTTTGATGCCTCATTTCTTTGTTTGAATGCTTTACCCTACTGTATATACCAGGGGCTGGCAAACTGCAGCCCACAGGCAAATCCAGCCCACCTCTTGTTTCTGTAAATAAAGTTTTATTGGAACACAGCCATGCTCATTTGTTACCTTTTGTCTACTGCTGCTTTCACAGGACCGTGGCAGAATTGAGTAGTTTCAACAGAGACTGTGAGAGCCAGGAAGTCTAATATTTATTATTTAGTGCTTTCCAGAAAAAGTTTTTTGGTTCCTGAGATACACCCTTCTATACTCCCTTATTTCCCCCATTTTACCTTATTATGTGAGCATTTCCCATGTTGTTATAAATGCTTCATAAATATTTCTAACAACTACCTGGAATTTTATTGCATGGTTAGGTTGTGGCTTAGCCTTACCCTGATTATTAAACATTTCTGTGTTCCCCCCCCCCAGTTTTTTCATTCTTTTTTTTAATGTTTATTTATTTTTGAGAGAGAGAGAGAGAGAGTGTGTGTGAGTAGGCAAGGAGGAAAGAGAGAGGGAGGCACAGAATCCGAAGCAGGCTCCAGGCTCCAAGCTGTCAGCACAGAGCCCTACTCAGGGGCTCAAACTCACGAACGGTGAGATCATGACCTGAGCCAGGGTCAGACGCTTAACTGACTGAGCTACCCAGGCGCCCCAGTTTTTCATCTTAAAATGAATGCTTCAGTGAGTGTATTTGGATGTAAACTTTATTTGTGTTTTCGATTATTTGTCTAGGATAGTGTCCAGATTATTCAACTGGTAGGTAGGGGCCTTCAAGACTTTTAATACATATCATCAGTCCCCTCACTCAGAGATGTCATATGAGTTTGTACTCCTCAGTAATATAGGGGAGAACCTACTTCTCCACACACTTGTCGGCATCAAGTATTACCATCTTAATCATATTCTGCATTTAGACCAGTAAACCGCTCTTATTTTAAATCGCATCTCTTTCATGTCTAATGAGATCGAAACTTGGATTTCTTCTTTTCCGTGTTGACTGCTTTTCACCTTCGCTTGGCCTCCTTCTGCACAGGGCAGAGGGGAGCACGCTCACCTTGGCTTGGAGCAAGGCTCCTGCCTCCTCCCGGTTCTTTTCCACGTCTCTCTCCCAGTGGATTCTGATGGTCTCGAGGATGTCGTCCAGACCAGTGCCAATGGGAACACCCATTTGTTCCAGCTCAGACCCTGCCAGCTGTTTGTAGAGCACTTTCACATCCTGCAAATGATGACAGATGCTTCAGGTGAGTTCCAGAGGAGAAGGAAAGGACACAGAAGTTGACCCAGCACAAGCCCAGGTCTGTGGGTAATCCTTGTGCTTCTCATTCTGCTACTGCCAAACATGGGGCTTCACAGAGACTGGCAAAGTCCCTGACCCTGTCACCAGCACAGGTGCCCTAGTCTCCTTCCCCAAGGACACGTTTCTTAGGCTGGGCTTCACAAGCCCCGGCCCACTCAAAGCAAACATCAAAATCAATAAATAACCAAATAACAACACACACAGAGTAAGCAACAAGAGCAAGATGAAATTTATGAATTTTGTAAAGTCAGGGTAGTCTGGAAGAGGTTTAAAGGTAACTCTGGAGTCTCTAAAGTGTTGGGGGGGAGAGTGGTAGCAAATGACTGAGCTGGGAACAGGAAGTGGGCTTTGTCTTCCTGGTCAGCTTGAGTTTGGACAAAAGAAGAACTTCCCAGTGTAAGCATGGTTACGTGGGTTTTGACTTTTTCAGCTGAAAGTACTTAAGATGTCTGATCAGCGACTTGTGTGAGGTGGTTTAGGGTCAGTGCCATTCTGCAGGGAACTGGAGGGCTCCCCCATCGGAGGTCCCATTGAGTCCTGTCACTCAACCATCTGACCTAATTTCATTAATGAGTGTGTGTAAACCACAGCTTGGATCTACCTTCAGAGTTATATTGTTTGACCTATGCAATGCTGAAAAAAAAAAAAAAAGACCTGAAATACAGTGCCTTGAGGTAGGGGATGCTCTCTCCAGTTCAACACAGGCTCTATCAGTCTTGCTGGTGTGGACCTGCTCTCTCCTCCATTTATGTACCAGCCTGGTCCCCAAAGCCACTTGAATTTGAGACTCCCAGGGTAACCTTACACACGACAAGGATTTGAAAGTATTTTATCCACATTTTCCCTGAAGCCCTGGGCAAGGGACGGGGAGAGGCTGGGATGAGCCACCATCACAGACATGAACCTCCGCTAGACAGGGGAGTGCCTATGGTCTGTGGCCAACTAGCATTGCCCCTGCCCCACTTACCTCTTCATAGCTCCTTGACAGAAAGCCAAGTTCTTCTTTCAGGCTCTCTATCTGACTCTCCAGATCCATTTTTGTCAAATTAGCCTCATCAATGACTTTATACAGAGAGTTAATTTCCTCTTCTGCTGCCTTTCGAAATGGCTGCTCGTTTTCATATCTGCAGATAAAGGAAGGTAATCAGCAGAGGTGGGCAACCCCAAAAGGAAAATAATCAGATTAGAAATGTTACCAACAGGCCAATTATGTGATAGACAAACGGATGTGAAAAGTCACTGTTCTAACAGCTTTGAGGGCACTGTTAATGCAAGTCTTACATGTTGATTTATTACTATGAACGTGATTGCAGCCAACTTCCGATGGCCCAGCTTCACAGGGTGTCAGGCTTACGGGGCTCTGGGAACACAGAACTCTAGGGAAATCCTCTCCAGGAGTTGAGATCCAGGTAAGGGGATCTGGCCTTGTCACCACGATTCTGATTTGTCATCCTTTCCCCCTGCGGATCCTTTAACAGGACATGACTGACAGTCTGCTAAGTACCAGGCGATGCACTAGTGATCTCAAAATGAAAAGCATGGTTTCTGTCTCCAAAGAACCCACGTGAAAATTTAAAACTGTGCTGCAAACCCCAACACCGTCAGGGGCCAAGAGGGGACTACAGATGAGGGACAAGGGCCAGGTCTGGGAAGCAGGGAGAGGTGGAGACAGAAGCACATAGGACGGCTCCTACGTCGTGCAGGGGAAGCTGCTGCGCAAGAAGGTGTGTGCCCATTCTCTTCAAGAGAAACAGGGAAACCTGGATTTATATGTAAAATATCCACAGTTTTAAAAACTTGCAGCTTATACATACACACTGACACAAGTCTGAAACTGCGTGCCCCCCTCCCACCGCCAACTTCTTTCTTTCTTTTTTTCAAGTTTTTATTTAAATTCTGGTTAGTTTACATACAGTGCAATATTGGTTTCAGGAGTAGAAATCAGTGATTCATCACTTACATTACACCCAGTGCTCATCCCAACAAGTGCCCTCCTTAATGCCCATCACCCCTTGAGCCCATCCCCCCCACCTCACCTCCAGCAACCCTCAGTTTGTTCTCTGTCTTTCAAGTCCCTCCCCCTGAGTTCTTTCCATCTTTGGTTTGTGCAGAGCCTTCCTTCTAAAATCCACTCAAACGTCTTTGCCAGTCCTCGCCTCCAGTGTTAACTCCTTTCCTTCCACAGCCTTCCACCCAGCTGTACCCCATCAGCCAAATTTCACACCTTACCTTCATCCCTCCATAGAATGGAGAAAGCTCACATCTCTCATTGAAGAAAGCATCTTAGGGGTTTAGAGTTTTAAGGGAATTTAGGGTTCAACTATTCAAACTCCTACCCAGTGATAATGCCTCGATAGCATTCTTGGTAGGTGATCATGTATCCTCTGCTTGACTACTTCCAGTGATGGGGAACTCATCACCTATCAAGGCCACTATTCCATTTTGGGACAGCTCTAATTATTACAAATTTCTTCCTTCAAGAGCTTAAGTCTTCATTCCTGTAAGAGCCTGAGTTCCACTCTCTGGACTGTCTCTTACATCACTCTTTCTTTCCCCCTCATTTCTCCCTCCAAGCCTTTTGTTCCTTAGGCTAAACATTCCCAGTTCCTCCATTCTTCATATAAATTGGTTTCCATGTCCCTCACCCATGGCAGGGACTATGACCTTTCTGCCTTTGTATTCTTAGCACCCACCTCCAGGCTTCAGATAGATTTGTGGACTGATTAGAAATGCTCTAATTGGTCCATGTCCTTCTCAAAATGTGATACAGAGAATGGGATGTAAAACTCCAGATGTTGCCTGATCAGTTCAGAGTCCCGGAGGACTGTCTACTCCTTTGTTTAAACCTTTCAGTTCTATTCATCATGGTCCCTAAGGTTTCCTTGGAGGAAGTTTGTTTGTTTGTGTGTTTATTCATTTGATTTTGACCAGCTGTATTTGCTGTTGACTAATATTGGGTGTCCTGTCAACTAGAGACCCTGAGCATTTTTCACAAGCCCAATTACCTTGTCCTTTCTGGGTGCACCTGGTATTTAAACCCCAAAGTAGGAGTCCACATGTATCCACTCTCAGTTTCATTGACACAGTGTTCCAATGTGTTGGGATCATTTTTTCTTTTAATTTTTAATGTGTATTTATTTTTGAGAGAGAGAGACTGACAGAGGTGAGCAGGAAAGGGGCAGAGAGGAGGGAGACATAGACTCTGAAGCAGGCTCCAAGCTCTGAGCTGTCAGTACAGAGCCCGATGTGGGGCTCGAACTCACGAACCGTGAGATCATGACCTGAGCTGAAGTCTGATGCTTAACCGACTGAGCCACCTAGGTGCCCCGGGATCATTTTGATTCCTAGTTCTGTCTGTCATCTTTCTCCTCACCACCGCTCCTGGCTTTGTATCTTCTGTCATTTTGCCCTACATGCTGTCATGTACCTGTAGTTAAAAATAGTAAATGAAGGAACCGAGGACAGAGCCCTGTGGCTTACTGCTAGAGACTTCCTCAGAGTGGGACCCCCACCTTTGAATCACCCCCTGAGGAGCTGGTTTCTGAAGCATTTCAGAAGCCTATCATCTTCCATAGATTAGATTTTCTACCCAAATGTATTCTTCACAAAGGACTGTATTTTTATTAACATTTAATCTTTTGGAAACAAGTCTTGCCCTTCTAGCTGGAATGAAAACCCACCCATAGCACTGGGATTGGTCCCTTTTGACCCAAGCTGGAAGAGTCCCTGTGTGCCTCTGAAGTCCTGTTTTGCTTATCTCTCCAGAGAGCCTGGTCCTTCCCAGGATATGCACTCCTCAGCATTATGGGAGGTCTTAGGTGCTCTACATACCGTTCTTTGGAAGTCCTTTAACATTTGACACATCTCTGTGATATCTCCACGGCTGCTGCTAAGCTTTCAGCTTTCTCTTGCTATCCTGTATTCCTTCCCCCCTCCATTTTGAAGTCTTCAAATAGAATCTCTGTGCTCGTGATCCCCGGAACTCCTGTCTTGACCTGCAGGCCACTCTGGCCTGTCATCTTCAGTGGCCCACCCCAACTGCTCCATCAGCTTAGCTCAGCTTAGCTTGCTCAAAGCCAAGCTCATTACTAGCCCTGAATCTAGACCAGCTTTTCTTCCACAATTTTCTATTTTTGTGGAGAGAACTACAAATCTTCTGTTACCCAAGTTCAACACCTGAAACTTACCTTTGCCTTCTATTTTCAGGCTGCAAATGTAGATAATTGTCAACCCCTGCCAATGATTTCTTTGACCCATCCCTCAAGTCTGCTCATGGCCACTGTCCCAGGCAGACCCTGAGCTGTAACAGCCTCTGGTCGTCTTCCCACAACTGACCCACAGTAGTGCCCCCAGAGGAACCATCTTTAACCACATCCAGTTACCATCTGCTCAGAGCGTTAAGTGTTATTCTCTGCCCCTAAGTAATCTGATCTCACCTTACTTTCCAAACATGGCTCCCAATAATGACCCTGCCCTTCCATCGGTCCAGCTCCTTTGTTCCCATTGCTTCTTGCTGGTTTGCCCCGCTTCTCCTCTCCACCAGGACAAAGCTGAAATTTTAAAGCTGAAGTCTGGTCATGATGAGCCACCACTCAGATCCCTTCCATGGCTCTCTTCTTTAGTCGGGTCATCTCTGAGCTCTTTGGTATGACTGACATGGCCCTCCAGGATTTGGTCTCTCCCTGGTTTTCAAGCCCCATTGGTTGTCCCTCCTTTCTTCACTGCACATACCCCAGTTATAATGAGCTACTTGGTAGCCACGAATGCACCATGCTTTCTCATGTCCTCCTGCCTTAGCACATACTGCCCTCTCTGCCTGGAAATTCGTGCCTCCTTTATTGGCCTGTTCAACTGCTGCATGAGCCTAGGACCCAAATCAGGCATCATCTCTTCAGTCAACCCTCCCTGGCCAGATAAATGTCCCCACCCCACCTGTGTTCTTCTCAGTGATGGCACAACCACCCCGTGATGCTACTGTCTGTTCACTCTGCTGTCTTTGACACTGAACTGTGAACTCCTTGAGGTTCCATTCACCTCATCCCCAGTACCTGGCAAGGGGCCTGGCAGCTATTCAAACACTTGTTGAATTCATTCATTCATTCACTAATTCGACAACTATGTGTTGGGCATCTATCTTGTGCCTGGCACTGTTATAGGTATTGGTGATACACTGGGAACAAAACAGACCAAGTCCCTGCTACTCAGGTGAATGGCTGAATGAAGGGATGTGTGGATGCATAATGAATGAATGAATAAATGATGAATGAGAGAAATTTTGCCTAGATCCTACCTGAACTTCACACTTAATTAAATTCTACCTTAAATTTAGCACGAATGGTTTCACGTCTCTTGACATCCATCTTTAACTGTGCAGTAAGCTGTCAGTGGCTAGATGATGGCTTCACTTTTTTGTGCTCCTGTGACCTTGGCTAGCACAGTGTCGTCCAAGACAGCAACCCCAGCTGATTGAGTTTCCTTGACTCGAGAGTGGCCACTAGTGGAGATCCTTTTATCAGATGGAGAAGCTTGGTCTTAGAGAAAGGAAAGGACTCTGGGTCTGAGGAGATGGTAGCGATTTTCCTTTTCATCACGATACCCTTCCCATCCTAAGACAAGAATGGCAGTGGGGCCACTGTCTTCCCCAAAGACTCCCAACTATATGCTTTTCCTCTTTGTCTTTATCAATTTAAGGAAATGTTCCTTGAATAACTATCCCATCACCCATCTGATTGCCCAACATCCGGAACACCTTCCCCACAGAATATTCTCAAAGTCACCATGTTCGTCAATGAAAGGTCTTTTTCATTTCACTCCTCCATTAGACCAGTGTTTCCCAAACCTCATTTACTGTCATGATTTTGCCCTAAATGTGTCTCTCTCCTATCGTTATTACTTTATATTGTTCCTTAAATTTATCTATTTAAAAAGTAAATGTTCAATCAGTAAACTTTAAAAGCTCTTTGTATTAAATAAATTTCAAATTGCTACTATAAATTATAGTACAATAGTGCAAAAACAGTTTCAGGAGTCATAAATAGAAGGCAACTATAAAAATACATAACTATTAAAAGCAAAATGTTTATCCTTATATCACTTAAAATGATCTTCTTCAGTGGTATACACACCGTATTTTAGGAGACACCGTATTAGGCTTCAAAGAGATGTTTTTCAAGGCTGGTGAGTTAAAATTACTGAGGGCTGGACCCCACCCTGGGGACAGTGGTTTAATCTGTCTGTGTGCTTACATGTTGGCAGCTTTAAATGCCCAGATCATTCTGACATTTGGCTGCAATTGAGAAGCATTGCTCAAAACCAGCAGCTCTCCACGTGTGGCCCCAGGACCAGCAGGATCAGCATCTTGGGGAACTCGTGAGGAATGTAAATTTGGTGTCCCACCCCAGACGACTGAGTCAGAGATTCAGAGGGTGGGGCACAGCAATCTGTGTTTTCTAGAAGACCTCCTGGTGGTTCTGAAACACACTACTATCTGAGAATCCCTACCCTGAACCAGGTGACACTGGGCAAAGTCTCAGCCCTGGGGACCTAGTTTTTGTCTATAAGGAGGGTTTGAGCTGGATGGTCTTTCCTCTGGATTCTCCCAGGGCTTCTGCTATCCTACTCCAGCCTTCAGTGCCACTGGAAGTGAACGCTAGAGACCCCACAATAGCAGTCCCCGAGTTGCCTGGTGGTCTGAAGGTGCAGAGGGACTGTCCCCCCTGCTGCAGTCAGTGCCTGGGTGGCTCCATCAGTTAAGTGTTTGACCCTTGATTTTGGCTCAGGTCATGATCTCACAGTTTGTGGGACCAAGCCCTGTGTCAGGCTTGGGATGCTCCGTTTCTCGCTCTGCCCTTCCCCCCTCCCCTGTGCGTGCTCTCTGTCAAAATAAATAAATAAACTTAAGGAAAAAAAGAAGAAGTTACCTCTCTTTAAAGTCATCCGCACCCGCCTGGATATTCTCTGTCTGAAGCATGAGCCGGGCATTTTCCAAGACCGCCTCACCCACCTAGAAAGATCGCATACATCAGAGGAGACAAGGTCACTGGACCATCTTCCCTCATTTCTCACTGTGACTCGCACTGGGCACAGAGGTTCTGGGAATAGAGCACTTTTCTTACAGCAAATATTTTTAGAATTCAAGTGTCTCTCTCCAAAAAGGTGGGGGAGGAGATAAACCACAAAGCATAAAATCTGGATGTCTTTTAAGAGCCTTTAGAGTTGGATTTTTGGAAGTAAAATATTACTCAAAGGCAGACTTGTTCACAGCCTCTGTCATAATGCTGAGCTTTCAACTACCAGGGAAGCTTCTGGCTCCTTAAATGAAGTTTCATTGGTTTGACTTAGTGTCTCGTAACATTTTCTGGTCATGGGTGTCTTTGAAAGGCTGACAAAATCTCTAGGTCAGTGCTGTCCACCACTTTCTGTGGTGATGGCATTCTTCTATGTCTGCACCATCACGGTGGCCACACGTGGCTACTGAACACTCCAGATGTGGCAAGGATGTCTGAGGAACTGAAAATTTTATTTCATTTAAATTTTATTTAAACTTAAACAGCGATTTGTGACCAGTGGCCACTGTATTGGGCAACACGGCTCTAGAATTTCATTCCCCCTCAAAACATACATATGAACACAGATACACCAAGCTTTACAATCTCTTTAGACAAGGTGGCCATGCAGCGGCAGCTGTGGGCAGATGTGGGGCCTGGACTTTATGCAGTTTGGGAGACTGCCTTTAAGAAAAAGAGGGAAAAAAAAGACTAATACAAACGGATGTGTGCGAGTGAGGGACCCTGAAGCTTAAATTCTTAAAATTCTTCACATTGTGGGGCGCCTGGGTGGCTCAGTTGGTTAAGTGTCTGTCTGACTTCAGCTCAGGTCATGATCTCGTGATTCCTGAGTTCGAGCCCTGTGTCGGGCTCTGTGGTGACAGCTCAGAGTCTGGAGCCTGCTTCAGATTCTGTGTCTCCCTCTCTCTCCCTGCCCCTCCCTTGCTTGAGCTCTGTCTCTCTCTCTCAAAAATAAATAAACATTAAAAAAACTTTTAAAAAAATTCGGTTTAAAAAAAATTCTTCACCTTGGTACAGCTTAATTTTGTCTGTTTGTTTCTGCTTTTTAAATTTGTGCCCTGGGGGTGGGCAGAAAAAGTACAAACCAAGCGACACTCTGGCGCCTATGTTGAAAATGCATGTTTAGAGTCCTACAATTCGGGACAAACAGAAAGATGGCTGAAAATGCAATCACTCCAAGTCCTGCCATCCAGGATAAGCACCGCCAGCCATTCGATACGTTGTATTTCCTTCCAGCTTTTGCTTTGCCCAGCTACAACAGCACCCGGTGTGTTCCTCTGTAACACTCCTCTAGTTGATTGCAGACGCTTTATGCATAAGGGGTGGCAGGGAGCCAGCCATGAAGGAGTCTGGTAGGAAATGCCAGCTGCTCCATGGTCGGCTGAGGTGAGGGGTCGGCCGCTCAGTGGTCCTCCTTCTCAGCTGGGGTTGAGGACAGGCGCGCTTCCTGGGGTAAATTGGACAGCAGATAGGGTAGTTCCGTCCAAATGTCTGTCCTAGGCGGCTCGTGCGGCACTGGGCTCAGGGAAGCTGGAGGCCTTCCTGCTCTAGCTGTTGTTTAGTGACAACCAGGGGCTTATTCAAGCCTCAAGCAGAGGCTAATTATAGGCCCTGACTTGCCAAAGCACAGTTGCTGTCCGTGCTTCCCCATCTCCTTCACAGAAGGCTCTTAAAATAAACCGCCAGCCCCCAGTTCAGCCATAGAGCCCTTCACTGTTCTCTCGTGGGTGCCTCAGCCTAGCAGAGGGGCGTCCTGTCTGGAGTTCATGGTGGCTCAGCCCCTCCACTGTAGAAAAGGGCCAGTCAGGCAGCATGACGAGGGCTGGGACCTTGGCCGAGGGTCAGCACGGGCTAAGGACCAGGATGGTGGCCAAGGCCTAGAGTAAAGCACGGAGCCTGCTGGGGCACAGGCTCTTCGTCTCCCCATCTGGGGAAGCCTCGTGAAATCCTCCCCAGGCCTGAGGACGGGAACTGCAGAGGGGAGTCCATGCACTGACCACCTGCAGGTGCCCTTGTACTGGCTTGCCCGGGCAGGCCGGTGAATACTTCAGAGTTTTGGGAGCCCGTGGTTAAACACAGCCATCACTAACACTTTAATTATGTGAGCTTATAATTAAATACATTATATGAAAAACACCATTAATAAATACGCAAAATACAAAGGTCATAATTACTCATCACTCCGTACATTTGCTGTCATCCCTGCTTGTGAGGTTATTTCCCTCTGTCGTGTCTGCAGTAGAAACACTGGATAATGTCTGCTACCTGCATCTCAAGTCCAAGTTCAGCAACAGCATGTTGGTCACTTCCTATCAGCCATGGTGAGAGTATTTACACCAGGGAAATTGGCCAACAAGGTAAACCGGAGCCTTTTATTTACAGAAAGCTGATTGTCACACAGATTCCAGCTCGGTGACTGGGCCGCACATGCTACTGAGTCCTTAACACTCATGACTTCACTAAATGCTCCTGATATTCCGCCCCGACAGCAACACATCTATTTTATGGAGGAGGGTGCCAAGACCATACGGACTGCCCCAATTTGACCCTGATGGGGCAAGGTCGAGCCGGAACACCAAGCCAGGTCAATGTGACCCCAAAGTGTGCATATTTTTGTCATCCGCTTCGGAAACTAAAGGGCTCATCAGAGTCAAGAGAGAGAGAGATTCACTGTGGAGGACTATCTTCTGTCTTTTTCCTGTAACAGAACAGCAAGACATCGTGGTTCCTGTTTAGGCTGCATCACGGAGAGAAAGGGATGCCTTCCCCACTGGCGTGAGGCAGCTCACCAGATCAAACCGAACCAAACCACCTTCCACGCCAGCCTCCTGAGCTTGCATCTCTGAGTCCCGTAAGCTGAGCGGAGCTGAGCAGACCGGGGGACCAATTTGGAAGGCCTGGAGAAATTCTGCGGAGCGAGCGCTTTGCTAGCAGGCCTACAGAAGAAATGTCTCTGCATTTAAAACGGAGGGAGGGGCACCTGGGTGGCTCAGTTGGTTGAGCGTCCAACTTCAGCTCAGGCCATGATCTCATGGTTTGTGAGTTTGAGCCTCACATCGGGCTCTCTGCGATAGGTACAGAGCCTGCTTTGGATCCCCTGTTCCCTCCCTCTCTGCACCTCCCTCGCTTGCTCTCTCTCTCTCAAAAAATAAATAAAACATTAAAAATAAATAAATAAATAGATAGATAGATAGATAGATAGATAAAACGGAGGGAAACGCACATTGCACATTCGCTATCTGGTCCTCTCAGATTTATGCTTGAAGCGGATGCAAATTCACTTCACCTCTAGGGTCTTCTTTTCTCTCCAGGGGTGGAGGCAATACGAATATCAAATAGTAATATGTACAGTCAGGAGGCTGAGGCCGTGAATACAAGCGTACTTGCTCATAACCCTGGAACGACTCCTGTCCTCTGTTCTAGGAAGAAAGTCAGAACCAAGGTAGTAGTTGCACCGCAGGGTGACCTGTAAGGGTGGGCGGCTGGCAGCTCGCGGACGGCGAGCTGGGAAGGCCAGAGGGGACGACCTCTCCTCCTCCTCTCCCTCCTTCTGCCCAGAGCCGACTCCTACCATCAGCATGTGATTATTGTTCCCTCTGTTCAACACGATTTAACACCAGGTCTTCTGGTAAAAAGAGACACTGAGGGGTGCCTGGGCGGCTCAGTCGGTTGAGCATCCGACTCTTGATTTCGGCTCAGGTCGTGATCTCACTGTTCCTGAAGTGGAGCCCTGCATCGGGCTCTATGCTGACAGCTCAGAGCCTAATTGGGATTCTCTCTCTCTCTGTCCCTCTCCTGCACTCTCTCTCTCTCTTTCAAAATAAATAAATAAATAAATATATATATATATATATTTTTTTTTTAAAGAGACACTGATTTTCATAGCAGCATCAGTGAGAATTGGCGTGTGACATCAGGTGGTCTTGAGGGAATAGGACTCAGGATTTGGAAGTCTGGCTGGAGTGAGAAACAAAAGAAACCTTCGAAGCATACAGTTCAGTGGAGAACAGCAGGGCTGAGTACCAAGAGGATGGGCAGTCAGAAGTCCAGTAAGGCACAGAGTTTGTTCTGAGAGGGGTGGTGCAGGGAAGGACAAGGGTGGGCTCACTGCTGGCCTGTTACTTTGGCGTGGCATGCAGCTCCCTTAGTTACCCCCTGAAACGGTCTTCCTCTTGCCTCCACATGGAGGATTCCTTAGCACACTTTATATAGGTGGTTCTCAAAGTGTGGTCCCTGGACCAGCAGCATCAGCACCACCTGAAACTTACAGGAAATGTAGACTCTCAGACCCTACTTCAGACGTCTGAGTCAGTCTCTGGAGGGCGGCCCCACAATCCGTGTTTGAAAAGCTTTCCAGGGGCTCACAGTGCACACTTGGCTTGGAAAATAGCAGCTTTGCACAGACCTTCCTCCAGTCCTGCTCATGCTGCCTCCCAGCCTGCTCCTGGCACTCCTCTGTGCCATTGCCTGTGTCATTGTGTAAACCCAGGGCACCCCGTTTTACCACCTCACACCCTTAG
Source organism: Cryptoprocta ferox (assembly GCA_028646485.1). NCBI lineage: Eukaryota > Metazoa > Chordata > Mammalia > Carnivora > Eupleridae > Cryptoprocta > Cryptoprocta ferox. Next base: position 121,887,106 of record CM053573.1, read on the forward strand.
ACCTTGCTGCCTGAGAAACCTGGGAAGGTTTCTCAGAAACTAAAGGAACTTTAATTCTCATCTCAAACATGCCTTCCTCAGCAAAGCTTTTTAATTTATCTACTCACTCATTCTTGCCTTCATTTGTTCAGCACATGATTATTATTTCCTCTGTGCCAGCCTCTGTGTTGGTTGTAGGGGAATCAGCAGCTACTGTTGGGGATGCTATTAGAAAGATAGGCAAAGGCCAGACATGGAGGGAAGGCCTGGGAGCAAGGGACAGGGGGCGGGATTTGCTGGGCAGCCAGTGAAAGGTTTTGAGCCGGGCACAGGTGTGATCTGTGCAGTAAGTGGGTCCCCTGACTCCTGAGGGCAGGGGAGTTTTGTAGGACACAGGGGACTGCACTGTGGGCTCAGCTAGGATGCTCTGTGAGAGTCCAAGGGAGATGATGGTGGCTTTGACTAGGGTGGCCATCGGGGCCATGAAGAGAAGCAGACTTATCTTGTGGATGGAACAGATAGGGTTTGGTGATGGAGCCGTGGTGAAGAGGGGGAAAGAAAGGAATTGAGGATGACTTCTAAGGTTTTAGCCTGACCTACTGGTTGCAGGGTGCCTTTGCTGACTCTTTTTCTCCCTCCAGAGATCATTCGTGCATCGGAGCCTTACCCCAACCTGTGTACCACACTTAGTAGACAATGACATCAGTCATGAACCAACCTCCTCCACTAACAAGCTTGGGCCAGTTACTTGGACAATTCTAAGATTTGGTCTCTTCATCCATAAAATGAGGACAATACTATCCCCTACCTCCTAGGGAAGATATGAGAATTACACGAACCACAGAAGGTACAGCACTTGGCTGACTGCCTGGCGCAGAGTAGGCATCCCATGCATGGCTGCCATTATTATCACCGGTACATGTCCTAGGACAGAGCACTTGGCCAATGACTGGTGAATGGATCTGACAGGTGTGTGTAGCCTGGCACTGTTCCCCCTCCTCTGAGCCGGCAGTTGAATGAAGACTTCCATCTAGTGGCTTTTTTTTTCTTTCAGTTTTTCCTGTCCATAGTCATTTGAAAAAAGCCCTGGTCACTGGTACTATGATGATGAGGAACTTATCCCTTCCTACTGCTATTCCCTGGCTATGGGTATAGTTATTAAAATAAATGATGCTGCTGGTGGTGGGTGAGGCATCTGACCCTCACTGTGTTTTAAAAAGCCAAAGACAAGCAGTATTTTTAGAAGGGTTATCATTTGGGCCCAAGGGGACTATTAATGCTTTATTTGGAGTTAAAGATATTGGCATCCCAGCAGCTAGAGCTGCAGGTGCGGGGAGCAGGGTGGCAAGACTGGGCCCCTGGGAAATTAGACTTGGCTGGTGCAGTGGCAGGGTAGAAGAGTCCCTGGAAACACTTTACACATTTATTTGACTTTCAAGTTTAGGATGAGTGCTCAGCATGACTTGTTCTAGCAATAAACGGACAGGAAGTCATTATCTGTCCCTAGTACCCCGCTGAAACTGCGTCTTCACTGTGATGGTGAAGACCACCATGCTACCAAGCCCAACAGATGCCTCCCTGCGCTCATTTACACCTGCCAGCAACATTCGTTAAAGAAGATGTACTTTAATCTCTTGGCCACCATGACACAGCTCTTCTCCCACGCTGCCTCCTACATCACTGGCCATTCTTGCTCAGCCTCCTTCACTAGGTCTTTCTCCCTCATCTGACCTCTACATACTAGAGTTTCCCAGGCTGGATCGTGGGACTTGTTCTTTTAACCCTCAGTGATCTGGTACAGTAGGTATCAGGTGAATGAATGAGTCCAGCAATAGCGCTGCCTCTCTACGAAGAACCAAGGCAGGGAAGACGAGGTTCCTACCTGTTCCAACCTGAGCTCACCTCCCTCACCTCCCTCCCCCTATCTCCCAGGTAAGAACTCCATCGATCCCCTGCATTGATGTGCTCCAGTTCCTTCCTGCCCCACTGCCCAGCCTGGGTTCGAGGCCCGTTCGTCTCTCTGGTGGTTTTACTTCATCATTGCTACCCAGGGCCGGACAGTACAAAGCCCAAGCACACAGAGTTAAGATTGCAGCTGCAAGTGCAGTTAGGGAATGTGTCAAAATGTCATGGAGAAGTTGAACCTTCTCCAGCACAGCTCACCTCTAGGCACAGTCACAGCAGGTGGGGATCTGGATGGGATCAGGGACACCTGAGGGCTAAGGTTGGGTCTTACTTCGGGAGGCCAGGACAGTGGGTATTTCTGAGTCTGTACTGCAGATAAATGTTGACCTCATCATCAAACTGCACTCTGTCTGAAGAATGTTATTGTAGAAGGGGTCAGATGAGCATGGGGTGAGAGGCCAGAACTGGTGGCTGGTGTTATGAACCGTTTGGGGGCAATCAGGAACACTCTGGCGCCCTCTGTCTTGATGAGTACAAACCTCCTTGGGCCTCACCGTCCCCAGAAACCTCTCTACCCCTCCCAGGACTGGTTCTGAGCTTACCTAGCATCCTGCCTCCAGCTCCCTGGGAAATGAGGGTTGGGGGGGTTGATTTGGATAGCAGCCAAGCCCTAAAGAGCTGAGCACTAAAGAGTAGCCACCACTGTGTCAATGACCCCTAGTCCTGGGTGTCTGTATCACAAAGCCTGCCCTTCAGGGCCCAATTTTCTACAGACATCCTAACAAAATCTTAATTTTGAGTGCCAGGCACATCAAGATACAGTGACCCGGGAGGCTCTGTCTGGGCAGCCAGCTGATTGGTTTCTCTCTCCGTCTCTCTCTCTCTCTCTCTCTCTCTTTCTCTTCTAGATTTAGAGTGAATGCTTTCTAATCCTCCATTCCCCTCTTTACTGTAATGAGCTTACTATGATGCAAATTTGAACTTACATTTATCCAAGAGGGTGCTCTTGAATAAACACTCAGTTTGGGCCTTGCTCTGCACTTAGCTTTCTCTCTTCTTCACTCTCCTGCTGTGAACGGAACTATTTTTTTCTGAACAGACTCAGGCCTCTCCAGCTTTCAGAACCTCGGCTCATGCTGCTGCCTCTGTATGTCATGACCTAACCTTGCCACCCAGCCTCCATGCTTTCCTTCTCTGCCAGGTAAACTCCTAGCCATCCTTCAAAACCCCAGCTCAGGTGCACTGGACATCCTCTGTCCTCCCTAGACCCCCTGCAGGCATATCTCTTTCACTGTAGTTGTCACACTGTATTTTATTCTGACTTTTTTCTCTTTCCCTATCACTGGCCTGTGTGTCCCTGGGATGGGGTCAGTCTCCCATCTCTGCCTTCTCAGTACCCGGCTCAGTCCCTGGCACAAGGACACTAAATATTTGTTAACTCAGTTGGTGAGTTAAGCTAGCTGAGGAATGCAAAATAATGCAAACATATAAGGCAGGATGTAATGAGATGCGTAGAACTAAGTATAAGATGGCTGAGAACTCAAAATTTAGAGCCAAACTTCATAAGACCCAAAATAAAGGCAAAGCAAACCCCAACATTTTAAAAGCACTTACAACATTTTATGCCAGGATAAGCCCGTCATAACCAATGAACCCCACACCAGTAGGCATACAAAATGTGTGTGTGTTCATTACAGGGGAGGATATAGACCCAGAGAGTTGCCCACAGCACCACGCGGCCTCGCTGAATTTAGTCCGTGTCTCCTGGACTCCACAACCCGTGCTCTCTTTTACCCCCTTCAAAAGACACCTTTTATTATGGGGAATTTCAGCTAGGTAAAACTACACAGAAAGGTGGAGAGAGAAGAGAATGATGGCCCCCTGACTCCCCCCTTCAACAACTAAAATCTCATGGCTACTTTTCAAAATCTCTATTCCTGCAAACCCCCACTCCAGTCTGAGATTATTACATACATATCACTTCATCTATAAATATTGCAGGAGTCTTCCATGTTGTGCTTCTTGCATTTTAATTTAAAAGGTATCAAAGTAACACGTACACTTGATTAACAAATGAAACAAAACAGAAAAGAAATGCTGGTAAAGGAAAGCATTCCCTGCCCCACGTCTTCTCATCCCAGAGCCCCAGTTCCCAACAGCTTCCGCTTTGCATTTGTCCAGAGCTTGCCCCATATTTCTACAAGTTTTGGACTGTTCGAGTTATCAGCCATAGACATCATTTACTGACTTCCCAGCTGACAAATGAAGATTTAGCTCACTCACACTCCACCACCCTTTTCCTGTATTTATTGACCATCTTGGTAACTTTAAATAATGAAGCTCGATTTCTCACTGTATCAGTTATGGAGTTTCTCTTTCACACACTTGCGCCCTCTTGTAATCACAGGTGTTTTATCTTCTAGGGTCAAAGGGAAGACACAAAACCAGCTTAATTACTAACCTACTTTACTGAAATATAGGTCCTTTCTGCTAGGAATTATGATGTAGGTGCCCCTGTCAGAAGCTATGGGCAGATGGCCAAATTGTTTTTTTTCCCAACAGAGCATCCTCAGGCCTGCAGAAAAATGTCAGCAACTTGATGATGTTTCACGGTGCTGCATACACACCCCCATGCAACCACCTTGCCTTACCACCATGAGTCTAACATTAGGTGGCTCCATTTCTTCTCTTGTGAGATGGGGGCCACTTTATCTTGACAGTACCAGGCACACAGTAATCCCTTAATGGATGTTTGTTAAATGAATAAGTGATATATGTTTAAAGAGGCAAACATATGAAATAACAAGAAACTGATTCGCAAGCAGCAGACTGGCAAACCTGTGGGAGGAGAGGGTGTGGAGAAAGTGGAGGTCGGTCTCACATGCTGTTCCAGAATGTAAGTTCATGTAGTCAGTTTGGGAAGCAATTTGGCAATGCCATATAAAAGCTGATGGCGGGCATGGCGTACTGTGCCCCTACGTACGGGCCTGGAGCAGGGTCAGAAAATTTGTCCATAAAGGGCTGGACAGGAAATGTTGCAGGCTACGTGGGCCCACAATTCTAGTTGCAGTGACACCACCCTGCCCTTATAAGATGAAAGCGGAGGTGGGCAATTAGTACGTGAGTGGATGAGACTGTGTTCCAATCAAACTTTATTTATAAAAGCAGGTACCTGTTTGGGTTTGACCTATCTATAGTTGCCCACCTTTGACTTAGGGAAGCTCTCCTGTGTGTGTGAAAAGGTTTATCCCTCTCCTGTTTGTGACAGAGAAAATTGGAAGCAACCTACATCCATCAATGGAAAAATTCAAAACCTATGGTGCATACGCAATGAAATGCTACCATGTATCAACATGGATAAATCTCAAACACAAAATGAGAACAAAGCAAGTTGCAGAAAAAAATATTATGGGGTGGTTAATTTTATGTGTCAGCTGGCCACAGTGGTCAAATGTGGTCAAACGTTATTCTAGATGTTTCTGTGAGGGTGTTTTTGGATGAGATTTGCATTTAAATCAGTGGACTCTGAAAAGAGTGGATAGTCCTCTGTAATGGGGGGGAATGGCCTCATCCAATGGGTTGAAAGCCTTAACTGAAGAAGGACGGAGTGCTCCCCTGCCCCAGGGAAGGGATTCTGCCAGCAGATGGTCTTTGGGCTTGAACAGGAACATTGGTTCTTTCCTGGGTCTCCAACCCGCTGACCCCTTAATCTGGGACATGCAGACTCCATGAGCAAATTCCTTACAATAAATCTCTTTCTCTCTCTCTAAACATCCCACTGGGTCTGTTTCTCTGGAGAACCCTAATGCACAGTATGATACAACTTAATATCAAGTTTAAAATCATGCAAAACAATCCTATAAAGGGCTTATTATACATATATAGTAAAACTGGAAGAACATTGGTGGGAGTGATAAAAAGCCAAATTTAGAGCGGCGCTGGCCACTTGGGAGGGGAATGGAATCAGGACAGAACACAAATGAGGTTTCCATTGAAATCTTTGATTTCATGTTTAAATATAAAAGGTCTGTAGCAAATAACATGGAGGTTGACAATTCTGGATGGTGAGCAGCCGCTTTAATACACCTGAAATATTTCATAATTAAGAAGAAAAGAACGAGAGAACATAAAGAAAACTAGGAACGGGGCGCCTGGGTGGCTCAGTCGGTTAAGCGTCCAACTTCTGCTCAGGCCATGATCTCACGGTTTGTGGGTTCAAGTCCCGCGTCGGGCTCTGTGCTGACGGCTCAGAGCCTGGAGCCTGCTTCAGATTCTGTGTCTCCCTCTCTCTCTGCCCCTCCCCCGCTCAGCCTCTGTTTCTGTCTCAATAATAAATAAACATAAAAAAAAAGAAAACTAGGAAAAGAAATCTAGCGTGGTGAATGGAAGGCGCTAGACTCCTCAAGTGCGGGGAGGGAGACTGGCTGGAGAAGGCCAGGCAGAGATGGGGACGGGGATGGGGATGGGGACGGTGACATGGTGGAGAGGAGGGGAGGGGAGAGACTCTAGAGCTCCAGAAAAGGCCTCCTTGGGTCCCGGGGTGGGGGGGAGATGGAGGGGGATTGGCTGTGGCCTCAGGTCTGGGGGCCAGTGGAGCAGGACAGGAGGTGTGGGGAGGAGGGGAACCGAGAGTGTGGGGGAGGCAGTGCGCATGTGGCTGCGGAGGTCAGGGTCGGCCAGGGTCCCAGTCCCAGTCCCAGTCCCTGGAGCGGCCCTTCGTATTTACTCTACGGGGGCCCTTTAGGAAGGGCTGTCCCTGACTTCCTTCTGACAAGATTTGTTTCCTGCGCGCAGGCCAGAGTCCAGGAGTCTGTGTTCTCACTGGGGACTTGCTGAGGCTTAAAGTAAATGAGGAGTAATTCTTGCCCATTCCAGGGGTGGCTGCTGGGGCCTATGGTCAGTGCTCCGCCCGTGGGGTTTTCCAAACCGCCTTTGCATGCCCCCAGGTTCCGCTGCTTTTCCCTTCCCACAGCCTGCACCTGGGCTCTTTTCGGAGCCATGTGCTCAGGCCACCGAAGCCCGCTTTCCACTCCCCCTGGACTAACTAACTGGCGCTCTGGGAATGACGGACAGGTGTGCGGTGGGAGTTGGGGCAGCTCTGAGGTGGAACTTCCCTCCCGAGTTCTCCGCAGGGTCAGGCTGAAGCTGAGACCTGACCAGAGGCGCTTCTGTTGCCGGGTCCTCCCTGTCTGGTCTCTACTGGGAGCACCTCCATAGTGTGTCCCTCGCTAAAGGATCCTGGACTTGGGCTCTGCTTCTTGGGAATCCGTCTGGGACAAGTGTGCTTCTCACCTTCCGCCCTGCATCCCAGAAACCCTCTGGGGTACAGCTGCCTTAAGCCTTAGTCTATCTCGGTGGAGCTGGGCACACAGGTTCTGGAACCAAACTGCCCAAACTGCAAGTCTTGTCTCTATCACTGCCTAGATGTGTGATCTTGGAAAAAGTTATTTAACTGCTCTGTTCCTCAGTTTCCTCGTCTTCAAAAAAGGAGTCATAAACGTATTGGCCTCATAGGGCTGTGGTGAGGTTGAATGAATTAAGATATACAAGAACCTCAGAACAAATTCTGGCATATATAGTAGGTGCCCAATAATTGTTAGCTGTGTTAATTAATCTCCACTGGAGATTTAAATGGCATTTAAGTGACACTATTTAAATAGTGTTTCTCTCTTCCTCGTTCTTATTTAAGGCACCTGCCTGCAGGAGATACAGGGTGTGGGAGCAAGAAGTGAAGAGCTAAGCTGTGGGCTGCCTCCCACATGGGGGGTGGGGGTGAGGCCTCTGCAGAATTCTCTGCCATCTGCTTCTGGGAGACCTCAAGTCAGAAATTTCATGACACGGTCTTAGAATGCAAAGGGCTCATGGAGATCATGAAAGATGAAGACCTGAGGCACAGAGAGGTGTGATGGCTGACTCCGGCCCCCGGGCAGGTCCTCTGCCCTTTAGAGTGCAGCAGCAAGGACTCCTGGGAAGACCACGGGCTGTGACTAGAGAGACAGGACTTCAAACTGTTTGTTCCCTGGGGACTGTGATGCTCTATTTGTAGACTATCTATAGCCTGGGGAAAAGGAAACTTGCTCCCCAGGGTTTCAAGATGATGCGAAGAAATGTATGTGGGGGCGCCTGGGTGGCTCAGTTGGTTGAGTGTCAGACTCCTGATTTTGGCCCTGGTCATGATCTCATGGTTAAGTGAGATGGAGCCCCTCATCAGGCTCAGTGCTGACTGTGGAACCTGCTTGGGATTCTCTCTCTCCACCCCTCCCCTGCTCCTATGCGCGAGCACACACACTCTCTCAAAATAAATAAATAAACTTAAAAAGAAAAGAAATATATGTGTAGCAACACAATGTTAACTCATCTGAGCTGAGGCTGGGAAGTCCCTGCACTCCTCTAATGGTCCCCAAAGATGCCTCCATCCTGGGCACAGAGGTGGAGCCCGTGACAGGCATGTTGTTCTGGGCTCCTTGGAGAGGGATCCTGCCCAGGAGGGCAGCCTGCAAAGGGAGAGGGGGTGCTAGGGGGGCATCAGCTGAGGAAGGGGCTCTCCTTGCAGTTGGTCCAGCAGGGGAGTCTTTGAAGAACCCAGAAAAGTGTCCCCCAGCGAGAGAATCTGGTTTAAACTTTAGTCAGACCCAGACACTATGAAGCAACCTCACAACAGTATCTCTCATGGAAGAACTCTCTGGCCTTCCCTCTCCTTTCTCCCTGCTTACACTATGGTCAGGCTGAAACAGCAGCGGGGTGTGAGGGTACCAGAACTTCCAGCAAGAGGTGCTGGGCCCTACCTGGGGGGAGAGGGGGAGACAAGGTTCCACATGTTGGAATTCAACAAGGTTGAATAATATACCGACTAGACATTCTATTTACTGACTTGGGACTGTGTTTCGTGACTTAAAATGAGCATGGAATTTTTAGGTACCGACAAGTGATCAGAAAAGTCCTGAGACTACCCCTGTTTTCAACCAGAGGAGGCAGGAGACCATATTTACCTCCCAATGAACCGGGAAAGGCGCCTCTCAAACCAAAGCTGCCTTTATAATGATGCCTCATGAGTCCTTCCTGTTCACTGTACAGTTGACATCCATCACGCAGGGCTTGGCACGTAGCAGGCACTCAACAATGTGTGGATTTATTTACTAATCATACCTCTTAGACCTTCAGGTCCTGGAGTCTGAGAATTTTGACTCTTTAATAATATTTGAATTCCCATAGTTCCTGGTACACAGTAGACCCCCATTTAATGCCTGATGAATGAACATAACAAAACTGAATCTGGGCCAGCCCCACAGCAGCTACCGTGACAAATGGTACACTGTCAAGACTGCCGGTGAGGAGAGAGGCAGGGCCAATGCATGCCAACATCACTAAAGATTCCGTACTTACAAGTGACACTAATTACACCCACGGACTGAGAATCTGCAGCCGAATCTGTGACACTGACAAAGCCTTTTTCCACTCACATTATTCTCCTTAAATTTTAAAAGGGTCGGGGCCACGGTGGCAGGTGTAATTATCTCCCTCTCTTTGCAGATAAGGAGGCTGCAGATGGGAGAGATTAGGGACCTGGGTGAAGCCTTTGGTGAGCCGAGACTAGGGGTACTCAGGACCCCAGGCTCCAAACTCAAGCTCTGACCTAAAACCCAAAGGCACAGAAGATGCAACTGAAAGAGAAAAGGAGCTGGGAGTGGGGGTGGGTGGGTGGGTTGTTTCGCCATCATAAATGGAAGCAGGAGAGAACACAAACAGACTTGCTGGTTAACATATGCAAAGACTCAGGGCAAAATGAAATTTTATGGTTGACTTATAGTCCTCAGGAAATTGGGAGCCATTGTGAAAATTCTGACATAAACGGGGCAGCATGGACTGCGTGGCTGGCCTTTCAGATCAGGGTGGCGACGGCAGTGAAGGGATGATTATAGACATCCAAAACTTAACACAAATGACATTTGCAGCTGGGCGACTAGGTATGCAAGGCAGTGATCAGAGCAGCTAGAAGGTGGCACCGCCTGCCAAGGGGACAGGGTCAGAGGCAGCCGTCTGGGACTCCCCCATCTCTGGGGGGCTCCCCCGCCAGTTGGAGAAACCTGGGGTATATTCTGGCAGATGTGGGAAGCTAATAAAACTGCTGCTTCACCAGTGGTGGGGCACAAGCCACCACCTGACCCCCAGAAATGAAGGAGGCGGCCGACATGTACTGACTGTTCTGGGTCCTGGTCAGCCAGTCAGCTGAGCCACAAAGGGTTCTTTAGGTACTTCTTCCCTTTAGGCCTCACACTGCTCAGGACAATGATGGGCCGTGACAGACAGCTGTATGGCTGCAGGCTTGGGAGATCAGAGAATTCCACCCTCTTGTTTTACAGATGAGGAGCCTCGGAGCAAAAGGGATCACTTCAGGGCACAGAGCTAGTTAGCCATCAGAAGTGAAGACAGACCAGGGGTCTGCTGTACTTGGTGTCTTCATGTCCATGAAGGGGGTGGAGAAGAGTTAGGGCTCACCAGAGTTAGGGAAGGGAATCTGGCCTGTCCCCTGTGTGTCTGCAGGGAGACCTCAGTTTGACCCAATCTCTTCATTTAACAGTTGAGGAACCTAAGGTTTGGAGAGGCGGGGGTCACTTGTCTAAAATCACATAGCAACTTAGTGACATTTATTATATTTCTACTATATGAACTGTCCTCTTTTAGTCTCTCTGTTCTGAACCTCAAGCTCCCTGTGCTTCGATAGGATTTGGGATCTGATCCCAAGTGCAAAAGGAAGTAAAGGTGAAATGGAGTATGCATAGAAGTAAAAGAATGACCTTTTAAATACATAGAAGTATTTAAAAGGTCATTCTGGAATGTTTTAAAATGATGTTTGAGGAACTAGGATAAAATGTTGGGAATCAGGGGTCGCCTGGGTGGCTCAGTTAGTTAAGCGTCTGGCTTTGGCTCAAGTCTGATATCACAGTTTGTGAGTTCGAGACCCACATCTGTACTAGTGGTGCAGAGCCTGCTTGGGATTCTCTCTCCCTCTCTCTATCCTTCTCCATTTGTGCTATCTCTTTAAATAAATAAATAAACTTAAAAAAAATTTTTTTAAATGTTGGGAATCAGGACTACAGTGTGGAAAAAAACCCAGTAGTTACTCTTATGGGTTGAATTGTGTATCACCCAAAAGACATGCTGAAGTCCTAGTCCCCCAGCATCTGTGAATGTGACCCAATGTGGACGCAGGGTCTTCGCAGATGTAATCAAGTCAAGATGAGGTCAGAAGCGCAGGCTCCTGGCCAATGTGACTGGTGTCCATACAAGAGGGAAATGTGGGTACAGACGCACAGGGAAAATGAAGGCAGAAGTTGGAGTGATTCTTCTACAAGCCAAGGAAGGGCAAGGATAGACAGCCAACAATTGAAATAGGAAAGAGGTCCAGAACAGAACCTCCCTCACTGTACCAGAAGGAAGCAACCCTTCTGGATTCCTGGATTTCCAACTTCCAGCTTCCAGAACAGAAGAGAATAGATTTCTGTTGTTTTACTCCACCCGTCTGTGGCACCTTGTTAGGGCAGCCCTAGCGAACCAATACAGTGGCCTCTTATTAACCAGTTACTTTGCTGGGTCATTCCATTTGCTGATTTAGCCGATATTCCCTGTGTATCTGTTGTGTGCCAGGCACTACACAGGGTGCCAGAGAATCAGGGAGTGAGAGAAGCTAGCTCCTGTCTTCCCGAAGCTTACATTCTACTTCCCTGTATTATCTCCCAGAGTCCTCACAACAGTCCTGTGAAATAGGGATCATTCTCTTTCCACTTAGAGATGAGAAAATTCACTCTTCCGGGGTTAGTAACTGGGCCAAGACCTCCCTTCTAGTGAGGATAAGGCTGGGCCTGGGAGCTCTGTCTGAGCCACTGCCCTGCACTCACCCCTCACTGTGTTCTACCTTTGCTGTTTACGTGCATGACTGCCTAGATAGATTCTCCAGAGGGAGAAGGTGAGAAAGGCAGGGGTGTGGGTCCCAGAGGCACGGAGTAGGCCCCAAGTCACGTTACAGTCAGGAAGTGACACATCAGCCGAGGCCTCAAGGGGCCTCATAGCCGGGTGAGGCAGAGACCCTTCACCCTCCTGCTTTGCCTCCACAGGACTTCCACCACCGTTGAGAATGAGGGGGCTCAGGAAGCACAGTTTGGGTGGAGGAAGTAAAGCCACGGCCCTGGCAGCTAACAAGTGGCCATAGAATCCCTCACCTGCTCTGAACTGCATACGGTATCAGCAAGAGCCAGACAGGGTCACCCTGTGACTTTGGTGGAAAGAGAGAGAAACCACGCCGTAATCATTTCTGAACAGAGAGGCAAGGACGCTCTGCAGCTACAAAACTCAACATTCGTCTTCCAGCCAGCACAAGTGACGAGGTTTACTACTGTTTACGAATGCTCGCCCTGTGCCTGCTTCGTGCCTCCCATCTCCTGGATAAAACCTGTAAGCGACCCAACCATCACACTGCTTCTGATGTCTGGCAGCATCAGATACAGAGCACGTCCTTGCTCTGAACCTTTTCCCCAGTCTACCAGATCAAGCCCAGACCTCAAAACAAGCCCTTCTGACTCCCTCTTCCTGAGATGTCCCAGGTTCTCTCTCGCCGCCGCAAGCTAACAAACCTGACTTTGTCCACCGAGAAGTGTGCTCTCAGTGGTCTGTCTGGTTTTAACAGGTGCACGTCTCACCCCTCGACCAGGACCCATGGGGGTTGGTACGGGGGAGGGGGGGCCCTCCCACTGGGTGTGGCCCTTGAGGAACCCTCAGCTCTTCAAGTAGTACTTGGAACTGGGCATTGGAGGGGGGATCACCCTGCAGGGGACAGGGACCCAGCCCAGAAGTCTGTGGAAAGCACCGATGCCAGTGTGCGTTTTGGGAGGTGGCCTCATCCCACCTCCGCTCCCCTCGGGGAGTTCCTGAACTCTGCTCAGATATAGACATTCCGCCTCAAGGACCGACTGCTCAGCACATTTTTCTGAGCATTAAAATCACTGAAAAAGAAAAGTCGAAGTCCCTGGGGCAGGGGAGGGGGTTGCCGCCCCATTTCCTGGCAGCAAAGCTATTAAACTTTCAAGTCCCAGGACTGAGCTGCCTGACAGTCTGGAAGCCGCCCAGCCTCACGCGTTCCAGCTACAGCAGTTAGTTCCAGTGAAAGTGTGCTTGGCTAAGGATCAATCACTGTTTCCGACAGGTTTTTTTTTTTTTTTTTTCCAAATTAAAAGAGAGACAGAGGAGGAGAAAAAGGAGGCTCATCCTAGTGTTTAAACTCCTCGCAGAGAACGGCCCTTGTTGGCTATGACTCTGTCTTATCAGACAATGGGTGCTCACAGTACACCCTTTTAGGGTCTGGGGTGTGAGGCAGGACTGACCCTGTTCTTATAAATGAGTATAACAGGAGGTCTTTCATAATATTTTGGGGGTGGAAATAACATTGAATTGGTCCTGGCTGGGACACTAATTCAAAGGGGGAACTTAATCTCTGTAGGTCTCAGTTTCTTTGTCTATAAAATGGCGGTTATAGGGTGAATTATGTCCCTCCTCAAATTCATATATTGTGGTCCTAACTCCCAGGACTTCAGAAGGTGATTGCAGATAGAGCCTTTAAAGAAGTGATAAAACTTTAGCGGCGAAAACAGGCAACAACCTCTTTGACCTCAGTCGCAGCAACTTCTTACTGGACTTGTCTCCAAAGGCAAGGGAAACAAAAGCAAAAATGAACTACTGGGACCTCATTAAGATAAAAAGCTTCTGCACGGCAAAGGAAACAATCAACAAAACTAAAAGGCAACTGACGGAATGGGAAAAGATATTTGCAATGACATATCAGATAAAGAAAGCGTTCGTATCCAAAATCTATAAAGAACTTACCAAACTCAACACCCAAAAACCAATATCCAGTGAAGAAATGGGGAGAAGACATGAATAGACACTTTTCCAAAGAAGACATCCAGATGGCCAACAGACACATGAAACGATGCTCAACGTCACTCATCATCAGGGAAATATAAATCAAAACCACATTGAGATACCACCTCCCACTGGTCAGAATGGCTAAAATTAACAACTCAGCAAACAACAAATGCTGGCGAGGATATGGAGAAATGGAACCCTCTTGTACTGTTGGGTGGGAATACAAACTGGTGCAGCCACTCTGGAGGTTCCTCAAAAAATTAAAAATGGAATTACCTTACAACCCAGCAATAGCACCGCTAGGAATTTACCCAAAGGATACAAGAGTGCTGATGCATAGGGGCACATGTACCCCAAAGTTTACAGCAGCGCTATCGACAATAGCCAAATTATGGAAGAGCTCAAATGTCCAACAACTGAGGAATGGATAAAAAAGATGGGTGGTTTAATATATACAATAGAATACTACTTGGCAATGAGAAAGAATGAAATCTTTCCATTTGCAACAACATGGATGGAAATGGAGGGTATTATGCTAAGTGAAGTCAGTCAGTCAGAGAAAGACAGATATGTTTTCACTCATATGTGGAATTTGAGAAACTTAACAGAAGATCATGGGGGATGGGAAGGGGAAAAATAGTTTCAAACAGAGAGGGAGAAAAACTATGAGACTTTAAATACAGAGAACAAACTGAGGGTCAAAGGTGGGGGTGGGGGGAGAGGGGGAAATGGATGATGGGCATTGAGGAAGGCTCTTGTGATGAGCACTGGGTGTTGTATGTAAGTGATGAATCATGGGAATCTACGCCTGAAACCAAGAGCGCACTGTATGTTAGCTAACTTGACAGGAAACTATATTTAGGGAAAAAAATAAATAAAGAGGTGATTAAGTTAAAATGATGCTGTGGGAGTGGGGCCCTACTCCAGTTCCACAGGTGTCCTTATGAGAAGAGGACATTTGGGCATAGACGTAGAGGGAAGACCATGTGAAGACACAGGGAAGGACGACCATGGAGAAAGCAAGGAGAGAGGCCTCAGAAAAAACAACGCTGACACCTCCATGTCCGCCTCCAGCCTCCAGCTCAGAGGGCATAGCTTCCGCTGTTGATGCCCTCCTGTCTGTGGCACTGTCATGGCAGCCCAGCAGACAGGGGGCATAACCCCGTCTTCCTGGGTGACACAGATGTTGTTGAGACAGTCAAATGAGACAGTGAGTGAGAGTTCTTGTTAATGCTTATGTCATGCAAAGTGAGCGGCGGACAGGGCCTGCGCTCATCGCGCAAGTGCGGACAGTGTCATCTTCATGAGACTTAACACAGTACATGGTTTTCTCAGGAGACATTGGAGGGCGACCTGGAGAATGCCCAGAGTGCCCGTGCCTCGTCCAGGGGGTGGCTGGGATGTGGGCCCAGGAATTCAGAGGCCTGCCTGAAGTTAGTGCCTGACAGCGCTGGCCTGGGGGTGCCGACTCCACACTGGGGGTCCGTGGGCTCCCTCCCAGTCACCTGCAGGCCCTCTGAAATACCACCAGAAGCAATCCACTTCCTAAGCAGGGCTGTTTAGGGACAGGGACAGTAACCTCTCGAGATGCCCCAGGGCTTCACCTCCTTGTCTCATTTAGGCCTCGCAACACCACAGGAGAGAGTTTTCACCGAGGCTCTGAGACAAACCCAGGTTTCCTTGGCAAGTAAATAATAATAAATCCACCTGTCAGTTCAGCTCCCTCCTCAGAGTTGGCTGGGAGTGGGTCTGAGGAAGGGACTCTTACCTGAGGGTGGGAATGAAGGTGAGGAAGGTGTGGTGTCGTCACAGGCTGGGGATGATGCTTGCAAGTGCTCCGAGGGCAGCATGGCCAGGAGGAGGGGCTGTGGAAGGGTGCCTGGAGGAAGGAGGACCAGAGGGCAGGGTGTGGGGGGAGGGGGCGCTGAGGGAGGGGCAGGGTACTGGTGGGGGCTGGAGGGAGGGGCTGTGGAGGGAGGCTTGTGGAGGGAGAGGGCCTGGAGGGAGGGGCAGGGTACCGGTGGCAGGCAGGTGCGGGCACTTAGAATTCAGGCAAGGTACTTTGCCTCTTGTACAACTTTGCCCAGAGTCTGCGGAAGGGGCCTTTTAAACCTCATTTCTCTCAGAATACTGTGGTGTTTCCTCGAAGACTTATTCAGAGTTATTCACTGGCCCTCGAAATAAATACAGGCAAAGTCCCAGCCGTTTTCTGAGAGCAGGTTGGTGTTGTGATGGACATTCCCCCTGCACAGCTTTTCATTGCTTACTGATAACAGCTGAAGTAACTTCTCATTTCTGCTGAATAACGCATTTGTGACAGTCAGCTCTATTAGCTCGTTTACAACCAGATAAATGAGTCTGTCTGTGCATTTCTCCAGCCAGACGATGATAAACTAGGTTTGATTTCCCTAAATTGAGTCCTCCGCTTCAGCGGGTCTGCATGGACCCCGTGGAGGAACGCTGGGGACCTTGGCTCACCCATTCTTTCGATAATTCCCCATAAGGAACCCTCAAGTTTGTCCTTGGCCCCTGTCCTGTGCCAGCTGTCTGGATTAAATTTTAATTTAGTTCTTCTGGAGAGCATGGGCCACTACGAAGTCTTGCTTCTTGCTCTTACACGTGCTCATTTCATCCGGTTGGGTTTTTGCTTTGGGAGGAGGGTGTTGAGGTGAGTCTTCTCCTCTCCCACCAGGACACGGCAGTAGCTTCTGTGAGGCTGTGAGGGCTTCCTTCTCCCGCCCTTGCCCTGGCAGGAACACCCCCACTCCCAACCCAAGTCGCGGGCAGGAGTTTTATTTATTACTTCAGTTTTTAAATTTTAGGCAAAATATTCCAACATTGCAAAAAGACTACATCGCCTAAAGTACACCTGCTCCCAATCCTGTCTGTCTCCAGCCCTCACTAGAAGCATCCACTCCTACCGCCCCTTGTGCGTGCTTCCAGAGTCCGTCCTCACACATGGAAATGAAACAAAACACACAGACTGTAGCATAGCATAGATGGGGTTTTGCAGCCTGCCTTTTTACTCAAAAGTATATGTTGGTGCTAGTCCCACATCAGTATATAACACTTACTTGTTCTTTTCATACATACGGCCACTGAGGATTCTGCTGTGTTAGTTAGCTATACTGGCCATTCAGGCTGTTGTTGCCAGTATTTCAGTGTGGTGTGGGATTTTAGGAGGCTCTCTGCCCGTAACTTCAGGGTTCCCATTTGAAACCTTGAGTGTGTCCAGGTCTGTATTCAGGCCTGGCTGCCCAACCATCTTCTGGGCACATTTTGTGTACTGGGGCACACCCACTCCACACCAGGGACTTAGAAAAGAGAGCTGAGGGGGACAGGGCAGAGACCGGGAAGAGCTTGGTGCCTGGTGGGGAGAATGAAAACCCTCGGCATAAATGATGCCATCTAGCCCCCCACGCTAAGGAATCTGACCACATTGTGGCATGGCTTCTGTCAGCCCCAGACCATTTCCCTAGCATGGACCTAGCCCCCTTAAAATGCCTGCCTGAGAAAGGTCAATGCTGCCAAAAGAATTTACTGTTCCATCCAGCTAAAACCTGACAAGAGGCCCCTGACCTCCCTTTTCCTTGGCAGTTATTTTAGGAAACTTGAAAGTGTAAATCCTTTATCTGCCCCCTTTGAGAGGTAAATCTACAATTCAGAATCTTTCTTCAAGGACCTGGGAGCCATCTCCGTGAAATGCACACTTTGAGGAGATAGTTCCTTGTCTCCCCACTCCCGTGGGAGGGTCGGATGCTGACTTTGGTGGGCATTTTTCTCCAATTCGCTCCTTTCATAAAGCTATGAGAAATAATAATAGAATTATCTCCTTTGGATAAGCACCAATTAGCAAACACAAATGGTCTGATCATAGACCACCCCCTCCCTTAACCTCCTTTAGCACTTTTCCTTTAGCCCACTCAGCATTTAAAAAGCCTTCTGTTTTTGTTTCAGTGGAGTTGAGCTCAGTTTTGTATCCTCAAGTGTCTCTCTTCTACTGCAGTAGTCTGAATAAAGTATGTCCTGCTGATTTTAACACATGCCAGGGAAAAATTTCTCTTTGACAGTTGAGAATTCTGCCTCATGCATAGACTGCTCTGTGGGTGGTCAGACCGGATCCTGACTCCCAACCTTTGTCTAGATGGGGGTCCCGGCCTGCAGGGCCATCTTCAGGCATGTTCTGCGGGTCCTGCATTGAGTATCCATCTCCTGGGGTACCCTCACTGAGGACAGTGAATACCCTGCCTCTTGTCTAAACTCCTGCAGCATGGGTGGGTTGAATGACTCATGAATCCATGTGTGTGAACACAGTTGTTTATGTTACTACTCACTTAATGTCTGTAGCTTCTCCTTTATTCAATTCCACAAACTTAACTGGGCATCGGTTATACATGTAGCAATTTACAAGCATTAGTTCATCCATATACCAATCATCCAGCTCCAATGATTATAAATGCGTGGCCTGCTTTGTTTCCCCTATGTCCCCTCACATTTCTACTCTGGTTCAGATTATTTTGAACAAATCCCAGGTATCATTATTTCTTTTTCATATATTTCAGTATGTATTGTTAAATTATAAAGGTGCTTTAAAAATGTCTAAAAATCTAAAAATAAGATCTAAACATTAATAACAATTCCTCAAATTCCCAGTTCATCTTTCCTCCATTGTCTAATTTTTACAGTTTGCTTGGACAGTGGTTCAAATAATGTCCATGTTAGTGGGTTGATATGTCAGTTTAATCTCTTTCAATTTATAGCCTTCCCCTCATCTGCCTTTTTGTCCCTTGCAACGTTTGCTTGTTGAAAACATTGGGTGTTTAGTTATGTAGTTTCCCACAGTCTGGGTTTTGCTGATTTCATCCTAGTGGGTGTCAATAAACACATTCATCTGAACTCTATTTTCTGTAAATTAGTAGTTTTATTTTGAAGCTTATCACATGCAGTTTTCTTTTTCTTTTCTGGCAAGAGTACATCACAGGTGATGTTGTGTACTCTCCTGGGAGGCACCAGTCTGCTGGTCTCTCTTTTTTGTGATATTAGTAGCTATTTGATGATTGTTATTGCCTAGATCCATTTTTTTATTACGGTTGCAAAGTGGTGATATTTGAATTCTATTTTAATGATTAATATTAGTTACAAATATAAATACAATGTTGATAGTTACATTATTATTTGTTTTTAGCTGTAATATTTCTATAAAAATACAATTACTCTCTTCAATTTTTTTGTTGTTAATGCTGATGGATCTACAGTTCTTATAGAAAAGGCAGAAAAAATGCCTAATTCTTTTTAGTTTATTTACCAGGTTTCAAAATAATGAGTTGGTTCCCCAGTGGACTCCAAGGCAATTAATAAGTGGGATTTTTTTTTTTTTGTATTATACTGAACTCATAGATTTACACATACCTGATGTGTTTCAATGCACTGCGGTTAATATTCTTATTGATACGTAGCCATCCTTGATTAGTGGGAGCTTATTCAATTGTCTCCTGTCTTTTCACATGACTCTAGGAGATCTTTATAGCTTCCTTGGTTTTGGTATGGTGAAGTTTTAGATTCTTCTCTTACACTTCCTGTTCCCAAACCTGGATTCGGCCATTTCTCTAACTAAGGAGCCTCTGTGCTTATAATGAAAGATGGTACTTAGGTGACCCAAATCAGAGGCTAAAAATGCTCATGGCTACTGGGTTGGCAATTGTTTCTAGGTCTTCCGCTGGCCAGAGAGGAAATGGGTATATATATTTATCTTGGGATCACATACACCATGATTTTTAACTGATAATTCCAATTCAAATTCAGGACTAGAGAATTGTCACTAAACTTTATCTGCCTTACAAGTGTATCTCCTTTTATCCATACTAAAAGTCTCAATTCTCAATGACACAAATATAATTACTCTTTTGCTTTATCCCACAGTACAACACACACACACACACACATCAGTGTCAGAATAACAATACAAACAATGCCACCAACAATATCATTACTGAAAATGATTTAATAAGATTCTTTTTTCAGTACTCTTTGCATCCCACTAGGGATGTGCAAATAACTGTGGTTTAAAAGTCACTTTTATAATTCTGTAAAATCGTTTCATGGTTCCAAAGACATCTCCACATAACAAGATAAAAGAATTCTAGTGCCTATTCCTTCCCCCTCTACCCTACCCCTTCCATTCTCCTATAAATGATCATTTAAAAACATTTTGTGGTTGTTTTTTTTTTTCAATTACAAGTGAATATATATGTATATATTCATAGAGCTTCCTCTTCATTAGATAAATGGTAGAATGAAGTACACACTATCTCCACCTTGGTTTTTAACTCAACAATACATCTTGGAGATCATCACTCCATAATCCTTATAGAGCTCTTCCTCATTCCTTTTGTGGATGTGTCATTGCTTATTCAGCTAGTCCTCTATTGCTAGGTATTTGGGTTGTTTCCAGTCTCTTGCCATTATAGATATGATTGAAATGAACAGCCTGTGCATACTTCTTGTTCATGTTTTTGCCAGTGTGTCATCAGGAGAGATTCCTAGAAGTGGGATTGCTGGGATTAAATTACATAAATGCACATATAGTTTGTCTAGATATTGTCAAGTTCTCCATAGGCATTCTAACATTTTCTATTCCCATCAGCACGGTGTGGAATTGGATGCTTCTCTAGGATTTCACCAACAAAATAGATTGACACGCTTTTGGAGTTTTGCCAATCTGATAAGTGAAAAGAGTATCTCAGGTACGTTTTCATTTTGTTTTGTTCGTATTTCTCTTATCATGAGTGAAGGTGAATATCTTTTTATGTAGTTAAGAGCCATTTTCCTTTATTTTTATGTCAACTCTCTGTTTATATCGCCAGCATTTGTAACAGTAAGCACATTGTTGGCTTTTATTTTAAAACCTCCAATTCTAAATGCTGTTTATAGAACAGGGATATTAATCCTTTGAATTCAAAGTTGCAAATACTTTTTTTCTAGTTTGTCATTTATCTTTTAGTTTTGCTTATGGTGTTATTCTGTAATGCAAAATTTAAAAATTTTTGGTAATCAAATTAATAATATTTTCCTTTATTGGTTTTAGATTTTGAATTATATCAAGGAAGACTTCTTCCACGCCCAGGTTATAAAGGAATTCACCCATTCTTTATACTTGTATGGTTTCCTTTTTTACATTTAAATCTGGGATACATTTGGAATTGATTTAGGGAACAGGGAAGGATGGATCCAAATTTTATTTTCCTTATGACTATCCAGCTGTCTGAACACCATTTATTAAAAAGTCCATCCTTTCCTCCATTAGTTTGAAATGGTGCATTTGTCAATACTAAATTTCTGTATGCAGCAGGGCCTGCTTTTGAATTTTACATTGTGTTCCATTGGTCTTCTTATCTTTCACGTGCCAGTATGAAACTGCTTTGTGAGTGAGATTCTAGGATGTTTCAGTGTCTGGGAGAGCTGACCCTTCCTCCTTGCCCTCTTATTTCAGTTTTTCCTTTTGGCTATTCTTGCCTTTTTGTTTTTACGAATGAAATTTACAATAAACCCTTGTAGTTAAAAAAACAAACAAACCTCTATGACATTTTGAAAATTAGGATTGCATTAAATATGCAAATTAACTTAGGGAGAACTGACATTTTTCTTGAGTCTTTATATTCAAGTACATGGTCTTTCTTTCCGTTTGTGCCATTCAAGAGAGTTTTATTGTCTCATATACATTTTGGGCATTTCTTGTTAAGTTTATTTAGAAGTGTCTTATTTTTTGCTATCATAAATGAGATGGCAGCCATTTATGCTAAATAAATATATGTATATGTGTGTATGTATATATATATAATATATCTTTAATTTATAACCTGCCACTTGCCTAAATTAACTGTCTATTGTACAGTTTTCACACGGATCCTTTTGGGCTTTTCAGAAGGAACAGCATTTTCCCTCTTTCTTTCCAATCCTTATGCCTCCAATTAGTTGCTTTCTCTTCTGTGGCATTAACTGTGACCTCTGACCCATGTCCCATGACAGTAAAGATAATGCGCATCCTATTCTTGTTCTTAATTTCTATGGAAGTCCTCTAGTATTTCTTTCTTAGCTATTTTATCATGTCAAGAAAGTCTCCAATTATCCTTATTGTTCAGGTGAGAAATCAAGGTGTAGCAAGATCAGTGAAGAATTTGCTGGGCCTGAGTTTGACGTACGGACCAAGTGGCTTCAAAATCCTCAGTCTTTGTAGCACATCCCCTATTTTTTGTCGCTGGGACAGCCCAGTCCTCTACTCTTCAACATGGCCTGCACATTTTAAGAGATCTCAAGAGATTTGACAATGGCCCAATGACAGCACTCCTTCTCCCCCTGTCTCCAATGGCAGAGTTTCGCTTCTGCACAGATATCCTCTACTTAGCAAAGCTAGAGCCCCCGGGAAATCAGAAACTACCCTTCTTAGAAAGCAGTTTGGTGACTGCCTACATCATTTGACCAAGACCCTTGGGGGCAGTCTCATGCCTCCTTCCCTGCCCCTGCTCCATCCAAAGGTTTCTTCCACTCTCATATGTCACTCTCCCTGAGAGGAATTCTCCTGAACACACTTTGTTCTCTGTAAAGTTACATTTCTAATGATACTTGAGTGTCCCGTATAACTTGGCTAACAAAGTAGCTAACTTACTGGGCTCCTCTGACCAAAGTGCATGTACAGTACTGAGAATAGACGAGGTGGTTTATCTTGGGTAAATGTATGCAGGCTGTTGCAGATACTAAAATAGCTCGTGGTTCTTTCTCCCTCCCCCTTTCAGGGACACCAGGTTGTGAATCACGAACAGTGATCTTGTGGCCTTCTTATTCAGGGGTGCTGGGGGCTGGGGCTGGGGGGTTAGTTCTTGTTTCTTTTTCTTTAAAAACAAACAAACAAACAAACAAACCTGCTAGGACCACACATTCTGTGGGGAGAGAAACTGGCCCTCACCTGGATTGCCTAAGCTTCCAGCAGTTCCCCCATATAGGCAGAATGGCTCTCTCTTTGCAAGGACAGAAAGAGGAACTGTGAATGGCTGGAAAAATATTCAAATCAGATCTATTTTAAATTCTAATTCTCTTGCTTTTTAATAATTTTGATTTCCCCTTTCTTCCAGCTAACAACCTCTGCTGTCTGACGTGTAAGCAGCTGTTTTCTCCCATGGAGACCAATAATTTCAGTGGAAACCGAAGCCTCCACATTCCCCCTTCTTTCCCAGGCAGCCTCTCTCTGGCCTTGGCCTTGGCTTGCTCCCTGTGCTCTGAGACTCCGTCTCCATGGCTGCATCTCCTCTGTCCTCACTCTCCTTTTCTCTGCAGCGCCAGGCAGGGAGGCTGCCTAATTCCAAGCTTGTGTTTGGCCTATATGAAGAGGAAAGGGTCTGACATTACTGCCAGAGCTTATTATGAGCATCATTCACTTGGCAAGAGAAGTTGGGAGCACTCGGCAAACCAGGAGAGGAAAAGAGCCAATTTCTGCCCAGGCAATGGGCAGGGGCTGTGCCCTCCTTCGCCTCTGGGGCCATCACCTGGGAGTTTCCTTGCCTGTTTTTACTGCTTAGCAGAAGTAGCTGAGAGTTTCTAACATAGCTGAGGAGTGGGGAGAGAGAATTTTGGAAGTAAAAAGGGACTTCATATACATTAACCCTAGCAGGATTGGCTACGTGATTTGTGGGTCCCCGTGCAAAATGAAAATGTGGAGCTCCTTGTTCCAAAGGCAGTGGGAAAAGTGCTTTGAAAGGTGGTAAAACATAAATAAATAAAGATGGTAAAATATAAAGCTCTGTGCATTTTCTCTCTCTTTTTTTAAGTGTTTTTTTTTTTAAGATTTATTTTTGAGAGGAAGAGAGAGAGCAAACAGGGGAGGGACAGAGAGAGGGAGACACAGAATCTGAAGCAGGCTCCATGCTCTGAGCTGTCAGCACAGAGCCCAACGCGGGGCTCGAACCCATGAACCATGAGATCATGACCAGAGCTGAAATCAGATGCTTAACCAACTGAGCCACCCAGGTGCCCTGGTTTTTCTCTTAGGGTAATTTTTGCCATTTAATCTTGCACATCCTCAGACAGAAGGATACTCAAGGGGGCAAATGCAAACTCTTCTAGGCCCCCGGGGGACCTGCCCCACCATTTGGGGCACTGGGTGTACACCAACTACTGGGTTACCTTTCCTGCCCTGAGAGGTGGAGGGAATGGAGGAGTAAAGCCTGGCATCTCCTTTTCCCACAGACTGACCACTCTGACCCGTGGAGGATAGGCAAAGCTAAGAGTATTGAACCTCAGCGCCACCCTGTAGGTGCCCGGGTTGAGGGTGGCTCGCCCTTCCCCTCTAGCTGCCTGCCAGATGCACTGTGGCACTGCCAGCCCTGGATCCGTGCCACACCCCGAGGAGCAACCTGCCCCTCCCCAAGCCTGTGACCAGGCCCTTACTGGAGTTGAGGGGAGGGGAGCAGAGTGATGAGGGGCCTGGGGTTCCCAGGGTCGTGGGACTGAACAGCTGAGAGCTTTGCATTCCTGAAGCCCAGAAACTCTTAGCATGGCATGGCTGTCTCTGAAGTCTGTGTGACAGGAAGGCAGCACTTTCTGAAATAAATGAATTGCTGGTAGTCTGTTCTCTATGCCCGGAAGAGGTTAGGGGCCCTGGTTGGGGTGGGCCCCTCTTGCAGTTCTGTGGGACCTGGCTGGTTGGTGGGTCTAGGGCTCCATGACAAAGCACCCTAGAAGGCAGTGGGAAAGGCTTTGTTTCTGAGTAGCCAGAAGTTGGGACTGCCATTTGGGGACAGATAGGGCTTGGGAAGGAGCTGTCATCTCATGGTTGTTGGGTGAAGAGGACTGTCAGGGGTGGGTGGAGAAAGGAAGAAAAGATCCAGCTAAGGCTCTGAAGGGGGGCCATGGCCTCCAGAGGCAAGTCCCTTGGTCTGAGGCTCGGCCCCCAGAGGACTGGTGTTGTGACTCAGGAGGGTCTGCTGCCTGCGCACCATACTTCACAGTTCCCAATGCACCTTTTTGCATCTTATTTCATCTCATTTGCACAAGGACCCTCGGCAGTGCTCATCCATTTTATAGATAGTGAAAGGGAGACACAGAGCAGAGGAGTGGCTGGTCCAAGTAAGTAGCAGAAGCACGATTTGAAGTGGGCCCCACTCACAGTTGAGCAGCAACGGCTCCAATGCCGTGAGTGAAGTAGTCTCTCTAAGCTGTTAGTCACTGATTTTACTGGGTCCGTTACATTCAGTTAACTCTCTTAGCGGTTCTCCGTAGTAGATAAAGTGATCCCCAAATGGCACATGAGGAGACAAGTTGAGAAAAGTTAAGTAACGGACCTAAAGTCACCCAGCGAGTAGGTGGCAAAGCCAACATCCAAATGGAGGTTCACTATGAGGTGAACTAGTTTAAGCTCTTTCCAGTCATCCCACTGCTGGGGAGAGCTGGTTCTTCCTAAGTGGCCTAGAGAGTGAGGGCATGGCCAGGCAAGTGACCACAGGACAACATGGTAACTATCACTGTGGGCATGTGCAGAGGCTACTATGTGATCACAGAAGGACCAGGGGAAGCAACACAGAGGAGCAGGCTGAGGACACTGGAGTGTTCAGTGGCTCTCAGGTGGGCAGTGTGGCTGGGACAGAGATGTGGCTTCATGAGGGCCTTGGGGACTGAGCCTAGAGTCATGGATTGTATCCTGTCAGTGATGAGGAGCCCAGAAAGGTGTTGGACAGGGACATAATACAGTCGGATCCCATATGTCCAAAAGATTATGCTGGTGACTGGTAGAGAACACCAGGAAGGAGAGCAGACATCAGCAAAGCCATCTTAAAGCTTTATGTTGAAGCCTGGAGAGGTAGAAAGTGCGGGTTGGCTTTGTAACTGCAACAAGGGAAAACTAATGTGCCTTTCTCATATGTAGAATTTTCTTTGGTTCTTTTTGGTGGAAGAGAGCTTAATATGGCTGGAAGGCTGGGCTGTGTGATACAGAAATAATTCCCATTTTACAGGTTGGTCTAACTGTATCTTTAATCCATGCATTAAAAAAAAAGAAAAGAAAAAGAGAACTCTGTAATCATATGAAGGATCTCACTTATGGTCAGGTAAGAGGAAAATGACCCTCGTTTGGGATTGTGACCACCAGTGTCAGGGCTGAATGTCTTGGCATCCAGCCTTTGCTCTGGCAGCCCTGCGGCTGTGCTGCTGTCATGGTGTAGCTTTCTGACGTGCAGTTACCTGCAGGCAGGCACCGTGCAACTTACATATCTATGGATTTGCTGTAATAGCTGTGGCATTAGACCCGTTTTACAGAGAAGGCCACTGATGCTAGAGAAGTTGGGTAAGTTGCCCAATCCCCTGTAGCTAGCTACAGTTGAATACGGACTATTGTTTTGTGGCCATACTTTTTGACTTAGAAATCAGGATGCCTGACTTCTCATGAAAAGCCTGTGTGGCATTTGAATGTGAGAAATTGTCCTGCAGATCCTGAAATACTGGAATATCTGGGGACACAAATATTTGGAATCAGTGCTGGTGGGGAGGATCTGGGAGGGATGGCTGTCTTAGATTTGACAGCTTTATGCCCCAGGCTGCTCCTAAGATGGCTTTCCCTCACAGCCGAGATGGATGCAAGCAGGACAAGGCTCCAGAAGAAAGCCAAGAGGACAGTGTTGTACATCACACGTACTGAGCTGACGGCCAAGCACTGACTGCCCATCAGGGAGAAGCATTCTGGGATGAAATGGGAGGCAGGCAGGGAAATGGGGAGCCTCTGAGTGTTCCTGTTCTGCATCACCCACTCACACACAAATGGAGGTTTGTGACCTCCTCTCAGGGGACTGCACCCCAGTGTACAAGGGGTCTGAGCTGGCAGTTTCTAGCTGAGTTGGAGGCTGATCTAGCTCAGAGGGATCCCAAGGCCAGCATTTGCCAGGTAGAAGTGGAGGAGGGAAGGGACAAGAGAAGCCAGCCACCCACAGAGACCTGATGAGATATGCAATGCTGGCTGGAGTCCTAGTGGTAGAACCATAGGCTGCAGGCCAGACGTGACAGATGAGCTCAGCTTTGTGCACGAATCACCCCGGAGAGCACATCCTGACCAAGCAAGGCAGAACGATGACACCTCTGTGTCCTGCCCTGTCCAATGAGATAGCCACTGGCCACATGTGGCTATTTAAATTTATTATTATTATTATTATTAATTTAGATAGAAAGAGAGAGCACACACAGGGCAGGGCAGAGGGGGAGAGAGAGAGAGAGAGAGAGAGAGAATCTTAAACAGGCTCCACACTCAGGGCTGAGGCTGACTTAGGGCTTGATCCCAAAACCCTGGGATCATGACGTAAGCCAAAGTCAAGAGTCAGATGCTCAACTGACTGAGCCACCCAGGAACTCCTATTTACATTTAAATAAAATAAAATTAAAATTAAAATTCAACTCCTCAGTCTTATGAGCCACATTTCACATGCTCTATAGCCGTATGTGCTAGTGGCTAACAGACTGGACAGTGTGGATATAGGACATTTCAATCACTGCAAAAAGTTCTATTTCAGTGTAAATTATTTCATTAATATTCTAAATATTGATTACATGTTGAAATAACTTTTAAAATATATTGAGTTAAATAAGATATGCTAATATTAACTTTACCTGTTTCTTTTTACTTTTTTTACTGTGGGCAGTGGAAAGTTTTTAGTTACCATGTGGCTCCTATTTCTACTGGATAGTGCTGTAGTCAATACATACAGGAACACACCTCCATTTATCAATTGTTTTTTTTTTTAATTTTTAATGTTTTATTTATTTTTGAGAGAAAGAGAGAGAGAGACAGTGTGAGCAGGGGAGGGTCAGAGAGAGAGGGAGCCACAGAATCTGAAGACAGGCTCCAGGCTCTGAGCTAGCTGTCAGCACAGAGCCTGACGTGGGGCTCGAACACATGAACCGTGAGATCATGACCTGAACTGAAGCCAGACGCTCAACAGACTGAGCCACCCAGGAACCCCATTTATCCATTGTTTTAATGCCATATCCATTCGATGGTGTTCCATTTGATGATGTCTGTACAAACCCTTTCTTAACACAAAGGGTACAGAGTCAGCCCAGGCTAATGGGACAAATGCAAGCTTTGGAACTCGAACAATTTGGGCTCAGAGCTCAGCTTCCCTATTGGCTGCATGATCTGGACAAACTACTTAATTTCTTTGTGCCTCAGTTTTCTCCTCTGAAAAATGCAGTCAATGAATGAGTCCCTGCCTAGCATTGCTTTGAACATAGGAGATAGTGCACGTACAGGGACACCTATGAACCTGGCCCTTAGTCTACCGCAGTAAGTGGTGGCTGTCATTGGTACCACTGTCATCAGTATTTCTAAGCATGAAAGAGTAAGAGGTTATGGTCAGTTTCTTTGGCCTGAGACCATTCACTCCCCTGCCCCTGCCTCAGCATCCTTGCTCTCCGATGATGACCCCCCAGGCAGCTGTGAGCATCCTCTCCTGGCCCTCTGCAAAGCCCTCATGCAGGGCCCAGGCACTCACCTGTTGGCAGCTGCTGGCCCAGGAGGCCCTGAGGGCACCCCACCTTTCCGAGCGTGTGGCCTTGCTCTCCAGGTGCACCCGCAGTTGTGCCTCCAGCTCCTGGCTGACATTCTCGAGGGCGTGAACCTTGGCCATGTATTCCACCAGGCAACCCCCCAGGTCCTCAACGGCACCGAGGTTCCTCTCCAGGCCTGGAGCAGGTGCTGCGGCCAGACCTGAGCTCCGCAGGCCCTGCAGGAAAACACTGCTAATGCCCAGGGCCCGGCGTGTCACACGGGTGCCTAGGCCACCTGTGTACCCACTGGGCACCATCCCTACATAGACTCTGGGTGCTCGGATGAGACCACCCATGGCGTTGGTCCTGGAGGCTGGGGGGCTATCCAGGGAGGATGATGACCACATTCCCCCAAAGGACGCCCTGTGCCTCTGGAGGGGCAAGCTGGAGCTGGCACCAGTGGGCATGTCCACCACCACTCGCCTGTTGCTCGTCATCCCTGCTGCCTCTGCTGTGCCTTGTGGGCTTACAGAGCCCAGTGGCTTTTGGTTTCCAGCCCCAGTGTCCCTGTGGCTCGGTTGTGGGCCTTTCTGGAAACTCCCCTATCCCCAGGGCTGCTTTGTCTGCTGTTTTCCATGAGCTTCCACCATTCACTGAGCTGAAAGGGAAATAGGCCCTGCCCAGGGCTGCGTGCAGAAAGGCACTCATGCATTCTCTGCAGGGTCATGTGCCTGACCTCCCAGATTTTTCTGCTGGTGGTGGGGGTGCTGGATCAGTGCAGGCTGTGGGGGTGGCTCATCTGGATTTGTGTACTTCACTCCCTAAGAGAGGCCAAGGCAGGTCTATTTCACAGATGAGTAAACTGAGGCTCAAAGGACTCAGATCACAAGTATAGTAACCCAGGACTGAATCCAGGTGTTCCAGGGCCGATTTCAGAGTTCTCTACATCCTGACATGTGCTGTGTATGTAAATGTGTGACTGCATGCATGTCCACACAGGTAATAGAGGATGGAAATGGATGTGAACCAGCCATGGTGGGAGGCAGCCCCATGAACTCAAGAGAAACAAACCAAGCTTGTTGCTTCCCTTACCCTCCTTCAGTCTTGGTAGCAGCCTCAGGTCCTTTTGTGGCATTTTTCTTCCCTCAAACACTGCCATTTATCAGCTGCTTACCTTGGCCATGTTGCTTCACCTTTCTGGATCTTACTTGCCACGTACTGGCCTGAGTTCTCCCTAATGCAGTAGTGCAAGGGACCTGGGGAATTCAGGTCCCACACAGGTTGGGCACCGTTTATGCTGTAGCTATTCCCTACACCTCTGTCTCTCCATTTGCCAGAAAACTAATAAATAAAAACAAAGAGAAGGTTTTCCAGTAAGCTCTTTAAGGGTGCTTCAAGTTAGGATTTGATGACACCCCCTGGGTTTTAATTCCTGCTGTCAGCATCCACTAAGGCATGTTGTTATGGTCACACCTCAATTACTTTCCCAGGTCTAGAAAAGATCCTCTGGGAAAAAAAAAATGGACCTAAACCCCACTGCACGTAAGTTTTACACTAGAGAAACCAAGGAGCCAAAACCCAGAGCTGGATATTTATCCCAAATCTTGCACCATGGGAACACACCTCAAATGAGAGAAGGGGAAGGGAGCCAATTTCTAGTAAATACTGAATCTATCCTAGTGCTGTACATAATTTCCATACTTTGTTTCATTGAATTCTCAATTTAACCTCAGGAGGTAGGTTCAGGGTTGGCATGTACTACTATTTGGGCTGTGCATTGCACAATTCCAGAAGTATCATCACATGTCAAATGACTGGTTATTAATTCCTTATGTGATGAGGATCCTGAAAACTGCAATGGCTTGTCCAAGGTCCCCTGTCCAGAAAGTAGCAGAGCTAGGACAAGAAAACAAGTGACTTGCATAGGATGCCCTCTGTCTCCCACCACCTAGAGAACAGGGCAGTATCCAAAGTCATACAAGCAGAGTTCAAAACTACAGTTACCTACTGGAATATTCTATGTGCTCTTCCTTGCTGATTAGGACACCATAACTTTTTTT
The DNA here is from genome assembly GCA_028646485.1 of Cryptoprocta ferox. Taxonomy (NCBI): domain Eukaryota; kingdom Metazoa; phylum Chordata; class Mammalia; order Carnivora; family Eupleridae; genus Cryptoprocta; species Cryptoprocta ferox. The sequence continues at coordinate 121,917,483 of CM053573.1, forward strand.
CCTTTCTACTTTGTCTATTTGAGTTGACACAAGTATTCAAGTGTATAAATATTAATGTTGGTATATGATTAACAGATTAAGAAACCAACTAGATCAAGTAAAAGCTGGCAGAGTCCTTATTTATTTAGACGTGGCATTCTTGCTGCAAACAGCACCTCTTGCGCACCCTGTAGGCCCCACGGCACCTTCCAGACTCTTATAATAACATCCTCCTAACGCAGGTGGCGCTGCCTGGGTCTTGAGGGGCTGCAGAAATTTCAGGGTGTATCATCCAAGGCTAAACGAAGGTTCAAGCTACTGATGGAGTTGTTTGCACAGGTGTCATGTTTAGGCATTGCTATTCTCTACAGAACAGTAACTCTCAGTGGCCAGGTTACCCCCAGCTTTCTCTGACCCAAAGACAGGTACAGTAAACCCCTCAGCCCTACATGTACCCCAATGTTTGTAGCAGCACTTTCAACAATAGCCAAATCATGGAAAGAGCCTAAATGTCCATCACCTGACGAATGGATCAAGAAGATGTGGTTTATCTATACAATGGAATACTACATGGCAATGAGAAAGAATGAAATTTGGCCATTTGTAGCAACATGGATAGAACTCAAGGGTATTATGCTAAGTGAAATAAGTCAGACAGAGAAGGACAGATACCATGTTTTCACTTATAAGTGGAACAGGAGAAACTTAACAGAGGACCATGGGGGAGGGGAAGGGGGAAAAATAGTTGGGGAGAGAGAGGGAGGCAAACCATGAGAGACTCTTGAATACTGAGAACAAACTGAGGGCTGATGGGGGAGGGGGAGGGGGGAAAGGGGTGATGGGCATGGGGGAGGGCACTTGTGGGGATGAGCACTGGGTGTTCTATGGAAACCAACTTGACAATAAACTATAAAATAAATAAATAACACACACACACACACACACACACACACACACACACACACATACACGAAAACAAACAAAACCAAACCAAAACCAAACTAAAAACCCAGCCCTGAGGAAGGAGAGGGGCGAGAAGGGCTATACCCTAATTGATACCAGCATTTCCAAAGACCTAAAGAGAGAGGGCTCTCTTTGGGAGAAATCACAAACATGTTCTAAAGGATTGGTATTATCAAATGACAAATTGCCAATAGCTCATTACTCATCAAACCCAACTTATTGTTAAAATAGATAAAAAAAAAATACAGATGAATGTTAGGCAGTGTCAGGACTTAAGGAAGACCTAAAAGTTATTTTAAAATGAAAAGAATGCAAAATGTATTAGCAAGTTAATCCTCTGGCTAGTAAAATAAGTTTATTTATATATACATGGTAGTTGAATTCTGTGGATAAGGAAAAATAAGTCATACATCCACAAATATATATAACATATGTATCTTTGATTACATATATTATATATAATTTTACTTTACAAACAGATTTCTTTCTATATATACGCACACACATTGCTATATTAAATGCAATAGCTAACAGAAATATAAAGTTCATACAGCAGCGCGCTGGCCAATGAATCTCAGAGCAACATATAATCTGCTTCCTCGTGGGTTGAAGAGTCTTTAAAGAGAGACATCCACCAAACTCATGTTAAGTCGGTTCATACAACATTGAGAACACACATTTTTGAAGGCCATCTTTTTTTTTTTTAAGGAAACATAGGAGGAAAGGAAAAAGTCATGATAAAAAGACCACAGCAACAACGCGAACATAGGAATCAACATTCAAGTTCAATTCCCAATCTGATTATAAGAACATCTATATTGAAAATATACTATCAAACTAATTTTCTTTTAGAGAAGGAGTCAAAGCCATTAATGTTATCTCCCAACCACTCTCTCTTGGGGAAACCCGAGAAGCAGCTATCTGCGGAAGCCCCTGTTGCATCTCTGCAGCCGGAGAGGGAGATCAGGATGTCAGCGATCCACTTTAGCCGTCGTGTTTAAGATCGCAGGAGGGTTTAGAGAATTACAGCCCTATACTTCAAGGCCTCTTGATAAACACGTTCCTCGGGGGCACGGCGTGATGCCTTTTGAGAAAACAAAGCTGAACCCCAATACACTTTTGATCCTTGAAGAAGAGCAAGCTTTCCAAAGCTCCTGGGCTAGCATCCACATCTAAATCATCTCTAGAGAAAGGCACGAGTTTTAAAGCAGATGTGGGTGGTGGAGAGGATGCAGGGATGTGCGTAAGGGGAGGGGGGGGGGCTTATTTTCCGCCAGGACAAGGCAGTCCTGTTGTTCGCACAGTGGAAGCTCCCTGTCATGGGATGTTAGGGGGGATGTGGCCTTGACGGGACGCCCACGATGTCCTCCACAGGCTCCTGAGGGCTGCACGGTCCTGCTCGCGGTCCTTAACTCAGATGGAATTACACTTGACAGCCAATGGTGCCACTGCGCAGGTGCAGGCCGCTCGACTGCTGGGGCTGCAAGGGGTTCCCCTTTCCTGCTCTGTGCACGAGTCTGCTGCTTCTCCCAGGGTGGGCCACTTGCCTTCACTGATGTGTACCTGGAGGGGGTACGTGGAGGGGAGGGGTCCCGCTAAATCAAGAAGAACCAGAACTTTAAGAAGCACTCAAAGGGCCGTGCTCTTGGCCATTTTAACACTGCACCTCTACAGGTCTGTCTCTTCCCTCACCTGCCTGGGGCCGCTGGGCCCCCCAAGTGCTCAAGGACAATTATTAAGAGAAGCAATCAATGCAAGTGCTTTGCTTAGAAATACCTTTATTTTATAAAGCCACGATCGTTCTGTAAAGGTTTTTTTTTTTTTTTTTTAAACCACACTTATAAAAAAGATGTTGACAATTCTTAGGGGGAGAAAAAGCTGAAAATGTTTCTCATTAAGTCAGGGTTACACAAAGATTATATTTATAATATATATTTGTATATTTATAACTTAGAGATGAATGGTAGGGAGCATGAAGTGAGGGCTGCTGCTGTTAGATCTCCGATACTTGGTCGTTTCCCACGAATAGTGTTTCTTGGCAGAAGGGGTTAACAAGGACCATCCCAGTGTCTCTGTAGTCGCCGTTGGCTGGGGATCGGGGCTCTGAGAGCTGGTCCTGGGAGGAGAGAGGGAGGACATGGGATGAGCTCAGAGGGTTTAGGCGGTGGCCATTCATAAAGAAATACACATACGAGGACATTTATTTCCACATGGGATTGCTTTGGTAAACATTTTTCATCATCTTCACTGCCAGTGCGGAGGTGCAGAGCCCTCTCTGCTCTTCCTTCAGATTTTTGCAGCAGCATCTGAAAAAGATTTCCTGCTTCCTGAATCACTCCGGGCTCAGGTTGCCAGAGACAGTATTGCTCTCCTTGTAAAAGTCCGAGAGGGCTTGCCGTGGGGGACGCGCAGCGGATGGCTCGGTGCTCTGGGGGGCAAACCCCCACTCTCCTTCCTGCGTCTCCCTACGGATCTCTTGAAGATGTGGCTGCCTTTCCCCCCTCCACCTTCACACCCTATGTTTGCCCACCTCCTTCCTCTCCTACCACCCAGCCAGCAGGGCCTTCAAGGGCTCATTCCTCCCCATCCTGACTCCTCTCAGAACCTGCTTAGAATTATAGCCCCATTTCTTGTAGTACTAGATGGTTCTGAGGTGAAAGGACCTGAATCTCTGTGTGACAATGGGTGGTAAGTGAAAAATACAGTCTGTCTCCAGAGCCCCAGAAATGGAAAAGCCGACAAATAGGTAATTCACCGATCAGGTCATCTAAATGGCTTTGGGCTCAACCAATAAAGACTGCAAGCATTTGTGGGCCACTAAATGTCTATACTCACACTCAGGCCCAGGTACAATTTAGGGGCGAGGGGGAAGGCACAGCCTGTCCTAATTCGCAAACACTGAAGTCTCAGAACCTGCAGGCTACTTCAGGGCAAAGACTCAGTAATATGCTGAGGTAGAACTGGCTCAAGCCAGACTTGCTTAGATGTCTCCACTTGAAGAAGCCACAATTAATTCTCTGAAGTTTATTTTTAAGCAAAACATGTCTAAGTTTTGAGGAGTACACATTGCCTTATGGATAATGAGAGAAAGGAAGAAAGGCCATTTGTCAGTAAAATGTCTTTTCCATCAATGTCTGGAATTGGTTGAGTGCCCATCTCAGAGGCAGACCCGGAGTCAGCCCTCTAAGTAAGGAAAACAGGGCAGCGTGTCACTGAGGGGACTACCATCCCCATTCTTCACTGGGCTTTGGGTGGAGCTGTGGAGAAGAATTTTGGAGGATGAGATCTGGTGTGTTGCTTTATAGTTTTTTTTTTTAATGTTGATTTTTGAGAGAGGGAGTGTGAGCAGGGGAGGGGAAGAGAGAGAGGGGGATAGACGATACAAAGTGGGCTCTGCACTGACAGCAGTGAGCCTGATGCTGGGCTCGAACTCATGAACCTTGAGATCATGACCTGAGCCAAAGCCAGCCACTCAACTAACTGAGCCACCCAGGCGCCCTTATAGTTCTTACAAAGAAAATGTTCACCAAGGGTGAACCGTGTGGACACTTTTTGCAGCATAAAAAAGAAAGTTACTTAGGAAATAACAGACAAGAAAGAAGATAAAAAGAGGAGGAAGGGAAGGAAGAAGGGGAAAAAAAAAGCATAGAAAAATTTCCAGGCACTTTTCGGGCATCGCAGTTTGCCCGTACAGCCTGGATTTGTGCTTTGCTCTTTCATCAACCCAGAAAGGGAGCAGGGCACTGGAGAAACTGCTTAGGCAAGGCACTTGGCAGCCACCGGCGCTGGCAGCCTACAGGGCGGGCGGTAAGTGCTGCCCTGGGCTACGGAGGGTGGGGCATATGCCCTGTGGCGCAGGCGCTCTCAGAGTGGCCCACAGTGCTTGTGTGTGCCCAGAGAGTGGGGACAAACTGTGCCACTGCTCTAAGTAAAGCAGAATGAGGGCACTAGACCTGCTGGGAGGGAAGCAGCCACAAAACCCATTCTGAAGCCAAACTGACGTTCTTGCTGCTGGTTCTGCTGCAACCTCCCGACCCTGGGAGGGTGGCTGCTGGAGGCAGCCTCTCTGAGAGCCTCTGGCTTGTGTCTGAGGGCAGCCCAGGTGCTCTGGGCTGGAATGACTAACTGGGACGCCGCACAGGCAGGGCCCTTTCTACAGTAAGCTCACAGGCACTGTTCTTTGGCTTTGGTTTTCATTTATCAATTTGCAAATAGAATGAGAAATTTATTTACTTAAAAAAATTGTAATGTTTATTTATTCATTTAGAGAGAATGAGGGAGCGAGCAGGGGAGGGGCAGAGGTTGGCGGGGAGGGGGTGGGGTGGAGAGAATCCCAAGCAGACTCCGTGACTTCGGCACAGCCCGACACGGGGCTCGATCTTATGAACCTGAGCGGAAATCAAGAGTCGGACGCTTAACTGACTGAGCCACCCAGGCACCCCAAGAATACGAGAAATTTAGAGTTCAGGGATTCACAGCCCACATTCAAAGTGTGGCCAGCCCCTTTGCTAACTCAGTCATTTTTCACTCATTATAATAGGTTTCAGAAAAACTGTAAAATAAATTTTTATTTTTAATTGAAGTATAGTTGACATTCGGTATTATATTAGTTTCAGGCATACAACATAGCAGTCTGAGAATTGTCTGCATGATGAAATGCTACCACACTTTTGCTATGCAGAAGTAAAGGGCACTACTTTCATGAAGCCTGGCACTCTGTCCTTCAGTTAAACATTTTTATTGAGGGTCCACTGTGTGTTAGGCTTTGGGCTGGGTAATGGGTCAATCATGAACAAAACTAGTGGTTCATTCACGTGATAAATATTTACCAAGCACCTAGCAAGTGCTGGGCACTGTTCGGGGTGCTAGGGATAGAGTGGTGAGCAGAACAAACAGGGCTCCTGCCCTCAGGCAGCTTATATTCTAGCAGGGGAGACAGGTAACAGGCCTGAGTGACCGGCAGAAGTAGTTGAGGTGGACATGAGAGAGTGCTGGGGAGGGACAGAAGACATGCCAGCAGAGGGGACAGTCATGCACGGCCCTAGAATGGAATGTAACTTGGTGCCATAAGGAAATGAAAAGAAATCTAGTGTGGCTGGAGCTTAGCAAATGAGAGGGAGAGTGGAGTGACATGAGGCTGGACAGTTGGGACAGGGTCAGGCCAACCTCCCAGGCTCTGGAGACAGTTCTGAACTTTAACTTGAGAGCACCAGGAAGCTACTGAAGGGTTCTGAGGACAGGAGTGACGTGATCACATTGATGTTTGTAAAAGCCACCTTGGCTGCTACGGGGGACGGATCTGCAGGGGGAGAGGGCACTGAGTCTCCAGAAGAACTCTTGGCTCTCACTGCTTTTACTCAGATGCCTGCTGTCTTTCTCCTGGACCATCTCGATTGGTCCCAGCTGGCCTACTTATTTTGAGTCTGTCTTCCTGTCCTCCCATCCATTCATCCCTCCATTAAACCACCCTTCCTTTCCTTCCTATTCATTTACCAATCATGTATACAGTGCCTTCACCACACCATCAGCACAATCTTTCTAAAACTAGGTCTCACAAAGCTCAAAACTTTCAATAACCTTCCACTGCCCAAGACTAAAGTACAAACTCCATTAAGTCCCATTCAAGCCCAGGCCCAACCCATGTACTTTTCCTGCTGTGTCCTGGCCTCTGCCCCACCTGTGTGAGGGTGGAAGGAGCACTTGGTTCAAAGCCTGGCTCTCTCACTGGGCAGACAGGTGTTTTGAGCAAACACTTCCTGACCCAGTGTATTCTTTTCTCCCACGATATGCCATGTGCAGCCCACATCCCCACCTTTACTCAGGCTCTTCCTTTGCTGGGAAACCTGTCAAAATCCATTTATCCTTCCTAAACCCCACCGTGAAGGCTTTTTTCTCGTAGGTTTCCATAGCTCTCTGCAACTCTTCTTGTATCTCCCCTAGTTGGTTTGCTTTGGAATGATGCGTGGGGCTAATACCTCAACCACATCTTGGAATCTGGGCCCCCTGAGAGTAAGCTCTCATCTTGACAGTCCCCAGGGACTGCCTGCCACAAACAGGGTCCTCAGTGAATATTTATCTATTTGTTCCCAGAAACCTGAGGTCCCAAGAACAGTGCGTCCTAAGCTTTAACATATGTAGAAGGCACCTGGAAATTCTTGCTAAAATACAGATCGACTCAGGAGGGCTAGGTCGGGGGCTGCAGTCTCCTGGGCTGGACCCCCCTTCAAGGAGTAAGACACTCAGAAGCAAGCAAATGCTCCATAGCTTACTTTGGAGCCTATGCTTTTCGCTGTGTTGGAGCCAGACCTTCCAGGGGCACCCCTTGGTTTGGGGGTCATTACCTCAGAGGTTTCAAGGGACTGGATCTCCCTTGGTAACTCCACAGCATGCTTGTTGAAGTAGTCCATGGTGATGGCATTGTTCCAGTAGCTCAGATTGTTCTCTGGGTTGGCCGTCTTTTTCTTCCTCCGCAGGCAGCACACTGTCAGCAAGACAGCTGTGGAGAGAGGCCAAGTTAGAGAGGGCAGGGAGACAACAAGCATGGAGCCAGCATTGCTGAGTGACAGACGCCAGTCTCCAGGTGGGGCTGTGATGGTCATATATTCAGCCACTTACTCCATTCGTTCATTTGTTTGCTTGTTTGTTCAACAATTATCTACGTATGTTGAATGCCAACTTTGGGCCAGGTTCTGGGAGAGAGGGGGTGAAAAAAAGGCAGGCTGCCCTGCGTCATAAACATCCCTCCTAGCGTGTGTAAGGAGGGACATGGGGGGTGGGGGGAGGGTCACACAATCTATAATAAACAAAATGAATAAATAAGATAAATTCAGATAACAGTAACTGTTGAAAGAAAATAAAACAGGGCGAAGTGAGAAAGACAATGGACAGGGGTTGGGGAAAGAATGCTTTAGGGTCATTATGAAAGGCTTTCCTGAGGTGACCTTAAAGCTGAGAACAGAATATGGAGCAGGAGCTAGACAACAGAATGGGCCAGTATGTTCTAGGTAGAGAGAACAGCACGTGCAAAGGGACTGAGGCAGGGACTCACTTGATGTGAATGAAAAGAGTAGCCTGGCTGGAGTGTGGGGGAAGCAAGGTAGGAGATGAAGCCAGGGTCATGTACGGCAGCTGCATCCATAGGGCTTACAGGCAAGAAGCTTGGATATAATTTCGGATATCTGTGGGTGCTGCGCTGCCACTCCTTGGGTTTACTCCAAGAAAAGGCCTTGCTCAGTTGGTGGAAAGGCTCAGGGAGTGGCTGTGTGCTCTCGGGTGCACTGCTGGACTGATGAAAGTTCTCAGCCAGAGTGGGAGGGAGTGTGGCAGGAAGGGGAGCAGGACTTGGTGAGCTTTACAAAATGAGCCCTTGATTTCCACAGAGGGGCTTCATGGTAGAGACTCAGAACAGTATTACTGAGCAGAGGTCTTGGACCCTGATAAAATGGCTGCTCTGGCACCATAGTCATCACCACTCCTCCCCCAGCCTCTACCTCCTCTACCACCAAAAAAACAAAACAAAACAAAAAAATAAAGCCTCTAACAGTTATATAGTGTTTATGTGCCAGGCAGGGTTCCCAGCACTTTAGAAATATTAATTCATTTAATCTTCCACTTCACTCCATGAGGTACTGTCAGGGTCCCCATTTTGCAGGTAGGCAAACTGAGACTCAGAAAAGTGAAGTGACTTGCCCAAGAGCAAACCCAGACATCTGGACTCCGAAGTCTGTGCTCTTAACCATCCATGGTTCTGCCTCACAAAGACTGATGCAGGAAGCCCACACTGCACAGATGGGCCTGATCAGGGCTCTACGCAGCTTGGTGTGTGACCCTGTCTGTCCAATCTTTGAGGCTTGTGGGGCCCCAGGGAGGAAGGGGTATGTTTGGATTTTGCTCATGAATCAGGTGTGAGCAGAGGGGCTTTGGCACACCAACAGGGAAGTCTTCTGAGTCTTCTGAAGTTGGGGAGGTAAGGTGGCCTGTCCAGGCTCACATAGTGCAATGGGTGATGCTTTGACAAGGGTGACAGTAGCCCTCTTGGGGAGAAGCTGGTAAATGAAGACTGGACATCCCTTGCCCAGGCTCATCATCACCGCAGCTTATGTGGGCAGGGCTGGGCAGGGCTGCACTCAACATCTTGGAGGTGCCAACCATCTGTGCTCCAGAGAGGGGACCCCAGGCTGAGCAGTCCAGAGGCCGGCACCAAGATGGCAATGACACCAGGGGGCAGCAGAGTGCCAGCTCTGTGCACAGCAGCCTGAGGCTGGGGCAGCAGCAGGGCGCCTGTACTTGTCAGGGTGTGGGGTACCTGCGAAAGCTGGGACCCACAGAGGCTGAGACCACAGGGCCCACCCCCTGGGTCCCTGCAGGATGATGCAGGAACTCTGTAGCTCTCTTATCTCAACCCGAAGAGGCCTCCATGAAAGGCCAAGAGGTTGGGCAAGTTTCTATTGGTCCAATCTGCTTTGATCAGAAAGACCTAATTTGCTCATTGTTCTTCCATGTTCCCTTAAAAATGTTTTAAAGATATAAAGGAGATTTCTGAACGTTCAAGCTAAAAGGAATTTTAGACTGGCTGGTACAGACTTTTTTAAATTTTGAAAAATATCCAAATTCAAGTTCTCCTGTCTTTTCCCTTCCTTCCAAAGAAGGGGGTGGCTGGAGGACGAATGGGGGTGAGGAGCGGGAGCTGCAGAACTCAGCCTTTCAATCTGCTAATGTAGGGCCTCTCCTTATTTTACAGATGAGAAGACTGTGGTCCTAAGCATCCAGCTGACGTGCCACAGGTCACAGGTCTGTGAGTGGAAGGGCTGGAGCAAGACCCCAGGTCCTATGTCCCTTTTTCTGGCATCTTTATTATTCATTATCACTACCTTTCCACCCTGCTCCTGGAACTGGGATGGTTAAGTGGCCTGGAGGGGATTCAAACTGGTGAAACAGAAGCCATATAGAGAGGGTTAGGCTGCAGTGAACCCACGCTGCTAACCTGGGCTGGCACAGGGTGCAGAGTCTAGGTCCTCTGACCCCTAGTCCAGTGCTCCCTCAAGCCCTCACTGCCCCTGGCTCTGGAGCCTGGGCCCATTTAGGACGTGGGACCAGGACCCTACCTCGATGGGAAGGGGTGGCCTGGTTGCAGGATGGCCTGGGGGCTGGAACAGGAGCTCAGTTCCTAGCTTTCTCTCCTCAAATGTTGTTAGGGCTCTAGGCCTGTTTCTCTCAGGGAGTTCCCAGTGCCTTGAGTCTCAAGTGCCATTTCATTTATATAATAGAAGCTGGCCTGGTGATAGAAAGAGCTTGGGCTTGGAGTCCGTAAGACCTGGGTTGAAGTCTGACTCTGCTGAGTGTTACGCGAGGTAAGTCACTTCCTCACACTGACTACAATGGACTCGCAGGGCTGTAAAGAGAGCTAGAGATCATGAATGCAAAATGCTGAGCAAACTGCCGGATGCACAGTGGGTGCTTAATTAATGAGAGTTTTCTTCTTGTTCTTCCAGTACCCTCCACAAGAGAGATGTAGAAAGAAATACCGGGCTGCATGACTGTTGAGTGGCTCAAGGCCAAGGCACCACCTGCGGTTTAGAACTTTCATTATTTTGGTGGCCTGACCTTTCATCCAAGAAAGAAAAGTACAGTTCAGGTTTATGGAGTCTCATGGGCTGACCTAGGCACTTTACAGTCTGATTTAAGTCACAAAATAGCTGAGGAAGGTACTGTTACTCTTCCCGTTGCCTAAGAGGCAACTGGAGCTCCTGGAAGTTAAGAAAACTGATCTTGATCACCCAGGTAATTAATGGAACCTGACCTGGGTCTCTGTGACCCTCAGGGTGATGCTTGTTGTGTTATATCGCCCTGAACATGGCTGGGAACACATCTGAGGCCCGTGGAACCACTTGGTAAACAACACAACTCTGGGCAAACACAAGCCCATGCTGGCATCTGCCTACTGAAGCTCCTGAGCTACCACAGAGGATATTAGTCCTATCCTTACAGGTGAGAAAACATTGGACCGGCAGTTAAATAACTCGTCCAAGCCCCACAGGTGGCCAGCAGGGGAGCTGGCATGACACCCACGTATGTTTGAGTCCACGAGGCAAGGCTTTGTCATACCAGGCTTCTTTTCCAATGATTTAGGCAGGTTTAAAGTTTGAAAAGCTAGAGAACAGGGGCACCTGGTGGCTCAGTTGGTTGAGTGTCTGACTCTTAATTTCAGCTCAGGTCATGATTTTGCTGTTTGTTTTTGGGATTGAGCCATGCGTTGGGCTCTGGGCTGATAGCATGGACCCTGCTTGGAATTCTCTCTCCCCTACTCTCTCTTTATCCCTCCTCTGCTCTCTCACCCTTGATCTCTCACACAAAATAAATAAATGAACATTTTTAAAAAGGTGTTAAAAAGTTAGAGGACAGGGAGCTGTGACATATTTCAGTTTGGCCACTTCATTTTATAGAGGAGAAGCCTGACACCCTGGAAGGAAGAATTGGTCCAGTGGTGCTGGCCTAAGGGGCCAGACTGTGCACCATCATTTCCCACCTTTGGGTGTTGGGGAAGGAGGCCCAGGGAAGCCTCAGGGTATGGAAGGAGGCCGGGCTTGAAACGAGGCTACAGGCCTGGGGAAAGCAGGTTTGGGGGCTTATTGTCTGGCCCCCCATCCTGGTGTGTGGGACTAGGCTCCCAGCAGGAGGTGCCGGCTGGGAAGCAGAGATGAGCCATGAGAACAGGGGCATGACACTCTGCAACAACTGAGGTGACACCCTCTGGCCCTCAGGCTGCTCCCCACCCCGCTGGCTTCAGTTAGTTCATAAGCCCCAAGGAGACACCTCCTGGACACACTTCCTTCTCATTCCAATTTCTTCTCCTCTTTTCATGGAAAGAGTAACTTTGTAATAACTACAAAGTCATTTGGGGCCTATAAGATATATATATAGATACGTAGATATAGATATAGATCTATCTATCTATCTATCTATCTATCTATCTATCTATATGTTTGGATTGGACTAACACAGAACAATGAATATAGCCAAGAACTGTGTGACCACAGGATATATTATCTTGCTAAACGCTGCACTGATACTCCAATGGCATTAACCACATGTCTGCAAGAAGCCAGAATGCTCTGGGGTGAGGTGCACAAGGACCCTCATATATCCGGGGTCAGAGAGAGCTTCTCTGTCTGCTTCAGCCAGGCTCAACTTAGATTGGCATGAAAAACACCTGCCACTGGCCTGTTTTCTGTTCTCACCATCCATAAAGGCTTTCATCTTTTTCAGGGAAGCAGAGTGAAGACATTCCCGAGAGCAGATGTGGCATGTGTAGGAGACGCCAGGGAGCCTGGCAGAGCCACAAAACTGACCTCCTGATGAAAACCCAGAGCACTGAAGGCAGTGTGGGAGGACCAATTCAGTGACAGGCCCAGAGGGTTCCAGCAGGAGGTAGCGGGCTCTTTGCATCCTGATGGTGGCAGCAGAGACCAACTCAAGAGCCACATGGCTCCCCTGCCCCAGCCAAATGTGGCCTGGCTCCAATCAGTTTCGGTTCTCAGCACATCTGAAACCCTGTGTGGCTGTCTCTGGCATGGCTCAGGAGACAAAGCATTTCTCAATCCTGGCACATCTAGCCTTCCAGCCATTGGGTGGAGCTTTCGATCTGGAAGGGCTGGTGTAATTGATGACATCCCTTCTTGAGCAGGCCTGAGATTTGCTATGATCACCCCCTGCTTCCAACAGAAGCAGAGGATTCACCCACCTGCTTCGCAACCCTGGCCAGCTGAAGTCTGGCTTCTGGTGGATGGAGAAAAGCAGGGATAAGGCCAGGGCTGGTCTGAAAAGCTAGGTGTAAGGAAATCTAGGCATGCACTTTGCTACCAACCTAGACTGCCTGAAATATCCAGCAAACTGGCAAAGAAGACCTTTCTTTGAGGGCAGTAGAGTGAACTTTAGGATAAAGGCAGCCGCTGGAAGAGGTCTGCTTGTCTGATGACTGGAGTGGGATTAGGCTATGAAAACAGCCAGGATATTTGTTCATCTGTGCTTTGAAAGAACAGGGTATTCTGCAGCTGAACAACTGTTCTATTTGATGTCCCTTGCATCAGGGCCTTCACAGGGCCCCAGAAGACCTACAGGAGTTGGGGCCACAACTAAGGACAGGGAGCCCTACGTGGAAGCAGCCAGGGCTAAGGCAGGGAACTTAGGAGTGAGGGCTTAGGGGACCCTTCCTTGTGGATGGTGGCAATGCAAGACAGATGCTAAAGAAGTGGGGTCTGTGGTTCCACATTGAACAAAGACTCATATCTTCCTTTACAAAGTGGTATGTTCTGTCCCAGCACCTGAAGGCTCCTTTCACAGTTCCGAGAGCATTCTCTGGGTGTAGTTCCAGGCTGTGTCTGAGCTCTACCTTAGCTGACATGATTATGCATGGGTTAGGCAGCCCATGGGTTTTCCGGCTTTGCAGTAAGATCTGATCTAATTTCAAACTCACACATGGCAAAGAGCGCTGGAGAAGTCTTTTCAGAACTATAAAATACAGGTGGGTGTGGCCTGTGGGGCAAAGGCTAGATCTACTCTGTGTCATCCAGACCAGGCAAAGAGAAAGGCCCAGGTAGAGAGAGGGCTCTGGGAGCTGGGGGAGGGAGCCACATCACATACCTCAATTCTCTAATGCTTGGCATAGTGCATGTCGCACAATGGGCACTTGGGAAATATTGTGTTGAGTCAAACAGATTCTACCATCGGACCTGGGCTGACTTACATGTGAGTTGGGACCCTGGGCAAGTCACTTCACCTGGTGGCTTATTCCGTACCTGTAAAGTGTGTTCCTTGCATAGCGTGTTTATGTTCCTCTGGCTAGTCTGTTTTAAGGATGGAAAGATTTTTTAAAAATGGTCATTTATTTCTGAGAGAGAGAGAGAGCGAGCACAGGAGGGGCAGAGAGAGAGAGGGAGACAGAGGATCTGAAGTGGGCTCGGCACTGACACCAGAGAGCCTGATGCGGGGCTCAAACCCACAAACCATGATACCATGACCTGAGCTGAAGTTAATAACTTAATCGACTGAGCCACCCAGGTGTCCCAAGGATGGAATTATTAAAAATAATGGGAACTCACTTTGTAAACTAAAGCCTCTAGAGACATGTAGAGAATAGAAAATTAGAAAACTGTCTCTAATGTGGTTATTTCTCAAATATGACCATTTTTAATAATTTATTGGCTAACAGTGCTACATTTTCTCATTATCATTCTTCTGTTTTAGAAGTGGGTAATCAGTTTTAAGAATTCATGTGTGTTCCCATGAAAGACAATAAGGCCACTTAATGAAAGAATAAAATATGCAATCTGCAAACATTTTCACTTTTCCTGAATTGGGTTCTTTAAGCAGAAGCAGGCCACCCACTTTTGATATGGAAAGTTTGCTTTGCTTATCAACTAGAAGGAAACAAAAAGCTGGGAGAGGTGGCTTCTGGAAAGAATCCAGAATCTAGATTTAGAAAAGATCTTATTGGTACAATGCCAAGCAGAAATTATGTCATGTTAAAAGCATATACCCCCTGAACTAATGTTCAAATGACCCACAGCATGAGGAAAGGCTGGGAGAGTGGCTTAAGAGCCTCCTCTGTGGCAAGTATCTGGGGCTTCATTACTCTTGAGATCAGGGTGAGCCCATGGTGTGATGTAACAGTACCACCAACAGAGCTGGTGCCAGTGTTGGCTTCCTGAATGGGACCGAAATGTCCAGAACAAAGGAACCACCATCTGCTCTCCTCGGCCATGGCTGGGCATGTGGAATGCTACGCTCCCTTCTAGGAGAGCAGGGATAAACTGGTGGCCATCCAGAGTGGCAGACAAGGGGGAAGGGCCAGGACAATTTGTCCCTATAAAGAGACTTGAATGAACAGGAATGAGCAACTTGGAAAAAGAAAGGCTGCCCTTGAGTGCCATTTCAAATGTTTCAGGAGTTGGTAGATGGGCTGGTTTTGTGTGGTTTCAGAGGACATGGCTTAGGACCACAGAATGGAAATTACAAAGAGACAAATGTTAGGCTCCCAAGAGAGGTGGGTAACAACCCGAGGGGGTCATAGGAGCATGGGCTGTCCAATGAATGAGGAGCACAGGGGGTTTCTCGCCCCTGGAAGGGTTCAGAAGGAGGCCAGATGATTGATAGCCATTAGGGGTGAGATGAAGCTAAGATCAGTGAGTACTCTTGTGAGGTTATCAGAGAAACTCTAAGAATTTAGGATCAAATACATGGTGAAGACATAAAAGGAAGCCCTAAGGTCCTGAGTGATTACATTACGTTCTCTATGGGAGAAGGTCTCCCGAATTCTCATTAAAGGAGTGACCAGGAAGCAGCAAGGAGATGCTGGTAGCCTGGGGTGAGCCCTTCTCCACCAGCACCAGTGGAAGCAATGATGAGGTCCACGTTGTATCTAGCTCACACCTCCCATGAACAAATAAAACCATGGAGGAAACAGAATAGCTAAAGTCACATGTAACTCTCAAGCCTCAATTTAGCTATAGGGACTGCTTTTGCCAAGGCTGATAGAAATTCCTGCAAGATCAAAGCTTCATCTCTTCTTCTGTGGAGAGAGACAGAGCAGGAGGAGAAGAGATGAAGGAGGGGCAGAAAGACAGGCAGAAGGATGGATGTGAAGTGGGGAAGGAAGGTGAAGGCTCTGCTACTTGGAGGTTGTACATTTAGAAGTGCCAGTGTTTATCTACGGCGTCTTGGTGCCATGTCACTTACAGCCATTAGCAGGCTGCCCTTCAGGGTGGGTGTGGCAGGGTGGTGTCATGACAAGAGCACTGGGCGGGGAGACAGTCCCCCCCAAGACTGTCTCTCACTTAACTTTGGGTTGCTGGGTGAGCCATGGCACCTCTCTAGCTTGGTGTTTCTTTCTAAAAAATGCAGAGCCGGACTGGACTACTTGGAAGGTTCTCCCCAGCTCCTGGGAGCTGTGTCTTTATGATCAGTGGGCATCGTAGCCATGATTCTTGTCCTGCCACCTGGTTTCCTGTAATTCTGGGAAGTGTTGCAGCCTACTTGGTGGGGACTGTCCAACTCTGAGGCAAAGGAACTCTGGGGATGGACAAGTTGATGTGGTAGAGGGAGAGGAGGGAGGAAGGGAGGAGTAGGGAGTGGGTGAGGCACTTACAGCAGGAGGAGATGGGCACGCTGATGGCTAGGATCACCCAGGCGATGTCCATCTTGCTCAGGCAGATGGTGGCTCTGTGCTGGGGTTTGTCCCCTTCAGCCACATGGGAGATATTCCCTGCTGTTCCAGGCTTCCAGGTCCCAGCAGGAACCAGGCGGTTGAGGAAGTTTCCTGTGGCCGTGGACACCACTGTGGAGAGAGGACTGGGCACCCTGTTGGTCATGGTGGGGGTGGCTGTAGCCTCCTCCTTGGCTTGGAAAACAGTGCTTTCTGAGCCCCCGGTGGGGTGGGCTGGGGCCTGCGAGGTTGAGGATGATCCCTGAGGAATCCCCTTGGAAGGGGCTGAGACACTGGCATTGAAGGCAGCCTGGGTGGGCCCCGCGGTGGCTGTGAAGACCCCAGAGCTGGTAGATGGAGGTCTGTTGGTGCCAGGGGTGACAGTAAGCCAGGAGTCACTGTGGCTGGGGCCATCCTGTGGGTCACCGCGGGGGCGCTGAGAAGGCACTGGGGCAGGTTGTGGACTGGCAGGGGCACCTGAGGCTACTGTGGCGTCCGGCTCCCCTCCTTGGCTGGTGAAAGTGGAACCACCCCCCTGGTCTGCTCTGCTAAGGCCTGGCTTGTCCTCTGCAGGCACAAGGGGGTTGGTAGGTGGTGCCCACGAGGTCCTGCTGGGCGCCATGGTTGTGGTCACTGTCTGGGGCTGTGGTGAGGAAGAAGAGCCCCAGAGTGGGTTCCTGGGGGTGAGGGTGGAGGGGTCAGGTTCTACAGACCCTGTAAAGTTGCCTTTGTAGATCTGAAAGATTTTCCCCAGGGGCCGCTTCTGCCCCAGATGTGTGGAGCTCTGATTTCGTCCCCGCTGGCCTTCCTTCCTCCCAGAGTGGCCACTGGGTGCAGGCAGGACAGAGCGTGATGAACTGCCGGCCCCCTTTCGGGAAGAGCCTGGGGGCCTGGGAGGCCTGCGCGTGGTAACCCGGGTGGGTGCTGTGGTGGGACGGCTGGTGGCTCCTGTTGGCTTTGTCAGCAGGATGGTGGGTGCAGCCTCCCCCTGGGGGCGGCCCTCTGAGTGGGAAGATGTGGTTGCCATGGCAGCAGGAAGGGGCCCTGTGGGCAGGGGCCCTTCAGAATGTGGGATGGTTGCTGTCGCCGTGATGGTGGAGACGGTGTTTGTAGGAGGGTGTCCATCTGGATGGGGCACTGTCATTGCCATGGGAGCTGCAGCCTGTGAGGAGGGTCCATCAGGATGGGGGGCCAGTGTCACCACAGAAGTGGGGGCAGGTGCCATGGATGAGTGTCTGGTAGAGCTGAGGGATGCTGTCACCATGGTGCCTGGGGTGGTGCCTGAAGGGAGGACCTGAAGAGATTCTCTGGGAGATGGTTCCTGGGTGGCAAATACCAGTGCTTCGGTCAGTGCCAAGATCAGGAGGAAGCCTTGAGAGGAAGACAGAGAAAAGAGGTGAAATGCCTGGGGAGTAGCTCAGAGTCTGGACCTTCCTTACCCATGAACCTATAAAGCTCTGGGAACTCAAAGGAAACATTGGGAGCATCCCAGGGGGTCCACACTGCCATCTTGACCCTTATCAGATACAGGATCGTGTGGAGTTGGGCAGGTCTGTTAGGTAGGTGCTAGCCAGCACTGCTGGGTAGGACCATCCTTTGCTGAATGCCTGTGAACCACCACCAGCCCTCTGCCCAAGAGCAGGTTCTGAGAACAGGCTGGGCTGGGTGTGGGAAGAAGGCTGTGGCCTGAGTGTCTGCTACCCCTCTGCAGCCAGGGGGTGGTCAAGGCCCGGGTGATGAAAGGGAAGCCGGCAGCTCTGTGTGAGCAGCCTGAGTCACATGTGGAACTCTTACATGAGCAGAGCTGACCAACTCTTATGCCTTTTCTGAATCTTCTACTTATGGACTGGACAAAGGCACAAATGATCAGATCTCTCTTTATTCAGGCCCAATCACCAGACAAGTAAGGAGGGTCTCTACCTTCTTCTTGACCTTGGAGGACAAAAAATGAACAGGGCAGTTTCTGGCTCTGGGTGAGCTCAAACAAATCCACAAACAACCCTAAAACAAGGCAGAGACATCTTAGTGCCACAGAAAAGCGACAGGCAGAGGGGGACAGGGGTCCAGAGGGTAACCAGATCCGATGCCCATGCAGCACTTAGCAGAGAGCGTGGAAGAGACGATGCACTCTATGAACGCCAGCTCGTTTTATGGTTGTCATTAATGTAAACTGCTCTTCCTAGGGTGCACATGTGGCTGAACTCTCTGTGGAAAATCACTTGTGATGCCCAGCCTTTTGAGTAGGAGGACCTCTTTTGAGCATTAAAAGAAAATCATGAATTTTGCATAATGATCAGTGTGTATGCTTTTGGCTCATTGAGAAAATGCACAAGGACAAAAACCTATACATTTAAAAATACTTCTAAATATATGTGGATTTTATAAATCACAATATCATGTGCCATATTTTACAAATAACATACCTCATATAAATATGAGACATAGAGTCTGTTCAGATTATAAACTGGAAGACTGGCCACCCCAATAGAATACATGGACTGAGAAGAATTGGTCTCCACTGCTGAGGCGTGGCCTGACAGACTTCTAAGGTCTGATCCTGACCTGTGAAGTCCTCCTTGTTGTTATGAACCCCTTCCTGGTTACTCTCATGCCCTTCCTTCAGGTCTGCTGGCCACCCAGACAATGGTGGAGATCTGTCACTATCTGGTAACTCTCTGGGAGTTGCCACATCCCACCAGATTCACGCAAGATGAATGGCCAAAGCAGGGGCCCGGGCAGTGATTTCTGCATGTGTGGGCTGGTCAGCAAAGCTGCTGACAGGGGAAGACAGGGGCCCTGGTGAGCTTTCAGAAACAGAGAAGGGGAGATCATCTCCTGGCATTACTTTGAAACAAGGCCCAGGATCACCACTGAGACCACTTTCGACTTAGGTGTGGGGAGGAGTCTGAGCGTGGACCAGGCTCCCCTCACCTTGCACTTCTATATTAGTGTGGAAGGAGGCCAGGGGACTATAGATTGAACAGACTGTAGCACACACAGTCTCTAGGACCAACAGTTTGCCCTAAGTGACCTATTTTTTTCTAAACTTTCATTGGTGATATAAACCATGTATCAACAGTAAGCTCTGTTTATTCAAGTCAATCCCCAAAGCTGTTTACTGAGCACCTGCTCCAGCCCAGTCTTTCACTCTCGATTTAATCCTCACAACCACTCGACAGGGTAGGAACTTGAGATCTCAGGTGGATTAACTAACATGTTCAAAGTCCCACAGGAGCTGCAGTATATGAAACCGAGCTGTGTCTAAGATGCCTGCTTTTCCTGGTCAGCCACCACCAATGACACGGGAGGAGACACGGGAGGAGACACGGAAGCCGACGGGAAGCTGCTGTACCGTGGTGTTCTGACTGGTTCAGGGTCCTTCCAACTCCTCTCTTGCAGCCGAACACTGCAGTGACAATCTGTTCTTACAGTTGGATGTCTCGACCTCTGACGTTGTGAGGGACATTCCCTTATGAGCCTCTGTTTTACTCATGAGTTCCTTGGTTCCACGTAAGTGTTAAAGATTGAACTGTTTCCCCCAAATTCATAGGATGAAGCTCTAACCCCTAGCACCTCAGAATGTCACTGTATTTGGTGACAGGCCTTTAAAAGAGGTTTTTAAGTTAAATGAGGCCGTTAGGGGTGGTCCCTAATCCAACCTGACGGGTGTCTTCATAAGAGGAGATTAAGACACAGAGTGATACAGAGATTCTTGTGCACAGAGGAAAGGCCACGTGAGGACATGGTGAGAAGGTGGCCATCTTCAAATCAAAGGGAGAGGTCTTATCAGAAACCAGTCCTGTCAATACCTTGATCCTGGTCTTCCAGCCTCTAGAATTATGAGAAAATAAATATCTGTTGTTTAAGTCTCCCAGCCTGTGGTACTTTGTTATGGTAGCCTGAGCTAAGACAGGTGTCTTACATTACAAATCCCTCAGAAAAAGGAAGGGGAGAGACCACGGCTTGTGTGAAAGTAGTTTGTTTTGGGAAGTGATCCAAGGGGACAACCATGGGGGTCTGAGATGAGTCAAAGAGAGAAAATCAATCTGACGGCAGATTATGAGTGATCATGGGGAGCAACTCCTATTTCCTGGGGACCTCTGAGGGGCTGAGTAGACTGCACTTCAAACTGTGTGAGAAGAGTTACCCAGCAGCTCCTGTCTCCACTGGCCCAGGGCTGCTTCCCGGGTGCTCATCCCTCTGTACTGCCTCACTCCTGCACAAGGCCCACAAGCCCATGTGGCTGAGTTAGAGAAGCCCTGGGCAGAGGGGCTCTCAGGGCATGCCTGTGCCCAGCTGGTGGCTGGCATGACAGCTGGAGTTAAAATTAAGGGCCCAGAGGATTCCTGGGGTAGAACACCAGATGTGTTGGAGACAATCAGAAACCAGAGACCAAGGACACAGCAGTCTTTTGGCAGCAGCACCAAAGGCAGTGCAAAGCTTTCAGAGACCCTGGATGATCCCAGTGACAGGCCCAGGGGTGGGAGAGGAGCCACCCTGGCCTCCAGAAGAACTTCTGCAGCACTCCAGAGACAGAGGGGTTAACACATCCTAGTCTTTAAAAGAGAGGGGGAAGGGGGGAATGCTCCTGACTTTCCCACCAGGAGCATTCCAGGGGCTAAAAATCCCCCCCGATGGGAAGTATACTAAGATCCTTCTTGCTCTAAGACTTACAGTGTAAGTAAATGTTTGCCTGTGTTGCTTTTTTTTTTTTTTTTTTTTTTAGAGTTATCAGCATCCTGTGAGGTTATTTTTCTCTCTGTGAGGACTGTTAAATTACCTCTCAGGCCTTTCTTTAGACTTTAGAGTAAACCTTTGTTTGGTACAATGAATGGATACTGCCATCCTGGGTGCAGAGAGTTTTCATTTGGAGGATAACATTTTTAGCTGTCATAGTGAGGGGGGGGGGCCCAGACGCAAATTCCTTCATTTCACAGAAGAGGCAATGGAAGGAGCAAAGTGACTTGTCCAAGAACACACAGCAGGTTGGGGACACAGCCTGGACCACAGCCATTATTTCAAAGCAACTTTCATTTGGGTCATAAAATTGCTACAATGTTGCACCCCCTTCAACCTCCACTGTTACCTTCACTAAGGAAATAAGATGTGACTTTACCTCTCCTCCTTGGCATAAAAGGTTAATAACTGAATGGAAGGGTGCACACTGTCACAATAACTGTGCAAGGCCTTCAACCTGGGGCTCCCCTAACAGATGCAAATTTTCAGTCAAGTCCCTTTGTGTTGGTCTGCTCACTCCTCTCCCCACAATCTGGGGCTACCGCCTCTTTGAATATAATTTGCATAGATTTGCATAATAGCCTCTGGAGGCTCTAATTCCAAATATGTGAGAGAGACTAAAACTAAAATCTAGCTTGACATGCTTTAAATGTGGAACTGATTTTTAAAGCATCTTGGAATAAGGACAAGTGTGGGGAGTGGAGACTCACAGACTGATGGGTGACCAGATGTCACAAGGCCTCCTCCTACCTAGAAGTCCACTGCACACATGATCTCAGGACCCACGGAAAGGAAAGGTCCTCTCTCTTCTGTTTACTTGGTCGGCTGCCCACAGTGCATATTGGGCATGATATTTGCATCTGGCCAAGGCAAGGAGGTAGTTGGTGAAGAGAGAAATGGCTAATTGAATGTACCGAGGTGCTTCCTATGTACTATGCACTGCTTGAAGGGCTAAGCCTCTCCAGATATATTTAATTCTCATAACAACATGATGAGACAGGCACTATTATTAACTCGCTGTTGCAATGGGGGAAAAGCCGCACAGAGAGGTACCGGAACCTGTTTCCTGTCACACAGCTGGGGAATGGTGAGCTGTGATTTGACCAGGCACCTCGGCTCCAGAGTACACTCTTCAACACTTTCACTCAGGGGTCTGCTTGGCACCACACCTTCCCCCATCCATTCAAAAGCAATGATCCACAATTTTTTGGGAACTGATTTTCTATTATTGGTCTTTTGGCTTTTCTTCCCTCTTAACTGTTTTCTCCCAGGGCTCTATCTGACACATTTGACGTTCTTTTTAATAAGACAGTCAATTAACTTTATATTGTAAGTAAATGGGGAAACTTGTAGTATAATAAAAGGGCTGGAAATCCTTGCCTTAATTCTGCTCTTCTCCAATCCTGATATATCATGTATAGCACTGTTTAATTTTTGTCCTTAAAATTGCTTACACACACACACACGACATATTTATTTGTTACATGGAAAAATTTTCCTTTCCACATATAAACAATTCTATCTCATTTTCCTTGTAATTTTAAATGTCTTCATTGCCTACGTAGAGCTTCCCTCCCCATTAAACTAGATTTCTACTGACAGACATTTTCCCCATTGCTCGAAACCCTGTGACAGAATCACAGAATCAGGAGTCTGAGAAGTCTTCTGAGCCACCTCTGTCACCAAGCAAGAGGGCAGCTCAGCCATCTTCTGGAAGGTCAAGGACACCCCACCCACCAAGGGGTAGGGTCAGTTTCCTCTCCCCTTGGTCCTAGGTAGGCCTTTGTGACCTCTGTGAGGAAGAGAAGGTCACACAGATTCTGCAGGTTTCTCTTGGGGGCCTTTGGCCCCATATAAGAAGTCCAGTGGCCTCCAGGCCACCATATGGAGAGACTGCGTGGAGAATGATGCCCCACCAGGCATCAGCCAGGCATCAGACATGACCGTGAAGAAGCCTAGAGACAATTGTGGCCCCAGCCACTGTTGGGTTGCAACCCTACAAGACACTCCATGTGAGAGCTGCCTCACCAAGCTCAGTCAACTCTAACATTTGGGAACAAAGTAAATGATTAAGCCATTGTTTTGGGGTAGTTTGTTTTGCAGCAATGAATAACTGGAACACTTAGGAATTTAGCTTCTGCATCTGATGTTTTAACAACAAAAGGAATGAGTATTCACAGCATATCAAGTCTGATCATCAGAGAGTTCTGTTCTCAACATGGGCAGGAACATACCATCTTGCTAGGAAATGGGCTTTTCTAATTCTAAGATTATTACCTTTGAGTAGGAAAGGATGTTAGGACTCTCTGGTAACTAACTCTTTCACTTTATAGATGAGGAAGCTTTTAAAAAATTTTATTAAAAATAATTAAGAAATTTAAAAATATTTAAAAATTTTTATTTTTTATTTTAGAGAGAGAGAAAGCAGGGGAGGGGGCAGAGGGAGAGGCACAGAGAGAATCTTTTTTTAAAAAAATTTTAATGTTTATTTATTTTTGAGAGAGAGAGAGAGAGAGAGAGCGAGCATGAGCAGGGGAGGGGCAGAGAGAGAGGGAGACACAGAATCGGAAGCAGGCTTCAGAGCTGTCAGCACAAAGCCTGATACAGGACTTGAACTCATGATATGCGAGATCATGACCTGAGCTGAAGTAAGACACTCAACCTACTGAGCCACCCAGGCACCCTTTTTTTCTTTAAAAAATTTTTTTTAATGTTAGAGAGAGAGAATCTTAAGCAGGCTTCATGCTCAGTGCAGAGCCCGATGTGGGGCTTGATCTTATGACCCTGGGATCATGACCTGAGTTGAAATCAAGAGTTGGACACTCAACCAACTGAGTCACCTGCACGTCCCCATAATGCTCTCTTTAAATCACTGGTCCTGATATTCTAGTGTGTTCCATCCTCTGAACTTCAATGTTCCCTTTTATTTTAAAGATCAGACATGAACTTCTCATTTCTCAGACCATAATTTCCCTCAGAAATAAATATGCATCATTGCCATTAGGGTGTGCTGGACAAATGTTCTTAAGAGGTAACTTATGCTTATGACCTTGGTTTCCTTATGAAACCAGGGAGTTTAGGGTGCAAATCTTTGCTGTTGCCCTCCTTCCAGGTAGAACCATTCCTGTGGCATCCAGGCAGCATTCAATTTCCTTGTGCTACAGCTCTGGGAAGCTGACATAACACAGCTTCCTAATAAAAACAATATATTCATATATGAACACACATACGTACATGCATACACAGCACTGATTCTCTCTTAGGAATAGGAAACAGGCAAGAATTTGCAGTCTAGGTCCTCCTATCATCTCCATGCTAACATATGGTCAAGTCATTTGTCTAAGGGCAAAACAGCTACCATGTAGAAGTACCAGGATTTAAATGTAGGTTCTCTGATCTTGGCTGCTTGATATCCTAGGAACTGAGAGATTTTTGGCCCAGGAAAATATCCTACATGAGCGGAAGAACATTTTATGAAGACAGGCAATGACACAACAATAGTAACAACTATGAGGACTACAATAAAAAAAAAAAAAAAAACTTTACCCAAAGGTAGAGACACTTAGGACAACTATGCTGCCTTTTACCTTCAGCTTTAGCTTTTTTGCCTTTGTCATTCAGCTCCTCTTAGGACAAACATTTTCCACCTAGGACTCCTCCTTGGTCTTGAAGACGATTTAGGCATCCCTCCTTGGTGCCTCAACCTCTAAGCCAAACCTATTCTAGCCCCTATCTCTTTGAATGGTAATGGCTAGCATCTTATCTGTTTGCGTGTCAGAACTGTAAGGTGCCAGAAGGTAGAGACTGTGTCTGGTTCAGTGTTATATCTCCATATCTAGTGTAGCACTGTGGCTACAATGAATGTTTGTTGAAGGATAAGAAACCTAAATCACTCACTAGTCAGCTGTAGTAGTTTGTATTTCCAAAAAATAATCACCACAATATATCTCAACCCACTCAACTCTTCCTAAATGCGACTTGGCACTCCTAGTGAAGAGGCGAGGTCTATGTTCTCTCCCCTTGAATCTGGGTGGGGCTGTGACTGTGGCTGACGTGAAGCCACATGACTTCTGAGGCTCGGTCATAGAAGGTGGTATGGCTTTTTCCTAGTTCTTATTCTTGGATGCTTACTCTTGGACGCCAGCCACCATGCTATGCGGAAGCCTGAGTAGACCACTGAAGAGCCCACCTGGACAGGAACTGAGGCCCCTGGACCTCAGTCCCAGTGGAACTTTCGAGATAACAACTGGCACCAACTTACCATCCAGGGGAGTGAGCCATCTTGAAGGTCAATTTCCCAGCCCCAGACAAGCCACCCTAGCTAAATCTTGATGGAGCAGAGACAAGTAATCCCTGCCCAAACCATTCATTTATGAGCAAAACGAATTACTACTTTTGTTTTAAGCCACTAAGTTTTGGGGTAGTTGGTTAGGCAGCAACAGTGACTGATACTACCTATCTAGAAGTGAACTTAAAGCTCTTTCAGTGATAATTTTCAACTTAAGCATCAGTTATTTTTTTGTTTGTTTTTTTAAGTGCAGGAACTCAATATGCTGATTTTGACTTGGGTTCCTCCTCTCTTCTTGCTCAGACTTAAGGAAAGGGAAACATCTCAATTCTGGGTTTTTTCTACAGCGTCATGATTTCTCCAATTTAGGCTACAAGTTCTCCCAAAGGAAGACAGGAACATGGCAGCCTAGGAGTGCCATGGATCTTCCCGGCCCACCATGCACTTTGTGGCTTGGGGGGACAGATGGAATACAGATGGAGGCTAGTGTATGGTGGCCACAGATTGGAGAATACGACCATTTCCTTCAAGGAGCTGCAATTTTAGAAGGGAAGAAAATCAGCTAGGACAGGGGCATAAACCCATGCACCAAAGACATTCTCTCAAAGACTTTCCTCAAACAAACAAAAATGAGAGTCAGAATTAGATGGATGAAAAGGTCAATTCAGCTTCTAATAAAATAGCAGGATCATTAATATTCAGGGAACATATCACTGACATCATGGGAAAGAATACAAATACAGCCCCGACTGGCTTGTACTCTCCCAAACTAAAAGGAAAAGGCTAATAAAAAATGTTCCAGCTTTACAGTAGAGAAGAACCTGACAAATACTACCTCAGCCAGGTGATGAAGGTTAACATCAACAGAGATAAAGTCACGCTGACAGTATGTACCCCTGACATGAACATAGCACTTTACCTCTATAGTTTTCCTTCCCCTATAACCCCAGTCTAATGATAAGAAAAACATATGAAAAATCTAAATTGAGGGACATTGTACAAAGTATCTGACTGATACACCTCAAAACTGTCAAGGTCATCAAAAACAAGTCTGAGAAATTATCATAGCCAAAAGGTGCCTAAGGAGACATGACAACTAAATGTGATGTGATATCCTGGACAGGGTTCTGAAACAGAAAAGAACGTTAGGGTAAAATGAAGAAAATGTGAACAAAGCATGGACTTCAGCTAATAATAATGTATCATTTCATTAATTGTGACAAATGTACTATAATAACATAAGATGTTACTAACATAAAACTGAGTGCAGGGTATACAGGATTTCTCTGTTCTATCCTTGCAACTTTTCTGTAAGTTTAAAACTACTCTAAAATAAAAAAAAATATTTTAAAAAAGTTCCATGTCCCCCTGCAGGGGGACATAGCTGAAGGGAGCTTTGCAGGCAACTTTCCCAGCAACCTGGTGGGAAATCACGTGTCCACAGAAGGGGCCATGTAGATCGAATACTGGGTAGGGGGAATGACCAAGTCCCACCCTGTCCTAATGGCAGCTTCTGGCTCCTCACATCTTTCTTAACTTGGTAGGTAGATTCTGATCTACTTAGCTACTGATATGTTGTGGAGCCTCCTGAGAGAAAGAGAAAGGGGAAAAAATTGCCACATCTATCTATATTCCCTCTGATTCTCAGCTTATTAAATATTTGCATTCAGAGGCAAGTGTAGAGTTTGGAGGTGAAACAGTCAGCGAGACTAAAAGCCTGAACACATAGTTTTTCAATCTGTTCAAAATCCAACTGAGGGGTCAGGGTAAATGCCACTCAAGTAATATAAATAGTCACAACTTTCTTGACCCAGGAAGCAGGCTGCATGAAAACCAAAGCTAATTTATCATTACTATGGGGCTAGACTGCCTTACCATTTAACCATGGGAGCCATATAAGGTGTTGGACATGGATACCTCCAACCTCATTCAAAATTTCTACCCATACTCCTTTCCTGCTAGGTGATAATGTATCAATCTCTAAAAACCCAACTTGTCTTGACAAGATCAAGGCCCTTCAGTATTTCTGGTCAGAAATGATGGCTCCCTGTCTAGTGCTCCCAGGGCACTCTGTTCCCATTCATATTGTGTCTTCTCCCTTCAGAGCCCTTCATTCAAGAATGTGGGAGGAAGGCATGAGCCTGGTGGGGCAGGTGGGGTGGTGGTGGTGGTGGTGGTGGTGGTGGTGGTTGTGGTCAATGGTATTTAGGATCAATTCTGGCTCTATAATTTCCTGGTTGTGTGACCTCAGGCAAATTAGTTAAGCTTTGTTTTCCCCAGCTATGCAATAAGGATGATAATGCCTAACTTCAGGGTGCTTTCAGAGGTGGGAGAGAAGGCTGAGAGATAGAGGCTCCACACAGTAGTGGCATTCAACAGGTGGCAACTGTTGCTTTAGTTTCTACTACATTTAGGTCACTCCCCTGGGGCCATGAACTTCTTGAGCCTCTGGAGCCCCAGAACTTAGCTCACTGTCTGACTCATACAAAGAACACAGTAATGTTTTCTGAACAATGTGGGAATAAAATAATAATTTCATACATTTGAGTTATTTGCACCTGAATGCTTATAACAAAATTATAAATGTTTATTTCTTTGTTGACAATATCAACAAAAGAAAGCAGTAGATAATGTGAGTCCTGTGATGTGGCCGTACAAAGTGTGTGTGTGTGTGTGTGTGTGTGTGTGTGTGTGTGTGTGCACGTGTATATTTATCTCACTTTTACCTTGCTTGTTTTGGTGGTTAACATTAACTAGTTCAAATGAACACAACATCACATAAGATAGAGTGAGGCAGGAGAAGGCTGAGATGGAACCTACGCCCTACATATCCTCCTAAGATCCTCTTCTGCAATTGTGTCCACTGCTGTACGTTCCATTCCTAATTACAAAAGCAAGTAAGTCTTCATTTCTTCCCAAGTTCTAAAGCGTTGTGTGAAAGTGCCAGGATTTGGGCTTTACAGAGATAGGTCTTGGCTTTGGCTTCCTGGTTGAAGGTATGTGCTCTGGTCAGGTATTGTTTTTTTTTTAACTTTATATTTATTTATTTATTTATTTTGAGAGAAAGAGAAAGTGCGAGTCGAGGAGGGGCAGAGAGAGAGATAGAGAGAGCAAGAGAGAGAATCCCAAGCAGGCTCTGCACGGTCAGCGCAGAGTCTGATGCAGGGCTTGAACCCATGAACCATGAGATCATGACCTGAGCCAAAGTCAGACACTTAACTGGAGCCACCCAGGTGCCTCTGGGCAGGTTTTGATGAGAGCAGTAAAGTGGGACAAACAGGAGGACTTACTGCTGAGGGCAGCTGACAGGGCAGCCCTGTGAAGCTCATGGAGTCTCCAGATGCTTGGCTCCTATAGACCAAGTAAAATGACTCCTCCAGGGCCTGAAGTCCCACAGCTTGGGGTCTGGGCCAGTGGGCTCCTCAATGAGCATAGTCTTTGGGACTCCTGAGGAGCCCCTTAGATAGTTCTCGGACTTGCTCAAAGAGGCAAGCTCACTAGTATCTGTCTACCCTCAGCTTTAAATTCTGAAAAGCAAGAAGAAGAAGAAGAAAAGGCACAAAGTTCTAGCCTGATCATGCCTGAGAATCACTTACCTAAAAAGAGCATTGGGGTTGTTGACCTGACATCCTCCAGGCTTGCTGACAGTCTGAAGCATTCTCTCTCAGCACCCACTCCTCCTCACAAAGATCTTGCTGCTTACCGAGAGGAGAATGAGAGGCCAGCAGGGACAGTGGCAAGTCTGGGGGGAGGGGGGTAGGCTGAGTGGAGAGGCTGACGTCAAAGAAGGGTGTCTGCTCTCTCTGGCACACTGGCTCGCCTGCTCCTGAGCTCCTGCAGCTTCTCCACTAGCATTGTGTAAGGCTGCTTGGCATTCTCGCCTGGTTCCCTGATGGGGCTGGCTGCAGACTGTCTGGTACAGCTCTCATCACTTGCCAAAGGTTCACTGCCTGTTCCAGTTTGCCTGGAACAAAACGGCTCAGGCAACACAGCTGTGCATCCTTGTGAAATTGCCTAATTTCCCACTTCAAGGCAGAATGCCCATACTCCAAGGTATAATTTAGGTTTTGGGCATGAGCTAGATTTCACAATTGAATTCTGAGTCAGCCCTCCAGGCTGTGCGTGCTTGGGGATTAAAGCTTTGCTCCCGGCTCATCCCTCCTTCTCAATACTGATATTGATAACTATTCACTAATTTTAGATTTCCACTTATTGAGAACCTACTATGTTCCAGGCACTCTACTACGTGATTTTTATATATTATCTTACTCAGTTATCAAGAAACCCTATCAGGGAGAAAAAAACAAGTCTTAATCCTTGTGACTACAAGGGTACCCACCCTCCACCTCTTTATTCTTCTCTGTTGGGATATAAATCTATGGATTTAGGTACTTGAATAATTCAGTGTGGACTTAGAGGTAGCTTTCTGTAGGAAAAACTAATAAAATCATCGTGTGCATGTCAAACCAAGGAGACAAGAACAACACATACAGAACAAGGAGAGAACAATGGAAGATGGTCTGTAATTCAAGACTATGTGGGATGTAACAGATTTTATGCATGCGAGCTTGGCAGAGAACCCACAAAAGCCAGAGGAACCCAGAAAGTCTTCCTGGAAGAGGAGAAATCTGAATTCTCTTACTACCATTCCATCACTCATTCTTCATTCATATATTCTACAAACATTTATTGAGGGCTAAGCTGAGTGTAGATCTGTGTTTTCTAGACAAACTGGCATCCTGACCTCAGCCATGGGGATGGCTGCTATTACTTCATTCCCTATCATGGGTACTAAAATGAGTATTGATAGAGAAAATTCTGGCAAATTCTGAATAGGATTTTTTTCAGAACTTATCCATGAGTAGAAAACACTTTAGCACTTTATATTTTACAGTGTGCTAATGTTCAGAATCAGAACACACAATTATTAAGTATCAAATTAGGTTTGCAGGTGTTTTACTCCTACAAACCCAGTTAATACTCATATTTTATAAGAGGTGGGTCTCATTCTCTGAAACCAAATATTAGAGATTTTAAAAGATTTATTCAAAGTCACACATTCAAGGGGGAGCCAAGATGAACACATAGCCCACAGCTCAAACCCTGCCTTTGACTTGACCAAAGAAAATAAGATCAGAATCAAAACTGAAGCACAGTCCTGAAAGATTCCAATCCCAGGCTGAGCCTTGGGTGGTGTGGGGACCACCACTACAGCCCAACTCCGGAATTTGTCTTTTGTAGACAGCTTCCTCAGTAGCCAAAGGTAGCTGCTCCTACCTCCTAGGCATGGTTCCTTGCCCCAAATTTGGTTAGTTGTTCTTCCCTTACTCTAGCCACGGCTCCCACAACTCAGGTACTAAGGCACAAAGGTAAGCGGTGTTCCCCTCCCCGCCATGTGATCCAAATTTCTTTTAAAATCTAGAACACACTGTTTAAGTCCTACAGACCTAGGAATAGGACACTTTGTAATAAAGGGTGCTTAAGTTCTATCCTTCTCCTCCCTATTCTCTTTCCTGGAGAAATATGGGGAGAAAACAGACACTAGGACGAGGTATAAATTCACTCATTAGTTGTATGGCCTTATATCAATTTCCCAGGCAAGCTGGCTATGTTGGGACTCTGTCTGGTGCTTTCCGTTCACCAGGATGTTCTTTCATTGGTTCTTAAGATTTTTCACTAAGTTGGTGCAGTGGACAATGTTGCCTGCCATCTAGATTCCTCCTTCCACCTCATAGCTGAGTTTCTCTTTGGGACTTCTTCTCAGTTGAAGACAGAGCTGCCTTGTTCATGGATATACCCCCTTCCTCGGAAACTGGATCCAGTGACTGGTTCCTGCTGTTAAAAGGACTAATCTTCTTGCTTCAATTTGAGGGAACTGTAAAGGGCCACTCCAGCTCTAGAGTTCCCTATAAGGTTGGTTGAGGACTCTGGTGTGACTGCATCACAGCCAACTTCTCCCCCTGCCCAATCCTGCTTCCTTTACTCTACTAAAGGTATTGATTCTGGGAACACTTCCAAAAAACATCCTGTATGCAAATGTGCAGCTCAAAGTCTGCTTTCTGGGAATAATACCTGCAACATACAGTATCCAATCAATGCTGACAAAGAGGAGGATGATGATTCTCCCTCTTATTGTTCCTTTCCTATGTCTTGCTCATATATTATCCATTACATCCTGTGTCTTAACCATATTTTCCTTCCATCTCACTTAATATTCCCTTAAAGATTCACCACTTTTGAGCACCTTCTCTCAGTGCATGCCTTTCCTGGTTCTAGTCATCATAACCATGATTGTCACTCTAAATGATAATATGTAAGACTTATATTTTTGTCATTGTGTATTTCTGACATCTTTTCATTAGCCTGGAAGCCCTTTGAGAATAAGTATTTTCAAATTCAATTTAAAAATATTTGTCTCACCTGGGGTGGCTGGGTGGCTCCGTTGGTTAAGTGTCAGACTTTGTCCCAGGTCATGATCTTGTGGTTTGTGAGTTCGAGCCCTGCATCAGGCTCTGTGCTGACAGCTCAGAGCCTGGAGCCTGCTTCGGATTCTGTGTCTCCCTCTCTGTCTGCCCCGTCCCTCATGCTCGCATGCTTTCTTTCTCAAAAATAAACATTAAAATTTTTTAAAAAAAATTTGTGTCACTCAAATTTGAGAAGGGGAAGATGGCAGTCGAGTAGGAGGACCCTAGGCTTGTCTCGTCCCATTTCCCTCCCCTGCCCCTCAACATAAACACAGAGCCACCTGTGGGAAGCAGCACAGTACCAACACTGGCTGCTTAATGTGCTTATATCAAGCCCCACTCCCCATGCTCTGGCCAGATTGCCCTTCTCAGTCAAGCCTGCCTTAGTCAAGCATGCCTTAGTATGGCAGATCCTGCCCCTAGAAGACCAGCACAAACCCCTGCCCAACTATGTCTCCCAATCAGAGAGTTAGTTGTACAGGGCCTCAGTTCTGGTGGAGTTGGTGTCAGGTTTCATTTCATAAGCAGACCAGAGCACACCTAGAGATAAAACTTGCCACATTCAGCTCAGGCACCAAACACTGCCCACAGTAGGCAGGAAGAACCTCTGCAGACAACTGGCCTGAAGGATAGAGCAGCCAAAATACAACAGCAGAGCACATGCAACATACACCAGAGACATTCCTTGAAGCACCAGATCCTGAGCACTACAAGATCTCTTCTTCATAAGGCCATTACTACTGGGGACAGGAGACAGAACTGACTTTTCTAACACACAGACAGCAGACACTTAGACAAAGTGTCAAGATGGAGGAATTTATCCCAAATGAAAGAACAAGATAAGGACCATGGCTAGAGATCTAAGCAGAACAGAGATAAGTAACATGCCAGATGGAGAATTTAAAGCAACAGTCATAAAGATACTCACTGGGCTTGAGAAAAAAAGACATCAGTGAGACCCATACCACAGAGATAAAAGAGCTAAAAAAGAATCAGTCAGAGATGAAGAATGCAATAAATGTGATTAGAAACAGGCTTAATGAATGAACAGTAGGCTGTAAGAAGCAGAGGACTGAATTAGTGACTTAGAAGACAAACTGATGGAAAACAATGAAGCCAAAGGAAAGAGAAA
This sequence comes from Cryptoprocta ferox, assembly GCA_028646485.1. Taxonomy (NCBI): domain Eukaryota; kingdom Metazoa; phylum Chordata; class Mammalia; order Carnivora; family Eupleridae; genus Cryptoprocta; species Cryptoprocta ferox. The sequence goes on from CM053573.1 coordinate 121,950,245, forward strand.
AAGAATTATGTAACAGGAGAATAGACTTAGGGAACTCAGTGACTCCATCAAACACAATAACACACATATTATAGGAGTCCCAGAAGAAGGGAGAGGAAAAAGGGGCAGAAAATTAATTTCAAGAAATAACAACACAAAACTTCCCTAATCTGGGGAAGGAAACAGGCATCCAGATCCAGGAAGCACAGAGAACTCTCATCAAAATCAACAAAAGCAGGTCAAATGACATTATAATTAAATTTGCAAAGTACAGTGACAAAGGAAAAATCTTAAAAGCAGCAAGAAAAAAGAAGTCCTTAACTTACAAAGGAAAACCCATAAGGCTAGCTGATTTCTCAACAGAAACCTGGAAGAAAAAAAAAAAAAGAAACTTGGCAAGCCAGAAGAGACTGGCATATTTTCAAAGTTCTGAAGGGGAAAAATCTGCAGCCAAGAATACTCTATCCAGTAAGGCTATCATTCAGAATAGAAAGAGAGATAAAGAGTTTCCCAGACAAAAAACACTAAAGGAGTTCATGACTACTAAACCAGCCCTGCAAAAAATATTAAAGGTAACTTTTGAGTGCAAAGGAGAGACCAAAAGTGCCAAAGACAAGAAAGGATTAGAGAAAATCTGCAGAAACAACCACAAAACAAGTAGTAAAATGGCAATAAATTACATATCTATCAATAATTACTTTGACTGTAAATGGACTAACTACTCCAATCAAAAGATAAAGGGCTTCAGAATGGATAAAAAAAAAGAAAGAAAGAAAGAAAGAAAGAAAGAAAGAAA